>CM053593.1:184129685-184158258 GCA_028646575.1 Pseudocheirus occidentalis
CACACACACACACACACACACACACACACACACACACACACACACACACACACACACACACACACACACACACACACACACACACACACACACACACACACACACACACCCCTTCTGATCTAATCCACCTGTTTTTACAGATAAGGAAATTGAGACCTCTTTCTCATTTTTACTCAAGATTACATAGACAGTGACAGCCAAAAATAGTCTGGATTTCCTTTTTTCTTGACTCTACTACTCTTCCTCTCACTTATGGGCTTAAGTCATTGATTCAGTAGATATACATGAGAACCCCGCTGGAAGAAAAATAATCGATGACTGTTGATCTGGGTGATGTAATGGACGGACTGCCAGACATGGGGTTAGGAAGATCAGAGTTCAAGTCCTGTCTGATGAACTCAGAGTGCAAATTGAAGTATTGTTCCCATAAAGCTTTGTGACCCTGGGCAAGTCACACACTTCTTTCATCTTTAATAAAATCAGGATAATAATAACACCTACCTTAGAGATAAGATAGCACATTTGAAGTACTTTGAGAATCCTCAAGCGCTGTATAAATGCCAGCTCTTATTATCTGCACCAGTGGCAGGAGTAAAAATTTCATGGAGTTACACATGATGATCTGATGGATCTCTGATCTTATAGACTTGAGTATTTCTTCCGGGAATGCAAATCACAATCCTCCTGTGATTTCTCATTATCTCCCTTCTTGGAGAAATTCTTTATACCAGTTATTCTACAAACAATTAAGTACCAGGTGTGTGTCAGGCACTTATGCAATGTGTTGAGGATGCAACGACAAAAGTGAAAATCTCTGTTCTCAAGGAATTTACCTTCTAACAGAGGAGACAGTATGTACGTATATTAGTGTGTACAAAATACACATACATATGTGTATGCAAATACACACTAAGCAATATAAGTTCACCACGGAGGGTAAGGGAATAAGCATGTCTGAAAAAGCTTCTAGATGTGAGGCCCTGTTCTTGACAGATATTTGTATTTGATTGGCACAACAGCCCCAGAAGGTGGGTGCTATTGACCTGATTTTACAATTGAGGCGGACAGAGGTTAAGTGGTTATCTTGCCCAGGATGGCACAGCTAGCGTCTGAAGCCAGATTGGTGCTCAGATCTTCCTGGATCCACAGCCCACAGCATCCGCTGGACCATCTTTGCTGCTACGTACTAGTGCTGAGAGGAACAAGAAGTGCCTCATGCAGAAAGAACTTGAGCTGTTCTCAGGGACCCTGAAGGCTTTCCCGAAGCACCATCCCGCTCCCTTTTCTCCCTAAGCAGTTTCACTTGGTGATCTCGTCAGCTCCAGTGAGTTTAGCTATAAGGTAACTCTCAGATTTATTTGTCTAGTTCTGACTTTCAGTCCTGCATCACCGGCTGTTTCTTGGACATCTCTCCCTGGATATCTTGTAGCTCTTACCATACGTCAGGTGTGTGTGTTGGTGGGAGGTTGGGGTGGGAGGATATGGAAGAGCGAAATGGTCCCTCTTACATTTTACTATTGGTGGAGTAGTGAACTGGCCCAACCATTCTGGAGAGCAATCTGAAACAATGTCCAAAGGGTTATACAACTGTGCATAACCCTTTGACTTAGCCATACCACTTCTAGGTCTCTAATCCAAAGAGGTCAAATAAAAAGGAAAAGGAGGTGTGTGTGTGTGTGTGTGTGTGAGTGAGTGTGCTTAGTACTAAGTGCTTTACAATTGCTTCCTAATTTGATTCTTGCAACAGTCTTGGTAAGTGGATGCTATTGTTTTCATTTACAGTGGAGGAAACTGAGGTAGACAGCTTAAGTGACTTGCCCGGGATCACACAACTAGGAAGTGTCTGAGGCTGGATTTGAACTCATATCTTCTGACCCCAGGTCCAATGTTCTATTTACTGCCCCCTCTTTGGACATCTTAGACTTAACATGTCCAGAACCGAACTTAATAGCTTCCCACCCCTAAATTATCCTCTCTTTCTAACTTCCCTATTTTTCTTTCTTTTTTAGTGTTTAAAAAAACCGCAATTTATTGTTCACTTTTTAAAGCATTTTTAAAAAAACATTTTAAGTTCTAGATTCTTTCTTCACCCTCCTACCCCCTTCCCCACCCACTCAGAAGGCAAACAATATTATATCAATGATATATTTGAAATCATGCACGATTTATTTCCTTATTAGCAATCCTTCTAAAAAAGCAAGAAAAATAAATAAAATGAGAAAATTATACTTCAGTTGGCACTCAGTTCATCAGCTCTCTTTCTGGAGGTAGATTGCATTTTTTCATCATGAGTCCTTTGGGAATTGTCTTGGATCACGTATTGATCAGAATAGCCAAGTCTTTCACTGTTGATCATCACTACAAGAATAGCTATTACTGTGCATAATTCTCTCCTGATTATTCTCACTTTACATCAATTCATATATATATTTCCATGTTTTCCTGCAACCACCCCCCTCCTCATTTCTTACAGCATTGTAGTACTGTATCACGATCTTATTCCACAACTGGTTTAGTTATTCCTCAATTGATGAGCATCCTTGCAATTTCTGATTCTTTGCCACCACAAAAAGACTGCTTTTTTTTTTGCTTTTTGGAGGGCAGTTGGGGTTAAGTGACTCAAACCCCCACAGCTAGTAAGTGTGTCAAGTGTCTGAGGCTGGATTTGAACTCAGGTCCTCCTGATTCCAGGGCCAGTGCTCTATTCACTGCACCACCTCGCTGCTCCAAGAGACTGCTTTGTATCTGTGTGTGTGTGAGTGTGCACCACACACACACACACACACACACACACACACACACACACACACACCTCCTTTTCCTTTTTATTTGACCTCTTTGGGATAGATACCTAGAAGTGGTATGGCTAAGTCAAAGGGTTATGCACAGTTGTATAGCCCTTTGGACATTGTTTGAGATTGTTCTCCAGAATGGTTGGGCCAGTTCACTACTCCACCAATAGTTTCTTAATGTACCTATTTTCCAGCATTCGTCATTTCTGATAGGTATGAGATGGTACCTCAGAGTTGTTTTAATTTGCATTCCTTCAATCATTAGTGATTTAGAGCATTTTTTAATCTTTTGAATATGAATAGTTTTAATTTCTTCCTCTGAAAAATGCCTCTTTCTGTCCTTTGACCATTTATCAATTGTGGAATGGCTCTTATTTTGATAAATTTTACTCAGTTCTATACTTAGTATATATTATAAGAGAAACTTAGTTAAAAATTTTTGAGATAACTTCAGTATCTATGGTACCTTTTAGTAAAATGTAGTTTCCTCATTATCTCTTTTAATTAGGTCCAGTTTTGTTTTTACTTTGTCTGAGATCATGATTGCTACCAGTGCCTTTTTTGTTTCTGCTGAACCATATTAGATTCTACTCTAGCCTTTCATTTTTAACACTTTCTGTCCCATGTATGTCTTTTGTAAACAGGATATTGTTGGATTCTGCTTTCTAATTCATTCTTGCTATCTGCTTCCATTTTATGTGTGAACTCATCCCATTCACATTCAGTATAATGATTACTGTCTATTTCCTTCTACACCATTTTCCTGTTTCACTTTCTCTCTCTTTTTATCCTGTCCCTACCCAAATGTCCGTTTTGCTTCTGACCACTGCCTCCCTTAATCCTGCCTCTTTTTATCATCCCTCTCTTCTTTTTCCCTTTATTCTTCCTATTTCGCTATTGAGTTACATTTATATACACAACTGAATGTGTGTGTATATGTATGTGTGTACATATACACACACATATATATGTATATGTTCTTTCCTCTTTGAACAAATTCCAATGAGAGCAAGGTTCAGGTATTTCCTACCACCTTCCCCTCCCCCATTTCCCCTGCAATTATAAAAGCTCTTCTGTGCACATCTTTTATGTGAGAAAACTTGTCTTATTCTATATCTCCTTCCCTTCTTCTCCCAGTGCACCCCTCTTTCTCAACTCTTCTTTTCTGGGGGGAGACATTTCAGCATAATCAACTTACACCCATGCCAACTGTCTATATAAACTCATTTTAACTGTCCTAATAATGATAAAGTTCTTAGGAGTTCAATGTATCCCCTTCCTGCAGAGGAATATAAATGGTTTAACTTTATTGAGTCTCTCTTTCATATTTATCTTTTTGTGTTTCTCTTGACTCTTTTGTTTGGTTGTCAAATTTTTGATGCAGCCACGGTCTTTTCATCAAGAATGCTTGGAAGTCATCTATTTAGTTAAATATCTATTTTTTCCCCTGAAGGATTATACTCAGTTTTGATAGGTAGATTATTCCTGGTTGTAATTCTAACTCCCTTGCCTTCAGGAATATCATATTCCATGCCCTCTGTTCCTTTAACATGGAAGCTGCTAAATCTTGTATGATCCCGACTATGGCTCTATATTTGATTTTTTTTCTTTCTGCTTGCAATATTTTTTCTTTGAGTTGGAAGCTCAGAAGTTTGACTATAACATTCATTTTGGCATCTCTTTTAAGAAGTATTCAGTGGATGCTCTCAATTTCTATTTTATCCTCTGGATCTAAGATATCAGGGCAGTTTTCCTTGATAATTTCTTAAAACATGATATGGATTATGGTCTTCAGGTAGTCCAATAATTCTTAAATTATCTCTACTTGATCTGTTTCCAAGGTCAGTTATTTTTCTAATGAGATATTGCATATTTTCTTCTATTTTTTCATTCTTTTGAATTTGCTTTATTGTTTTTTGATGCCCCATAGAATCATCAGTTTTCACTTTCCTGATTCCAGTTTTTAAGGAATTATTTTGTTTGTTGAATTTTTGTACCTCCTTTTCTATTTGGCCACCTGCTTCTTAAGGAGTTTTTCTTTTCAGTGGAATTTTGTACCTCTTTTAACATTATGTCAATGCTCTTTTTTAAAGTGTTATTTTCTTGAGTATTATTTTGTGCTTCTCTTACCAAGTTGTTAATTCTCTTTTCATAATTTTCTTGTGTTACTCTCCTTTCTTTTCCCAATATTTCCTCTACTGCTTCTATCTTTTGCTTTAATTCTTCCAGAAAGTTGGTTTTGGGTCTAATTAGCATTTTTCTTTGAGTCTTTTTTGAAGCTACTTTCATGTTGTTTTCTTCTTCTGAGTTTATGTCTTAGTCTCCCTGTCATCGTAGTAGTTTGTTATGGTCAAGTTCTTTTTTGTTATTGTTTGTACATTTTTCTGGACTATTTTTTTTAAAATTTTATGTTACAGTTTGGCTCTACTGATCTGAGAGTTGGGAGCTCTGTCCCAAGCTTCTGGATTGTTCATGCTGTTTTTTTCAGAGCTAATTCTGGGGTTCTACAAGTTTTTTGTACTTCCAAGGTAGTTATCCTTAGAGAGGTGTAGGCACTGCTCTCCTAGTCTGCCCTCTGGTTTTTACCTAGGATGAACCCTGGTCCCCTACAGCCATAAGCACTAAAGCTTCTCTTTGAAGCTTTTTTTTCTTTGAAATTATCACCAGGGTCCCTACCTCACTGAAGCTCCTCTGCACCTTGGAATTGCAACCCAGACCTGACTATGGGCAATAGAGCTGCCAATCAGCACCATGTATACTTAGTACCAGGTAAATTTCTGGACATTTTCTTGACCCCTTTATTGTCTCCCCTGTTAAATGTATGGAACCCAGACAGACTTCCACCCTGGTGTCACAGATTTCTCCTGCTGGTTTTTTAAGTTTTCTTAGGCTGACAAAATATTTTCCTCTGACCTGTTGTTGGCTCAACAACCGTTGATCTGAGGCACTATTTTAAAGTTGTTTGGAGGGGAATTTTGTGCATTCAGCTGTGTGGCTGCACCTAATCCATCATCTCGGTTTTACCTTCCACTTTTCTATAATTGTTGGGGATATCCCCATCCTTCCAGTTACCTTGTCTGAGAACCTCCTTGTTATTCTTTACACGCCACTCTTTCTGTCATCACTCACCTTTAATCCAATGTCAGTGCTCTCATTTCTAATTTCCGTTATATAATCCCAACTTTCCTCTGATACTGCCACATGCTGGTGCATGTATTCACCAACTCATCCCAGAACCTTTGCTATAGCCTTCTTGTTGGCATAATAGCCCAAAGTCTCTGCCCATTCTAGTCTTTCCTCCACTCAATTGTTAAATTCATCTTAAAATGCTAACATGACCATTTGACCCCTTTATTCAGTTCAGTCCCGTTGATTTCTTATTGCCTCCGGTATTCCTGTCTTGTTTTTAAAACCCTACATAACCTGTCCATGCCTTACCTTGCACTTAATATCCCTTACTTTCTCTTCCACCTTACTTCCTTATCTCTTACTCTCCAGTCCAGTGACATAAGATGGTCCATCTTCAGATGCCAAGTATTTTCAGTGACTGTTCCCCATTTACATCTTCATCTACCCCCTCCTAGCCTTTCCTGGCTTTCTTTTCCCAGATAAAGCTCCATATTCTGCAAAAAGCCTTATTCTGATTCCCCACCTTAACTCTTATTCCTTCCCACATTAATTAAATTAATTATTAAATTGACTGTTTCCAATTTTCCTTTATATATCTAATTTGCACATAGGTATTTGCATGTTGTCTTTCCCGTTAAATTGTTATCTCCTTGTGAGTAGAGACTGTATTTTACCTTTCTTTGTTTTCCCCGTGCTTAGCTCAGAACCTGCCAAATAAGAGACATTTTCATAAATGCTAGTTGAGTCACTGACTGACTGAATTTTGTTATTATTTTGTCTAGGTCTGTAAAGTATCCCTGTGATAATATAATTGGTATAGCATGAAATCTATAAATTACCTTTAGTAGTACTGTCATTTTTGTTATATTTCTCCAGTTATCTAAATTGTTCTTTATTTCTTTAAGGAATCTTTGGCATTTTCCTTTAACAGTTTTGGAGTGTGCATTGGTAGGTTGACTTCAAGATATTTTAAGCATTTTTATTTTTGATTTTAATGGAACTTTTTCTATCTATTATTAATATAATATGTTGGCTTTAGAAATGTATTTTTGTAGGTTTGTATGCCGATTCCCTAGGATATTCTAAGTAAACCGTAATGTCATTAGCAAAAGGAGACAGGTTTTCTCCTCTTGGCCTATCTTTGTGCCTTAAATTTCTCTCTCTTGTCTTATTGCTTTGGTAACATTTCTATAAATATGTCGTATAATAGCAGGGAAAGGGACATCTCTCCTTTATTTCTGTTAAGCTTCTAGAGTTTCTCTTTTGTATTGAATACTGGATTTTGGTTTTAGATACTTAATTCAAAAAATATTTCTATGCCTATACTTTGTAGGGGTTTTTGCATAAATTAGCATTGTGCTCGGTAATAAGCTTTTTGTATTGTTTTAACTGTAATAATTTATGTTCATGTTAATCTTATTGTTAAATTATCTTTGGTATGTATCTGAACTTGATTGTAGTGAATGATTTTTGAGATAAATTGATGTAATCTTTTCATCAGTATTTTATTCAAATTTTTAAAAAATTTCATTAATGATAATGGTAGATAGTTCTTCATTGTTTTAGCCTTTCTTAGTCTGGGTATTAGGATTGTATTTTCTTTATAAAAGGAATTTGATATAATTCTTTCTTAATTTTTAAAGAATAATTTGGATAATATTGGTATTAACTCTTCTTTTAAAGTCTAATAGAATTCTCCTACTGATTTTCAAGTTTTTGCAGGAATGCAAGGGCATGAAGAGAATGATCTGGATAGATTCTTTGCACTTCTGCTAGTCCCCAATCTAGGGCGTACTGCAGGCAGAAAGCAGCCTATTTCAATTCCTCCTTACCCAACAACAACAATAAAAAGGTGGTTAGGTAGAATTGTTGTCTGTTAATTTATATAAAGTGGAACCAACAGGAATAATGATATGTTAGCAAAGTCTGTGCAGCAAGAGAATATTCTCATATGAGTCCCAGCCACAGCCCTTAAGGGTGATTAGTGAGTCTCTTCCAGGAATGCAGAAGCTGATGGTTGAAATCATAAGGATTTTACTTTGGAGTTCCCTCTTATATATCTCACAGATTCAGTTTTAATTGCTCTGCATTTGGCCCATACTTCCTCTTTGGAGATATTTTAGAGTTAGTGAGGACTGGGGAAGCACTTATTCTTCATTCAAACTTTGATTTTCTGAATGTTTTCACTTGCATTGAATCAAAATTTTATCTTCTTATAACTATGAGATCATAGGTTCAAAACTGGAAGAGATCTTAATGGTCATAGGATCATAAGATTGGGCTATCTCACGTACCCCCCTTGTTTTACAGATAATAGTTACAAGCTCTGAGAACTTTAAGTGACATGCCCAAAGTTCCTCAGATTAGAACCTAGATCCTGCTTTGAAATCCATTTCACCATAGTGCTTCCCCACTAGTCCAGATTCTGTATTCTGCACTTATACAGGAAATGTGTGCATTCATTCAGTAAACATTTATTAAGTGCCTACATGTGCCAAGAATTTGAGGATACAAAAAGAGAGGAAAGACAGTGTTTGCCATCGAAGAGCTTACAGTCTAAAGGATCTATATTGCTCTTCTCCATAGCAACCCTTTAAAACATTGAAGACAACACTACTGTCCATTAAAAAGTTCACCAAGTTATAGGAAGAACTAGGAAGAACTTGTCTGGAATTCATTTGGCTTCAGCTATGTTTTTAAAAGCATGCTCTAGGGACCCCTGAGGGTCCCTGAGACTCTTTCAAGAAGGTTACTAAGTCAAAACTGTTTTCATAATACTAAGATATTTTCATTTATAATACAGTAAATATTCATACACACATATACACATCTTGCTCTGTCTCTGTCTTTCTCTCTCTTTTCCCCTCTGTCTCCTTCTCCCTCCCTCCTTCCCCCTCTTTCTTACATATAAACACAGTCTCTTTGGGGGATCTTCGGTTTATAAGAGTGTAAAAGAGGTCCTGAGACCATAAAATTTCAGAACTTTTTCCCTTGGTAATTGTACTTATTTGTCTTCTTGTGTTTCTCTTCCTTGGTGTTTGCTGCCTTAGAGTACCCCCTAAGTGCTCTGAGAAATCTGGCAGGAGAGTAGTCATGAGGTGATTACCACCAGCTCTTCTCTTGCCCCACTGAGTATTTAGAATTTTTTTCATTGGGGGTGGCTAGTTGGCACAGTGAATAGAGCACTGGCCCTGGAGTCAGAAGGACCTGAGTTCAAATTTGGCCTCAAACACTCAACACACTTACTTAGCCATGTGACTTTGGGCAAGTCATTCAACCCCAATTGCCCTCCAAAAAGAAAAAAAAAAGAATTTTTTTCATCAGCTCTGGTCTGTTGAAGAATAATTCTCCTCTTCACTTGCTTTATGTAATAGAGACACAATAGGCTTTTATAAATAGCTTTGCTATTTAATTAAGGCAAAGAGTAGCAGAAAGAACACTTGGTATATCTCTTAAGACTACTGTTGAAAAAGGCATAACATTAGTTCCAAACCTTTAGTCTAATCCACTCAGATCTGCTGGAGTTTAGCCTCACCTTATTAAAAACGGCTTTATTTGTAGAACGGTTTGCCAGGCACAAGAATCCTTGGGTTGGTGTGGATAGGGATCATTCATTTTCTCCTTTTCAAAGGGTGACTTTACAGATCAGAGATTAACTTCTGGGGAAAATTAATATGTATCAACACACAACAACAAGAACAAATGTCACTGAAAGATTTTGTTGACATGGGAATCCTCTTTTCTAGCAAAACTTAAATATTCTGTCCATCCATCCCATCCATGCATGCCGACTCTTGGTACCTAGTCAGTTTAATAAATGGTGCTAATGATAAGTGGTTAAAGAAATAACTGTCATCACCATCAAACATTTATTACAAGATAGCTGGGTGGCATAGTAGACAGAGCGCTGCCCCTGGAGTTGGGACACTCTGAGTTCAAATCTGACCACAGACACGCATTGTTTGTGTGGTCCTGGGGCGCATTGCTTAACCTCTGTTTGTCTAAGTACCTAACTCCCACATTTGTTGAAAGGATCGAATGAAATGATACTTGTAAAGGACCTAGAACATAGCAAACATTTAAAAAGGGCTTGTTTCCTTCATTTCTTACTACACGCAAACAACTGTGTACATTCAAAATGTATATACAGTGTAAATGGAAAGTAATACCAGAAGATAGTAGCAGACGAGCTAGGGCCTCAGAAAGACCTTCAGCAGAAAGTAATATTTCAACTGAGTCTTGAAGGAAGTCAGAGATATCTGAAGGTATCGCTAAGGAATGAGTGCATTCTAGGTATGGAGGATAACCAGAGCAAATGCACTGAGATGGGAGATGGAGTTGCTTGTGCTAGGAAGAGCAAGGAGCCCAGTGTCACTGTGGTATGTAGAAGGAGGTTAGGTAAGAAGACTGGAAAGATTGAAGGCTTACAAGGCCAATTGAGGATTTTGTATTTGATAGTAGAGCAATGGTTCTCAACCTTCTTAATACCAGAACCCTTTAATATTCATATGTGAGCGTAACTGCATGTGGGCAGACCTGCCTGGAGAAGGATAGAGTGGGGTCTTCATTCCTAAGACCACTGGAAATATGTGTTTTCCAATGGTCTTAGGCAACCCCTGTGAAAGGGTCGTTCGACCCCCAAAGGGGTCATGGCCTCAGGTTGAGAACCTCTGTCTTAGAGGTTATAGGGAGTCACTGTACTTTGCTGACTGGAGAAGGGAAGGTGACTCAGATCTTCATTTTAGGAATATCACTTTGGCCGCTAAATGAAAGATGACCTGGAGACTTGAGGCAGGTAGACAAATCAACAGTATTACAGTAGTCTAGGTACCAGCTTACTTTCAGATACCTAAAGATTCCAGTGAAAAATTTCCCCCCTTATTTGGTTGATCTTGCCTTTCAGATCACATAGGAGGTTCTCTGTCTGAACCAACCTCTGGGGTAGATGTGATTTTTGTTGTTCTATCCTAATCTACAGCTTGTTTAATTAACCAGCTCCATGCTTCCTTTCCCTCCATTCTTTATTTCTCTTCTTTTTCTTTTTAACCAGTGACTCAACTAAATAAGATCCTTTCTCAGTTCAGTTTATTTAAGCAGCAAGCATTTCTTAAACACTAAGGCACTGTATATGTAAAGACAGGAATACAAAGATAGAAAAAAATAAGGCCCCTACCTCCAAAGAGCTCAAATTTGACTGCAGGAAACAATATAGAAGTGGCAGAATATAGACCGGCAGGTAGAGGGGATAGTAAAAGGAAATGAGTGTTTTACAAAGATAAGGGAGACATGGTTTGTTTTGAGGCAAAAGGAATCAGTAGATCATGAATGATCAAAGAGAGGGAGGAAATGGGGATGATAAGGGAGGGGTCAATCTGCTAAAAGAAGATGGAGGGATGGAATCAAGGGCCCATATAGAGGGATTTGCCTTGGCAAAGAGAAGAGAAATATTTTTTTTCATATGAGACAGAGATGAAGGAGAAAATAGTGGGTGGAAGGATGTCTGGGTGGTGTGAAGAGGAGGAAGAAGTAGCTTTCTGGGAATAACCTCTTTTTTTCAAGTAAAGTATGAAGAGAGACCCTCAACCATGAGAGTAAAAGGGGTGCTGTGGAGGGTTTGAGAGACAAGAATGTCTGAGACAACCACGATGAAAAGGATAAGCGAATTGATTAGGTATAGAAAGATTGTCCTGCTTCATTTGTAGTGGACTCAGTCAACACAGTTTAGTGACTTTCTTCATCTTTTTTCAGTAGCAGTGAATAAGGGTAAAGGAAACAGATGGTGGGAGTAAGTCAAGGTTGGGGCTTAGGAAGGTGCACTCATTGATAGGGCAAAGGTTTCCAATATAGAGTTGAAATAGTTCAACAAGGTCAAGATGGGGAAGGGAGGAGGATTTAGTCAGTGCAGTGGTTGACCTTTGGAAGAACTGAAGGGTGGAGGGATTTTGGTCATTCCAGAAATGAAGAATGGTTAGGCCTTTGCAAGCCCTTTGTTGTTAAATTAAAAGTTGGAATTTTGAAAAATTTTGAGTTTGGCACTTGATTGCATTTTCTTAAACTTACGTCTTATTTTTTCTCCTAACACCATGAAGATCTCTTGTCACAAGAATTAGACATTATGGAGTACTGGTATTCTCTTAAACTTGTACTGACTTCACTTAACCCCTGTGTGACAGATGTGTACTCATACTTTGGATATTATTTTCTGTGCTCAAGGTTGATCTTCCAGAATAGGGAAGGTATTTTTTTTAATTGGAAGGTACTTTTTATTCTTATCACAAAGTGGAACTTTATGGTATATGATTTATCAGAAGCTGTTAAGCCCTCCATGGGGATAGCTCTCTGACTGAGCTAATTTGTATTTTGGTGAAGAATGATGTATGTATGTAGTAAATTTGTGCTTTGTTCTTATTTTTTTAAGATCAATCTGTATGACTGAAAATTGTTGAGCACAAAGTGCTAAAACACTCTGTCATCAAAACTAATTGACTAAATTTTTAAAACTTTTTGAATATGTGTAAAATAAAAGTATGAATCCGTGTACTTTAAGCTTGAATGATGCAGGCAATGATGTCATGCATTAATAATGTATTTCTTTATGTGACCTAGAAAATAATTTTAATGCTATGATTTGGGATGCTTAAGTAATTTTGTTATTGGAAACTGTTTTCAGATTTGAATTAGTTTAGATCAGTATGTCCCCAGTGTTAATAAAAAATAAATAGATCAGACAATCCCAATATTTGAAAATAGGATTCCTGTAACAGTTAATGGACTGACTAGACTGAGAGAATTTAGAACCTCAGTATTGTAATGAAAGACCATTTTGAATTTGGAACCCAATTACAAAGGGGGGAGGTCTTAACATAGAAGCATGAACCAGGTTTGTAGAGACAGCAGTTTTTAGCCTTGCAAAATGAGCCTTTTCAATGGTTCACAATGTAATCCTGAAGTTAGTGAAAGGAATGACACACCTGGCATCTTCTCTGTTTCCATATGATTGTTAGCTGAGGTCAAAGGCTGGTCATTTGTCTTCTTGATTTTTAGTTCCCTCATCCTAGCTTGTACTGTAAGTCTTATAAGGCCATCTTGGGAACTGAGTGAGTTGAAAATGGCAAAGTGCCTTGACCAGCCTGAAGCATTTTTCCTTTTTTCTCCCCCCTATTTTGGTCATTATTATTGTATTAGGAGGTATATTTATTTTTAAAAAATATTTATTTTTAGTTTCCAATGTTCACATTTATAAGATTTTGAGTTCTAAATTTTGCTGTCTCCCCAACACAGTCTGCAATCTGATATAGGCTATATATATATATATATATGTATATATATATATATGTGTATATATATATACACACAATTATATTACACATATTTCCACTGTAGTCATGTTTGAAAGAAAATCAAAACAAAAGAAAAAACATGAGAAAGAAAGGAAAAGAGAAAATAATATGCTTTGATCTGCATTCAGAGTCCTTAGTTCTTTCTCTGGATGTGGACAGCATTTTCCGTTGAGTCTTTTGGAATTGTCTTAGATCCTTGCATTGCTGAGAAGAGCTACATCTGTCGAAGTTGGTCATTGCACAGTGTTGCTGTTACTTCGTACAATTTTTTTCCTGGTTCTGCTCACTTCGCTCAATATCCGTTCATTCCAGTCTTTCCAGGTTTTTCTGACATCTGCCTACTTATAATTTCTTATGGAGCAATAGTATTCCATCACATTCATATACCACAACTTCTTCAGCCATTCTCCAACTGATGGGCATCCCCTCAGTTTCCAATTCTTAGCCACCACAAAAAGCTGCTATAAATATTTTTGAATGTGTGGGTCCTTTTCCCTTTTTTATGATCTCTTTAGGATACAGACCTAGAAGTGGTATTGCTGGATCAAAAGACATGTAACTGTTTTATAGCCCTTTGGGCATAGTTCCAAATTGCTCTGTGGGCTGTATCTTTAAGCCTGAATCAGTTTCTGCCAGAAATAATGTTCACACCAACCTCATTCTGTCTCCTTCCCAATCAAGGAATTGTGGTGGTTTCCCATAGTGCTTTTTGTACATAATCACAAAGGTTCTATAATCCAAAGATCTCCTATGGGAATAGTCACATTTGTCTGTGGTGCAGGATGCCCTCCAGATATTGTTGTGTCAAGGGCTTAGTTTAGGTTAAAGAGTTACAAAAGAGCTTGGAAAGTTTGTGTCAGAGATGTTTTCATTAATTTTTAGGCTTAAAAATAGGTAGAAAATAGACTTGCCACTAAATGCCTTTATATTTTAATAGAATTTCTGTGATCCTCTGAAAATAATATTTAGATAAATATGTAAGATCAAAACTTTGAGATGATACCTACGTTTTACCTCAGAGTGGCTGATGGGCATTACCATGTCCTAGTGACAGCACAAAGTGGCCCTTTTGTCCCTCCAATTTGAAGTGGGTACACCCTGATTCCACCTTATACAACCCCCTCCAAAATAGGGAAGAGTACCCACTATCCAAGGGTGGCACAGGCCTCTAGACCTTACAGAGAAGGAGTTTAGAAAAAAATATATATATATTGTATTGGCAATAGTGCTAGTGCTGTACATTAGGCTATGGAACTATGTGATGCTAGGCTACCTTTCAAGGCTCTTCTTAATCCTACCCTAACCAACCAATGACCAAATGTGATTATTTTCATGGGTGTATTAGCTTCAATATTGCTTTGTTTGAAATGGTTTGCATTTCAAGCAGGGGTCTAGATAACTTTGCATCTGTGTATGAAGCCTAATGGCAGAGACAGCAAATGGGGAACCATGACAGGCAAAGAGCATGCTCCCCTCACCTTGTCTCTCTTGTTCTTGATGCTGTGTCAGTCCTCTAATAAGCTTCCATATCTCTCTCAATGGAGGTATAAGTTTTGTTTAAAAAAAACTGCTTATAATCATTGATGTTTACTTATCAAATGTTTAAACTAGAGAGAGAAGTAAAGAGCTGTTTCCAGACATGTGGGGCATCCAGGAGTCTGAGAATGAAATCCACTATGGGTTTTATAGCCAAGCTTAGCATCAATGCCCCCAAGGAGTAACCTTTGATCCCCAGCTTAGCAGTAGCTGAGGTGAATCTGAATATGATGGCACCAATCCTATGTAGAACTTGTGCTTACTCTGAGACTAATCGCCCCTCCCCCCCTCACAGCCTGGTAGGAGAGAGTATGCTGGTGAGATGTTAGGGGGAAATTGCTATATCTTCAAAGTAAATGAGTGTGTGTGTGTGTGTGTGTGTGTGTGTGTGTGTGTTTGTTAGAAAGAGTTTTATGGGGTATGTCTTGGTAAAAAGAAACAAAAAACCACAACACTGCTGACAAATTTAGAGTCAAATCAGTAAAAATTTTATTTCAGTAACATACACAGACAAACAGATGGAGTCATAGGAGAAATTCCATTAGACAAAATTTCCCTGAACAAAATTGGTCAGGAGCTTTTTATACTTTTGAGACCCAGTTTTCAGCTTTGTCAGCAAATTCTCTCAGTATTGTATCTTTGTCCAGCCGCCAAAATTCCTTTCTTACTCTGGATGGGAATATCTTACTTATTAGCTTTGCAGTTCAGACAGCATGGGGATGGATGAAGGTATTTTAACATTAAAGGTATGGGGTAGAGACCTTTTGCTTGGGTAGTTTGGTGGTGAGTTATTAAAATTAACCATCTTGTGTCAACAGGGGCCCCACATTGAGCCCTTTCTTTTTGCCCAGGCTTAACAGTTGTATATAAGATGGACATTTTGAGCATTTGGCATGTATTATGCTTTTGCTGTCAACCATTTTCAAAACCTGCTGATACTGATCTTAAGTTCATAGATTTAGAGGTGTAAAGGACTTCAGTGTTCATTAGGCCAATTGTTTCATTTTACATCTGAGAAAACTGAGGTCCCCAGAAGTTAAATCTGACCTGTTCCAAAGTCACATAAGCGGAACAGTCAATATTTGAACCTAGGTCTTTGTGATTTTCATTATCCAGGAGTCTTTTCTCTGCCTTAATTGTAAACAGCATAAATTTATCTTGCATATATTATGTTTAGATTGTTGTTTGCCCCATTATACTGAGCTCCTTGAGAACATTTACCTTTCTTTGTGTAGGCACCTTAGCACAGTGCCTAGCACAGGAATTCCAGATATACTCTATTGATTGCATATGATGACATTTTGATGCTGGTAAAGGTATTTATGCTGATGAATCAGCAGCCTTTCATGTAAGGGGACATACCAAAAGACCCCCTATTGTATATTCTAATTAACACATCCAAATTAATTGGTTCCTGGTAAGTGTAGATTGCTGGAAAAAGTTGCGGTGGAGTAACTGGAAGTATGTGAAAGTACAGCAGTATGAAAGTAGTGTGGGAGTCCCTGAAGCCATATTCTATTTTTCTGACTAACCCCCTTTAAATCGGAAAGTTTCTGATCTGACAGTTAGACTTTGGTCCTGTCTATTATATACTATGAATAATATGAAGCTTCTCTGACCTTTACCCAGTATCAAACAGAGCTAAAGGAATTTTGACCCTGAATACTTATGAAATACTTATGAAAGGTCAATCTATGACTTCCATACAGAAATCTGATGGAATGTTTAATGTTATTACAACAATGCCCCTCTTCCTTTTCTCACAGTAAATTCATATGACTGTTACAAGGACCTTATGTATCCTTGAATGTACAGTGATGGAGATGCTGGGGTGGAAAAACATTTCTTGTTAAAATGAACTGAACTGGGGGAAGTACAGCTTGCAGGTGCATCAAACTAGTTTATTGCTTTCTATCTCCTGGGAAAAACTAATTTGCATAGACAAGAAGGAGCATGATTTTGCACTGTGATGGGATATCTTTAAAGAGTTGTTATTCAAAGCTCTGTCTTCCCATAACCTAGTGCGAAACCCTATTTTACTAAAATATGTAAATATTACTCATTTTGCCCTGGACCTGAATTGGAACTGTTGGATGGATGAGTAGGAATCCAAATTGGAAAACAAGCCATACACAAGATTTGGTTTGGAGGGGGAATTAATAATGGATCTCTTATTACTGTTTCATAAGGCATATATGCTTGTGTATTGCCCCATTCCTTTTTTAATAAGGCAGGGGGTCTTAACCTTTTTTGTGTGTCATCGACTACTTAGGTACTTTCATGAAACCAATGGACCCCTTCTCATAATAAGTTTTACATCCACAAAATAAAATACATAAGATTACAGATAAAACCAAATTGTATTAAAATATTCATCAAAATGTTTTTTTAAGTTCATGCACCCTGGATTAAGAATCTCTGCATAAGACTCTGATTTAAAATTAATAATAGCTACTCATCTCAGGTCAAAAAGGGTAGATTTTTAAAATAACAGGTACAGGTTTACCCTATGAGATATCTGCCTAGTGACCCTGTTATAAGCATGTATCTTCTTAGAAAGCTTCTAGGAAGTGTTCCAGACTGAAACACACCCCAAAACTATTCAGTTGACCCTGATAACAAATGTAGTTATATCCAGTTCATCAGACTTTGCTCAGGGACAAATGATGTAAATTGGTAAAAGATTCCTGTGGGGAAACTCCAGATAACTTCTCAGACTTTAAGAGACCCCACCTTGTGCACGCTCCTTCCTCAGGCTTCACAGACATATGCCTCTCTGGGGGACTTAAGGAAAGAGCAGGAATATCCCATATTAGCCAGCACCTGATAGGCCAAAAGCATTCACAAATATCCATGTTTTAATTATATACTGTTGGTTAAACGTATTTGGCTCATTATTTGAGTGCTCCTCAAAGAGCCCAGGACAGTGCTACATATATATAGTGACAGAACCTCTCTAAAATAAAGTTTGTAAAATCTAGAAGAAACTGAGAGCCCAGTGACCTAAATGCTAAAGGGATTAGAGAACCTGCCTGCTGGGTAGAGGTTATGGAAACTCAATATCTTTGAGCTTGTAGAAAAGAAGATTAAGGTAGAAGAAGGAAGGTCAGAGGAATTTCATAATGTGTAGGTGAGATTCGTTATTTAATGAGGTAGTTGAGCCTGGAAGAAAGATTGTAAGAAAGAAAAGGATTAAATCTTGGGTCACCTTAGGTATGGGTGAGCTCCTGATAAAGTAGCAAGTGTGTGATGAGGCAGTGTTTGAGAAGAAAGTTACTTAAAATATCTAATGGAGAAAGAAGGAGAAAGACATATCCAGATCTGTATTGTGAAGGTCTAATAGTTAGAACCTATGTCTTTGACTACTTTGGAAATAAGAGAGAGAACACTGGAGTGATAGAAGCCTGATTTGTCCCTGTAGGAAGCTCTGCTGCTTTAGATTCCACCCCTTCCCCTAATTTGTTTTTCTTTGTAAAGGAGTCTTTCTATGTTTCAGAAAATGTGGCTTCTCTCTCTTACCCTGGTGATATGATTGACTTTCGGAGTTCTCTGGTAATACTCTGGCAGGTTTGCTATGGTCAGAGCATCATATACTACCTCAGAAAGCCACCTTTTGTACAAGTTATGCTTGGCCCCCAGGAGGGGTAGCAGGAGAAAGGATTCCATGCATTTCCAAAATGCTGCAGGGAAGCCTTTTGCTGTCTCTTCCTGGCATTTCCAGGTCTTGCTGCTGTTGCTGTGGCAGCCAAGCTCTGCTGGGGCTCTGAGAAGCCGTTATCAGGAAAAAGGAACACTAGAGGGCACTGCAGCTGCAGAAAGAAAAAAAGATTAGAAGAAGGAAAGTTGTTGAAACAAATAAATGAATATTAACAGAAATGCTGAAGTGCAGCAGTAAATCCTCCTTTGGGAGCAGCAGGAGCTTACAAGAGATTTCCTTTGGAACTCTCAGAATCAGTTTAAATCACCCGTTTCTTTTTTTCCTTTAAAGAAAGAAAAAGAAAAAAATAAAGAAAAGAAAATGAAAGGGAAAAATAAAAAAGCTTTGGTGTTTGAGGCACAGAATGGATGCCAGACTGGCTATGAGATGTCTAAGCCACCACAACTCCTTAGCCCATTCATCAAGATATGGAATGCTCCTTGTTTAATTAACTGTGGTTCATAACAGCTATATTATTACCTTTTTCCATCAATTTATTTTATCAGAAAACATTTAATAAGCATTTACTTCATTCAAAGGATACAATGTCTATGAACGATGCTGTTATCCACCTTCGTGGGAGCTTATGATCTGGTGAGGAAATAAGAACAAATAATATGACAATAATTTGTAAGACGGGTCCCCCAAACCCTGTGACCCCTACCTGCCTTAGAATTAGAAGGCACCACACCTGAGAGGCCATAGAACCAAACTTTGTCTTTTTATGGATGAAGCTGCTGAGGACCAGAGACGTTTTGACTTAACCAGGTTCACACAGGTAGTCTAGTGCCCTATCCACTACAAAACACTGCTAATTATGCAGACACAGCCCCAACTCGCATTCCAGGGCGCATGGGGCCTGCAGGAACCATAAATCAAACAAAAAAGTATTTAATTAAGATAGAATAGCAAGACTGTCCACAGAAAATAAAATGGCAACAGAATAATCTTTGCTCTTTCCCTTCCTACACAAAAATATACATAACCTACTTGTACCACTGCAAAAGTAACTCTTATGGGAATGGGAAAATAGTTGCCTCTTAAAGGGGAGGTAGGGGTAGGAGGCAAGGTAAAAAGAAAGGCAATTGTCTCCTATAATTTCTTAGTTTTGTCTCAGAAGCCAGGGTCAACATTTGCAAATGCCTCTGGGGTGTAGCCATTCACCTTCCTGGCTCTTAGGGTTGTCAGGACCCTGACAGGGATTCAGGGATACCATTATAGACCCATCTATGGAACTTCTCTTTCTTCTCACTTGGACCAAAGGCTGTCTCCCCAAGAACAGCTTCCCCAATTTATTGGTACCTACTGGCAAAGAGGTCCCTTGTGGTGCCTTTCCTCTCAATCTTCTTCTGAATTAACCCTCTAAATCAGTGGTTCTCAACCTGTGGCTTATGTTTAATTTAGATAAATCCTGCATATCAGATATTTACATTATGATTCATAACAGTAGTAAAATTACAGATATGAAGTAGCAATGAAAGTAATTTTATTGTTGGGGATCACTACAACATGGGGAACTATATTAAAGGTCGCAGTATTAGGAAGGTTGAGAACCACTGCTGTAAATTCTTCCTTCTCCTTCTCTTCTTTGTCCTAGTCAGGATTCTGATTTAATTGCTGTCCCAGTCACCAGTCTCATGGGATCCTAACATACAATAGCTTGCTTATTTTAGCCATTGTGGACAGATGATGTTGGGAGTCAGCCATTGTGAGGAATCCCTTATTACAGCTGTACAATATAAGTTAATCATATATGGGAAATGCTATGTGAAGTCCAAAGGGAATGGTGTAGGACCTTGTGTTTCTAAGCAAGAAATTTATATAAGGGGTATTCATCCTGACTATACCTCGGTACTTTTTGAGCCCCAACAGGACAATATGCTTTCTCATTCCTTTTCTCTGGCCGTTAAATTAACAGTCAAGCCAACAACATTGAGTATTTATCCCTATGTCACAATAACCTTTTTATGAAGCCAGTAATATTTACATACTCTTGAGTCTTGGCCCTGACATCTATTATAGATGCAGAAAAGAATCTCGTACAGCTTTAAGATGGGAGTACTTAATGTCCATGTCATCTGATCTGTAAGTCAGTACTCTGCAAAACATAAACAGATAGCACAAACTTTAGAGATAGCTCATAAGGCTGATCCAGTCACACATATAATATAGATGTTTGGAAGGAATGGTCCTTTCTGTTTATTTTGTTTTCCTTTTCCTTTCTTTTTCTTTTTTCCTTTTTGGAGGGGGTTGTTAGAGCAGTTGGGGTTAAGTGACTTGCCCAAGGTCACAGGGGTAGGTTTTGTTTTTTTTTTTGGTGTTAAGTGTCTGAGGCCAGATTTGAACTCAGGTCTTCCTGACTCCAGGGCCAGTTCTCTACCCACTGTGCTACCTAGCTGCTCCTCTGTTTATTTCTAAAATGGGACTTCTATAACTAGTGATTCTTAATCTTGGGTCATGAACATGTTTGTATTTCAAAAGAATCGGTTTCCTTTGTAATAAAATATTTTATTTTATACAATGCAAAACATTATTTTGAAAAGGGGATTGAATCAAAGACAGCAGAACCTCTTGGTGGAACAACTCAGGCATCTATGATAACAATATTTTCTCTCTTTTCTTACAAAGTAGAGTGAAAGATAGTATTTCTCCCTAGTAGGCTTCTACATACAGTCCTGGAGATGAGTTTTTCCCATTCTTTTTCCAGCAGATGTTTAAGTAACTTTATTTTAGGCTTTACTGGATTGTCAGAAGGGTCAATCTCTCTCTCTCTCCCTCTCTCTGTCTCTCTCTCCCTCTCTCCCTCTCCTCTCTCTCATGCGCACACACACAAACACACACACACACATACTCACACATACACACATTAAGAATCCTTGCTCTATAGGGTATAGAATCACTAAACCATGGAATTTTAGAGCTGGAAAAGACCCCTACTTAACAGGATTATTTAATTCACCAATTCAGTTCAGAGTTGAATTGATTCAGTTATTAAGTGCTCAATCTGTCAAAAAACATGGGGCTAAGTGCTGGGCATACAAAGACAAAAATGGACAATCCTTAACCTTGTCTTCAAGAATCTTGCATTTTGCTGTTCATTGTGTAAATTATCTATCTGGAGACTCTCTATGCATATATGTGTGTATATATGTGTGTGCATATCTCCTAGAATGAGAATGCATTATGTAGGAACAATATATAATAAGAGTGGAAAGATAGATGGGAGCCAGAATATGGGAGGGCTTTCAATGTCAAACAGAGGAGTTTTATTTTTTTCTGTAGGGAGCCATTAAAGATTTCTGAATAGGAAGCGACATGGTCAAATCTGTGTTTAAAGAATATCAGTTTTGCAGCTATGTGGAGGATAGATTGGAGAGAGACTGTAGGCAGGGAGATGAATTAGAAGGCTGTGACTATAGAGCAAATAGTGAGTTAATGAGGACCTGAACTAAACTAAGGGAGGAAACAGACCCAGGAGATGTGGAGATGTGGATCAATAAGACTTGGTTGGATGTTGGGGACGTTGTGGAGGGAGAATGAGACATGGTTTGTAAATTTCAAGTGTTTCATAAATGGGAATTATTATCTATTCAAGCCCTCATATTTTCCATATAAAAAAAAACTTACCTAGAATAGGGAGGTACCTGTCTAAGTTTGCATAGCTAATTAATAGGTAGAACTAGAATCTAAAACTCAATTATATGCTATGTAAGGTAACCATAACCAGAAAGTTAAAGATGTATAGTTATTGTTACTATAGAAACTGGATTTAAGAAATAATTCTGTTTAATATTGTGTCTCGCACTAGGAGTAGGACCCAGGTAATAAGATAAGTTCCCAAGTGCTTATTTTTTTGCCATATTACGATAGATCTCCTCTGCCCCTATTGTAGGCAATATTTGGGAAAAAAGCTGGTTATTTATACAGGACCAAGGAATTATCTTCACACGTCCTAAAGAAGGAATTTGAATTCCAGTATGTCTTACTTATGGTCATGAATTATACATATAATAAAACTTATTTTTCTCTTTTTAAGTAGACCTCATATTTGAATGAAAAATGTTAATACATGTACACATAAAAGCCTCATATCTATATATATGTATATACACACATATATTATACATATAGATGCATATATGTATGTTTGTATGCATCTATATGTATATATATGAAATGAAGAATAAACCTTTATTTTTTGACTCACTGTTCCCTACGTAAAACTTCCCAATTAAAAAGGTAAGAGTATAAGTATGGAGAGCTACATATTGTGGCTCTTTATGCATACCTCACCAGAGTCATTGTTCATTCCAGTAATGGTCCTTGAAATGAACTGACTGCCTGGTTGAATGAGACCAGGTGTACTTACTAGAACAGGAGAAAAAGGACCTAGAGTAGGGTCTCCTTTGATGTTTTCTTTCCTCCCTCTTTCTTCTAGCACTAATTTACATGCTCTTGGGGGTAGTGGTAGCACTGGCAGAGAAAGGTACTAAAAATGGGGGAAAAACAGATTTGGAGTAAAAAGACTTGGGTTCAAATCCCGATTTGACCATTCATTACCTTGGGCAAGCCCACTTTTCTAGAGCTCATCTATAAATGGAAGGGTAGGACCAGGTGACCTCTACATTTGTGATCCATCTCAAAATACATTATTTATAATAAGCTTTTCAAAGTGTTTTCAGTTTCTTTGGGAAAGCAAAGCCTTCTTCCATAAAAAACAAATCCAGAGAAGCAATTACAAAACAGCGTGTGTTTCAGTATAAGACAAAATAAGATAAATTGCATATGTACATGCTGAGGGGAGGGATATCCATTCCTGTCAAGGAGAGAGCACAGTGACAAGATTCTAGGTGATCAGAAAAAAAGACAAGGGTATTCCTACATAAGGGACTGAATCTGATGACATTTGAGGTCTCTTTCAGCTATGAGAACCTATGATTTTAAGGTACATTTATGTTTAATGGTAATGAAATTGGCTTACCTTGAAATATATTGAAGAATAGCTGAAGGAAAAGTTGATAGATTTGAATATCAGTTAAGGCCTGCATTAAAAAAATTTCCTAGAATAGGTACAGTTTTCAAAAGAAAGAGTGAAAGCTATCAATGACCACATGAAAGAATGCTCCAGATCACCAAAATAGTGGTAAGGGGAGCTGCCTTCAAGCTGATTGGCTAGTGAGAGGCATGCTAGAAGAGTCTATCTTCTCCCAATGGTATGTAAAAGCCAGTTACGATACCATCCCTACCTCTTCTTTTTTCCCTTTTTTTGTATGCTTCCTATCTCTTAGACTTTTAGACCAAATTTCATCAGAAGAGTGGATAGTGAATCCCACAATCCCCATGCCTTTCCCTAGAAAATGGTATCTTGGAAGAAAAGCATATGGCCAGCAACCTATGCTGGTTTAAGTGTTCTGAAGTTTCTGGTCTTCTGGACCCTGAATGATATCAACCTTTCTGTTCAGAGGCTAGAATCCTGAAAATACACTATTTTTAAAGTTAAATTTTATTTTCAATGAACAAAAATCAATTTTATTTCCTTCTTATTTTCCATCCCTACCATTAAAGAAAAAGGAAAAAAAAAACCCGTGTAACACATATGCATAGTAAAGCAAAACAAATCTTTGCACTGGTCATTTCCAAATGGGGGAAAACAGCAGACAGAAGATGTTCTTAATGTGGAGTGTGTGAACTTGTTTTATTGAAATATGTCAATGGTCATGTTTCATTATAATTGGTTACATTTATTATCTTACGTATTTGATACATTTAAAATATTATTCTGAGAAGTGGTTCATAGACTTCCCCAGATTGCCAAAGGGGCTCCATAATACAAAGAAGGTTAAGAATCCCTAAAATAGAGGAGGATTTCCTTAACACACTTCTTAGAGAAGGAAGAGGATCTCCAATGCAGCACTTTGGAAAAGTGGAAAATTAAGGCACGTGTGTGGGGACTAGAAGATCTGGACTTTACCTACCCTTCCATTGCTATCATCCTGAGTTGTTTAGAGGGAGCAGATGTGAGGTTAATGGAATGTATTTCTTCATCAGTCCTCATAGTGTCAAAGTAGAATGTACTCCCTTTTCATATCTGCCTCTTAGAATACCTAGTTTCCTTCAAAGATCAGCTCAAGTGCCGCCTACTGCATGAAGCCTTTCCTGATCACCCCATCTGGTAGTGTCTCCCTCCAGATTTTCCCCAAGATTACCATATCTTTATTTTGTGAGTAGCAGAGAAAGTACTGACCTCCCCTGGTAAATTGAATTTCCTTGCCTGAGTCCCTTATACCAATTGAGTCATAGGTTCGCTCTTTCTCCCTAATCTTATATTTTGTTATTTTCTCTGAAGAATAAATGATTTTTTCAGAGCAGTGGCTATTTGATTTTTCCCATTTATACTCAGTGATTAGCACAAATGCTTACCATTGATTGGCATACAGATTTCGGGAAGAAATACTTCTTTTTGCCAGGCCCAGTCTGGAGCATTATGTTTGTTTCTGGCCACCAGAGTTTGAAACTGATACACTGAAGAGTGTCCGGTGAGGCAAACTAGGATGGGGAAGGGCCCTGAGGCCACTTCATGTGAGAATTAGTGGAAGGTACTGGGGTGTTTGACCTGGAAGTAGAGAGCTGTGGGGATATAATAACCATCAGGTACTGAAGCCGCTCTGAAGCTATAGAGGGGCCAGGGCTGTGAGGAGCCCACAAGGGGAGGGAGAGATCTGCTGAAGGGTTTGCTTATGTTAAGTGAGAACTGGCTGTATTTGAAAGGGAAGAGAAATCCAACTTTTTCTCTTCGGCCCCAGAGAGTAGAAGCAGGAGTGTTAGGCTGCGTCTAAGTTCTTTCCTGGTTCTAAATCTGTAATCCTAAGTTACAAAGAAGCTTCCTAACAATCAGAATTGACTAAAAAGTAGAATGGTATACTTCAAGTGTGCAAAGGTTTTCTCTCCTTGAGGGTAAAAAGGATAACAGATACCTACTTGTCATGTATATTTTAGCAGGAATTCCCCTTATTTATGGGTTAGAATATGTGCCTTCCATGAGCCCTTCTGATTTTCAAATTATGATTCTGTGTTCATGAGTTTCTGTGGGTCTTTTTTATCTGAGAAATTTTCTATGAAGAGTGAAAGAAAGGCTGCCATACCTGATGTCAGTATTGTGAATATCATGATTGAGTGGGATTTGGGGATTCAAATGCATTTAGTCCAATCTTCTCATTTTACAATGCAGAAACTGAGGACCAAAATGTTTAAGTGATTTGCCCAAAGCCACATAGCCAATAAGTGACAAAGCTAGGGTTTGGATCCAGGTCCTTTGCTTCTCAAGCCAGCGTGTTTTTCTACGTGAAGCTGTATGTCAACTGTAGGCACAGTGTACCTAAGGAGTAGCCCATCCTGACATTGCCTTGACTGACAGGGTCAATAATTTGCCATATGGTTCCATTCATTATATGATCTTCATCTGTCCATCTTTTTTGTCTCTGCTATCCTATAATGGATTCAGTAGCTTTTTCATTATCATTTTTATAAAAGTCAATTCTCTTCCTTAAGTGACCTTTAAGCATAATGCCTGAGTGATAATTGGTTGGCATTGAACACAGGGGTTCTGACATGTCCAAGGCTCCTTCCTCATCCTGCTGTGCCATTCTGAGAGCCAAGGGCTTGAAGTTAGACCACATCCATATGGCTGCTGACAGTTTATTTCAGTTCTGTCAGTGGTGCCCCTAGAGAACTCCATTTCCCAGCTTTTACATGCCCATTTCCTGTCTTTGCCCCATTCACCATGATTTTCCCACACATATTCTGTATTTCTAGATGAACTTTTTGTATTCTAGGGGTGAAAAAGCAGGCAGGAGAAAGATGGATAGTTTTGGATATTAAGTGTGGTGTGCTTGGATCTGGCAGAGGGATAGAATTATATTATATTGGTCAGGCAGAGGACAGAGCTGAACCAAGGAAATAATCTAACGAGGTTTCTTAGGGACATAATAACTTAGTACAGATCTTGTTGGGATATGTGTATTCAAAACAAGAGGGGATGATGAGTGATTACAGCTCTCCCCCCACCTCAACACATTCCATCTCAAACATCCCCTAATAATGGCTCTCTGCCATTTGACTCTTGGCCAAACAACAGCTGGCAAAAAGCCAGAAGTGCTGTAATAGGGGATGGTAGGGTGGTGATGTGCATGTGGGTCCATCCCAGCAGCTGGTGTTTGCAACTCTGATTGGCTGCCTGCCAATCACTTCCTTTCCTTACAGTGGGGTGGTCACTGGATGTTGGCCCCGTTGTGCTGAATGAAAAATAAGCAGGCAGATCTAAATCTTTGGGTTCCCAGGTGCTTGGTGGCATTTCACATGCATGGTTTTGTTTTCCTGTAAGTCCTGAGTTAATTTAGTTTCCCCAAGTTCCTCCTAGTTCGGTGAGCCATTGTACCCATTCTTTACAGATTTTCCATTTCTGCCAATGTCTTTCTTTAATGTAGAAGCAAGGTTTTGATGATCTGAGGTCTATAGTTCATTTTCCACATTGTGCTTTGTGGTACAAAACTAGTTGTATTTTCTAAAGCCTTAATTTTCACTGAAAGCTATCTCCTGTCTCTGCCCCTGTCCTCTTGAATGGCCTCAATTTATATATCAGGTACTAACGAGAATCTTTTCACTCCTAGGAATATGAAACAACTTTCCCATGCTGCCATGTGGAAGAAAAGGAGAATGGGTTTTAGTGTTTGAGCAAAAGAGAATTATCTCTGAAGTTCTTTGGTTACTCCCGAATGAACTGGAAGATCATTTGTGAGCCCATTCTTAGGTCATGGAATCACAACTTAGATTCGGAAGGGCCTTGATAGGTCATTTCATTGAATCTCTTTAAGGTGAAAGAGCAAGCATTGAACAATTATTCAGTCCTATACCCTTTGTAAGGCTGCCTGACTAGGGATTCCAATGATCAGTTTGATTCCAAATCACAGAGAGGTCCCAGGAATCCGCAGGTCTGGCTATGCTTTCATTCATCACAGAGTGTTTGGAAAGTAGGCACTGAAAGCAACCATCTGGGTGGGATTCCTCCAGGGAAAGAGTGTTCCATCAGCAATGAAATGTAATCAGCAGCAATTAATTTTCTGTCAAAAAAATGTAAGATTTTATTTCAAAAGGGGAAGAAAAACGGACTAAATCTTTGATCAAATTAACTACTTTTTACTGGTGTGGGGTTATTTTTTGGTCGGTAAGAGAGGATAGTTATGTTTTCATCTTCAGGTGGAGGAAGTTAGACTGTCATTTAACTTGAGCTTTGGAGCCCTTTCTTTAATGGCATTTTGCCTGGAGGAGATACGGGTATTCATTAGTTTCATAAAGTATATAGAGAGTGAGAGAAATTTAAGAAAGTAAGTTTCCTGAGGAATGAGACTTTTTCTTTGTTTTATCTGTGTATCCCCATTGCTTTGTGCATAATAGTTGCCTAATATTAAAACTTCTTTTTGAATTGGACACTTACTGGACTATAAGGAAAAGTAGGTCATGTGTTTTTGATTAAGTGCTACTGATTTAAAAACAAATGAAAATTATCCCTCTTAACAAAACACTGTATTTTCATTCCCTTTTATGCTCTGATCTAAAGTTAGGACCGACAACCCAGTTTATAATATAAACTAAACTTTAGATGTTCAATGTGTGAATAAGAGGAAAGAAAAGCAAAGGAAAAGGAAAAGATATTGGGAAGGAAGGAAAAAGAAAGACCAAAAACTCCCATCCTTTGTCACAAGGCCTGGAAGTACCATCCAAACAATGAGCCTAAGAAGAAACGTAATATACTTTGCTTACTGTCATTTGGGTTTTGGTGTCTATGATACTGTTTGTTTTTTGTGGGAAATCAGAAGGAACTTGTAATAGTGTAGGATCTCTTGGCTTAGTTTTTCAGAAAAAGCAGAATGCACAGTCATGGGTAGAGGTAGTCAAGATTAGTATGATTACATATTGTTCTTTTAGCAAATGATTTTTTTAAATTTTAATTTATTTTCTTGATTACATCATTCATTTCCAGTTTTGAGTTACAAATTTTCTCCCCTTCTTTCCTCTACCCCCCA
>CM053593.1:184158758-184194060 GCA_028646575.1 Pseudocheirus occidentalis
TGTTAAGTGTATGAGGCCAGATTTGAACTCAGGTCCTCCTGATTCCAGGGCCAGTGCTCTATTCACTGTGTCATCTAGCTTCCCCATCCTCAAAATGTTTTAATTTGCATGTGTCTTATTAGTGATTTGGATCATTTTCTCGTTTGGTTGTTGAGAGCTTGGAGTTCTTCCCTTGAGAACTGCCTGTTCATATCCATTGACCATTTATCTCTTGGGGAATGTCTTTTTTACTTAAGTATTTATTTCAATTCCCATTGTGCCTTAGACATCAGACAATTATCAGAGAGCTTTGCCGCAAAACAGAATTTTTTTTTACCTAGTTAATAGTTCCCCTGAGCTCCACTATCTTAGATCAAGAACTCTTTACCCTCCTATCTGTAGTTGGGAATAAAATTCTTATAACAAAAATGCATAGTAAAGCAAAATAAATTCTCACGTTGGCCATATCCAAAAATGTAGGTTTGATTCTGTGTTGAGTTCAACTCCTCTCTTTCAGCACTGGTCTTCTGGAATCACCAGTGAGGCAATTAGGTCAGTGCAGTGGGTAGAGCACTGGGCCTGAAGTCAGTAAACTTTGAATACAGATTTGACCTCAAAAATTTCCTAGCTGTGTGACTCTGGGCAAGTCACTTAATCTCTGAAGTCTCCATTTTCTCAGATGTAATATGGGGATAATAAAGATGCCCCAGAGTGATTGTGAGGATCAACTCAGTATGATACCTGATATAGAGTATGTATTTAGTATCAGTGCCTCTTCCCTTCCCTTCCTGTATTGGCCACTGCTTTGATCCTAAGTCTTCTTAATCTTTCAATGTTGTTTATTTCGTGGTTGTTGTTACTGTAGAAAACAAAATGCTCTGGTTATTCTCACTTAACTCTGTATCAGTTTATACATGTCTTCCTAAACTAAAATTATCCCTTTCATAATTTCTTTTTTATGTCTCGTGATCTTTTGCTTTTGTTTTTAATTTATTATTTTTTTCTTTTTAAATTTTGAGTTCCAGATCCCCTTCCTCCCTCCCACACCTCCCCTTCTCACCGAGAAGGCAAACAGCATATTAATTATACATGTTGAATCATGTAAAATGAATGTCCATATTAGCCATATCTCAAAAAAAAGTGAAAAAATTATACTTCAGTTTGGACTCAGAGTTCATCAGTTCTTTTTCTGGAAATGGATAGCATTTTTTCATCTAGAGTTCTTTGGAATTGTCTTGAATCACCAAACTGATCAGAGTAACCAAGCCTTTCACAATTGATCATTACAGCATTGCTGTTACTGTGCCGTGACCTCTCAATTCTTTGAATTAATTATACATTAGTTCATATATGTCTTGCCATGTTTTCTTTTTTCCTAAAACCTCCTTCCTTGTCGTTTCTTATAGTATAGTAATACTCTCACAGAATCATATACTACAATTTGTCTAGTCATTTCCCAATTGATAAGCATCTCAACTTCCATTTCTTTGCCATTATAAAAAGACCTTCTTTAAATATTTTTATACCTAAAGATCCTTTTCCTTTTTCTTTGATATTTTTAAGATACAGAACTAGTAGTAGTATCGCTAGATCAAAAGATGTGTATGCTTGTATAGCCTTTTGGGCATAATTCCAGATTGCTCACCAGAATAGTTGAACTAGCTTACTTTTATACCAGTAATTCATTAATGTAACTATTTTCCATCATACCCTCCAGTATTTTCCATTTCTGCTAGGAATGATATTGTATCTCAGAATTGTTTTAATTTGCCTTTTTCTAATCAATAGTGATTTAGAGCATTTTTCATATGACTATAGATAGCTTTGATTTCTTCTTCTGAAAACTTCCCGTTCATATCCTTTGACCATTTGTCAATTGGAGAATGGTTCTTATTTTTATGAATTTAAATATAGATCTATATATTTGAAAACTGAGGCCTTTACGAGAGAAACCTGTTGTAAATTTTGATATTACTCCATTATCTATGATTGATTTTAGCAAAATGTAGTCTCCATGGTTATCTCTTTCAATTATGTCTAATTTTCCTTTGCATTGGCTGAGATCATGATTACCACTCTCAACCCCTTCACTTCAACTGAAGCATAATAGACTCTACCTCAGCCCTTCATTTTAACTCCATATGTCTTTCTTTTCCAAGTGTGTCCTGTGTATACAACATGTTGTTGAATTCTGATTTCTAATCTGTTCTGCTCTCCACTTCATTTTGTGAGTTATCTCATCTCATTCATGTTCATAGTTATGATCACAAACTGTGCATTGCCATCCATTTCATTTTCCCTTATTTATCCTTCTTTTTCTCTCTTTTTATTTTGTCACTCCTCAAAATCTGTTTTGCTTCTAACCATGGCCTCCCCTAATCCACCCTCCTTTTCACAGTTCCTTCATTCTCTTATTCCCTTCCCCTCTGGTTTTCCTATTAAGTTATATTTCTATATGCAACTCTGTGTGTGTGTATTTTTCTCTCTTTGAACCAATTCTGATGAAAATGAAGTTCAAGCATTGCTGACACTTTTCCCCCTCTCCTGCCATTTTCCCAACAATTGTAAATGATCCTCCTTGCACATCTCTTTTATATAATAAAATTTGCCCTGTCAGTCTCCCTTCCCTCTTCTCCCAGGACATCCCTGTTTCACAATCCTTCTTTTATTTTTTTTTTAGAAATCAGTTCAGCATAATTGACTCTGTCATGCCATCTGTCTATGTAAACTCCTTTTAGCTGTACTAATAATGATAAAGTTCTTAGGAGCTGTATGTATCTCATCCCATGTAGAAATATAAACAATTTAACTTTCTTGAGTCCCTTATGATTACTCTTTCATGTTTATCTTTTTGTGCTTCTCTTGACTCTACTGTTTGAATGTCAAATATTTTTATTTAGCTCTCATCTTTTCAAGTCCTCAGTTTCATTAAATATTCATTATTTCCCCTGAATGATTACGCTCAGTTTTGCTGGGTAGGTTATTCTTGGTCATAATCTTAGCCTTCAGGAACATCATATTCCATGCCCTTTGCTCCTTTAACAGGGAAGCATTAAATCTTGTGTGATGCTGATTATGACTCCATGATATTTGAATTTTTTTTCTTTCTGGCTGTTTGCAGTATTTTCTCCTTGACCTGGGAACTCTGGAATTTGATCATAATATTCCTGGAATTTTCCATTTGGGGAACATTTTCAGGAGGTGATCAATGAATTCCTTCAATTTCCATTTTATCCTCTGGATTTAAGACATCAGGGCAGTTTTCCATGAGAATTTCTTGAAATGTATTATCTAGGTTCTTTCTTTGATCATGATCTTTAGGCAATCCAGTAATTCTTAAATTACTTCTCCTTGATCTATTTTCCAGGTCAGTTATTTTTCCATGAGATAGTTCACATTTTATTCTATTTTTTTAGTCTTTTGAGTTTGTTTTATTGTTTCTTGCTGTCTCATGTAGTCATTAGTTTCCGGTTGTCTAATTCTAATTTTTAAGAAATTATTTTGTTTAGTGATTTTTTAATCACTGAAAATTGATTTTTAATGATAAATTGCAACTTGGTCACAGGGCAGGTAATGGGACAAGAGTTGGATTGTCTGTGGGCTTGCTTTGTGTTGATGGTCTGCTCAGGGGCTGAGACTCCAGGCCCAATGCTACATCTTCCCAAGAAGCTCCCAGCCTTGGGTACTTGCGATCTGGGAGGGCAGCAGGTCCTTTTTGTTGCAGGAGAAGCAGTAAAGCAACTCTTTTAAGCATGGTATTGCTGTTGTTGCTGCTGCTTCTTGCTGGCTGCCTTAATGGCCAGGTCCTTGGATTTCTCAGTAGCTACCAGAGCAGTTTCCTTTGCCTTTTCAATTACTTCCTTAGCTATTTCAACAAGTGTCTTAAAAGGAGCTTCCTTCACCTAGCAATTTGCCCAGATGTACTCAAAGTCTTTGATGGTCTTGGTCACATTACTTTTGAATCTAGGTAGGCTAAACTTCTGTACAGCTCTGGAGACCACAAACAAATTGGAGGAGACCCAGGCCTCTCATTGCATTTCAGTTCAGTCACTGTTTTCAGAATTCACATAGTAAACACATCTTTCCTCCACCACCATCAGCCAGGCGTGGTTGATGTTCCAGGTGAAAGTGGTCATGGTCTGGTTCTGTGGGTCCATGACAGACTCCTTGAGGATGTACACTGGGTGGGTTACATTAGCAGGAAAGAAGCTCTCCACCCAGTGGGGCATCCTGTTGGTCCTCATTAGAAGCCAGTCTCTGAACAGAGATTCTGATCAGTAGTCACTTCCAGGTGTACAATGTCCTCCATCAACATGTGCTTGCTGTAGGATTTGGGGTAACACTGCCACAGAAGGCAGCAACAATGTGGTCCCAGGAGTTCCAGAGCATGCTCTGCACCAGGAAATACTTCACCTTCATCCCAATGGGGGTCAAGTTTCGGGCAGTATCAGGAGCTTTATGGCATAGAGGGGTTGGGTAGGAGGAGAGATGGATTGCTGGGCTCACACTCTCCACCACCATCTCAAAGCCACTGTAGTGGTGGCCTCCACCTCCACCACTGCTGCCATGAGGGGGTGTCTGTCCATTCCCAGTGAATTTTTGTAACCCCTTTTCTATTTGGCCAATTTTGCTTTTAATAAGGAGTCTTTCTCTTTAGTGGATTTTTGTACCTCTTTTAACATTATATCAATTCTGTTTTTGAAGTTGATATTTTCTTTGGTATTGTTTTGGGCCTCTTTTAGCAAGCTGTTAATTCTCTTTTCATAATTTTCTTGCATCACTTTCATTTCTTTTCCCACTGTTTCCTCTACCATGTATATCTCTTTAACCCTTCCAGGAATTCTCATTGGCCTTGGATCCAATAAGCATTTTTCTTCAAGTTGTTTTTTTTTTGGTAGCTGTTCTCACATTGTTGTCTTCTTCTAAGTGTATGTCTTCATTTTCCCTGCCACCATAGTAACTTTTCATGGTTAAATTGTTAAATTCATTTGTTGTTGTTTTGTTGTTCTCATTTTCACAGTTTATTTTTTTCTACTTTGAACTTTATGTTAAAGTCTGACTCTGCTCACCTGGAGATGGGGAGACACTATGCCAGGCTTTGAGCTTTTTTGTGCTGCTGTTTTCAGAGCTAATTCTGGAGGTCTGAGAGTTTTTCATGTTTCAAAGGTGGTGTTATCCTGGGAGAGGTGTGTTCACTGCTTTCCTGGTTGCCCCTCTGATCTTTACTCAGGAAGGGCCCTTGCTCCCCTGCAGCTGCAAATACTAGTGCTCTTCTCAACCCAGGCACAGGTTCCTTGCTGTCCTATAGCTATGAGTTGCTAGCACTTCTCTTAGTCCTAGAACTGTGACCATGGCCCCGGCTCCCTTGTGACTAAGCACTTCTCCCTACCCTGGAACTGCAAATCAGACCTCTGTATTGGAGCTTCCAGTTACCTCCAGCTGCACCCAGTGCCAGAAAAGGGTCCTTTGTAATCTCTTTCTGTCCAGTTGTCTGAACTCCTTACCATCTCTGAGTTTAGAGCTCCAAAAGCTGTTGCTGCTGCTGTTCTCACAGTTACCTTCAAGGCCCACTGCTAATGATCCTGCTCTGTTTTGCCCTGTTACAGACCTTTCCTCTGGACTTCCTAAATTGTCTTAGACTGGAAAAATGTCTCCCTCTTGCCTTTTTTGGCTCTACTGCTCCAAAATTTGATTTGAGGCATCATTTTAAAGTTGTTTGGAGGGTAATGTTGGGAGAGTTCAGATGGGTCCCTACTCTGCCATCTTGACTCCCCCTTCTTCCTTTCATCCTTTCTTATGGCACAATAATATTTCATATTCGTTTACCATATTTTGTTTAGCCATTCAATAATTGATGTATACACCCTTGGGTTCTAGTTTTTTATCACTAGAAAAACAACTGATATAAATATTTTTGTACATACTTTTTTCCCTCTTACTTTATTCTCTTTGGGGGTATGACCATAGTAATCACATCACTAGATGAAAGGGTATGTTCAATTTGTGCTCTGGTCTTTTCATCAGGAAAGTCTGAAAGGACTCTATTTTATTAAAGGTCCATTTTCCACCGTAGACTTACACTCAATTTTTCAAGATCCCTTGGCCAATCTTTGTCTCTTCTTTCTATTCTTTTTTCTACCTTGTGTAACACATGACCCAACCACACTATAGTGTTTCCCACAAGGGAAATCCTCTTCTCTTCTAGAAACAAAGAAACATTTACAAGACTTTTCAATTTACAATCACCCTTAAAAGGGTGTTGAGAAGGTGTCATATTCTTAATTGGCTAAAATTCCCATTAAGATAGAATTGCAATGCTCAGCATGCTTGATTTCTCTGGCAGTGCAGACAAATCCAGCCAGCTATTCACTCATTAGGATGATATATTGACCAATAAGTTTATAGCAAACAGGGCTCTCAGCAAAGTAGCTACAGAACCTGGCTTTCCCTGCTATGCTCTTACCTTTCATAACCAGAAGTGGAGGAGAACACAAGGTGCAGCTAACAGTCTTCAACTTTCTTCAACTCTAGGTCAATTTGAAGGACCATAGCTGATGCAGATGTTTATCTGATAAGCTCCATTTCTTTTTAACCAATTAGGGAGAAATTAGCAGTTTCTTTTCAGCTGCCACTTCTATCTGTTTTCTTCTCCACACAGTTAGGACAGATATGGTCATTTTATTTCCTTCTATTTATTCAGTCTTCACTTTTCACTTGCCAGGTTCTTCAGTCTTCAACCACTACTCTCATTGGTTTAAATCATAGATTTCTGGCTGTGCATTGATTCATTTCACAAAATCTTCCCTATGAAATCAATGGTCATTAAATCATCCCGCAGTCTACAAACAGTTACATGATTAATTATTTTGTGAGTTTTAATCTCTTAAACCTTAAAACAGTTATGTGCAAATAATCTGAGTAATCATAGTGCTCTGAAATTCTAGCCATTCTGTAGTCTTTGGAAGTCATTTCTTTATAATCGGATTCTATAAGTTTTTAATAAATAAAACCTTTTGCTTCCCTCTTTAAAGCTTCATACTGTTCCCATAGAAAAGCATTACTCTGCATCCTTTTCAAGATGATTTAAGTCTTTTTTTAGTGCCATAGTTCAATACCAAACTGCTCACACATCACTGCAAACTAGTTTTACATACAGATTTTAGCAATTTTTATTAAACAAAATTTCTTTTCATACTCCTTTTAGACATTGCACTATTATGTATAAAAGAAGCAGTATGTTATATCCTTTGTCGATTGATTTAACTTTTTCTGCAAAAGTGTTTTTCTTCTTCCAGCACCAAATTGCTCCATAGTAATCTCAGACCATATTTTTTATTTGTATATTTTCAAGCATCTTCTTTGTGATTCTGTGCTTAGGTAAGGAGAAACAATAACTAAACACTGTGTAAAATCAAGAAAAACAATTTTTAAAAATCATGTACTGAGTGCTATATTCCAAGTACTATGTGAAGTATCAAGGTGCAGATATGAAAATGGAACAATTCCTGCCTTCAGGGAGCATATGTTCTCTCAAAGGAAGCAACATATATACTTAATTGAAATTTATATGAAATATATAAGATTGATTAGGGGGATCACTATCAGATGAGGGGCTGGCCAAGAAGGGCCTCAATGTGGGAGTTGGTACTTGAGCAAAGTTTTTAAGGAAGCTGGGGACCCTAAGAGGTAGACATGAAGAGAGAATGCATTTTAGACATGGCAGATAGCCTGTGCAAAGGCAGAGATGGGACAAGGAACGCATCATGAAATAATTGAATGGACAATAGATTGTATAAAGGAAAGTAGAGTTAGAGTCAGGTTGTGAAGTGTTTAAATAAAACAAAGGAGCTCTCCTACGACTTAGAGATCTCAGGAAGTCATTGAAATTTTCTGAGGAGAGGAGTGATATGCTCATACCTGTGCTTTAGGATTATCTCTTTGGCAGCTTTTTAAAGTATGGATTCAAACATGAAAATAAATGAGGTAGATAGACCATTGGAAAGAATATTTCAATGGACTAGGCAAAAGATGATGAGGGCCTAAATAATTGTTGTTGGCTGGCTATGTGAATGGAGAGGAAGGGATGAATGTGAGAGATGGTATTGAGGTAGAATTGATAAGAGCGTGTTCCAGAGTCTCCTTGTTAGTGAGGAATTACCCTGGTTTAGAGATTGATTCTCCAGCAAGGAAAACCTGATTCCTTTTCTTAAAAATTCATTTCTCTTAGGAGATTAAAGCACATGAAAAATATCAATAAAGAGAGGATTGTATATGAAACTGTTAATGTTTATTACAAAAAGGTTTTTTTAAAAAGTTTATATTAAATTTAACACAATAAACAACTCTTCTTGTCTTTATCTCTTTCTGAAACTTCTATTTTCTTCTAGATATTGTCAAGTGGTTTATTGACGTTCTTTTTTTTCTCTTTAGCATCACTATCACTATCCGCCAACCTCATGCTCCCTTGCCCTCTGCTCCTCCCCCACCCCAAGCCCTCTCTTTTAGTAAATAAGAATAGTTAAGTAAAACAAATCAACATTATTGGCTTGGTCTGAAAATCTAAGTCTAATTCTGTAATCCATTACTGCAGTGACTGGAATTCAGAAATCTTTCACATTTGTTTTTCTTATATGAGCATGGCCATTTTGGAAATTGTTGTTTCTATTCATTTCACTCTGGATTAGTTCATAAGGCTTTGTGTGTTGGGTGGGGGGTGGGGGGTACCTCTTTAGTGAGTCAGTTACCCTTACCCAACCTAACCCTGAAACTATCAGAAGAGAAGACCTTTATTTGGGAGAAAGATAGCACCTTGTCCTCACCCCAACCTTAGCTGGAAGATTAACTTTTGAACAGCAGAAGGTTGGAGGATTTTGACATTCTCACTGAAGTCCTAGCAGCATCCTAGGGGCAGAACCAGATTTTGGCAGTACATGTACTAGAAGCCAAGACCAAATTAGACTCATAGAGGAAAGCCAACTTCAGAACTGTACAAGGAATACAGTTGAAGAACTACATGTTTAACAACTAAGTGTTTGAGTTACCCATTTACCATATGGCCACATATATTTTTGAACTTGAGAGCCCCCTTTTTTCTGGATACTGTATGATCTATGTCACAGAAGTGAAATGAGGGTGGGGGGACGATGTTTTTCACCGATTATTCTTAATATACTACCTTAGTGAATTCCCCTTTCTGAAAGCTAGTTAAGTCTGGCTGACTTTGATATTAACTGATATTTATTCAAGGGAGGGGGGCATACCAGTGATCACTTGTGAACAATAGCAATAATTAATAACAATTAGAAAAATATGCCCAACCCTGTAGTAGCTGAACTCTGGGGACCAGACTTAGTGTGAGAAGGGAGGTGGGATAGTGACCCTAAAGCCCATGCTACAAATTCACAAGATTGTAGAGTCACAGAATCATAAATTTAGTGCTGTTTTGCACCTTCAATGTCACTGAATCCAACCTTCTCATCTTATAAATAATTAAACTGAGGCCAACTTTAGGATGTTTTTAGTCACCCCACTTTTAGTTGTCAGAGATTAGATTCAAACCCAGGTCTTCCTATATCCAAGTCAAGCTCGAACTTTGTCTTCCTAAGTTTCTCTTGTGTCATATCCATTATTTCATATAATATGATAATAGTCCATTAAACCAATATATGACAATTTGTTTATTCCCCAGTTGAGGGATACCAACTTTGTTTCCTTTTTTGCTACAAAAAAAATGTCCTGCTATAAATATTTTTTGTAATATGGATCCTTGTCCTTTGTCCTTGACCTCTTTGGAATATGTTCCTGGTAATGTTATCACTAAATTAAAGAGTAAAAAAAGCTTAGTAACAAAGTGATATAGTTCCTAATTGTGTTCTGGAGTGGTTGTTCTAATTTACAGTTTTATCAGTAGTATATTAATCTTCTTGAACAATTGGACATTTTAATTTTTTGTTATTTTTACCAATCTGAGGAGGATGAGGCAGAATGTCAGTAATGATTTAATTTCAATTTCTCCTGTTATTGGTGATTTGGAGAATTTTTTCATAGTTATTGATATCTTACAGTTTTTATTTGAAAACTACTAGTTCTCGTCTTTTGCCTGCTTATCTTTTGAGGAATAGCTTGCTTGTTTGTATGTGAGTATACACATATGTATATACATGTGTGTATGTATATATGCAAATATGTCTATATAATTTTCTGATACAGAGAAATATCAGACCTTTATCAGAGATATTTGCTGCAAAGACTGTTAACAAGTTAACTGTTTATTGTTTGATTCTTACTACACTGATTTTGCTTATGTAAAAGACTAACAAATATTATGTTATCATTTACAATTATTTTTATACCTTGTTTGTCCAAGAATTATCCCCCTACCTGTAGTTGTAAAAGGCATTGTCTTGCTTTCTCTATAATTTATTTGCAGTACTTATATCTTACGTCCACAGGAAACTTTTGGTGGTATATGGTGTAACATATCATAAACCTAATTTCTAGAATTTAAAGTTCTACAATCAAATGTTAAAAATATGTATGTATAATAATAATAATAATTATTATTATTATTAACTACATGCAACTGGGAATTAAGATATACAGGCACTGGGGTAGGGTGACTACTGGAAAGTTAGAGGGGTGATGGGGGAAGACATAGGAGAGAGCAGATTGGGGGAGGGGCAATACAGTAGGATCGCTGTTATGGGGTTGTGGGTAGGGGAAAGACAGGGAGAAAATTTGTAACTCAAAATCTTGTGGAAATGAATGACATAAATGAGAAAATAAATAAAATAATTTAAAAAACAAAACAAAAAACCTAATTTCTGCCAGACTGCTTTCTAGCTTTCTCAGCAGTTTCTATTTTTATTTGGCCATGATTTTCAAGGAATGCAGTGATTCTTAAATTATCTCTCCTGGATCTGTTTTCAAGTTGTTTTTGATAATAGATATCTCTTATGTTCTAATTTTCCGGCTTTTTTACTTTATTCTATTATTTCTTGTTTTCTTATGGAATCATTATGTTCTTTTTGAGTCATTCAGTTTTTACAACGTGCCCCCCACATAAGGATGATAATTATAGCTAACATTTATATAACTCTCACTGCGTGCTTTGTGCTTTACGATTACTATGTCATTTGATGCTCACAACACCCCTCTGAGGAGGGTGCTGCTATTATCCTTATTTGGTGAGGGTACTGATGCATATAGAGGTTAAGTGACTTGCCCAGGGTCACACAGCTAGTAAGTGCCTGTAACTGAATTTGAGCTTAGGTCTTCCTGGTTCCAGGCCCAACACTCTATCCACTGAACCATCTAACTCCTTGACTTTCTTCTTTTGGATCCAAGATGTTTCTTCTTTCTCTAGTTTTGTCTCAAAGAGTTCTAATTTCTTTTTTCCCCTCATGCTTCATTTCTTCCATCTACATTTATTTTTATTTATTTTTTTATATTTTGATTTTTCTTGGAAGGGGAAGGCAGGGCAGTTGGGGTTAAGTGACTTGCTCAAGGTCACACACCTAGTTTTTGTGTTAATTATCTGAGGCTGGATTTGAACTCAGGTCCTCCTGACTCCAGGGCCAGTGCTCTATTCACTGCACTACCTAGCTGCCCCTCTCTTCCATCTACTTTTGAAGTCCTTGGGACCCAGCCATTCTTTTCTTCTTAAACTTTACTTATATTGATTTTGGAGCTACTCTTTTCTTCTGTATTTATTTCTTGGGCTTCCTTTAATCAAAAATATTAAATTATTGTTTTAGTTTTCTTCTTCAAATATGTTCAAATAAGGTGTTTGTAAAAAAGTGCTTTGGTACATAGCAGATGGTATATAAATGCATATAACCTTCCTGTTTCTCTTCTGTTCTGTTTATTTATATCCCTAACCTCAGTTTCTGGATTGAGACTTTGTGCCAAGGCCAGGAGATTCCCTCTCCTACATTCTCACATGGTAGAGCCAGACCAAAGCTCTACTCTTGGTATAGTCTGCATTTCGCTGCCACTGCCTTGCTACAGTCACAGATGGGGATGTTGGTCCTTGGTGTCCCATTCTGGTCTGGGAAAGGGAATCAGTTCTAGTGCTGGTGCCAGTCCTAGATTCTGCCTCTGTGTCCTGGTTTTCCAAAGATGCCTTGGCCCCTCATTCTTATCCATCTCTGTCTCATTCTCTGACTAAGAGTTGGCCTTGTCCCCAAGTACAGCCTTGACTGGCCAAGACTAGCCATGACTAGATGTCTGAGATCCTGCTTATTTAAGGCATCCTTGAGCAGTGCTGTTAAAATCAAATAGAAAAGGGTGTCACTGATCTGTACATAAGGATCCCTGAGTGATGCATATTGACTTAGTTTTAAAATGTAATGTTATCTACATTCTGTTGTATTCTTATTTCTTTTATTAAACATTTCCCAGTTATACATTAATTTGATTCCTACCACACTTGGCAGTGTTGTGGTTCCACACATAGACAGCTGACTGTGCATATAATGCCTTTTAGAGGGCTCAGAGGCATACTAGGTACCTTAGCTTCTCTGCCTCCTTTCAGTCACCTCCTGTGAGTGGTTTGTGCCTCCTGTGACAAAGCCAGCTTTGATATTAGGCTGTTTCGGGCCTAAGCCTCCCTGGGCAGTCAGTCATCTGCTAGGAACTGGCTTTGCCACCTGTTGCAGACCGGACAGAGCATGACCCATATCTTTTTGGCTTCAGGCCACATTTCTAGGAGATTGCAGTAGCTTCAGACTCACTACTGCCTCCCAGTTACAAAAGAAATCAATTACTTTGAAATACAGTTATCAAGGGACAGCTAAGATGGTGCAGTGAATAAAGTACTGGCCCTGGAGTCAGGAGGACCTGAGTTCAAATGTGGCCTCAGACACTTGACACTAGCTGTGTGACCTTGGGCAAATCATTTAACCCCAATTGCCTTGCCTCCCCCCCCCCAGGAAAAAAAATCAAACAACAATACAACAAAAACAAATAAAAGAAATAAATACAGTTATGAAATATTATTTTTTTAAAAGTTTACAGATTTCAGGTTTAGAACCCTTCAGATCTGAGATCAGAACTCATATCTTTTCTATGCACTTATTCTATGGGCTTTTATCTATTATATACTCTCTTCATGCCCATTTGCCTCAAAGGGAGAAAAATATAATAAATGTTCTTCCCAAAGATGGCTAAGATCATATCTAGAAAGTGTTTTCATTTCTGCAGAGCAGTTTATGAATGGTACCAGCAGTTGATTTAGATTTTTTGCTTTGGTCTCCTTACCCTTCTGTGGTACTTGGTATTGGTAGCTGAGGGGTGGGGCAGGGGTGATATATAACTGATGGTCATTACTTTCCATGCAGTGAGCCACCTTCATTGTTAATTCGGGGTTTGTCAAGCTGCATCACAGGAGCCTTGGATAAAGTGTTCCAGTGAAGAAGATAATTGAAAATCAAAAAAGACTTTGTTAATTTGATTAGGCAGAGCTGTAGTTGAATTGTTCTTCATCAAAAGAGATTTAATTTTGACATGCAATTAAATCCTTCTGCTGTACAACTTGCCCTCTGTGTTTCTTGAGCTAGAGATAGGCTTAGCAAGCTGAGGTCAGAGGAGGGGGTGGGGCAGGAAGGCTAGATTTTAAGAATGGATGAATGGAAGGAGGCAAGGGAGGGGGATTAGAGTTTATATAAAGATGGTGAGAAATAGAAAGGGATAGTAAAAGTAAATGATGTAAGTTAAGAGAAGGTGTACTTCCTGGAGGGAGAAGTTTCTTTAAAAAACCAGAAGAGAGGTGGGAGGAGCAAATAGATTTTAAAAAAAAAAGAATAAACAGAAAGAGTTGTCTGGTAGATAAAGGAAAAGTGGGGTATGAAAAAAAGGACAATATTTCTCAGAAATTTCTCTAGAATGACTACAGATACATTTGCAGAGGGAATCCTGTTCGGCATAGGAAGTACTGCTTAGAGAATTATCCTATAATCTTTATGCAGGCAAAGCAACTGGGGGATTTGTGTCGAGTGTGAGCTCTTCTTTCTAGTCCAAAGTCATTTAAATATACTGGACCATCACTGTAATCCAACCTGCTGTAGTGTGGAACTAGGCATTAAGTGAGTCTTTTAGACCCATGCAGGCAGAGGTTTTCTAGAATTTTAGAAAATTTTAGTACCATAGTGTGGATTCCAAGGATTTGAGCAAGGCTTCAGCATGATAACACTTTGAATGAAATTTGTCATAGACATGCGGAGACCTTAGGATCCATCCCTCCCATCTATCCCATTCTCTTCTGGTTTTCTCTCCCCTTTCCTTTCAGATAAACACTTGGCTTACAATAATTTAATTAAATAATTGATGTTCTAGATTAGAATTCAATCTTCCTTTTTTTAGATAGCCCAATTTTAGAACTGGGCTATCTTTGTCAAACAAATAAGGAAAATTTCCATGATTCTTCATCAGTAATAATAGTTTCCATGAGCTCAGACACTTACTTTTCTAAATGTTTACAATAGGTAGATTACCCCAAAGCCATAAGTAGAAATTTTTGTGCCTAGGGAAAGTATGATGAACTGTATCTCTAGTTGGGCATTGGAGGGGAACACTATCTTTAAGGAAAACAAAGAGACCTGTTATAATAGTGTAAGTCTACTGCTTAGAATATTGGGGGCACAGTGCACAGTACCAGCTCACCCAATCTTCCATCTGGCAGATTCCTATCTTAACCAGTTATTCTCCCTAAATCGTTGGTAAACTCATTTGTTTAGTGCTGGTGAAAAACTGGAAGTGCCACTAATCTTACTAAATTTGGTGCCATTGGGCAAAGTCTTATTGCTTTAACTAATGGTTTCTGCCCATTCCCACCCCCAACGGATCCAGACAAAACATGGGGCATGGTGCTGGCATAGAGGCATTTATGTGGGTGTGAATATTCCCAGATGGGCCAATAAGAATGTTCTTCCAGGGTGTGGCAACATGCCTGGCCCACAGTCTTTGCACATCTTTGCTTTTGCCATCCGCAGGGTAGAGTTTTTAGAGGTTTGGGAAAATTCCTTACTTGATTTTTCCCCTGAGTAATCTATCCCTAACAAGTTTGTCAGCCACACTTTTGTGGAAGAGAAAGAATACTTTGTTCCCCTGGCAACGATTTGCTTTATATAATAAGTGAATATGAAGCAGTGACAAAGTCAATGACAGCAATCCTTGTGCATATGCTTTGGTTGAAATCAATAGGTTGTAATCAGCAAATATCTATTAAATGGTGACTCTGAGTTGACACAATTGTGTAAAATAGCAGCATTAAGTTCTATAAAATAGCATGTAAACTATTGGGAAAGAAAACACAACTACAGAGGGACTGAAAAGCAGACCTAGCCACGTGTCCCAGCCCCTTCCGGAAGGCTCTTCTCTCCCGTTAGCTTTCACAGCACCGCTGCTCAGTCCAGAGAAAATGGCATTGGTGTTGGTACATTCTTAACCACAAGGTGCCGGTACACACATCTTTGTATACTTATGAAAGATACTTGTCAGATACCCACTTAATGAAACAATGACTGCTATCTTACATTCTAGAGAACTGTTCAGTCAAATAAGGAAATTACGTCTAGGTCGGCCATTTCTCAGGCTCCTGCATTGCTGGATTGTAATCTTCCTCCTTGAGCTTTCCCTTGTTCTGAGGTGAGAGTCTGAGAAGGGGCCCTATCTGTGCCTTTTAACTCTTAGTTCATCTGTTTTTTATTTTTTTTACTTCGCTTTTCATCTTCCTCGAGTCAGTAGCCTGAGTTTGAGTTTTAGAACCCTAGTGTGATAGAAGTTGATAACTCATGTTTCTATATTATGCTCAGTTTTTAAAGTGCCTTCCTTAGGACAACACTATAAGTATTATGATCTCCGTTTTACATGAAGGAAATTGGGGTTCACAGGGGTGATGAGTCTTGTCCAGTGTTACAGATCCAGCAAGTGTCAGAGCTAGAGTTTGAGCTCATGTCTCCTGACTCCAAATCTTGTGCTTTTTTCACTATACTACCCAGCATCCCTAATGGAAAATCTCTGCTTTCTGAGATTTCTGTATTAATTGGAGGCCAGAGTGGGCTATTTATTAGCAATCTACCTTTCCATTTGTGTGTTTCCTTTCAGTGTATTTAGAAAATTCCAAGAGGGTCTTGAGGTGATCTCAGGCCCTGAAGAGTAATGCATTTATTAACATCAGCTCTTAACTATCCAGCTACACCTTGTTTAAACTTTCTTTATATTAAATCAGCTCTGTTTACTTAACTCTTTAATTGGCATTATTACTATTTTTATTATGATCTTTAGCCCATCAGTGGTTGAAAAGGAAAGCCTTTTTTTTCACCTCTCTAAAGAAGGTGTGAGCCAAAGAGATGGCAAGCTTAGAAAGAGAAAAGGCAGCTTTGCTTTTAGCTGGTCCTTTTCACTGGTTTCAAAGACTGGTGTTTCCTAGAGCAGAATAGGAAATGGAAGCAGGTAAGTAGAAGAAGAGCCCAGGGAAAAACCAGAAAGCTTCAAAGCTTCTTCCAGGCTTGATCGTGAAAAGGAAGCTTCATTGTTTTGTATGAGTTATTGCATATTCATAGCTATAAAAAATATGAGTGTGAACTTACTAGAATTATACTTCTGCAGCTTTCTGTCTAGATAAAAAAAACAATAACCGACAGAGCATCAAAAGCAAGGTGGCAAACTAACAAAGTTTAGGTCCCCATGCGCTGTTGCATTGGATTTATACACTTATTTAGAAAGCAGCAGACCTCTTTTAGAGAAAGTGCTAAAGGGATTGAGGGTAAGGCATGCACAAAATAAAAGAAGGGTTTTACATTTTCCAGTGGCCTCCAATTTCTGCCTGAATTCCCAGAGGAAGAATTTGCTCTGTGCTTTTTTCAGACAACATTAGAAAGTGGATATAATGCCAATATAATGTTTCTTAGATGCTCTAAATCTGTGCTCATTTGTGAGAAACACCCTCTTATTTACCTCCTACAGGCACAAAGAAACCTGAAGACAGATTCCTAGTCTTATTTCTAGAAGCAAGTAGTTCCCAGGACATTGCCAATACCATGATTTTTTTTAATACCATGATCTTTTAATGTGGATGTATTGTTTCTTGGCTCCATGCATGGGGTGGGTAGGTGGGGGAAGCATGAGCAAAGTAGTATATGAGGTAGAGTCCAAAAACTATAGAAAGAACCTCATTTAGGAAGTGAAATTTGCGATGGAAGGAGACAGGTTGTGTTTAGTCAACGAATCACTAAATGCTGTAAAAATAAATAATAATGACAACAAAAATGAAAATAAAATAGCCCACGACAAGACTAATAGACTTGTAAAAGACAAAACAAAAAAACCCCCCACAAACATAATCTGTTGTTTCTCTGTAGTACAAAGTGAGCATCTTTGACCTCATGTTCTCCGTTTCTGTCTTTCTACAACCTCCCCTGGATACTCCGAATATATCACATAAACTAACCCATTTCTTTTTCTTCTTTTTTCCTTATATCCATCTACCCAACCTTTATTGATTGATGGCATCAACACTAGAACTTAGTTGATGTTACTTTTTTTTTGCTTTTTGGAGGACAATGGGGTTGTAACTTGCCCAAAGTCACAGGGCTAGTAAATATGTCGATTGTCTGAGGCCAGATTTGAACTTGGGTCCTCCTGACTCTAGGGCCGGCGCTCTATTCACTGTACCACCTAGCTGTCCCCAAGTTGATGTTACTTTACAAAAATACTTTTCTTTCATCCTGGTTTGCTTATCCAGGGTGAGGTAATTGAGCAGACAAGCAGTAGGCAGGGGATGGAAAGGCCAGTATTAATTTAATTGAGTCCATTTGTTCACAGTAGAATATTTCCTCTTACAATATTTTGGAAAGGAATTCAGCTAAACAGTTGACTTTGCCTGGGTATATAATTTCTCTCTGAGAAACCCTGGCCACATACAGAATCAGGAGAGAATCCCTGTTTTCTGCCTCTCCCACATTTCTACTTGGAATATGATATCTTTTCTCTATTTCGTTTTTATGTAAGTCTTTTCTCTGCTTGCTTCTGCTGCAGCAGTGAAGGAAGGCAGTCTCAGTAGTAGAATTTTTATCCGTAACTACTCACCTCCAAAGCCCTCTCCCACGTGCCAGTACATACCAAAGCCATATACTAGTATCAAGCACCATAAAAAATAAATTTATTCCTACTTAAGATCAAGAAGATTGGGAGGAATCCTTGGAAAAGGTAGGAAAGAATCCTGGATTTGAAGTCATATGTTCTAGATTTGAATTCCACTTCTATTACTTAATACCTGTGTGGCCTGGGATAAATCACTTGATCTCTCTGGGCCTAAATATCCTCAGTGTAAAATAAGTTGATTGAACTAGATAAGGTGCTCTTAACCTTTTTGTTTGGGTTTGGAATTTTGGTGAAGGACGTGCACCGCTTTGCAGAATAATGTTTTTGAAGAAATCATGGAAGCAAATGCTAACATTTCTATTATTAAGATTAGTAAAAAGTAAAGATGTAATTTGCCCTTTTAAGTTCACAGACCCCCTGAAATCTATCCCCAAAGGGATATATCTAGACTCAAGAGAATCTGTGGATTACAGGTTAAGAATCCTTGGACTCCATGGTCCTTTCCAGTTCTAAATATATAATTCAGTAACTTCATAGGCAAAGGTTAAAGAAAGTTTGTGTGGATTGATGAAGATGCTATCCTCCCTGGGGAAGAGGATTGGACTAGATGGCTGAAGGCTATAGTAAGTGTCAGGACCTCTTGGGAAGAACTGCATTTATTTAGAAAATTGAATCCTTTTAACTTAGACCTTGCCATCTCTGTTACTCATAAAAGTTGCTGCTGCATTTTTTTTTGCTAGTAACAGGAGCAAAGGTAGATATGAAACCCAAACGTATGCCTCAGTTTGTTTCTTAGAGGGATAACCTTAACTTCATGCACCATCTCCATTCTCATCTCCAATTCCTACTGTTTCCATTTTGCCAAAACTGAACTTAAGCCAGTTGGCTGTCATCCCTGCTCATGACTTTATTTTATGCTAAGACAGAAGGAACGTTATGTGGTCAAGGTTGGTTGATCAGGAAACATGAAACAAGCAGTGGTATCTGGTAGATTCAGTCCAAGCTGCTTCCTGTTAGTTATATGTATCTGTAATCTTACCCTTTCTTTCATGTACCTTCTTTATGCATGGAATTGATGGCAAAGCAGCCTCAGAGAATGGAGTTCCTGAGGTGAACCTTCCCTATTTAACCCTACCCCAAATCTTTTCATTCCTGTCCTGATCATCCCAATTGGACTTTAGAATTTAGTTTTTGGAGAAGCATGTGGTTGCTATTAACATGCAGTTATGCCCAAGTTACTTTACATGTGTGGATGTATTTTGTCTTTCTAACTAATTTGTAAGATTCTTGGGGGTAGGAACCACCTCTTCTCTTTCTTTTATATTCTTTAAATGTCTCCACTAAAGCTTTTGCCACAGATAGGACATCACTGAAAACCTATTGACTGAAATGCAGCTTTCCTCAATGAAAACTCTTTCAGGTTCCAAATGATCACAGCCTGGTTGGAAATTGGCTATGTACCTTGGCTTCCTGAGAGCTAAGGGCGTTCATGGAGGATGGGGTGACTGCAAAGACACAAGGACTCTGAGCCTCCCAGTATGGTATATCCTGGGACATGAGGTGAAAAACTATATGGTACTAAGTTAAGAAGGCTGTACTGAAAGGGAAAGTAATGGAAAATCTGCTGGATGGTGGGATTCATTCAGTATTGATGCATTTGATTCAGGTGAAGAGACATGAGATGGAAATACTGGGAGGGGAGAGCTATAGCACTGAATAACTGGTTATTAGGTGGAGTTAGGGGGACTGATAGCAAGGTTTCTGAAGGAGACTAAAATCCTGTGTCCACATGTGAGTACGGGCTATCGGGGAGGGAATAGAAGATAGGCACATATTGCCATAGATGTGGTAGATGTATTCCTGAAAAGCTGTGTACAAATTGACGTTTTGTGCATCAGGTAACATTTTAGTTTAATTGGGGAAGACCACTTTAAAGGAACCTTAAAGTAAATCCTTTTGAAACTTGAGAAACCTTTTTAAAAAATTAATTTTTATTTATTTTCTTGTTTACATCATTCATTTTCACAAGATTTTGAGTTACAAATTTTCTCCCCATCTTTCCCCTACCCCCAACATTGAGGAACCTTTTGTAATATAATCACACTTTAATTCATCCATTTTGCAAATGAAGACATTTATATTTGAAATTTTATTAATGTAGGTCTTATGTCTAAAGGAAAACAAACATATTAACAAGTTGTGTGTGTGTGTGTGTGTGTGTGTGTGTGTGTGTGTGTGTAGGTACATGTGTGGAACCTTTGCCACCATAGACCTTGGGGCAGCTGACTTAGTTACTTTTTCATTCCCCTAGATCAATTTAAATTAAATCAAATGTTTAAAAGCCCTCCCTCTCAGTTTGTATTTGCTGTTCTAAGTCTTCTTTAACAGCTAATTAATTTAATGAGTTTCCTTAATTCTCAGCTATTACAAAATCCTGCTCCTACACAAAAAGCCAACCTTTTGCTAAAAGAAAATCTTAGTTATTTTTTCCATCTAGACTCTGCCTAGATAGCGCTCTCCTTCCCCCTTGTCCCTTTGGCACTTGAGCTTGGCATTCTTGGCATCAGGATACCTAGGCTTCTTTGATTTAATTTATGTTTGTTCAAGTAGAGCCATTTATTCTGTTACTGAGCTTGGTCCCCTACCTGGTTACACTGACTGGATCTGGGTGAGCAGAAAACTGCTTTACAACTGGCCTTTTAAAAAAAGATCCATTATTTCTTCATAAAATTGCAGAGAAAACTAAGGAATTAAGTCCCTAACATATGGTACAGAGTGTTTGCATCTCATTTGCTAGCGGGGAGGTGGGAGGGCACAGGACACAGTGGATATGGCATCTCCTCATTTTAGAAAGATACTGAAAAGTTTGAGGGGAAGCAGAAGGGTGACCAGAAGACCTGAAGTCCTAAGAGAAGATCACCTGGGGGAATTTAGACAAGTAAAGAGAAAGACTTGAGGGGAGGAGAGAGAGGCTGCAGGCTGTTGCCTTTCAAGATTTGGAGGTCTATTTGGAGAAGGATTACATTTATTTGAGTTGACCTCAGGTTATCCAACTAGGAATAGTGGGGTGGAAGCTGACTGGGGCAGCAGATTGCAGATTTAAGTTCATTCCAAATGAACATTGGTTGCCTCAGGATATAGTGTCTTTTCTACCACTAAAGGTCTTCCAGTGAAGCACTGGGCACACAACAAGGGCTTAATAAATGCTTGTTGGATAACCACTTTGGGGGGGGGATTTTTTTAGAGAGGGATATCACTTAGGTATGACATTCTGGCTATCCATTTGTCCTGTCTTTTTTTTTCCGTGTGAGAGAGATATGGATTAGCTTTGAATAGGCTTCAGGGTCCATTCACACTCTGATATTGTAGAATTTTATTAATTTCTTTTAAGATCTCTCAGAAAGCAGTTTGTGATCTTGTTTGGAATAACATAAATCTGAATTCAAATATGAAACATCTGAACACACAATTTAGGGATCTCTTAAGGAACAAAGCAAGCAATATAGATATTACATGTGAAAAGAGCCTTTTCTTATTATTGTAAAACAAAACAAGACAAAACAATACTGAGACAAATTCTGGCCATTTGGATGCTATCCCATCTGACATAAGTAGATATGTGCTCTCCTAAATTCAGATATTCCCTCCAAGGCTGCAGATGAGCAACTTAGCCATACCTTCCTATCCTGTGCATTGCTCATGCATATTGTCCCAAAATTTTGTCACAGGGAGTACCAGGGGCCCTCTCCATTTATCATCATGAGGCTCCCAGTGGAACACTCTGGTCATCCATTTGTCATCCCTCCATTCTCCGTGTGAGCACTTTATCTTCTCTTTCTGTTATGCAATAATATTGGGTCATCATTGTTCTTCAGAGTTCTTCATCAGTTACATGTTTTAGTCTGTTCACTCCCATTAGGAGCCTCTCTTTTGCCAGCTGACTGATGCTTGTCTTCACTTCTTTGGAGGCAGTCATTTTCAAGGTTTTGCAGATATATGGCAGCATTGTGTTATATTTTCAGTACAAAATGTTTGTCTTGAAAGGACCGGACTGTGCTCTTATGGGAAGCTTAGAGTTAGTACAAGTGCTTTGCAGTTTACTGGAAGCAGTCCAGCCTTTTCTCCTCTTTTTCACCTCTGAGCCAATAAAGCCAGAACTCCATTCTAGGCACTGTTCTTAGTCCTGAAGGAGCTCACATTCTAATGGAGGAGATAACATGGAGATAACTAAAATGTGTTCAAGATGCATAGGGAGTCAATGGAAGGTTATCTCAAAGGAACAGGCAGTAGCAACTGAATTGACCGGGAAAGACCTGAAGAAGGTATTACTTGAGTTAAATCTTAAAGGAAGACAGAAAAACTAAGAAGCAGTCATAAAGAGAGCCTGATAAGCATGGGAAGCTGCTTTTACATAGGAGGAAACTTATGTTCATATAGGTGAAGTAATGTACCTGTTGTGGTGTAGGAGTACTGGGAACCCCAAAATTCAAAGGGAAAAGACACAGGTCCTACCTTGAAAGAATTCAACTCAAACCTTCTTTTAGTCAGAGACGAGGTTTATTAAAACACAAGTTGAGATTTTAAGAACCTACCTTTGGTAGATGAGACTAACCCTTTTTTTAGGGAAAAGATCTGTGGGAATATTTGGATGGGAGTGGACCTGGCACCCACTTCAGAAGGAGTCTGGATGGGATTAAGAGAGGGAAGTGGTTTGGGGGTGATCCAGACAATCAAGGGCTGGACTAGGTTAAAGGTAACAGGGAATTAGAGGTTTGGGAGCAGGGTTGCAATGAAAGAGCAGTTGAAAGGATTATTAACTAGGAAGGGCAGGGTGCCCCAGGTGAATGCCAGGGATCTGGACCACATGAGAAAGTCCAGAGTCTTTTCGGGGCCCCACCATACTCAGCATCACAAACCTAGTGTCTGAGGTGTTATTTAAATACCATTATTTCTGTCTCTCAATTTCAGTGCCCTATCCACTCCAACATACTATTTAGAGGGCTTTTTAATTCTTTCAAATTCTTTAAAGAGCAAATAGAATAATTTGTAATTAGCATTTCAATTGTATTTTTAGTTGAACTAAGGTTTTAATTAGGGAATAATAAATAGACTGAAGAAAAGAAACAGCTTACTTAAAACTAAAGTCAGTGAACACTGAAATCCCTTTTTTGTCAGATATTTCACACAAAAAGTTAATATGATTACTACAAATAATTCTCATCACCTATGATATAAGGAAAATAAAATATTAAATTTTGCCCCCAACTAGACCACAAAATACCAAGAGAGAGATTTCTTTTAAAAATATTTTGAATTTATCTTAGCTTTTCTTTAATCAAGATAGACTATCCTCTCCTTGATTCTGTATTACTTTACTTTTACAATGTACATTGACTAGGTTCTTTGTTTATGAACTAAGACATACAAATACAGTTATTACTTTCAAATTAAACAGATTATAAATTTCTAAAATTCTCAATTGAACCAGAACAGTGTCTAAAAACTTTGTGGTTCTCAAAAAAGCAGAGCGTAGTGATGCAATACAAATAACTCACTGGGAAATATGAATTATAAATCAAGACTCTGAAACCTTTCAGAAATGGTATGCCATCTCCATTTATTTATAGTAATTTTAGATTCTAAATGATTTCCTGTATTTCCCAACCCTTCCTCCCCCCCACCCCAGTCACCATGGATTAGAAACTTCAATGCCATCCTGAGGACCTAAAATGGAATTGCATTGAAAATATTCCAGTATTTGTCTGGAGCAGATGATGACACTTGGGAAATTCATTAAAGAATGCTCACAGGAACATGAACTTAGGAACAAATCATAGTTACCACATGCTGCTAAAAGATAAACATCTCACTTGCACAAAACTCACTGTCCATCTGTACTGTCTGTCCCATCTATAAATACTTTTAGGCAGGCTCCTTAGGGTGTCTATTCTTATGCATGTGGAATCTAGGCAATAGATATTCTTCAACCATTTTGTCTTTTCTATGTGGATGGACAGGCCAGACTTCTTTGAGTGATTCTACATCTCTTCCTGGAGGCTCTGCAATGTGCTTTTTTAAAATCAGCACAATGTCATTCACCAGTAGGAGCCCCTGAAATCCTTCAACTTTCAACCTCGACTCTATTGGATCTCCTCCATTACAGTGGTGAATACTTTTGTCAAGCATACAACTTCTCATCTGGTATTTATTATCAGAGAATTATCAGAGAGGGATATTTATATTATGTCTTTCAAGGGATCTTTAATGATTTTGATAAATGGATGAGTTTTGTTATAAGACTTGTTATAAAAGATACATCAAAACAGTATTTTGTGCCACTGAGTAGAATGCTTTTTTGTAGTTAAACAGATAATCAAATGTCATATTTATTAAGTTCTCACCTGAACTATAAGTAACAATCATGCACCTTCTGATCCATTTCAGGCAAAAAAACCCTTAGAAGAAATATCTTCTTTAAGCTCATCTTGATAACTGTATTTACGTAGGCATGGTTTGAGAGTGGGATGGTAAGTATAATAATGGACCCTAAGTTATGGGCGTTAAAAAAAAGAAGATGTTGTTAGTGCTTGAACTTGGCTGTGAATTGGACAGTGTAACTCAAAGACCTGGAAATTTTCCATTACCTTATATATAATCAGATTGTTGGAATATTAAGCACTTATTAAGCTCCTACTATGGCCAATCCATGGTACTGAGTATTGGAGAAACAAAAACTAAAACTATGCATGTCCTCAAGGAACTTACGTTCTACTGGAGGAATACAACATGGGCACATAAAGGTAGATACAAATGTATGAGTATGATCTGACTCTGTCTCTCACAGCTAGGCTCATCCATCTCCCCCTAAGATTTCTAGAATACTTTGAGGGATTGGAGTATCCATCTTCTCTATGTGGAAAAGCACTGGCTTCAGCACCTACTAGTTGTATTGCCTTTATTGTTAGGGACCAGTGATTAGTACCACTTTCATTGGGTACTTTCTACAAATGAATATTCATGTCAAAAATATAGCAAAAACCAACTAATAGACATTTTCTTCAGTACCTTGGTGACATCTCCCCATCCTACTTTGATATCTCTGTTGGGAGTGGAGGACTGGGAGGAATAAATTCAATTTGATTCAGTTTCTGTGGAACATTGGTCCAGATGTGGCATGACTGCTGGATGAGTCCTACTCTCAGCTTTTTTTGGCCTGAGTCCAAAAAGTCATTCTTCAATTGAACTGACCTGCAGTGCTAAGATGCCAAATCCACCTTCCAGATTCTGTGTCAGGAAACCAAGGTATCTTCTAGACATTTTGAAGCTCACAAAATCAAGAAGACTTTACTCCTTGTATTTAACAAGGAAAACCATGAACTCAGAGGCTAACAACCAAGACCCTTTCTCAGGACTTTATGACTCCTAGCAAAGGGGATCAGGAAGGGTTCCATGTAGGGGATGGGGCTTGAGCTGAGCTTTAATGGACGCTAAAGATTCTAAGAAAAAGAAAGTAAGAATGGAGTGCATTCCAGGAATGGGTGAGAGTCAGAGGAAAAGCACGGAGACAGGAGATGAAATGTATGAAGAGCAAAAAGATCAGTTAGGCTGGACTGTGGGGTATATGAAGGGAAGAGGTGGCTATTAAACCTGGGGAGGTAGTTTGTAGTTAAGAAGCGAAGGATTTTAAATGCCAGAGGCAATTATAATTCATCTTAAATGCAATAGGGAGCCACAAGAGCTTATTGAGTAAGAGAGTGACATAGTCAGACTTGTATAGATAGAATGGGTATATAGATAGGATGACTTGGGCGGGGGGGGGGTTGAAATATGCTGGGGAATTATAAAACCCTTCAGTGAAAGGTGAACTTGGTCTTTTCCTTTTGGGGTCTCTATCTCAATTGAGCTGAAATAGCAAATACCAATAGAATAAGACAGACAGATAATATTTTCTAGGTGAGTAAAATCCTTCCTGGAGGTGAAATGGGAGAGTTTATAGTGGTTTTATATTCAAGTCAACTGCTCTATTACATTTTGGGGAATAACAATTCTAGAATTGAATTCTTACACTTGTTTTAAATTACCTCCTCTTCCCTTTGTTCCTTGGGAGGTGTTAACTGCAGAATCCTCTGGAAGAAGAGAGGTTTGATATTCTTTAGTGCCAGATGATTCACAGTTATATAAAGGCACTTGATCATAATGACTACTTATCGTCATCAAATGGACTGTCCACATTTCAACTTACTTCAGGCAAATATTGGCCTCACTTTCTTCTTGATACCATGATCTGCTCAGTTTGCATAATCCTTTTGCTTGCATTATCACTGTCTGGGTCTGTTCTTCCTTCTTCTAATAGCCTGGATACCAGAAGGAGCAAAAAGAAGAAACATTGGAAATCAAAACACTTAATTCCCTCCACCACAGGGGAAGACCATAGGTGGGCCTTAAGATAGAATGTAACCAATTGAAAACTTGTATATAGGGTAGGAACAGGTGCCAATGGGCAGCTCTTTTACTCATCACCCAGCTTCAGGTCATAGATCCAGGACATACTGAGAAAAGGACTTGGCCATTGGTGTTGTGGTCCTTAGACTGTGTACTAAGTGAGGAAGGATTCAGAAGCAAACCATAGCTGTGTCTTTCTGACCCTGGGAGCAGAACAGAGACTCAGTTCCTGTCCATTCAATGCAATGCAATGCAATAACTAGGGCAGGAATCCCAGACTAAAGAGGGAATGAGCAGTTCTGTGACTCTTAACCTGCAGAACTTTCCATCTGGCTCATAGTGACTGAGGCTAACAGCAGTCTGCTGGAATTTCTAAACGAAACATGAACAAGCCCTTGGTTGTATTGCCCATATCCAAACACAGGTCAGAAAACTGTAAAGCTCAAACCAGGGAGGCGGTGAGTGTGCTTTGCCCTGGATCACACCACTTTGGGTCTAAATTGTGCCTGAGAATGAAACAACACTTAGTACTGTAAACATACAGCACAAAGACCCAGGAATAACAAGGCTCAGCTAAGACATTTTACCCCTAGAAGTACACAGAACCCAACCCCAACATGAAGTCAGGAAGTTGGCTGAAAGAATGAGCAAAGATGGAATATAAACCGCTTGTTCCCCTTTTATTGAACTGACCCTCGTAATTTAAAAAATCAGTCAAGAAAAGAAAAAAGTATAGCAAAAGTGGCCAAGAAAGTAGCAGCTTCAAGTGACAGTTTGCAATATTCTCTCTACCTTTATGTTTCGATCTCTCTATTAGGAGACAGGAAATGGGTTTCATCATCTACTCTCTAGGATGAAGATGTGTAATTGCAATTAATCAGAATTCGTCTACCTTTTATTGTCATGCCCATTTTGAAATGTAGCACATTCAAAAGTCAGATGTAAATTATTTTGCATCTAGTCACTCTTCAGGATTATTCATATCACCATGCCCCGTATAAAGCAAGTAATTGAAAACTGACTGTGTTTCTTTCTAGAGGATTCAGGCACAGTTAAACTGTCTGACAGCAGAATTATTGGAGCTGTATTCTGGTAGCTCCTCCCCGCTAAGAATCTGTATGTGTCTTTAAAACAGCCCAATACCTATCCTAACACAGAAGGGGAGAAGAGGACAGACTATTTCTTTAGCTCAGAATTATCAAACCAGGAACCCATCTTACAATTTTACTGCTTCAGCTGAAATCAAGAGCTCTTAACAACAGTAAACAATAATAAATAAACAATAAGAGCCTAGAGTCCCAGATTAATGAATCAGAGTTTTCCACTGTTATCTCAGAGAAAGGGAGTAAAGTTGGTGAAACATGTCAAGTGTATACAGATTTTCAGAAAGTAACAAGTTAATCCTATGAAGTGATAACAAACAGAGGTAACTGATTTTGTCTTTATAGGAGATGAAGAGGGGAAAGTTCAAACAGTGTATTTTTATGAATTCTCTTCCTATACAGAAAGGAACTAAAAGCTTTAAGCACACATCTTCTCAAAAAGATCTATCTCCTTCCTTATTCTTTCCTCCATTCACTGATTTGAGCTTCTGCTACTTGTGAAGATCACCATTGCCTTTCACATTTGGCCATGAAATTGCAGAATAGAATCAGAGATGGGAAGGACCTCAAAATACCTCAGATCCATTACTTGAACTTCCATTCAGATACAACCTTAGTTTCTATAGTGCCCCTCTCACTCCTCTCTCCAGCTTAAAATAAATATGGACACAGATGTGTGAATTCTGTTTGGTGCTACAGAATCTATTCACTTCATTTCTAGTCATCCTTCAAAATTCAAAGTACATTTTGAAATGTTGTAGGGTGGAATAATAACTTGCTTCATTTCCCTTAAAGGTTACCTTCACAGGAGGTCATTTCCCAGCAAAACTAGGACATGTCCATTTGACGAGAGTTGCCTAAGGATCCCAATCCCTGAGATTTATCAGGTATAATAATATGACCAAAGGAGTCAACTTACCCTCTGTCAGTCTAGGATTAGAAAGATGAGGTATGGCATTATTAGAAGACTCACTGATATTCATTCAAGTCCTGATGACCTTGCGTCACCCTCTGCAACTCCAGTTTTCCATTGCTGTAACATCAATTCCTTCCAATAATGATGATCCAGGTATTATTGGGGGTCAAGTGACTGCTTGTTCTTTCTCTCATGTAGCATTCTGTCTCTTATCTTTATACCTTTAGACAGTCTACACCCCCCCCCCAGTCTACAATGTCTTTTCTCTTCATCTTTGCCATTTTCAGTACTGATTCCCTTCCAGGCTCCACTCATGTCATCTCCTACAAGAGGCCTTTCCTAATTATCCCCACCCAGTTGTTAGTACTCCCCTCAAATTATTTTGGTTAGTTTTGTGTACATCTTTGCATTTACTTACATTTGCACATGTTATATTCCTTCAATAGAACGAAAGCTTCCAGGAGGCAGAAATTCTTTCATTTTTATCATTGCATTTCTAGCACAGTGCTGGCATAAAGCACTATATAAATGCTGAATTGAATTGAATACATCAATGTCTGCCCATGTGCCTGGCATCCATGTTCTTCCATAAATACCACAAAGGAGTACACTGCCCATACTGAGACATTTCATCTTGTGTGAAGCAGTGGATTGTCCACTGGGTGTCCCTTGCTCTTGCTGTATGATCAGCTCAGCGTTTCTCTGCCTTCCATTTCCCTGATGACATTCTTGATAAAACTTCTTCTCTCAATACAAATCACCATTTGTATGAGGTAACTGAATCTAAACTTGCCTCCAAAAATAATTTTAAAAGAGTATTTCAATTGTAAAATATTAGCCTGCAAAGAATCTTGCTTTATAGTGAACACTAATAATGATAAATAATCTAGGATCTATTTCTGTACTAAGAATCTGAAAACTTAGGTTCTAATTCTGACCTTTATTAATTAATTTCCCTTCTTTGGATCTTAGTTTCCTCATCTGTAAAATGAATAGTTTAGACTAAATGACCTCGAAGACCCTTCCAGGCTCTAAGCATCTGAGACCCACCTTGTATCAGAATCTTCCAAATATTATTGTCAGTGGTATCTTATCACACGGTTCTCTTAATACCTTAGGATTTAGTTCTTCTGTGCCAAGTGTTTTGAATTCATCAAAGGCAGTTAGGTGCTCTCTTCCTCTTTCCTTATTTATCAACTCTCTGTTAAGTCATTTTTATTCTGTTATTTGTAGTGATCCCTATTAGAGAGGTGTTGGAATGTAGATATGTAATGTAAAAGCAAAACTATACCCTCTCTCTGTCCTACAAAGTGCTTCCTCTCCTTTGGACTCACAATGCAGGCTGGGTTTAGTTCTGAAAAAAACGTCTCTGAGTAATTGTTACAATATAATTTTTCCCCCCAAGGATCCATGAAACACATAGGAAATCCAATAGGAAGTCCAGACAAAACATCTCCAGGTGTCTGATCTCTCTCTCTCTCTCTCTCTCTCTCTCTCTCTCTCTCTCACGCATGCACGCACGCACACCACCACCATCACCACCACCACCACCACCACCACCAGAATGTCTCCAGGGATCCTTTCCACAGAGGGCAATTTCACTGGAGATTCAGAAAAAATTTTCTCTGGGTCCTTGCACCAAGGGTCTCCCAAAATTGCTCCAGGAACACTATAGAAAATGAAAACCTCACTCCTCACCAAGACAAGTAGACTGAGTATTTAAAAAAACAGGTGTGCAGCTCAACAAAAGGAATAAAGAACCTGGGGTTGAATACTCAGGGTTTCCATGCCTGCAGGAAAACTGTAGTGTATGAATCACTGCAAATAAGGGTATCTAAGAAGAAGAATATTGAGGGGAGAATCCCTCCAATGGGTCCCTGAAGATGCCTAAGGAATCCAAATATATTCTGGGTGAGTTTCTACAATGTAACAACTCTTTTGGGATTTCTGATTTTCTGTGCCCTCAAACTGCATTTGCACAGATGGTTGGATCCGTAGATAGCAACTTCTACCTTGAGTTCTAGGAGTATGTGGTTCCCATTAACAAATAGCCAGTAAACTCACTTAGTTTCTAATAAAGGCATTTAGAAGATATCATACGAATAGTTGGTGCAAAAACCTGGGGCACACTCAATAATACTATGTCCATGGGAATAGTGGGCTTGAACCTAAAATATAATAGTAATGATTCACATGGATAGGGAACATTGTTGAAGAGGGGTAGCTCACAATGTCTGGTACTATGGGATGTCTTTTCTTATGGTTTTATAAAGGTTACTACTATGTTGGGTCAGTTACTTAGCTGTTAGACTAATGTGGTTCCCAGGATCTGCCCCTTTCTTGAGTCCGTAACCCATACTGTACTCTGGTGGGAGTGATCATCCTTTTTGAAACTGCTTGTTCCCTTGATTACCTATTTCTTTATATCTGTGGTTGTCTTTGGTGTGTGTTTTTGTTCTTGGCTAGATGCACTGTCCCCCCTAAAGTGACAAATAGCCACTTAATTGTTAAATCTAATAGGTTTTTCTCCATATTGATCTTCATTGACCGTGTTCTAGCCCTTGGCACCATGGATAACCATTTCTTTCTGGACACTTCTCTTTAGATTTTTATGGCTAAGCTCTCTATTCCTTCTGTCTGTTCCTTTTCCTTTGCTTGTTTTTTTGTTGTTTTGATTTTTTTAAAAAATCCATGTCATACCCTCAAATTAAGGCTCTGTTGTGGATCTCCTCTTTTTACTCTGCAATATTTCACTTGATGATCTCATCATCTTCCATGGGTTCAATGGGTAAATGATTCCTACATCTCCATATCCAACCTAAATTTCTCTTCTGAGCTATGGTTACACATCCCCAGCTACTTCTTAGACATCTCCAGCTTGATGCCCCATAGATATCTCAAATTCAACATGTCCAAAACAGAAGTCCTTATCTGCTCCCCAGTCCTTCCCTTTTAAGCTTGCCTAAAACTCTCCGGAGTGCCACCATTATACCTGTCACTCAGGCTCCTAACTTCAGTATCATCTTCACTCTTCACTTGCCCTCATCCTATCTATTCTTTTAACAAGTCTCATTCTTTCCAACTCCATAACATATCTTATGTGCATCCACCTTTTTTCTCTTCATAAAATTACAACCCTAGTTCTCATCTTCTTCACCTCTTGTCTGCACTCTTGAAATAGCCTCCATTTTAAATTTTAATTGAATTTTATTTTATTTTCAGTTCTGAATTTCTCCTTACTACCTCCCCCTCCCCTACTCACTGCTTTTTCTGCCACTAGTGCCTCTCCACTCCAGTCTATCCTCCACTTATCTACCAAGGGGATTTTTTTCTAAACCATAGATCTGACCATGTCACATCCCTCCTTAATGAGCTCCAGTGGCCACCGTCAGGATAAAATATGAAATCTTACGCACATTTTCCAATCTAGCTATATTGTCCTATTTGCAACTCTTCAGACATAGCGCTCTACTTTCCATTTCCATGCCTTTGTATTGGCTGCCCCCCATGCCTCAGATACTTTATCTCCATCACCTCTGACTGCTAGTTTCTCTGACTTCTTTAAGCTCAAATCCTATATTTTGCAGGAGGCCTTTCTCTCCTCATCCCCCACCAATTCCTAATGTATTCCCCTTTCAGATTATCATCATCTACTCTCTGTCTCTTTCTCTTCTCTCTGTCTCTGTCTCTCTTCTCTCTCTCCCTCTCTCTGTCTCTCTCTCTGTGTCTCTTTCTCTGTCTCTCCTCTGTTTGTCTGTCTCCTCTCTGTCTCTGTCTCTGCCTGTCTCTCTCTCTACCTTATTATTTATACATGGTCTCCCCCATTAGATTATATGCTCTTGGAGGACAGAGACTTTTTTTTTTCTCTATCTCCAGCATGGGAAAATACCCCCAACCTCCCCTTACTAAACTTTGATACAGGCACAAAGGTCTATTTCCACAGTGTCCTGAGTTTGGAATTTGCCATAATCAGGTTGCCTAATGTTGATCTTCCTCCAGCTATTTCAGACCTCCTAAGATTTGGTTAGTTTGTCTCAGCAATCAGCTATTTCTTTCTTGACCCAAGCAAGAAGTTAACGCATTAAAACTTCATCTTGTGTGATTACAACCTATGATTATATCTGCTAAGTTGGATGGGAAGGTTGTATCCCTGCTTCTTTACAAAAGAAAAATGAGGCACATGTTGTCAGTGATGTTGCCAATGTATTGTTTTGTTTTTCTTCTCTATACTTTGTTAAAAGGAAAAGTTCTTTTGGAGTATGAAGGAGAATACACATTGGGAAGTGACAGTATAAATAAAAAAGAACATTAATCACGCTTTTAAAAATATACAAAAAAGGGGGCGGCTAGGTGGTGCAGTGAATATAGCACTGGCCCTGGAGTCAGGAGGACCTGAGTTTAAATCTGGCCTCAGACACTTAACACACAAACAAACTAGCCGTGTGACCTTGGGCAAGTCACTTAACCCCCAACTGCCCTCCAAAAAAATGGCTATATATATATATATATATATATATACACAAAAAAAAGACTAAATTTGGCTATGTATAATCCACAGTGTGAATGACAAATATAGGTAAACAAAATTGACTGTGGAGTTACTCACCTGTTTTTAGGTGACATGGTATGGGTGCTAATGGGGGACCCCGGCATATGTGTCTAGTTTCCCTCCTTGCCTGCAAGCCATTTCCCTCACTATAGAAAATAAACTTCTGTCTTAGTCTCTGTGCAATTATTCCTTTCTGCTCTCTCTGTTTGACTCTGACTTCTGTAGATCAAGAGATTTGGTCCAGTTGACACTGCAATCTGAGGACCAGCCTAGCTGAGAAAGGAGAGACTCCTAACTGGGAAGTTGGCCACTAACAAATGGGTTAACCCAGTAAATAAATACATGTGTGTTTAATGCTGGAAATTTTTGATATCTCTGGGTTGTAGGTATTTATTTTGTGGTTGCAATGTATGCTCATTGCTTAGCACAGTGCATTTCACATAGTAGGCATTTAATAAACTTTTGTTAAATGAATGAATGAATGGTACAGTGGGAAAGGTGCTGAATTTAGATTCAAAGGACTTCCATTCAAATGATGGCCTTATTATCTGCTAGCTATGTCACCTTGGGTACTTCATTTAACTCCTTAGGGACCTCTGTTTCATCAACTATAAAATGATGAGTTTGGACTACATAACCTTGTAATCAAGACCCATATGTTAAAATGAAAACTCAAAGTTCCAAAGCAAAGTAACACCCTGGAAATGTAATTTTTCAAACTTTCCTTGGAGAGCACCAAAGAACTGTCCCATCTTTATCTTGCCCTTGGCAGGAGCCTCTCTTTGATTGGGAGTGAGATGGGTTAGAGGGGGTAAATCGTCAGTGTATCATGCATTATTGTTAAATGAATCATTAGATTTTGCTGATCAGAGTGAATCTTTCCAAGAGAACGGAGCCACAAAGAGAATTCCTGGGGGAAACTAAACAGGAGGGAGCAAGGGGATGACCTGGCTATGTAGATCAACTAGGTTTTTGGTCCTGGAAGGTTTTTCTAGCTTTATATGATGTTTACCTCTATCTTGTAGGCCTTATTTGTTCTTTTCTAATTGGTCAAATGTGCTGCAGGCAATGAAGCTACGCCAGCATTGACTTTATTAGATGAATGCATCAATAAAACAGTGCATATTAGTGGGCTTACTCTAACACTGTCAGATGACTGGAGTTGAAAAGTTGCACTTTATTCATGATGTTTTGATTGCTCTGGCTCTGGGGATGCTGACTTTGATAGATTGTGATGCAGTACTGGCACCATATTACATAAAAGAACAGCTTACTTTCAGAGCTGGCATTTGCTGCCAGAGCCGACCACTTCCTTTAAAAAATCAAACAGATACATTTTTAGGAAGCATAGGAAAGATAGAACCCTAGTCTTGAAGACTGAATGGCTGCAGACGTTGATGGCTATGTCCTATCACTGGAAAACTCAACCATGTTAGTTTCCCTTACAAAGATGCCCAATAGTCTTCCCTTCCCTGTCCCCTTTCCCTTCCCTCTCCCTCTTCCCTTTTCCCTCCTTCCCCCTTTCTCTCCCTCCTCCCCCTTCTCCATCCTTCTTTCTATCCTTTCTTCTTCTTTTCTTCCCCGGCCTAGATGATGCCGTGGTGGAGACAGCCGAGGAGGCCACGGAGCCCGCCGAGGCAGGCATCACGGGGCTGTGCCAGGACATGTTCTCCAAAATGGCCACATACCTGACGGGAGAAATGACAGCCACCAGTGAAGATTATAAACTTTTGGAAAATATGAACAAACTAACTAGCTTAAAGTATCTAGAAATGAAAGATATTGCAGTAAACATAAGTAGAAACCTAAAGGACTTAAACCAGAACTATGCAGCACTTCAGCCTTTTCTGGATCAGATCACTTTAATTGAGGAGCAAGTAGCAGCTCTTGAGCAGGCAGCTCACAAGTTGGATGCACATTCAAAGAAACTAGAAGCAAAGTACAAGAAGTTAGGCAATGAAATAATTCTTTAGCACAAAGACTTTACCTACAAGAATGTTTTATAAGAAACGTTCAATGGAACTTATCACTAGGCTTCAGTTCCTAAAAGGAAGTGGTGCTGCTGATCCAAGGAGATTCCCGGCCCCACTTCTGGCTGAATGTGTAACTGGCCACCCCGGTGTTATCCTCAACCTGTACCCCTGGAACCCCATCTTACCGTGTGCTTCCTTGTGTGCCCTGGACCAAGGCTCAGAAATCAGGATCAACCCT
>CM053593.1:184194560-184205046 GCA_028646575.1 Pseudocheirus occidentalis
AAGAAACTGATTACTCATGATTAGGTCAAACCAATATAATAAAGTATGATATTGCTATCTAAACTAATTTGCTTTTTCAATATAGTGCCCATCAAATTACCAAAGAATTATTTTATAGAATGAGAAAAAAATAACAAAATTTGTCTGGCAGAACATAAGTTCAAGAATATTAAGGGAATTAATGGGAAAATGTGAAGGCAGGAGGCCTAACAGTACAATATACTTAGGCAGTATAAGCACAGTAATCTAATGTCTGATAAACCCAAAGATCCCAGCTCTTCATGCAAGAACTTGATATTTGACACCCCCCAAAAAACTGTTAGGAAAGTTGGAACGCAGTCTGGCAGAAACTGGGCACAGATCAACACAATACATCTTATGCCTAGATAAGCTCAAAATGGGTAAATGATGTTATGATATATATGTTTACATACCATAATATCATAAACTACTTAATGGAGCATGGAAGAAATTACCTATCAAATCTATAGTGAGAGGAAAAATTCATGACCAAACAAAACATAGAGAGCTAAATTTTGATTTAAAAAATTAAAAAGGTTTTCCACAAACAAAGCCAATTCAGATAAAATTAGAAGAAAAGTAGGGGAAAATATTTACAGCAATCTTCTTTGAGAAACATCTCATTTTTAAACCATATAGGCAACTGAGTCAAATTTGTAAGAGTCTGAGCTATTTCCCACTTGATAAATGGTCAAAGGATATGCATAGGGAGTTTTCAAAGGAATAAATCCAAGTTATTAATAGCCATATGAAAAAGTGCTCTGAATCTTTAATAATTAGAAAAAAATGTAAGTTAAAACTACTCTGAGGTACCACCTCACACCTACAGTTTTGCTAATATGATAAAAAAGTTTTAAATGGTGAATGATGGTGAGGATGTATGAAAATAGGTACACTAGTGTATTGTTGCTGGAACTCTGAAGTAATCCAAGTATTCTGTAAAGTAGTTTGGAACTAAGCCCAAAGGGCTATTTAACGATACATAACAAGCTTTGTTCCAGCAATATCTCTCTAGGTCTATGCCTCAGAGAGATCAAAGAAAGAGGAAAAGAAACATGTACTACAAAAATGGAAATATGTACAAAAATATTTATAGCAGCTCTTTCTGTAGTGGCAAAGAATTCAAAACTGAAAGGATTCCCATCAATTTGGAATAGCTGAACAAGTTATTATTATATCAATATAATGGAATATTACTGGGTTGTAAGAAATAACAAAGGGTATAGTTTCAGAAAAACTTGGGAAAATTTCTGTGAACTGATGTGTAGTGAGGTGAGCAGAATTAGGAGAACAATTTATACAGTAACAGATATTTTGTAAAGATTATTAACTTTGAAAGAGTTAGTAACTTTTATCAACACGATGACCAAAAAAAATTCCAATGATCTCATGATAAAATATGCTTTTTACCTCCAGACAGAAAATTGACAGGCCCTGAAAGGATTGAAAAATATTTTTTCCTATTCTTTCTTTTTTTGTGGGGTGAGGAGGGGAAGGGAACACTTGGAACATGTCTATTGCAGAATTTTGTTTTGCATGACTATGTATATTTGAAGGGGCCCCTATGTGGAGCAGAGGATAGAGCACTGAACTTGGAATCAGAAAGACTCATCTTTATCAGTTCAAATCCAGCCTCAGACACTTACTAGCTGTCTTTCCTGGGCAAATCACTTAGCCCTGTTTGTTTCAGTTTCCTTATCTGTTCACTTAGCTGGAGAAGGAAATGGCAAACCAAGAAAAAACCCCAATGGAGTCAAGAAGAGTCAGACATGACTGAAAAAAATGAACAAATATTTGGAATGGGTTCTTTTTTTTTCTTTTTGCCTTCTCAATGGGTAGAAGATGGGAGAGAGGGAATTTGGGACTGAAAATAAACTACATTTTAATTTTTAAAAAGATGCTAAAAGTTGGTAGGTCAAGTTTCTTGTTTGAGTAACAGAAGAGAGGTTGATTTTATTAGATTTCTGAGTATGTGAGAGCAATATAAGGTATAAAATTAGTGATCCTGGAAGAGAATCCTGGAGTTTGAGTACCATGGAAGTCTAAACAGTTGGCAGTATCTAAAATGTCTTTCTTTATATAGACTAAGAATTTGGGAAGTGATCATTTAGCTGCACTCTGCCCTGGTCAGACCACATTTCAGTGTCATTCATTTCTGGGCTAGACCTTTAAAAGTGCATCCAGGAGAAGGGAATAGTGAGGGGATGTGTGCTCATGATCAGTTGAAAAATATGGTGATATTTCACCTTGAGAAGAGAAGACATGGGAGCAATAGGATTTATTTTTTCAACTTTTAGGAACTGTTTTATAGAAGAAGGATTGGACTTTTTCCTGTTTTAACTGAGAGGAAAGAACTAGAACCATTGTAACTTCTTATCTATCATATTATTGAGGGAAAACCGGACACTAATGTGAAGGATCCTTGTATAGACGAACATCCTAGTAATTAAAAACTATCTTTGAGTCGAGGGCCTCCCTTCAGAAACTGTAGATTCCCTTTCATTGAAGATCTAGCAGAGTCTGGACCTATCCTTTAGGGGTCTTATAGAGTATACATTCCTATTTCAGATATATATCATACTTGATCACTTCTGAGGATCCTTCCAACTTTGAGATTGTGTGATTCCATTATGTCTGGATGGGTATTAAGGGAGAATTCAAAGAGAGCAGAGATCATTTGGATACTGAAGATTGTCCCCAAGATTCAGTCTTCCTCAGATTTAAAAGGGATTCTGAGGAGCCCCTTCTGGATAAGGGGGTCCTTTAGTCCAAATCTCATTTAAAAGATGATAATGCTTTGCACACAAAAATGTTAAGTGGAGCTACAATATCAAGAATAGAATCTACCTGATTACCAGCAACATCCAGATTTTGTTGACTGTGGTCTTCTTGACGGCGTTGGCTTCTACAGGAATTTAGCAGTTCCTAGCAGGAAATATAGGTGTGCCAATTTCTATATGTTCTTGAAAAATTACATGTAAACCTAATTATATTTTGAATACTCTTAAGGGGATGTCAAATGAACACTGAGGCAAACTCTTTTATGAAATGAATCAGTCCCTAATTCCTAATTTGTCTTTTAAAAAAACAAATCTTGATTTTCGCATTTGGAATGTACTTAAAGCAGTGTTCGTCAATACATTTTCTCTCCAAGCTTATTCTCTTCCCAATCATTATTTATACACTGATTTCAGAACTTCTCTTCCTCATAATTAGGCTGAGTCTTGGCTTTCAGAGTCTTTTCATGACCCCCTACCTCTTTTTCCCCTATGCAGCTAAAGTAATTGATGCTTTAGCCACCATGAGAAATGCCTAAATAATACCATTGTTTAGGGTTGAAAAAATTGGGATTCCTGAGGAATTGAAAGTGAGTTAAACCTAGGAATATTGAATAAGTGCTAGAACTGATTCTTCTTGTCCAGATAAGCTAAAGTTTTTGAAGATTCATGATACTTACTGGACTCCTGCTTTTTAAACCATATACTGAATGAGAATGGAAAATAATTCTGTTCTCCATAACCAATGATCACCATGGAGAAGGGGAGAAAATAAGGGGTGAAGAGGAGAAGGGAGGGACAACCAAATGCCTAACAAACCACAAATAAATTTATTTAAAAGTGCAGTTTATATATTGCAATTATTTAAAAGTGCAGTCACTAAGGAAAAAGAAAAGACAGTTCGTCAGGCTGACATCAGAGGAGCTGCATTCTCTCTGACAAGCTGCAAAGTCTAATGTTTTATTCACCAGGTCTGAAAAATAACTTCCCAAAGAGGGGCCCATAAATAAACCAGTGTGATGAATATTACACGAAATAAAAACTGATAAAGCAAGGGCCCTAAACACACGCCTCACAACAAGGTTAGGGAAGCACATGGTTTTCATTACATCTAATACTCTGTGACAGGTTTGGCAAAACCACTCCCCTCCCCAGCAAAAAAATAAAAACAAACCAGGTTGGGGGGGATGGGGTAGACGGGGTGCAATTTTTTAAAAAAAGAAGGAAATGATCTTGCCTCTTGCCAACCATAACATTGTTTTTCAAGCCAGACTCTTTCACTCACTAAAAGTACCAAATGTGAAATATTGAAAGTGAATTTCCTTTTTCCCCTCTAGTTTCATGTCAGCAAATCACCTGCACATATTATTGTAGATTTTTCAACATACAGGCCAGAACCGAAGATCATATTTCCTTATAACCTTTTCGTGGGTGCTAAAATATAAGCCTTGTTTAAGACAGCATATAGTGACCCAACTATTATGTCCTATTCAAAGAATTAGGCAGAGGGACTTAACTAAAGGATCAAGTTAGAGAAAATACCTCTTAATGCATCTCATTAGGCTTCTTTACTATGTGCTCTGAGGAAATCCCTTCCTGGAGCGATAAGCAGCATTTATTGGCTGGGCTAATATGATAGGCAAGCAGCATTCTGATGGGAATCATTGAGTTAGGTGAATAGAGTCCCAAACTCATATCCTCAAACTGGTCTCACATCCCTAACCTTCAAGTCTGCAAGAGACAACCTCATATTGAGCCACATTAGTTACACACAAAGTAGAAGTCATTTGGTGCTAGAAATAATGGACAGAAGAAAGGGTTGGATGGCTAGATTCCAGCAAGGACGAATGAGAAAAAAATATCAATGAAAGAATAGGCTTCTTGTACTGACATGTCTTTACCTACTTGTATAAGCTCATGTACATATATACATACTCATGCATACATAAATGCATGTATACAACAACTACTACTTCCACTAATAAGAATATGAAATTCAATAGAGATCAATTTAAAGCCTTGCATATGAATGCCAAAAACCAGTTTCAAAGTATAAGATGGGAAGGCACTGGGGATACAAAGAAAATAGACATTTCAGTCGTTGCCCTCAAGGATCTTACATTCTGTTGGGGTTGGCAGGATAACGTAATGTGGTCTCTCCTACTCTCGTTAACAGAAAGTGTATAGCAGAGATGCGCATGGAGGAGAAGGAATTCATAGTTAAGTTAATTTTATGCTGGTGAATAACTGCTGTAGCATTAGCAGTTACTTAAAGTTACTGGAATTGATGATCATTGTTGCTGAGCTGTTCTCTGCATTAGGTGTTAATGGTTCAGTGTCAGTATTGCAAGAACTTTCCAGTGGAATACCTCAGTTGAACATTTTTATCAAATACTTGGGTAAAGGGACATTTATCAAATTTGTAGTTTCCAAAAAGTTGGAGGGTTGCCAACACAGTAGAAAACAGTCTCAATCCAAGAAGGATCCTGATGAGTTAGAGCAGTGGTTCTCAACCTGTGGCTTATGTTAAATTTGTAACAATGAAAATATATCCTGCATATCAGATATTTACATTACGATTCATAACAGTAGCAAAATTACAGTTATGAAGTAGCAACGAAAATAATTTTATGATTGGGTGGTCACCACAACATGAGGAACTGTATTAAAGGGTCGCAGCGTTAGAAAGGTTGAGAACCACTGAGTTAGAGCATTGGGCTAAGTCTAAGAAGACAAAGTTTAGTAGGAATGAATATAAAATATTGAGGTACAAAAAATAAACTTCATCATTATAAGATGGATAAGACAGAAGTTCTGAAAAAAATCTGGGAGTTTTAATGGATTATAGGCTCAGCATTAAGTCAGGAGTGTAATGTGGCAACTGAAAAAGGCAGTTCAGTCTTGTACTGCATTGTGAGGCATAATTCCCAAGAATAAGGAGATGATAGTCACAGTATACTTTGCTGTCTTCAGTTCTGCTCTGGAGCATTGTATTCATTTCTTGTTGCCATGGCTTCAGAAGGACACTGATATATTGGAGAGTGTCCAGAGGAGAGCAATTATTGTGGTAAAAGACCTTTAGTTCATGTTATAAAATTGGGCATGGTTCACTTGGAGGAGAGTAGTTAGAGACTGGGGGCAGAGGGGACATGAAAGTTGTGTTCAAGTACTTGGAGGTGTTAGACATGTTTTTGTTGGCCACAGGGTGAAGAACCAGGAGCAATGGGTACAAGTTGCAAAGAGGCCGGTTTAGACTTGTGTAATGCCATGCACCAGCAGATTCCCAAAAGAATGCTACTGTGAACAGCTTTCAAGATTCAGATTATACAGTAATAGTGAACACTCTGTCTTTTCCATTACAAATCAAGGCAACCATTCAATCAATTCACAATACAATAATCCGTCTTCCACTCATGGGGCAAATCAATACAATAATTAATCTTCCATTCATGGGGCAAATCATTAACTTAGTCATTCAATGAATTCATAATACAATTATCAACCTTCTACTCATGGGGCAACTGTACATCAACTCAATCAGTCATTAAACACAATCATTAGAAAACCATACAAATCCTCCACCCCTTGGTGTCTAGAAATCCTCAGTTTTGTCCAAGGGGAGGCCTTTTCTTCATCTTGACTCTGGGTGGTCTCTCTGATTCCCTGGATCCCCTTCCATGGTCCCAGCTCCCCCCACTGAATCCACCAGTCACCTGGATTCAGAAGCAGACAGCGACCAGGTTCTTGTCTACTCCTCAGAGGTAGACAGCTCCCAGGTCCTTGTCCTGTCCTGAGGGCAGTCTCTGGCAGACACTGAGGTTCACAGGCTCCAGCACATCTCAAACCTTTCACCACTCCTCTTGTCTGGAACTCAAGGATCAGCCAGACAATGAACAAACAAAGTCTTATCCTGGTCATGCTTCTTCAGTCTTCCAGCAGTTCAGCTGGCCCTAGGACCCAGAAGAAATATCGGCCTTCTGGGTGGCCTTCACCAGATTCTGGTCTCGGGAAAACTCCATTCAGTTCTCAATCAGTTTACAGATGCTGGGAGAGAATCTCTCTCTCCCTCCCTCCCCCCCCACTCTCTCTTTCTTTCTCTCTCTCTCTCTCTCTCTCTCTCTCTATTTCTCTCTGTCTCTCTGTCTCTCTCTGTCTCTGTCTCTGTCTCTCTCTCTCTCTCTCTCTTTCTCTCCCTCTCCGTCTCTCTGTCTGTCTCTCTGTCTCTGTCTCTCTCTGTCTCTCTCTCTCAAACTGCAACTCAGCTCCCAGATGCTGAGACAATCCTGCTTCCTCCAAAAAGGAAAATTCCGATTCTGTCTCTCTGTCTCTAGAATTCTTCTTATACAGCACTGGCCTCCTGTATCAGCCAACAGCCTTCTTCCAGCAACAGGGGAGTTCATGCCTTCTCAGCAGTGGATAGGACTCACACCTTCCATACAGAGCTTACGCCTTCCATATGTAGCCCTAAGTCTGCTAAACTGGTTGCTGTTACAGCTTGATGAAAAATTTCTAATAATTAGAAATTTCTAAAAGTAGAATTGGGTGCCTTGATAGGCAGTGAGTTTCTTCTCCTCTGAGGTCTGCAAGCAGAAGCTGGGTACATAAAATTTACAGTCATAGAAGGATTCCTTTCATATATGGGATGGACTAGATGTTCTCTGAGGTCCCTTCAAGATCCCAAATTCAGTGATTCTTCTTCAAATGACTTTTTTAGGAGAACCAGCTGCCAAAATTCAGAAGCTGTAATTATACTAGCATAAGTCCAGGGCTCAAACTGCAGGTGTAAATGTTTCTCTGTAATGTAGACATACCACTGAACTCAATCAGTGCATAGCTGTTTTGAAAGGTTTTCAAACAGGAAGTCTTAACATGTTTGGGGGCATTTTTTTCATTTAAATATTTCAGTTGTTTATAAATACATCCCTTTCCCAGTCTTCTCTAGCATGCTGACTCTTAGGAATTTCCTTTCATGGTTAGTAACTGAATCCAGATGTTCATTACAGATGTTGTTATCTTTTTCTTTTCCTCTTTCTTTTGTTCCATTCAGCAAATAAAGTCATAGCATCATGGAAAACTGAAAGCACTAGATTCTCCATGTTTTGAGACCTGTGTCATGAAGCATTTAATAACTACCATCCTCATCAAACATGTGGGTTCCTTTAATTATACCACATTGTGTCATTTTTCTCACATATCAGAATGTAACATGGAGTCACACCAAACAATCCAGCTGGTGCTGTTTAAAGAGGCATATAGTATATTTTTACTTGTAGCCTAGAAAAATTGAATCCACTGGTAGCCTAGACACAGAGCCAATGAAACAGCCTCTTGTGTAGGCAGAAGCAAATGTAAGGTTTAATTGATGATAGCTTGTGCTTTTGTGAGGGTAGTTGTTTGCCATTGAATTTCTGAGGCTGATTCAAATGTATTTGAGGGCTGAACATCCTTAGGCAGGAGAAAGAAAAAATGAGTTTTCTTTAAAGACCTCAGAGTGAATGAAAGAGAAAGAAGACTAGGGTGAATTATTCAATGTGCCCAGCTTTTTTCCCCTTCCCAACAGTTACTACTGCCCTAAGTAGCATCTTATGTACTAAAATACTCTAAAGGAAGAGGAAAGAAAAATGAGGATGATTTTCACTAGGTCTTTTCCTTTTCTATAACACTACTCAGAAAAACAATAAATACTCGGAAAGGCATCTCCAAAATTTAGACCCCAAATCCACCTGTGCTTCCTTCTTGGTAGAATTTAAACAACTAACTGTGGACACAGGTAGCAATTTTAGTTCAGTTTAGTGAGTGTGTGTGTGTGTGTGTGTGTGTTCTGATGAATGGTAGAAATAGATAGAAATTCTGCTCATGGATGATATATTTTGACCCCTTATATGAGCAAAGTCTGCTGAAAACCAATGCAAATGGAGAGGAACTTTTTAATAAATAAAGCTCTCAGGCTGATAATAAGGGGGCATTTTATAGAGATGAGTTATGATGGTTCTTAATGCAGTTCTGGAAAAGCTGTTTCACGGAAGCTCTACTCTGTCTCACTACAGTCTCCCTGAAATTCCCTGAAAGGAGAGAAATTTCACAAACTACAGTAATAGAAGTGTCACAATATTCTCTCTACCTAATAAATATTCTCCACTCGATGTAGCACCACAGACAGCTACAGAAACCATCATCCTATTCTTTGCCTATCAGGTAGGTGATAACTAGAAAGATCAAGAAGAAATTCCAGTTCTTTCCATTACATTAAAAAAAATCAGGAAATGCATAAAACTGAGTGTAGGTGCATACCAGCAAACATAAGAAACACTTATGAAGATTTATCAAGGAACCCATACATTATATCTATCTGTCTGTCTGTCTGTCTGTCTATCTATCTATCTGTCTGTCTGTCCGTCTGTCTGTCTGTCTGTCTATCTGTCTGTCTGTCCGTATGTCTATACGTATGTGTATATGTATATACACACACACTTATACATAATACATCTACACTTATTTTAGATATAGGTACATGTAAGAATATTAGTATCATTTGTTCTGTGCCTTGAATTCACTTCAATTGAACATGTTTTTACTTATGCAAGGCACAATGCTAAGTTCTGAAGGTATTGTGTATTAAGCATTGAATATAGCATGTTATATAAGCTTTTGTCTTCTTTATTGATATTAATTTTTACTCTTAGAAAGGCAGTGGTGGAGGCACAGTGGAAAGAGCACAGTATTTGAGGTCAAGGGACTTGGATTTTAATCCCAGCTCAGTCACTTAACAGCTGTATGACACGTCACTTAATTTCCCTGGGCCTGAGTTTCTTCGTCTGTAAAATGGAGTTGGGCTCTATGAGAAGTGCCAAATATTTGCCCCACAGGCCCCATGCAGTTCATGATACTCCAAAGTATGCATTTTTAAACTAAATAAAAAGTGTAAAATAAAAATACAGTAAAACATAGATATTACCTTTGAAAATAAACTCAATGTGCTGTGCATAGTAATCCTTCTATAGGTTTTAGTGGCCCCCATTTCTATTTGAGTTTGCCATCACTGAACTAGAGGACTGTCAACATCTCTTACAGTTTTAAGGTACAATCTCTCCCACCCTAAGCATATGTATATCAATATACACATATATACACACATGAATACATTACCAAATTGGACGCATGATATTGTTATTTTGTTAGAGTGTGGGAATTCTACCAATACACACTAATTTGAAACCTGAAAATGCTTAAGAAGGTGGATTCTTGCATTAGAAACACCAGGTGTTCAGTGTTGGGTGCCTAGATAATAGACCATGAATCTCACTGAAAGATAATAGCATGAGAGATGATGGAAGAGGAGCTTGTTAGGACTTGCATTCCTACATTCCTGACATTATTAATTTTTTTGTCAAGTTAGCACAGTCCTCCTTTTGAAAAGTTCTAAACATGAACTGGATCTTAGGATAGGCTGGAAGGAGTCAGCTCTTCCCTGTGGTGTAAGAGTCAGGATTATTGAAACATGAGCCCTTCATTTTTATTGTATCTTTTTAATTGCCTCCTAACTGTAGCCAGCCAACAATAAAAACACCAATGCTCCAGAGACTTCTCCATTGTTATTCATTAAGTACATTTTCTCCCAGTTTCTCTCCTGTGCTTTTGGGGAATGAAAGAGAATGAGGAACCCTTTGTGACTAATGACAGCTAAGGCT
>CM053593.1:184205146-184216841 GCA_028646575.1 Pseudocheirus occidentalis
TAGTGACTTATCTAAGACCATCTCTATCTGTACTATGGTGAAAATGAAAATAAGGAGATAGTAACAGCAACAATCATTGTTCTCACACTACCTAGAAAAAACTATCTAGGGACTGGAGAGCTATATTTAATGGAGTAATAGCTGAGAAATTCCTATGATACAAATAAATACCCCACAATATACTTAAGAATTCAGTGAATAAACTGTATTGGAACTAGAGCATAATCACGGATCAAACAGTTATTTGTAATCATGTAGACATAAGACTTCATTAAAACTTAAATGCAATATTTGAATAGATACCATCATGTGAAATACCTATAGTTTCCAAATTTCATGGAACCCAAAGCTTTCAGAACCAAAATCATGTAGGTTATTTCCATCATCCTGTCTGCTGCTAGAGTTATACTGAAGAGGCTTTCAGTGAACCTCCAAAAGATGAGCTTATGACCTAATACTTCTATTATACCTATAATACCTATGCATAATTCATGGACGTTGAATATTTACAAATAAAGACCAACTTTGTGAACTCTAGAAAAAATGAGAATGAGATGAATAACAAAAATAATTGATATTCATATAATGACTGATGTTTGAAAAACACTTTACATTTATTTGATTCCCACAAGCTTGTGAGGTAAAATCTACAGTTGCTATCATCCTTATTTTATAGATGAGAAAATTGTGGTTGAGAGGTTAAGTGATTTACCCAGCATCACGCAGGCAGTAATTGTCTCAAGAAGAATTTGAACTCAAATCTTTCAGATTCCCAAGTCCCATGCTCTATCACCTATTATAAAAGAACCAAGAGAGGGGAAGGAGAAAAGAATAGAAGAAAATGAAGAAGAGAAAAGAAGAGGAGAGGAGAGGAGAGGAGGGGAGAGGAGGGGAATGGGGAGGGGAGAGGAGAGGAGGGGGAGAGGAGAGGAGGGGTAGAGGAAAGGAGGGGAATGGGGAGGGGAGGGGAGGAGAGGACAAGAGAGGACAGGAGAGGACAGGACAAGACAGAGCAAACTTTACATCTTAAGAACAAAGTGTTTTCAAAGCCCAGGCTTTTATGGTGGAAGCAAATGTTTATGTAATTTTCCTCAGAAGCAGAACTCCTGTACTTGGAAGTCAGAAAACCTTGGTTTGAGCCATGCTTCATCATTCATTCCCTGTGTTGTTGAAATAAAATTATTTTACATCCATGAATATCAGTCTTCCCATCTTTAAAATGGAGGTCAAAATTACACATGTATTATGAAGATAAATTAGTGAACAGATTGAAGATCTTTGAGCTTCAGGGAAGAATGTTATGTAAGTACAAGGTGTCATGTCTGTGGGGCAGTTAGATCAGTGTAGGTATGAGTAGAGATGTATGTGATCTCCTGTGCTCTCCTCTCACCAGTGGTAACCAAAGCAGGATTTCCAAATACTCTTTTCCTTCTCCATCTATGAAAACTATACAATGCAGGGCAGCATAGAATAAATGGTAAATGAGTAACATAACAAAGGAAATGTTGTCAGATTATAGAATAATAGACGGCTATGGACTGAATGTGGAAAAGGGGTCTGGTGAAACCTCCTAGAGGAAGTAGGACTTCAGGTGAACAGCATGGAGGGAATGCTAAAATTGGAGTCAAGAGACATGGGTTTAAACCCTATCTCTGACATTTATTAGCTATATGACTGTGAGTAAATCAGTACATCTCTCTGAGCCCCATGTTCCTGATCTGTAAAATGAGAATAACAATTACTTCTACAGATTACTTTAAAGATCAAATGTGATACTGTATATAAAGTGCTTTGCAAATTTTTAAGTATTATAGAAATGTCATCTATGATTATTATTTATGTGAACTATGAAAGAATTGTAGGAAATAGACAAATGGAACAAAAGTGTGTAGGGTATATCAGGTAGAGGGAATGATAAGATCAAAAAATACTTGAAGGAGCACTTGTGTCTGTGACTTATTCAGAAAATGCTAAATAAAATAATTTGGCTGGAGCAGGGGATTGGTGTAGGGGAACAGTGGGAGATTGTGTAGTGGGAACAGTGGATAAATAGATAAGGTGCAGGTTTTTAAGGAGCATGATTATCAGACTGAGTTCGAGCACTATCCAATGAAGAAAGATTTCTTATGTAGTAATCTACATAGAGGCACTCAGTTGTACAAGGCGTTAATACAAGGGTACTTAATGCAGTACTTTGCAAATAATAGATAGTTAAGATATGTTTGCTCAGTTGAATTTAATTGAATAAATTGTTACTTGAGTAAAGGAGGGAGCTACAGTTAGGGAACAGAATCATAACATTTCAGAGTATTACGCTGAAAAGAATCTTAGAGATCATGTAGTTCCGTCCCTTCATGGTACAGATGAAGAAAATATGGTGAAGCAACTTACTTAGAGTCACACTGCTGATGGAAGCTAGGGATATTATCCTCATGAGGATGAGGAAAGAGAAGCTCAGGGAAATGACTTGTTCATGACTACATCGCTAGAGTCAGCGTTGTAACTTAGGATGTATAGCCTCATAAATATAGAAGGGATTCTTAAGTGTCCATTTCCTTACTTTACGGTAGGAAACTGAGCCTCAGACAGGTGAAATGATTTGGCTAAAGTCATGCATCTAATAAATTTCAAAACTGAGAAACAAATCTATTTCTTTGGATATTGATTTCAGGTTCAGTACTTTTTTATTTTACTATACCAAATGCATGAACTCAGGTCATGTGCTTCAACATTCAGAGATTTTTTTTCTTATGACATGAGATATCTAAATAGAACTGGATAGTCAACATTAGGATTGAATGATTCTGGAAGATATTTTAGCTTATAGTTTTCTAAGTAATGATCTCTCTCTCTCTCTCTCTCTCTCTCTCTCTTTCTCTCTCTCTCTGTCTCTGTCTCTGTCTCTGTCTCTCTGTCTCTGTCTCTCTCTCTTTCTGTCTCTCTGTCTCAATCTCCCTCCCTCTTTCTTTCCCTCCCTCTTTCCTTCCCTCTTCTCTCTATTCTCTCTCTCCTTTATACTATACATTTTTCCTTTAATTTTCACTTCTTTTGTGTAAAAATAATGGCTTTTGATTACATGACACTGTATTGATTTAAGAGATGAGAATTAAATAATGCTTCATCTCTGAAACAAAAGAAAGTGAAATAGTTGAAAATGACAGGTAGCTAGGAAGGCTAACATGGGTTTGTGAACCTAAAGAGCCCAATTGACTTTTTTTAAAGTAAAAAATTGGAGAAGAGAGGAGCAATGAAAATTCCTTTAGCTTTGATAGAGTCAATGGCTTAATTAGGACCATTGAAACAATTTGTTTTTATTTCAGTTTAAGTACCAGGATTGATTTCTCTACTTTGAGGTGTACTTACAGTTGCCTCTTTCCTTCATATCTCCATCTATTTCTCTCCCTCCATTTCTTAGCCTATTTGAGCTCATTAACATAAATTTTTAAAAATGGATTGGTCCCTCCAGCCAGTTTTTATCTCCAGATAGTATGCGATTTCTTTGATTATTCCTTTCTCCCCCAATCCTGGGAATTCATTAATCTGTGCCCAAATCATTCATTAACAGTTTTGCTTAACTTGATTATGACTTTGGTTAGGTACTTTAAAATATTATTAAATAAATATTGTTTCCTTCCCCCCATGTTGTCCATAATTAGGCTAGAATCATTTCTTATTTGGAAAACTTTTTTTAACCAAAATTTGATAATGGTGAGGTAGGATTAAGGGAGGAGATAAAGATGGAAAAAGTTCTTTTTCTCTTGCTCAAGTCTGCAGGTGACCATCTGCTGAGGTGATTCCTTTATTCACAAAGTGTTTGGTAAGCTCTATTGCTTGGTAGAAGGAGATAAGGTTAATGCACCTGACCTTTACCTCAGAAGTACTAGGTTTGCAAGTGAATCAGATTACAAACAGAATGTATTTCATGTTCTCCCTGGGTCTTGGAGACCTTGAAAAAAAATCAAACAAAACATTGTCCAGGCTAGGTAAATAATCTTGAGACTCTGTCAACGTGATGATGATGCCTTAAGGTAGAACAATATAAGAGATGTGGAAAGATGAAGTGGTTGTACACTATGGATGTGAGGCCTCCAAAATCTAAAAGGGTAAAGGGCAGAGAATTTGGAGACCCCAAATCAGCTGATTAAGAATTTTTTGTATCTCTGTTGCCAGTAGGATAAAATACAAATTCCTTTTATCATTTCTAGGTTGATTCCATAATTCATGCCACTCTATACATTGCTTTCCAGTCAAATCAGTCACTTACTGTCCCTTGTATAAAACATTCAATCTCCCACTCCTTTGACTTCCAGATTGTACCCCATATCCAGTATGCTTTTCCTTATCTCGCCTTCTTGAATTCGTTTATTCCCTTCATAGATCACTCAGCATAAATGCCATTTCCTAAAGAAGGTCTTTCTTGATCCACCCCCACTTCTGCAAATGGTAATTCCCCTTCTTAAAAATTACTTTGTTGTAAGTGTGTATATTTTACTCAAGGAGGCAGCCTTACTTAGTAGACAGACAGCTGACCTTAGTGTCAGGAAAACCTAAGTTCAACTTCTGTTTCTGACCCAAACTAATTGTGAAATTGAGCAAATCATGGTAAGCTCTCAGCCCCCCTAGGCAACTCTAAGAACTATATTAAGTAAGCTTCACCTAAGAATGAGCTAAACCAGGTAATGATCAATAAGAATTCTGAAAAAAACTGTTTTAGTCCTTGTTCTCAAGGTGTTTATATTCAGCATGAATCCACTGAACACTCCACTAGAAACTTCCTTTCAAATAAATTTTGAATAATTAGTTATTACTCCTCAGGTCTAGTCATTCTACTAGCTGACAGTCCAAATGATGATACTATTGTCTAGCCCACATCTCTCTCTATTGTGTACAAAATAGCGTAAGAGATATTGTCAGATATTTTACTTAAATCTGGATAAATTTTGCCTACAATACTCCCCTTATCTATTTAAAGACATTATTTAACCATTTAAAAATGTTCTTTAACCATTTAATTAATTATGCATTCAAGAATTTTGTAAGAAATTGAAGTTAATCTCATTAGTCTATCACTTATAAATGTAACATATTCTCTTGGGGAAACTGAGACATTTGCTCCTTTCCAGTCCGCTTCCATTCTTTATGATCTTTCATAAGGTGCTATTGAAGACTTTTAAGCAACATAATGAAGTCATCAGTTTTTATAAAAGGACTTTTCTGAAGGCAGCTGCAATGGATGGATAGGAAGAGGGGAGAGACTGGTGGCAAGGAGACTTATTCGACTTTGGAAAAAAAATCTAGATAAAAGGTGATAAGGGCTTGGACTTTAGAAAGTAGCAATGGGGATGGAAGGAAAATTATGGAATTATAGATATGAGGGCTGATGGCAGATTGGATTTGAGAGGTAAAAAAAGAGGAAGAAATAAAAAATTTGAGGGGAGTAATGCTGTTCCCTAACAGAAATAGGGAAGTTAATAGTAAAAAGACAGAGGACCTATTGGAATGATCAGTTAATCCTCTCTCCCTACTTAATGTGTAATTGTGATTATACTCCTACTTTTTAATTTAATATAAACTCATTAAGCAGCAGAGATGAGAACCTCATGAACCTGGGAAGTTCCTATTTTTCCTTGAGAAAAGAGAGAAGCTACTGAAGGCACTGGAACATGTGTAATGTTTTGTTTTGCTTTGTTTTGTTTTAAGGCTTTATCTAAATTTAACTGTTCTGGATGGAGTGGGGAAAATAGAAGAAAAATCATGTATTATGAAACTATTGAGATACTCTAGGTATGAAATAATAAGGGCCTGAGTAGTAACTTATCCATTTTTATCCTTTCTTAGACTTTGTTCATTGCTGTAACATAAACAACTGTAGTATGTAGCAAAATATCACGTGCAGTGAAAACTTATTCAGAATTAAATGAAGCATATTACATAATGAATAATATGTGTCTAGTTTTAAATAAATTTTCAGGTATGTTATTGATAGTGTGATGACCAAGTATGAAATAGGAAGGATAGTCATATTTTTCATTTAGATTCCTATTATATCTTTTATGGTATCACTACACCCTCAGTATCACATTAATCTCATAATCCTTGTCATGAATCCTAGGATTTTTAGGTATTTGGTTTTTGCTTTTGTAAAGAAACTTGATATGAGGAATGTAATTTTAATTTCTTTAAACATAAATATTTAATTTGATTTTATTATTCGATTAACTTGGGTGAAACTGAGTTAATTTATAAAAGCATATAGTAATGACTATCACTGGTGACATACACTCTGTTACAATACTATTACAGTTGTATCAGAGATTGAGATCTAGGACATCCAGGTAGAAACGTCCATTTGACAGCTCAAAAAAGTGGGATTTCAATTTCAGTGAACAGTCAGGACTAGAGAGATATCTGCATTGACTTCATACTGTATGAAGCCTATATGGTTGTGAATCTTTCAATATTCAATGACCCAGAAGGTCATAAGAACTTGAGTCAAGCATTCCAGCTGAAAAGTGTGCATTGAGTGAAAGCAACTTCAATTAAATGGATTAGGAGCAATGAACAAATACTATAAATTTACTCAATTTCATCTATATAGGGAACTCTTCCATCAATGAAGATCAAGAACTGTTCTTCAATTTATAGACAGAGTTTTTCTGGGGCCACTAAGAGATTAAATCACTTACACATGTCCATACATATTGAAGACATTAAAGAATCATGTTAGAGGCTAAAATATAAACCAACTTCCTTCCATTTTTTATCTTCATCTACATAAATAAATCTACAGATTTCTTCAGAACATAAAATCTTATGCTGATGCAGGCAAAGTTATTGTATGGAGAACTCAGCACCTTTAACCATGTAAAGGAAATGTAGAATACTAAAAAGAGAGCTGTCCTTGGAAGCAGGAAGACCTAAGTTCAAATCTCCTATCTGACATATACTAGCTATTAGAATTATGACATTGGCAAGTCATTAAACCACTCAGTACCTACTGGCATATCTCTGGTATTATAAATAGTCAGAATCAGATTAGTCAAGAGCCCAGTTGGAACTCATCTAAAACTTTCACTTAATTTTTCAGTATCTCCAAAGTCTTTCCAAGCCTGAGACTTCTTTCTTTGACATTTCAATGGATCTCACTGGTGCAGGCATTCTTTTCACTGGTTTAAATCAAACCCATCTATGTATTCTTGTCCCTCATGATTCTTGCCCAAGCTACTTCCATCAAGGATCTACTCAATGTATTAGAGGTCTTTGTTTATTTTTATGGATACCATTGTAGTACAAATTGTTCATCTATACTTACTCACTCTTGATACTTGACATCTATCTTTTCTAGTCATTAATGTGATGTCTTTTATGCCATTTTGTAATGTTAATGGGATAAAAGATGTTCCTTACCCATTAATAGGCCTCACAATGGGTCTCACTAGCCCTTTAAGGGAAGCTTGCTTTGGGTAGGCTTGCTCGTAGGAAGTCTTTCACATCTTCTGTTAATTTCTAATTAGGCACTGAGTCAAGAGGGTTGTGTTGCCTTTTGGTTCTGAGAAGTATACATGCACACACACACACACACACACACACACACACTCTCTCTCTCTCTCTCTCTCTCTCTCTCTCTCTCTGTCTCTCTTTCTCTGTCTCTCTCTCTCTCTCTCTCTCTCTCTCTCTCTGAATTGGTATTTTGCCGTGAGAACTCACTTATGAGAAGGATTTTTTGATTCTCTCATCTAGATTCTGAGTGACTACATGTTCAGAGCTCCCCAGTTGCTTAGATGTAAAGGCTCTCTTGATCCAGGGATAGATGTAAAGTGTGTATATAGTAATACTGCTTTGAATCAGGCAGTCAGAGTCCTGTCTGTTGGTCTTTATTTCTCTGCTTATATTTTCTCTGTATTTTCTCAGTTTGTATTTTCTCTGAAGTTCAGGGTGTTGATTTTTCCCTTGAACTAGTGAATATAATTTTAAAAGATTGTTGATCCCTTAAACAACTATCTTTCCTAGTAAAGCAGATCTAAGAACCTGTGCTAGCAGTCATCCTGGGTATGCCAGTGTGGTTGCTGCTACACATTTCTTGGGAGCAAGTCTTGGGGTCATCCACAAATAATCCTGTGAGGTAGATGCTGTATCATCATTTTTCAGTTGAGGAAACTGAGGCAAACAGAGGCTGTATGAGTTACCCAGAGTTATATAGCCAGTAAATCACTGAGGCTGGATTTAAACTCAGGATTTTTGCTAAAGAAACTTGCTAAAGTTTCTAAAGTCTGACGTCCCTCCTCCCCAATTCCCAATTCAGTAAATTCCAGGGGCTCCCTATTACATCCAGCACCAGTGGGTGATTGTCCAAGGAAAGAAAATACTCTTTTCTTTACGTAAATTGCCCTAGGGGGCTACAGTAGGCCTGAGGAGAGCTCATTCAGTAATAACTGGTCAGATCACAGCAGGGCTAAAACAGAAGATTGGTGGTTAGTGATTGAACAAGAAGGAGACAGCCAGGGCCACCATGCACATTGGAACTAGCTCCATTGATGCAGAGCAGTGACTGTGTAGCTTCAGTGTAGCCCAGAGGTTAGTGGACATAAGGACAAACATGGCCTATTTACCATATCGAAGACTCTGTGAAAGGACAAAATTTGACCCTGTAGCAAATTCTCAATCCAGGAACTACGGCTAGTAATAACAAATAATCAGAAGGAGACTTTTAATATAATGAAGAAAATTAGTTAAGCAAAACCCTTTAAATAAAACCACAAGAAGAGAATAATTTCACAGTAAATATAAGGAGAGTGTCAGAAAAAGAACAACTTGGCCACAAAGAATTCAAGCGTTTCTTCCATCCAGAAGAAATTTGTCAAGACATTAAAAATCAAATTAGAGCTAAATTTAAAAGGGTGTAAAGTTCATAAATAATAATACAGGATGCAGAAAGCATGAGTTAAGTAGTAGACTCCCTAAAAAAAAGAACAAGAGAAACAGAACTGGGGCGGCTAGATGGCACAGTGAATAGAGCACCAGCCCTGGAGTTGGGAGGACCTGAGTTCAAGTCTGGCCTCAGACTTTGGGCAAGTTGCTTAACCCCAATTCCCCTCCAAAAAAGCCAAAAAGAAAAAAAGAGAGAGAAACATAACTCAGTGAGACTTTAGACTATGAGAAATATTAGAACAAAGTAAAAAAAAACACCAAAAATATGTGAATTGTCTACTTTAGAAAAAACTGGCTTGAAAAACAGATCAGGAAGAGATAATTTAGTAATTATAAGAAACACAAAAACATGATTAAGAATACTAAATATCATATTTCATGAAATCAAAAGGAAAACTGTCCATATTCATTTTAACTTGACAGACAGAAAACTAAAAATAGAAAAACTCAAGATGTCACCGCCTGAAAGAAACCCTAAATTGGAATCACTCAAATCATTCCAAATCCAGACCTTTTATGTCAAAGAAAAATTCTATGAACTTCCATAAAAAGAAAATACAATCCACAAAGGAACCACAGCCAAGATCACACAATATGATGCAATTACTACAAAGTAAAGAAAATTTTGGAATATGATTATCCAAAAGGCAAACAAAAACGTTATAATTAGGAATTCATTCTGAAAGCTAAGTAAAATCCTACAGGTAAAAAAAATTGAGCTTTATTGAAATAGAGAACTTTTAGGAATTCCTGATTACTTTAATTAGGTAGAATCTTTGAAGTGCAAACACAGGAGAGAAGAGACCTAGAAAGGTCAATTCATTCAATCAATTGGACCTGTTGGATGCTGATTGATGACAAAGGACAAACATTCTAAAAGAGAAAGGAGATAAGTATCCCTTCAAAATCCCTCTATTTTTAAGAATCACAAAAGGAGAAAAGAAAGATAAGCACATAGTTTAGTATACGGTTTTTATTGTTTTGCTAGTTTTAAGAGAAGAATATACTCAGGAAAGAAATGAAGAAGGGAGAGAAATTTAGCATTTCTTTTGATTTAGGTGCACCAGAAAAGTATACAAACAGAGTGGGGAGAGCATTTCACGATTCTACCTGTCCTGTGAACCAGGCAAGGAATATTTGAATAGACAAACACATACAATGATTTTGGCAGAGAAATACATTTTTACAGAAAAATAGTCAGGAAAAGGACAAGAGAAAAGTGGTGTTTAAGAGGCAGGGTAGAGTTGGGAAGAAAATATTTATAAGGAAACAAACTTCCATGATGGAAGGTTGAGAGTTGATCGAAGAACCACATGGCAAAGGTTTAGTGACAGAAGAGCATGAGCAGACCATTTCAGTTACTAGGGTGGCCTTTGTGTGCTATCGTATGAGTGCTTCTGGACCGTAGTGCCTTGTCTGCAGTCAAAAATGCTGAATGTTTCCACTTCACCTCAACGCTCATAGTTTCTTGGTCCAATCATTCTGGGTTTCCTTTACTTGACTACAGACTATTGCCAAATAGGCACCTCTGGAGCACCTTGTCCAAAGATCAACAAGATTCCAGATTGTTTATCTGAGCTTTCTCTGGCAGGATTCCTTTCCTGGTCCCTACAAGTTTCTGTCTCTTTGTGCAATCCTGAACTTTTTGATGTTTTCTCTTGATCTATTACTCTTTTTATTTCCTTGCATGTGAGAGTGATAGATTCCTTAATGGCTTTTCATTAACTTAATTTTCATAACCTCAACTTGAAATGAAATTCCCTCATTTTACAAATGAGGAAACCGAGGCTTAAAATGTTTCTACCTTCACAGCTTGTCTCATATATATCCCTTTCTCTCCACTCATACCGCAACCAACCTAATACAGGCCCGCATCATCTTTCCCCTGGATTATTGCAATAGTCTTCTCGTTGTTCCAGCCTTATATCTTTCCCAATTCTAATCCATTCTCTACTCAGCTGCCAATTTGATTTTCCTAAAATCAAATATAAAATGCTATTTGGCATTTAAAACCCTTCAGAACTTTGACTCTTTCTACCTCTTGAATCATTTTGTAGTTCAGTATCCATGTACTATATGATCAAGCTCCAGGGCCCCACTTTATTTCACGTGATAATCCATCTTATGAATCCATGTGTTGTACATGGGCTCTTTCTCATTTCTGAACTGTTTTCCTTTTTCTTACATCTATATATATATCTTAGCTTCCTTGGCTTACTTCAAGACTCAGTTCCACTGATTCAACAATTTGGAACTATGTCCAAAGGGCTATAAAACTGTGCATGCCCTTTTTTCTTGAAATACTACTATTCGGTCTCTGTACCAAAGAGATTTAAAAATAAGGAGAAAGAACCTGTTTGTACAAAAATATTTATAGCAGCTCTTTTTGTGGTTACAAAGAACTGGACATTGAGAGGGCTGCCCATCAAATGGGGAATGGCTGAACAAGTTGTGCTATCTGATTGTAATGGAATACTTTTGTGCTATATGAAATGATGAGCAGGCTGATTTCAGGAAAACCTGGACTTACATGAACTGATGCAAATGAAATAAGCTGAACCAAAAGAACATTGTACATAGTAACAGCAATATTTTACAATTATCAGCTGTGAATGACTTAGCTATTCTTAGCAATACAATAATTCAAGACAATTCCAAAGACTGTTAATGAAAAATGCTATTCACCTCCAGAGGAAGAATTGATGGAGACTGAATACAGAGTGAAATATACTGTTTTACACTTTCTTAAATTTTTTTCAGTTTTTTT
>CM053593.1:184217341-184270881 GCA_028646575.1 Pseudocheirus occidentalis
AGGGAGGGGGAATTAATTATTAAGTTGCTCTGTGCTGCTGAAGGAGTGCATATGTTAACTTTTTGCTTCTACATTTTAGTGACCTTGAACAAAACAGTCACCCTGCCCTAGTTTTGGCTATGGATGCAATATAGAATGTGATACGGGTAAAGGAGAGATACAGACAGTGCTGTAAGCAAATTTGAAGAGGGAGAGATCATTTTCAATTCAGGGATTAGAGAAGGTTTCATGGTACCTGAGCTGAACCCTGAAGGAAGAAAATTTCAACCAGCGGAGATGCGGAAAAGAGTGTATTCTGAGCCTGAGGGACTGCATCTTCAAATGCACAGAGATTGGAGTGCAGTTTAAGACTAGGGAACTGTTTGGCTGGTTTATCCCATTTGGCTAGAGTACGTGGTAGAATAATGTGAAGTAAGACTGGAAAGCAGAATCAGAGCCCCATTGTCAAACACCTTAAATGCCAAACTAAGGAATTTTATTCTAGGCAATGAGGTACCAACTGAAGGCTTCTAAGCAAGGGAGTAGCTGTTTGGGTATTGGGTTGGAGAGGGTTGAGAATGAAGTGTGAGAGAATAAGTAGACTTTTACTGTAGTGTAAACAAGAGGTGAAAAGAAACTGAATTAAGGTGGTAGCACTGGGAATGGACAAGCTTAACAAGATTTTATGAAGATAGAATCAATAAGACTTGGCAGTTGATTAGTATAGGGTATGAATCCTATACTCACATATTCAATAGGAGGGGAGAATCACAGATAACTCCAAGATTTTAATCTTGATTGGGAGGATGGTGAAAACTGTCTATCCTAGTGAGTTCAGTTTACCTTTGTCTATACTGATTATTCCAAAAAGCTACTGTGTCTGCTTCTGTTAAGGTAAATAATCTCTTATTCCCCCTCCCCATTTTATGTTTCTTTCATAGCCATCCCCATTTTAAATGCCCAAATCCAAAATTCCTTTTCCAAGATATCTATATTATTCCATCTATCCCACACCAATCACTTTTCATTCCATATCCCCAGGAAAGTTGCTGCTAAGACATTTTTTGCATTCTATGAAATATTACTTTAAAAATTATTTTCAAGTCATTCCATAAATTTAGATTTTGTCTTCTGAGCTAGAATATCATCTCTTTGAGTACAGTAACTCTATCTGCTACATTTTTTGTGTTCTCCCACTGTACCTAATATTTATCTCCATAATATCAGCACACGTTTGTTTTCTTTTATTGCTCTGCCCCATTTTTACAGTTCTTTGGACTTGTCTTTTTGTCCTTTAGCACAGTTTCCTTTAGCACTGTCCCTCTAGTGGTTTCCAAACACTTTTGATCATGTGCCCTTCCATCAGTTTAAAAAAATTAGTGTGCACCCAAAATATATGTATTTCTTTCAAGAATATTTTATTTTATTTGTTATTAATACAAAAAAAAACTTGTTGTTCTTTATAGCAATGTGATTGAATGCTTTTCACTATTTCCTGAAAATATCTTGTTTGTTCAGGAGGATAGAACACATTGAAAATAATTATTGTTTGCTATTAATTAATTATACAGTGAATTAGATCAATGGAGTTAGCCTAACAAGTTAATTTTTTCAATTTTTTCATTTTTTTCAATTTTATTGAAAAATACACAATATAACTATAAAATAATAGATCATAACAATCAGTGAACATAATTTTTAGCAGAAGTAATTGTGCAGAGATGTTTAGCATGCGTAGTATACAAACAAGCAAAAGTGAATTTTCTCTGATTTCAGTTCAGCAGAAAGTTTCAATATATGTAAATCCACTTTTCTTTTTATGTGTTTTGCTTAACGGATGATATCATTTCTTAATTTCCTATTAATATTTGGATATTTTAGTTATATCTTATATGAAAGTAAGGAATAGCAAGAAGGTTAGTTTGGTATACTACAGAGTTCAGGAAGAGTTGCATATAAAGAGAGAAAGAGCCAGATTGCAAATCACTTTAAAAGTTAGAAGTGTTTGTATTTTATCCTAAGGGAGGTACAAGAATTTTTTGAGTAAGAGGGGAGAGGGGTGGTGTGACATGGTCAAACCTATGCTTTGGGAAAATAACTCTGCCAGGCATGTAGAGAACGAACCAGAGTTGGGGAGAGAATTGAGGTAAGAACAATTAATGAGACATTTCAGTAGTCCAAGTGAGAGATGGTGAAGGTTCAAAGTAGGATTGATGCTCGTGTGAGCTGAGAAAAGGGCAGAGATGTGAGTAATGTAGACATAGAGAAAGAAATGCAAAGAAGTCTAAGTTTTGACAACTGCTAAAATATATGGAGTGAGTGAAAGTAAGGACTTGAAGACAGTAATCATTGAGGTTGCAAACTTGTGGTTTTGGATGCAAGGTAGTACCCTTGATTAAAAAATAGTGCATTCCAGGGTTTGGGGAGCAGGTAAAAAATAATGAGTTCAGCAATACAGATTGTACTCCATCTATACCTCTCATCCTTTGTGACTCATTTGTCCTATGCAAAATGAAAAGGAAATGAGAGAGCACCTTTCAAAGCTACACGTGGTAGGCATGCTGGAAGAAAAAAAGGAGCATTTGTTTCCATTATTATTGTGGGTGTCTGGGTCAGGTTTTAGGCTGACCTGAGGAGTCAGCTCCAGGAATTGAAGGAGGAAGTCTGGGAGCTTATACAGTGGCAGTAGAGGGAGCGGAGTGAAGGAGTATTGGGCTTTAATGACTGAACATTAAAGCTGCAGTTCTGTTGGAGATAAACTCCACAATTAGTTGTCAAAGGAAGGATGAGATTTGACCCTTCCTCCCTTTCATGATTGGTTGATCACAAAGCCCTTGGAGTCATTCCATGACCTCCTTGGCATCACATGTTCTCCCAGGGAGACGTGATTGCCACTGCTTTAGCGTAATAACTATAGTATAACTCTGGGATATTATAGAAGCTCTAATGAGAACTTTTTAACATAGTCCTTTGTGAGCTATTTGAAGCCATGGTAACCTGTGTTTTAGATAATGTATTGGGATTGGCTCAGTATACAGACATCGATTAATGTGATTGTGTTTCTACATATGTTTAGTGTAGAATTGGAGAAGAAACACACATACAGGTATGTTTCCATCCAGGAAAATTTATATACTCAATTCTTTGTGTTCACATTGGCGAGTTTGTTAGTTTAAAAAAAAAAACGAAGACCAGGTATTCCATGAAATGCAGAAAAGAGGAATGTTCATAGAATCAAACATGATGATCAGGTCATCTTGAATCACCACCCCTGACCTTACAGATGAAAAATGGAGGCCCAGAGAAGTGAAGTAACCCACCTCAGGTCATATGGGTGGTGAATGACAGGGCTAAGTTTCAAATACATATCATCTGATCCAAATACAGTCTTCATTTCCACTGTGTCAACTTCAGTATCTGTTGAAAACAACATTAATCTAAATGAACTTTTAAGCCCCTTTTCTTTTTTTAGTTTATTTATTTTATCTTTATTAAATAAAAAGTATTTCCATAACGTAGTAGAATAAAAAGATGATTACACAGGAAACTGCAGATCTATTATGTGCAAATTGTTATTCCTTTTAAATATGTAATATATTTAGCATTTAAAGTCTCCCCCAAGGGCTACCATCACACACACACACACACACACACACTCACAAATTTTATACATATTTCTATTTATCAGTTCTTTCTTTGGATTTAGATAGCATCTTCATATGTCTTTAAGCCCATTTTCAGATCAAATCAAAATATTAAGTAGACAGAAAATGTGCGTCGTAGAATTGGAGTGGAGAGTGATCATTTTGGAAGGTGTGCATTCCTTCATGCTGTGTCAGTAGCCTTCCATTTTCTGTATCATATAGTCATATTTTGTTGTGAGATAGTGTTTCTGGGACAGAAACTCCTGGTATGGCAAGTGTCTTCCTGAGGATTATATGTAGGTAGAGTAGAAATTTTTGATTTACATGTAGACTGGTTACTAGAATTAGAATTATCATATAAATATATGTATATATATTATTAATCATTTATTTGGCATAATTTTATTTCTTCCCTTGCTTTTATGTATTCATCATATTCACATTTCTCATAACACAGGAATATTTCATTAATGGCAGTTAGGTGGCATAGTGGATAGAGCTCCAGGCCGGTAGTCAGAAAGACCTGAATTCAAATCTAGTCTCAGACACTTGCTGTGAGACCCTGGGCAAATCACTTGAGCCTATTTGCTTCAGTTTCCACATCTGTAAAATGAGATGGAGAAGGCAATGGCAAACTACTCCACTATCTCTGCCAAGAAAAATCTAAATGAGGTCACAAAGAGTCAGATAACACTGAAATGATTGAACAACAACAATAAAATTACATATGTTGTGTATGTCTGTTATTAATCATCTATTTGGCATAATTTTCTTTCTTTCCTTCTCTGTATTTATCATACTCATATTTCTTACAATACAGTAATATTTCATTACCTTCATGTAGCATAACTTGTTTAGCCATTTCCCAAAGGGTACCTACTTTGTTTCTGCTTCTTTGCTGCCATCAAAAAACAACAACCCCCCCCAACACATTGCTATAATTATTTTATTGTATTTGAGGCCTTGCTTTTTATCACTAAATGTTTTGCTGGTGATCTGATGAAGGATCTTGAACAGCAACTATTCATCAGATTCACTGAGAGCAGAAATGAGAAAAATGAACTTATACTTCATCTTGATAAATTAGAGGCAGATAAAAAGGACTTCCTCACAGTGGTATTTGTTCCATATTAAAAGGGGTTCTCAAATTAAGTTATGGAATCTTCTTTCTTAGAAGTAAATAAGAGATAGACAGACAGACAGACAGACAGATAGATAGATAGATAGATAGATAGATAGATAGATAGATAGACAGATGAGAAGAGAGAGAGAGAGAGAGAGAGAGAGAGAGAGAGAGAGAGAGAGAGAGAGAGAGAGAGAGAGAGAGAGGAAGATAAATACCAAATAGTAACTATTTCTCTTTTGGCCAGGAACCCTGAAGGTCTTCCCTTCACAGTTTGATTTTTTTTAATTAAAGGGGCCATCCTTTGAGTAGCTACTTAAAGAAGAGGTCTAATCCAGCAATAGGCGTTATCTTACTCAAAGTGAGAACCTGAAAAGACCTTCGTCTACAAGGGTCAGGGTCTCCCATTGCATCCTGGGTCGTCTCCAGTCGTCCTGATGAATATCTGGCCACTGGACCAAAGTGGCTCTGGAGGAGAAATTGAGGCTGGTGACCTTGCACAGCCCTCAGTCACTCACTCAAAGTCAGCTAAAATGCCATCATCTCCCCTGAAGTCATGGTCATCTTCAAGAAAGAGGGCAAAGGACAAACACAAGGAAGATAGATGAAGTATTTATTTACTAAGTACTTACCATGTGCTAGGTACTGTGCTAAGTGCTAAGAATACAAATCCAAGCAAAACAAATATAGTCTCTTTCCTCAAGGCATTATGACAACACAAAAGGGATCTTAAGGTAGGAGGAAGGCATCTCTTTAGTTTCTAGGGTTAAGACGCTTCATACACCACTAGTTGCCACACACCTGAACTAAACTAAATCTCATCTCCATGATGCCAGTCTCCACGTTACTCATGGCCTCCTAAAGCCACTATTTCAGCACAACACATGAGGTACCAGATAGAAGCCTTTTGGTTTACTATTACTTTTGCCTAATGGTGATTTTGCACAGTAGGCTTAACTTATTAGCATGTGTATATATAGATATATAATAAACAAATGATGGTTTGATGGCTTCTTTTCCCCACTTCTACTTGACCTGTTCACTTTCTCCTTTAACTGAATCTGTTCCTTATTCATTGACTTTGTTTAACGCCTTCTCTCTTCTGAACTTCATCAAGTCCCGTTTCTGGGTTCAATTACTTTCTTGGTGATTCAGAGTGACTAGTTTTCCTTTTTGTCTTTAATGTAATAATAGCTAGTATTTTTCTGATGCTTTAAAGATTTGGAAAGCACTTTAAAAATACTATGTCACTGAGCCTCATGATAGTCCTGGAAGATAGATGCTATTATTTTTCTCATTTTATAAATGAGGAACTTGAAGCAGATAGAGATTAAATTATTAAGAGATGAAATCCATGGCTACATAGCAAGTAAGTGTCTCATCCTGGATTTAAACTTAGATCTTTCTGACTTGTGCTCTATTCACTACTCTACCTGGCTGCCTGTGTTAGAAACTTGATGAAGGAAAGCTAGTTAGGTAGTAATTGTCCTAATAAACAATTCCCAGTAGATGATTTAATAAAACTTAGAGATTTGCTGTCTCCATAATAACATAGATCCAACACCTTCCTCCCCATCCCTGTCTCTCATTCCCCTCCTTTCCTTATCCCACCATATATTTTCAAATGCAACTCTTAGCACAACATTTTCTATTCAAACCTCATCATGCAAACAATAAAAATATTATTGCATTATTGCTTATATAATTTCCTTACTGTATTCTTGGGGAAAATAGCAAAAGTTGGGTGAGGTAATAATTACAAAAATAAATTGTGGAACATTTTGTTGTTGTTGTTGTTGTTGTTGTTGTTATAATATAAGCATTTGCCTCATTTGCATTTAGTGGTTTTATTTGGGGGTTTTATTATATGATTCAAGGTCATCCTTTACATTGAATTTTTATGATGGGTACCTCCCTCCTCTGCCTAAAACTTTCCTTTACCTGAACTTCTAATCCATCAACTTTTCTAGTTTATCAGGTACCTATTTAGGTGAAGTTTATTTAATTAAGACCATCACATTCTGAAAACTTGTACCTCATATTTAAGGAACTGGCCACAATAATTTGCAAGTGGTGCTATTAATATTTTTAAAATCAGAAGACTCTTAAACGCACAGTCTAAGTCTCTTTCCTTTTATTGTATTCATTCCTACTATATATGGGGTTATTCCTTCTGTCAATAATTTACTAGTGATGATGGATTGAGCTGGCTAATGATATATCTAAAGATTTTTCCAATCCAGAGAAAGGTAAAAGAAATAAATATGGAAATGATGAGTCTATATAGCTTCTTTTCTAGAAGAGTCATCAGGAAACAAGTCAGCACATATCTAGAGGTTGAGGTCCCATGTAATGAACTCCATAACTTTATAAAAGAAGTCTCATCAAACTAATCTAGTCCTTCTTTATGCTTTGGTGTTGACCAGGTAAATTAAATTGAGTTAATTTGGCTTTTTCAAGCTTTCCATTCTAACCTCCATGACACAGGTAAAACTCAGTAATTTCAGTAAGTATAACCTAGAATCCATGCATCACTAAAGTTCTTTCTAGCTTTATAATTACATGAGTTGATGACTAGTTAGAGTGTTATCTAAAGAGGGCTGAACTCAAGGTTGTCATTCATAACAGAGCCCAGTATTCCCATTAAAACTGAAACTATCTTTTGAGCCAGAGAAAGTGATAGTTTGTAGTCCCTCCTATATTTAGAGAAGAGAACAGATTCTACTCTGGAATCCTTTGCTACAAGCATCATCAACAAACGTTTATTGATCATGTGCCATACACAGGACTCTGTAGAGGTTGGACTAGGATCAGAGACTTAAAACTTCAAGGGGCCATTTAATTCAACCCCCTCATTCTACAGATGATGAAACCTCATCCTAACGAGGTTAAATAACTTTCTAAAATCACTCATGTATCAAGTGGCAGAGTTTGGGTTTGAACCTATATCTTCTGAATCCAATTCCATCCCTCTTTTCTTGGGATCAAGTATGTCTGGATGGGCTTAAATCACCAACTTTTTGACTCACCGTCAATCTACAAAATGGACGTGGGAGGTATGCATGATGACTGAAATCAGACTTAATTATTGAGTGTTTGCCTCCACATACTGATATTACATGTGGCTCAATCTATTTCTTGAACACTTTTCCTTTACCTGAACTTCAGAATTGACAGCAAGTTTACTATAGCTATTTGTTTTGAACACATTTATTTATTCATTCATCATATATTTTAAAAGCACTTACCATATGTCAAGAATGGCATTGGGCACCGGAACAGATACAAAGATAACAAAATGGCTCATGATACATAAAGAAATAAACTTTCTCAGTGATAACTGTAATGCAGACGACAATATTGCATAGACCTAACAGAGGTACATATTTCTATTCAAATTCCAGGGAAGGAAGGCTTATTTTGCTCAAATTCGCATCTCTTCTGGGAGTGTTTGTATGCAGGCACTCAAATGTATGTTGAATGTGTCCTACCACAGGACAGTTTCAATCATTTTACCTATAAAATCAGGATGGACAATAAGGGGATATTGGTTAACATGCCAAGACTGATATGTGAGAACCCTAGGACTTAGATATAAGAACTAAGAAGAGCCACATCCAAAGACTTGACTATGCCTTGCTTCCCTCTCCAGAGTTTCTGTTTTGATGAGAATATAACTAGTCCCTCCCTCATAATTTCCTTTCTCTTTCCCAATTGCCATAGCTAAAAATTCTCCCCCCAAATACATTTGTGATTATATGTTAGCAAATTTATATTTATGCACAATACATATTTATAAATCCAGAGACTAGGTTTATACCTGGCTTGTGTCAGATACTCTTAGTTTTGATCATCAGTATCCTGAGCAGAAGTTAACAGCAATGAAAATTATATAACTTTAAGAATGATAGCAATCCTAGTAAAATAAAACAAGGGATCCATTATTATGTATTCTTAGTTTGTCCTTCCCTCCCCTCCGGCCTTGTAATTTAAATGGTATTTCATTGCATATCATTTATTTATTTGCATGTCATCTAATGTTCCTAGGACAGGGCTGTATGGAGTTACTGGACAAGCTATGGCCACTTCTACTTTTTTTTTTAGCCTCTAGGCTTTTCCTACATCCCTGTCCCAGCTTCTCTGACCCTGACTTGTAATTCATACCTTCCACACTTGCCAAACCTCTCCTTTTCCCCCACCCCACTCAGCCATCTCCCTCTCCATTTTTTATTAACCAAATTACACCTTGGGACTCCCAGCCTGCTCAGCTGGGTGCTGTCAAGCCCTGGCAGCCTCTCAGTGTAGGCAGCAGGGGGCATATACACTCACAAAGGGGAACTAATAGGAAATAAAATAGCTTTCCTCCTCCAAAAACCCCTCCCAGCACAGCCAACAGACTCAGCCCTCACGGAGTGAATTGTTTTCAATCCAATCTCATTTTTATTGAAGTTTTCTCCAGGGTTAGCTTGGGAGACTTCCCCCCCCCCCAGCTTCTTCTGAGTGGCCTTATTTACCAGAATCCCCTTGGTGTGGCATTTAAGCATCTCCATTAACATTTCGTGCATCTTGCTCATTGCAGGCATGGGCCCACAGAGACCTGCCGAGTGGCAGGCAGGCAAGCGGGCAGCCTACAAAAAACGCTAGGCTTATTTTAATTGGTTTGAAACTGTCGCTGTCGACCACAGAGGGGTCCCTTTTCTTGAGTAATGACCTGGAATTTGATCATGCAGCTTTCAGTAGCTTCTAATGCTGAAAGTGTAAACTATATGGGATCAAAGTGAAAGTGGAGCTCCCATCTGCCCTGGCTGCAGCTTGCTTTAAAAGGGAAACTCTGACTGGCCAGGGTCTGGGTAAATGTGAAAACATAGCCTGATAACCTAGAGGTTTTTTTGGCAAAAATATTTCAGTGAGTTTCCCTGGCCTTGGAATCCCCCAGGTCTCTGGCATATTCTGAGAACATATCCATGAAGCAATAGAGCTGTCATTCTCACAGACCCCCATCCCTAGGGACTTGCTCTTCTTAACAGCTCTGAGGTTCCCATGTATTCCAGATATTTAGGCTTTTGTTTTTCCTTCTTTTTTGCCTAAAATTTTATGATCTGGGATTCTCCCCAAACCTCAATAGAGCTTGGCTTTGTATGCTTTCATTTATTCACTCACTTATTCCATAACCCCCCGTTAAGTATCTCGTATGTAGAAAATACTGTACTAGTATAGGGAAGAGGGAAAGAAACACAGATACCTGGGAATACAGCACATCGTAATGAAGAGGATTGCACTAAAAGTTAGGAAAACCTGAGTTCAAATCTCACCCTGCTACCCTTTGCTGTCACCCTGAACAAGTCCCTAAACCTCCTCAGCCTTAGTTTTTACTGAGTAAAATGTGTGTGTGGGTGGGGGGGGGGGGTAACAGTGTCTATCTCACAGGAAAATCATAGATACAAAGGCTGAAGCAACCACAGATAACATCTATTTGAGCTCCCTCGGTATCAAATTAAGTAATATAAAGCATGATATAAATGTTTGATCTTACCATAATTATTATTTCCAATACACAATATTGCATCTTAGCAGCAATAAGGAGATTAAAAAAGAAAGTATTCTGTGTTCAAAAGTTGGTAGGTAGTGTTAGGAGAAAGAAGTCTACCTTGGTGCCCCAGGGGATAATGAAATATATTTCCAGTGAGCTGTGGAGGAGTGGGAGGAGAGGACACTTTGGGGGGGGGGGTAAACAGTGATCTGTTGAAGAAATTAATGAGCCCTTGAACCATAGTAAGGTGGGAATAGAGAATACAAGATTTGGAGTCTGAAGATTTGAGTTTGAAAACCAGTTCTGAGACTTATTAGCCATAATGACCTTGTGTGAGTTACCACTTCACCATTCTTGTTCTTAGTTTCAGCATCTATCAAATATGGATACATATATGTGTGTGCATGTATACTATGTATATGTATAATTCATACATGTAATATATAAATTTGTGTATACTATGCATACATGTATACTATGTATATATATAATTTATACATATAATATATACTATGTATATGTTTAATTTATCTTTTATATGTGTGCATGTGCACACACATAACCATTTTGTCCAGCCTAATTATTTCATTGGTATAGGATACTTCTAGGACAGAAACTTTCTTCACCAATGTAAATAAGCAACTCATTTGGGACTTAGTCATAGAGAGAGTTGTTCCTTGAGTATGGTCACCCAACTAATATGTATCAGAGGCAAGACCTGAATCCAGGCCTTTTTGATGGAAGACCTCTATCCACTATGTCATTCTGCCTCTCATGAATCTTAGGAACTATATAAATATGTTAAAGGTTCAAGAGAGATACTGCTCAACTTATTGTGTCCTCCATTCATCTTGACAAGATCATATGGCGGAGACTTTGAAGAGTACTTTCTGTGGAGGTAGGCATATGAATCCCATTTTCTTTTTGTATTTTCTATGGGGGTACAAAAAAGTCTTTCCCATAACTCAGTGCTCATATTGTACTTTGAGTGTGGGAGTTGAAGACCCTACTATCCACATTTGAGTAAACCTAAACATAAACTATACCTATGTTTTATTTTGGAGATTATTCTGAAGTAAAACTCTAAGGTGGAGCTGTAGTAGACAGTAATAATAACATGTTCAGTAAAAAAACTAAAAATGACTGGCATTTATAGAGTGCTTTAAGGTTTACAAAGTACTTTTCACTTATTATTTCTTCCTCACAACAACACTGTGAGGTTAGGTATGATTATCACCCTCATCTTATAGATGAGGAAACTGAGGTTTAGAGTTAGTGGCACTTGCTCGGGGTCACACAGCTGGAAAGTCAAGGCAAAAAGTATTTATCATAAGCACCAGATACTACGCTAAGGATCCAAAGAAAAGCAGGTGGGTGAGGCAAAATTTTAACTCATGTCTTCCTTGTCAGTTAGTCAATCTAGCATATACTAGACCTTTAATATGTGCTAAGACTGGGAATACAAATATAGACAAAAGGAAAGATGGTACAGCTGTCTTGCTATGCCACCTATGTGCCTAGGTGAGAACCACAGAGAAACTGACCCTCTTTGATCAGAGCCTCAGGCTTGAGCTCAGATTTTGTGAACTCAGAGTCTTAGGGCTTCCCTGGACCACGGGTTACATCTTAGGGACCTTAACTGAAGCTCTTCTCTCTCACCTTTAGAAAGCTCCAACTCCTTCCCTAGGGAGAACAAGAAAAGCTGCAGAATGTTTCACTAATTGTCACAAGTGTTCCCTGGACTCCAAGAACTTGCTGGCAACAGTGACACCATTTATTAAGTGAATAAAATGTTAAGTATATCAGCTTAAGAGACCTCTGTAGTCTCTTTATGTGCTGAGAAGATTTCCTAAGACTGAGCTGATTGCTGATCTGGAAAACTCACCAACAGAAGCCTCTCTTGCTATGGAATGGTTAAGACTGCTATAGTCTGAAGGACCTTATCTTACCTTTCTTCAGCTACAGCCCATCCCTAGGAGACAGACATTAACCTTCTTGGGTAAACTTAGGACTGTTCTCTAGTGAGACTATTCAGCTAGAAAGTAGAACCAGCTAAGGGTAGCTAGGTGGTGCAGTGAATAGAACACCAGCCCTGGAGTCAGGAGGACCTGAGTTCAAATCTGGCCTCAAGACACTTAACACTTACTAACCGTGTGACCTTGGGCAAGTTACTTAACCCCAATTGCCCAGCATTCCCCCCTCCAAAAAGCCAAAAATAAAAAAGTAGAACCATATCAGAGTCATCTTTCAGTCATCCCTTCCCAGATCCTCCTCTTCTAAACATTCTGTTCAAGATGGCTCATGATATATTTCAAGGAATGAGGGTGGCATCCTAGTTCTGCACTATTTCCAGTCATAAGACTTCCCTTGAATTCTCCGACTCTTAAGTACTCACCTGTGTTGTTCAGGTTGTCTGCTTCTTAAGTCTTATAAATCTAAGGATTATATGATTTAGAAGTATAAGGGACCTTAGAGAACTAATCTAAGCCTATTTTACAGAAAACAAAACTGAGGCCTGAGAAAGGTAGTGAATTACCCAAGGTTCCATATCAAGAACTCAGGCCCTCCAACTATAAATTCAACTATGCAACACTGACTATCTCCTTTTCTCTGTTAAAACACTCTCATATACAACTTGTATCCCAGTCTCTCACCATTCCCAACTCCGTTTGCAGAAAAAATAACACAAATGTGATTTGATTTTCCCAGTGGTGTCTTTTTGTGTTTTTTTGTCTCCTCTTTTCTCCTTTTACCAAACTTTTAATCTTCTCTTCCTGTCTCTTCCATCTTGGATCCCCCATTTTTCTTTTTAACTCATGAAGCTGTTCCTAGTATGCCTATTTCCTTTGGACTGCAACAGCTCCTGAGATCCAGCACCTACCTCACTATGCACACATAGCCCTGAGAATCAATTTAGAAAACAATTGGTTACAGTACAGTAGCACTGCTAGCTGTGGCATTTTGCTTTCCAGTTATTGATACATCATCAGAATTGGGAAGCAATAGTCTGGAAGGCGGAGGAAAGGGATAAGTTGCTTGTAGCTGGGGGTAGGGGGAAGGAGGGAACTACAGGGAAGACAGGAAGAGGGGGGTGACAAGGAAAGAAGACAAGATTCTTTCTCCTAGCTGATAAAGTCAAGGATGTCCAGATTTGACAAAGAGAGGGGGGCCAGATTAGAAGCTCACATCTGGGAACAGAATATTGTCAATATATCTCTATTCCTTATTTTGTTATGTAGCCTTGGGCAGGTCAGTTAGTAGCTCCAAGTTTCAGGTTTCTCATTTGTGAAATGGGGTTAGCTATGCTGATTTACCTCATGTTGAGTGAAAGAAGAATGTCTACAGATGAAATATTCCTAAGGTCCCTTGCTGACAGCCCTATTCTAACTCTCAGTCTCCCCTCTTCTTGGTTACTTGGGGAATCTGCCTTTACCGGCAGTTGTAAATTGGTATGCTTTGTTGCTGGGAAGCTATTGGTCACCAGGCATGGACTTACCTTCTGGAAGGTGCCCTGCCACTATGAGGATCTCTAGCAGATGACAGTATACTTATACTGTGCAAGGCGCAGTTGTCTCCTCTCTGGGCTTGCTGCAGAAACCAGTATGTGTACTAACAGATAGCACGTCTGTGCTTCTGTTGACAAATTCATAGATTCATGGAATTGCAGGAACCTGAAGGGACCTTATAGATAACTGAATCCAGTTTTATGTAGATAAGAAGACTGAAGCCCAGAAAGGAAAAAGTACTTACTGGCTCAAAGGCCACAGAACGTGCTAGAGTCAGAACTAGAACCACTGACTCCTGAGTGCTAGGAAAGAGTTCTTTTTGCAACACTCTACTGATTTTATTAAAACACTCTATGAATATTGGGTAGTAGAGCTACTAGAAACTCATTAGCAGTATTTCTAGTAAGTGAGAAGTAATATAGAATTGGAACTAAAGGGCTGGTTTTTAGGCCAGTAAGACCTAGGTTCAATTTCTGCCTCTCACACATCCTAGCAAGTCAGCAAGTTGCAGAGAAGTTACTAACTAACCTGTACTAGCAGAGGGAATTTCCTTACCCATGAGGTCCCTATACAGATTTATTCAGAGGTCCAGTCCCTATTCCCCATTGGGTAAACAGAGGAATTAAGGAATAGTAGAAATTCTTATGGTTCTATGTCTATTTCTCCTTCTGGGTGTTGTCTCCTGCAATCTGATAGGATCCTTTCTTTTTTTCTTTCTTTCTTTTTTTCTTTCTTTGTTTCTTTCTTTTTTCTTTCTTTCTTTCTTCCTTCCTTCCTTTCTCCATCTTTCCTTCCTTCCTTCCTTCCTTCCTTCCTTCAAACCCAAAGGTGAAGAAAAGGATATTTACTGTTGTCAAATTCTTCACAGAAAGAGAAGGAGAAAATGTTAATTGTTGAAAACATTAAGAGTCTAAACTAGGACCATATCAGATTTGTTGGAATGGAGACCAATAAGAAAAAAATTGAATGAGAATGAATGAATAAAGAATACTGATGAACAGTTAAGAGCAACTATACATTAAAATAAATTAACATAAATTAAAATAGTTACTGAGTAAGTTTAGTTAATTGTATTGCTGCTTACCTTTCTATTTCTGCATGATTTACATGATCTACATGATCCTGGGAAGGACACTGACCTGTAACTTCATTTGTAAATGTAATTCTGAGAAGAAGAAACTCCTTCTCCTAATGTAGGTCAACATCTTTTCTGCACCTTATAATCTTAGACAATTTCCTAGAGTATTAACACATGAGGGACTTGGCTAGAGTCATAATGACACAACCACTGTGTGTCACTTCCTGGACTTGAACCCTCCATCTACCTATTTATTCACTATGCCAGAGGTTCCCAAACTTTCTTAGTTCATGGTGTTCTTAGTGCCTCAGCAAAAATTTTACAGCACCCCTTGCGCAAAAGAAATGCCAAAGAGTTCCTTTTATTAAGTGGCTATGTCGAAACAACTTAATAAGTATTAACTTAATAACTTAGCAGTCATTTGAAAAAGTGACCCATAAAGTGAAAGAAGAGAAAATTTTATTCCATTGTTAAATAACCATAATTACTAATGGAATTCATGTGCCTTTTGGACACAGCACAGCTTCTAGGACCTTGGAATTGTTTGGGTCACTGCAACCCTTATTTCCTGATCCATGTTGAAGTTTTGGTTAGGAACTTGCTTTTTTATCACAGCAACTGCTAAAAACCCAGTTTTGCAAAGATTTGGTATCATAAAAGAGACAATTCAAGAAGTTATTAACATAATCCAAAGCGTAATAAACATATACATATTTCAAACATTCAAGAATATCATCACAATGAATGAAGTACAGTTTAATGTTGAAACTATGAACTTCCTAAAGCTAATAGTTTGAATGGTATCTAAGGGAATTAATACCTTCCCTCAATAGCCATCAATCAATACTGTTTCCCTAGACAATTTAACACATTCTGTGGGACCCCTATCATTTCACTAGCCACCCTGAGACATAATTTTGAAACCACTACACTATGCCACACAGCCTCTCAATTTCTGTATATTTTCTGAGACCTGATAATTCCAGATGGACTTCTATCTTTTTTTTAAACCCTTGACGAAAAATGCTTATTTTTAAAAGTGTATTAAAACATTTATTATAAGTAAGTTTTTAATTCATCACTTGATTTTTAAAAATTTATATTTATTTATTTATTTTGAATTTTCAGCTTTCACGTCCATAAGATTTTGAGTTACAGATTTTTTCCCATCTTCCTCCTACCCCCACCCCAAAATAGCAAGCCTACTGAATACCTCTTCTCCCAATTTGTTCTTTATTATATTCTCTCACATAATTCCCCTAACTTTCTAATAGGGCAAGATGGATTTCTATACCACAGTGCCTGTATATCTTATTTTTTAAATACACATTTGTTCTTAAAACTTTGAGTTCCAGATTTTTTCCCTTCTTCCCTCCTCACCCACCCCCACTGGGAAAATAAGCAACTCAAGATAGGTTGTACATGTGTAGCTACACAAAACATTTCCATAGTAAGTATATTGTGAAAGACTATTTTCTTCCATCCTATCCCACTCCTCACTTATTCTATTGTCTCCTTTGACCCTGTCACTTTTCAAAAGTGTTTGCTTCTAACTACCCTCTCCCCCAATCTGCCCTCCCTTTTATCATCTCCTCTCTTATCCCCTTCCCCCCTATTTTTCTGTATGGTAAAATACCCAATTTAGTGTGTATGTTATTCCCTCCTTAAGCCAAATTCAACAAGAGCAAGGTTGTCCCATTCCCTTTCACCTTCCTGCTCTTTCCCTCCATTGTAACAGTTTTCTCTTGCCTCTTTTATATGAGATAATTTACCCTAATCTATCTCTCCCTTTCTCCTTCTACCAATATATTCCTATCTCACCTCTAAATTTTATTTTTTTAAACATCATCCCTTCATATTCAACTCATCCTGTGCCCTGTCTGTGTATATATGTACATACAGATGCACACCCTCACATATATATTTATGTACACCTATACCCTCCTATACATACATTTATGTGTGTGTGTGTGTGTATTCCATTCAACTGTCTTCATACTGAGAAAAGTCTTATGAGTAACAATTATCATTTTTCCATGTAGGAATGTAAATAGTTAAACTTTAATAAGTTCCTTATGATTTCTTTTTTTCTGTTTACATTCTCATGCTTCTCTTGTTTCTTATATTTGAAAGTCAAATTTTCAGTTCGGCTCTGGTTTCTTCATCAAGAAAATCCTTGAAAATCCTCTATTTCATTGAATGACCATATTTTCCTCTGAAGAATTATACTCAGTTTTGCTGGGTATGTGATTCTTGATTTTAGTCCTAGCTCCTTTGACCTCTGGAATATCATATTTCAAGCCTTTCAATCCCTTGGTGTAGAAGCTGTTAGATCTTGTGTTATCCTGATTGTGTTTCCACAGTACTCAAATTGTTTCTTCCTGACTACTTGCAGTATTTTCTCCTTCACCTGGGAACTCTGGAATTGGACTATAATATTTCTAGGAGTTTTCTTTTGGGGATCTTTTTAAAGACGCAATTGGATTCAGAGGCATACAGCTCCCAAGTTCTCATCCAGTCCTCTGGGCAGTTCCTGGTATAGACTGAAGTTCACAGGGTACAGCACATCTCAAAACCTTCACCACTTCTGCTGCCGGGAGCTCAAGGATCAACCAAGCCACAAACAAAGTCTTATCCTGGTCATGCTTCTTCAGTACTCCAACAGTTCAGCTGGCCCTAGGACCCAGGAGAAATCTTAGCCTTTCAGGTGTACTTCCAGGCAGCCCTCTCAGCCTTCCAGGTGGCCTTCACCAGATTCTGGTCTCATAGAAAACTCCAACTCAATTCTCAGTCCAGCAGCCCACCTCTCAGATGCTAGAACGATTCTGCTTCCTCCACCAGGAGCCACTAGGAGAAAGATTCCTGATTCTGTCTCTCTGTCTCTAGAACTCTTCTTACATACACACACTGGCCTCCTGTCTCAGCCAACCCCCTCATGCCAAGTGGGCAACAGGAGACAGAGTTCATGCCTTCTGTTCACTTAGGAGACAGAGTTCACACTCTCTGCGTCTTTCACAGAAGTACTTAGCCCTTAGTCATTAAGGGCCAAATACCTGCTAAATTATTTACCATTACAGAGGGGAGGAAAAAAAGGAAAATTTATAGGATTGTTTTATTATATATTTAAATGGTATAACAAGTGTTACTTAATAGATTTGCAATTTTGTGTGTAATCATCCTTTTTTTGTAAATGCTTGTTTCATTCCACAAATTAAAAATTAAATAAATAAACATTTTAAAAAGAAGCATTTCATTCATCTATTCAACAAAATATATTGTATGCTTACTATATATGTGAGACCCAAGAAGTTCAGTGATATATTATGTATATTTTCTGTCTTTCGAGAACTTAGGGAAGATATGTCCACATTAGCTAGTTGATACACACACACACACACATCTATATATTTACACACACATACATATATGTGTATATATATGTGTGTGCATGTATATATGTATGTATATATATATATATGCATATGTATATAAAATATTAGTTAACTAAAACCACAGAATTTAAAAGCATTTCAGCTAAGGGCCTCAGGAGCAATCTTGTTCCATATGTATGTGAGAACAATGGTCACAAATAATCATTCAGCTTCAGCTTAAAGACTTTCAAGGTGGGAAGTCCTCTCAAAGCAGGTTGTTACTCTTTTGGACAGCTCTCATTTCCTCGGAAGTTTTTCCTAATATGGACTTTATTGTAACTTCCACCCTTTACTCCTCCTTCTGCCCTTTGAGCTTAAATGAAACAAGTCTCATCCTCCTCAACATGAGTGTCCTTTAAATAGTATGTTACATTGATCTTATCTTTTCTACCATCACCACCATCATCAAGTCATCTCTTCTTCAGGCTAAACATGTTCTGTTCTTTCAATCAACCCTCATATGACATGAAATCAAGGCCCTTCACCATTCTAATTGTCCTCTCCTGAAAGGTTACTAGAGCATCAATGTCTTTCTTAAACCATAGTGTCCAGAAATGAATCTGGTACTTCAAAGGAGGTCTGAGGAGGGCAACATCCTATGGCATTATCACTTTCCTGTTTCTGGAGCTTGGTCTCTCTTAATGCAGGCCAGGATAAAATGAGGGTATGGGTGCTGGTACCACCATCCTCTTAATCATCTAGGTTAGTATCATCCTTTATTCCTTTTTCTCTCTCCCTGCACATTCATTCATTGATTCATTCAGTGTGCATTTATTAAGCACCTACTATGGGCCAGACTCTATGCTAAGCTAATTATTGTTTTTAAAAAGAAAGGGGATGATATACAATCCCTGCCCTCAAGAAGTTTACAATCTACTGGAGTGTAGCCAATTACCTGCAAAATCTTGATACTTCTGTCTCTACAAAATCTCTTTTATATGTGTCTTTCTTGACATTCACATAGCCATTACTTTAGTTCAGGGTCTAAGCACTTCGTACTTAGACTATGGCTAGAGCCTCATAATTGGTCTTTCTACCTCAAATCTCTCCCCTCTTCAATCCATCCTTTACAGAGCCAACAAAGTTATTCTAGCACATACACACACACACACACACATACACACACACAGAGCAAACTCTAATGCCTCTTTATTTGGCATTTAAAGCTTTTTAAGTTAACTGCTTCTTATCTTTAAAGACCTCTTACCCATTACACCTCTTCTCAAGTATTTGCAATCCAGCCATATTGCCCTACTCACCTTTCCACACAAGCACAAAATAACTCTATCTCCCATCTCCGTGACTTTTTGCTAATTGTCCCCCTTTGCTGGAATGCATTCTTTCCTCACTTTCATCTCTTGGAATCCACGGCTTCCTTTAAAATTCATCTTGATTCTCTGAGTTAATGGTTCTGGAAAACAAATTGAAACCATGCAAGTAAAGTGACTAAAATGTTCATACCCTTGGACTCAGAGATTCTCTTGCCAGGTTTATATCACAAGATCATTATGCCAAAAAAGAAGGGATCAAAAATATTGAGAGCATCAATTTTTTTTCTGGTGGCAAAGAACTGGGAAAAATGAAATCCATCAATTAGACAATGGCTAAGCAAATTTTGGAACATAAATGTTTTGTAATAAATGACTGATTTGAATACGTGAAGCATATAGAAAATTACATGAGGGGTGGTTAGGTGGCACAGTGAATAGAGCACCAGTCCTGGAGTCAGGAGGACCTGAGATCAAATCCAGCCTCAGACACTTAATACAAAAACTAGCCATGTGACCTTGGGCAAGTCACTCAACCCCAATTGCCTTCCAGGATGCAAAAAAGAAAAAAAAAGAGAGAATTACATGAAATGACGCAAAGTAGAGTAAGCAGAACCAAGAAAACAATATACATAGTGAGCACAGTAATATTAATGGCCAGAATAACTGTTACATAATAATAGGAATAAGAATGGCATCTAAAATAATTGAGCATAGAATTGCAGAATTATAAAGAATAAACTTGACACCAAAGAAGAAATGTTAGTAGGTACCCTCTCCTCACTCCTTTGCCAAGAGGTGTGTCAGTGGGTACAGAGGGGCACACACACTTAGGTGCGGGACAGTGGATATAATATCAAATTTTTTCAAGGTGTTAATAAGTTTGGCTGTTTTTTTTCTTGCTTAAATATTGTTAAATGTAAGCAATGGAAAAGAAAGACATCAATAAGAAGTATTTTTTAAAAAGATTCAGTTCAAATGCCACTTTTTTACAAGAGCAACTTCCTGGTTCTTCCCCCTTAAATTGCTCGTACACCCCCATCCAAAACCACCTTGTTTTCATTTTGTGTGACATAGACATGCTCTTTCCATTAGAAGAATGTAAGCTACTTGAAGGTAGAGACTAACATTTTTTCTTTGTTTCTCCAGTGCCCATAAATGTTTGTTGCTTGATGGGCAAATTCTGCCAGGGAAACATTATACTTTAGTAAGGAACTTTTGCCATTCATAAGAGGCTGTTGTAATTTGACTGAGGAGCTCTAGCTAGTCTTAGCATTATGTATGTGCTGTACTGTCAAGTAAACAAGCATTCATTAAACACCTATTATGTGCCAGGCACTTTAAAAAAAGCTAAATATCCCTTTTTAGTTCTTCTTGCTCAGTATTTAAAGAAGCAGTATGTGCTATTTGCCCTTCTGGTCCTTGTACTGATTATAACATAGCATCATGATTCTGGAGTCAGGGAGACCCAAGTTGAAATCTGGCTTCATATATTTAATAGCCATGTGGTGCTGAGCAAGTTACTTAACCTTCATTTGCCTCAGTTTCCTTGCATATAAAGACAGATAATAATAGACCTATCTCCTAGGATTGTTGGAAGAACAAATGAGATAATGATTACAAAGCCCTTAAAACAGTCCCTGGCACATACATAGTAAGCACTGTGTACATGTTAGCTATTATTATAAAAATTATTATGAGTCTTACAAGCAAGAGAGACAGAGGCGAGCTTGTCTGATCTAAGATGTCCTCTCTGACAACATTCCAAAGATCTCATTCTCATGCTCTCCAGTCCTGTGATATTTCTAATCAAGAAAGTGAGAGCACACATCCTATGTACTCTACATATTCAGAGATTGAAGATGGTTTTGTTCTCTTGTTTTGTTTTTTAAACACAGCGTTAAGTCTGAACAACAGGGAGGAAATTCTCCAACATTTCATTTTAGCTGATCTGCCTGTTCCCTTCAGCAGGAAAACTGCTTTATAAATCCCCAGGAGCAGTCACTTCTGAAAACAGGTATGTTCCCCTTTAAATAATTCTTTTCGCTACCATACTGAGATGTTTCTCTGTGTTAGACTGAGAGGCGAGATGGAATGCACCTGTTGCTTCTGGCTAAACTCTCAAAGTTGAACACAATTCAGCCTCCCTGGGGGATAGGATGAGGTGGTTCATTGCAACTATTTTAAATGAGTAAAAGATTAGTAAAATCCCTGCCACTGATTTTAAAATGTCAATTGATTGTTCAGTGTCTACAGAGTTTAAAATATCCATAGCTCCCACCTTCCCCACCCTAAAGTCCTTTTTTTCTTCCCTTTGCTCTGGTGCCTCACTGTTTTTCAACCATCCTTACACAATTGCCTCACTGAAATGCAAATCAGTGGGAGTATAATAGATAATTAATAGACTGATCAGCCAGCAAGGGAGGTAAGTAGATAAATAATTTTAATTATCCTTGGGTTGCCCATAAATTCCTCCATAGCCTTTTTATTAAACTCTCTGTTTACAACAGTCATTTATATTACATGTCATTTTGAAAATCTCTCTGGTTCTTCTTAGCCTCCCCCACTCCCGTTTGACCCAGAGTGGAATAACACTTTATAATAACCAGCTCCTTTATTACCAGGACCTCATCTCAGGATCAGTTAGCAAAAAGCTTTGTCAAAGAAGCCAGATTGGGTGCCTACACAGCAGACAGTATTTTGCTCACCAGAGGCCTTTGCTAAACTCCCTGAGGTGGGCAGTAGCCTATATTTAGGTTGGACTAAGAAACCTTTATTATACTTGGCACCTGTACTGTAGGTATGAGCTCATTCTATTCCCCAGAGATGGCCTTTGCCTATTATTAGCCTTGGATGAGGCTTCCTTATTGTGTGAAATGCCAAGAAAAAAAGTGGGTTAATAAATTCAAAAGAAAACTCCCTCAAGAAGACCTTAGGGCCAAAGTCTCCCAATATCTTTAATTATGGTGGCCAGGGAAAGGTACATGATGCTAATCAGAATGGGTATCACCTTCGTCTGATCCCCAACTTTTTCTTTTCTCCGTAAGTCCCATAACTACAGGTTGGTTTGTCTGTGAGGATCTGCTACCCTGCTACCTTATCAATACTGGTGAGGTTTCTTTGGTTACTTTGAGGTGGACATTGAGGAAATAGGTTGTAGAAGAGATTATCACTCATCAGAAGAAGCGTGACATTTCTAATGACATCCAATTATTTTGAACCTGCATTCTGAACTTACTACTTTGAGCAATATCCCTCTTGCAGGAGGCATCTTTATGTGATTTAAACCTTCACTCTTTAAATTCTACCTATCTTTTATTTAAAACTTTTTTCTCATCATGAGAGAAAAGAATGGGGTTCCAGAAGCAGCATGGAGCTTGGAAATAGACAAAGGTGTTAGCCCAGAGATGATATGAAAGAGTTCTCCCTCAGAGCAGTTAACTTACTGCCAACTCACAGCACACTTAGATCTAGCTAGTTCATTTAATAGATGTAATTTCAGTCACATCAAAATAACACCGAAAAAGGCTGATATTTAAGCCTATTCCAAGTACAATCCATCCCTCAGGGACTTAGATGCTTGGGACTTAGATGGGACCCAAGTGTTCTCCCTGGATCGTTGGAAATGTCTGTGTTTCCCATTCCCCATTGGTCAGATTCTTGCTGCATTCCAAATCCTGGAAATGGAAACGGGGCCAATGATGTTACTTTTTACAAAACATGTGAATCCAGTAAGCCAAACTTAGCTCCAAGAAGCAGAACCAAAACTTCAAAGTGAAAATATTCCACATACCTGTTACATTACAACAATCCTGTGATACAATTAGTTCAAGTATTATTTTCTCTATTTTACAAATAAGAAACAGTCAGTGAATCAGTACGCATTTATTAAGTGCCTACTGTGTGCCAAGAACTGTGCTAAGCACTGAATATATAAGAGAGAAACAAGGTGAAAAGTCCCTGCTTTCACAGAGTTTTCTGTCTAATCAGGGAGACAACATGAAAACAACTGTGTACAGACTATTTACAGGATAAACTAGAGAGAGTCAACAGAAGAGGGAGCACCAGCAGAAGTCTACAAGACTTCTTGTAGAAAGTGGAATGTTTAGTTGAAGGAGGACAAGGAAGATGAGATGGGAAGGTGTTCCAAACATAAGGGGTAGCCAGTGAAAAATGTCCAGAATCTGAAGATAGAGTGCCACATGTGCTTGTGTAAGGAACAGTTAGGAGACGAGTGTCACAGAATTCTGCTGGGTGTGGTTTGCGGTAGGGGCGAGATTGGGGGGAAAGAACTATGTGTAAAAAGATGGGAAAGGTAGGAGGGGCCCTGGTTGTGAATGACTTTGGATGACAAACAGAAAGGTTTTTATTTGATTATGCCAGTGAGAAGTAGCTGCTGGACTTTATTGAATAGGGGGCAAGGTGATAACACGGCCTTGTGCTTTAGGAAAATCAGTTTGACAGCTGAGTGGAGGAAGGACTGGAGTGGGGAGAGTCTTGAGGCAAAAAGACCAATCATCTATTGAAATAATCCAGGCATGAAGTAATAGAGGCCCACACTAGGGTGGTGCCCGTGTTAGAGGAGAGAAACTGAGGCTACAAGAGGATTTTATATGAACTTTATTTGATTCTTTTTCAGTTTACAAAAATTTATTTTCTCACCTGCTTCCATACCCTCCCCCCATCACTAGAAGAGAAAAAAGGAAAACAAAGTCCTTGTAATAAATATCTGTTGTCAAGCAAAACAAACTTAAGGAAGATTTTATTAAAATCAAAGAGCGTCAGAGCTGGAATGGGAATCTGGGTCTGATTGTCAGTCTGGCAAGTTTTCTGCTGTATCGCTCTGTGTACACAGATGCACCATACACCTTTTTGTGGAAGTTTTCCTTAATATTTATTAACCCACTCACTCTCTGCGTATTTGGCACAATTAGTTTGACCTCACCCCTTACCTAGATAGAAGCTTCAAGATATCCATTTACTTGGCATTGAATAATAAACAAAAGATGGATGATTAGTAGTTCTTTTCACTTTTTGTTCAGATGTCTTTGTATCATTGTAGATGATAAGATACTCAAGGCTGTGTGTCTTTAAAAGGCAAGAGTGAATGAGAAATAATTTAATCTGTGGGTATGGAAAGCTCATTTTTGAAAGTTTCATTTGGTAAAATTCAGCCCTAGCACAGATCTGTGCCTTTCTCTGCTTCTCTTCCTGGCACATACAGGTGGTGTTGGAGGAAAAGAAATCCTTAAAAGGTTGCAGAAAGCGCTGATGTGGGCAGTTTCTCCAAGTGATTCCTTGCTGTGCTGTACTCAGAGGATGGGTGGCTATCAGACCCATTCTAACTGTGTTTCACTCAGGGCAGACTGAAGGGTATTGTGACCTATGCCACAAAGAAAGGAGCTAGAGATGCAGGATACAGGATGAAACTGTTTATACTCACAAATATCATCATGGCAGGAAAAACAGATGAAACTAGTAGGGATTCATTGAGTTTCCTTTGTTTTTCTGATTGTTTTGTATCCTTCTGTGTTGATGATTATGATACTGTCCCTCAGGTTTATCTGCCCAGAGAGAAGGCAAAACAGTGTCTAGTCCTTCTTTGCTATGACAGATAGACTAAGCACAGTGTCTGACAGATAGGAAGCACTTAGAAATGCTTGTGCCCAGTTGATCTGTTGTCGACTACGGCATTACCCCCAAGATATTAAATTGGTTTCTGTCTGTACCACTTTTCTAGTACATGTCAATGCTGCAATTAATCCAAGCCTGAGATAACTTCACCAGCAGAACACCACTTTCCAAAGGCATTTATCTGTTGTTGGGTCCCTCCTGGAGATTCAGTTCTGGATGGGGGCACAGGATGCAGGAAGGTCATTTGTGCATTAAAAAAGTGGGGTTTAGCTTGCTGAGCCAACTTATGTCTAGTATATGACGACTTCTGAACTGCTTTTGAAAGAAAGAAGTATCAGTCTCAAGGTTGTCAGTCATAGAGCTGGTTCTCCTAAGATGGGACCAAATACTAAGAATGAGAATTTTCACACTTGTAAGTCACTTACAATGAATAACTAAGACTCCTGATTAAAAATAGTCTTAAAGAATGAACCCAGAGTTAAGGTTTTTAAATCAGTACTGGTGGATTTATATGGTATTAAATTATAGCTAAAGGCTTGCCTCATCTTCCTCTGTTCAAATCTGGCCTCAGATAGTTACTAGCTGTGTGATCCTGGACAAGTCACTTAACGTGGTTTGCTTCAGTTTCCTCATCTGTAAAATGGGCTGGAGAAGAAAATGTCAAACCACTCCAGTGCCTTTGCCAAGGAAACCTCAAATGGGGTCTGGAAGAGTCAGGCATGACTAAAAACATGACTGAACACAAGCTGTAACTGGTGTGTGTGTGTGTATGTGAAAGAGAAGAGGAGGAGAAATAGGAATAGGAGGAGGAGGCAGTGTTAACTGGCATAAGGAGTTTGTTTTTAGTGATGATTTTTCAGTTGATATGGGCTTCCTCAGACTCTAAACTCTTAAGTAACAATGAGATTATTACTGCTTCACAGCTATCCATCCCCGTAGCCTTGTTCATAGAACTATAGGACATCACAGTAGATCCAGAAAGAACCTTAAGGTTCACTGAATCCATCCCTGCCCCTGGCCTCATCCTACTTCTCCCTGCATATACATACAGTTTTATAGCTGAAACAGTAGAATCTCAGAAATATGAAGTGACTTAATCATAAGGGGAGCAGAATTGAAATTTGTACCTGTCTCTTGATTCACAGGCCAATGTTCTTATCACTGAATTATCTATTATTTTTGCACTTAAAAGTGCTATCCTACAGCCCCAAACTTCCTCAGTGACCAGAAATCATTGAATTAAGGCAAAATGTTATAGACTGGAGGATTCCTAAAGCACAGTATTTCCTTGTACTGAACCACCATAGGGGACTGATGTTAGAATATGGTTGACTGCAGGCTTAGAGAGGACTAGGAAGTATTTTAGAGCTAGACAGTCTGGCAAAAGGGTAGTGCCTGGAGCAGGATGTCTGCTAAATTTGGAGAGCATGAAGTTACATTATTTGAGGTAAGCAGACCAAACTGGAAAGTTAAGGAATATGATCCTACTGTGGTCACTGGAATATGTGAGTATTACTCTGCTCTAAGGACAAAGACTGAAGACATTAAGGATTATGGATCATAAACCCAGGAAACAGTGAGTACGGCAGCAACCTCACACACAATAAGTTAAAGACAGAAAGTTGAGATGCTCTGTTGTTGGTTTTTTTCCTATCTCATCCTCTATCGACTAGGATGGAGCATAAATCCAGTTCTAATTCCTTCCCTATAGTACATTTTTAGCACAGTGCTACATTGGCCCCATTTCTAACCTAAGTTTGCCCCATTTAAAAAAATGATATATGAAAATAGAAATTAGGGAGTAATCATGTTCTCTAAAGTGGGGAATAAATTATTTTAAATATATCATATCATTAACATATTAAGAGAGCTCATTATTTCAAAGAGGTATATGGTAGATCCTTCTATAAAAATGCAAAGTTTTTGTAATAAAAACATACATTGCATAAATTAGGCACATCTATATTTCAGGATAATCCTTCTTTCTAAAAGCCAGAAAAGATACCCTCTATTCTTTGATAATTTTTCTCCCCATTTTTAGCTAAAAGGTAACTCTAGTTGATTTAATTAATTATTAATTACAATTATTTATCAGTTGGTATGTTTTCTGAAATCATGGGGTAAGGGAAAAGCAATTAACATTTTCCTCTAAAAATAAAGAGAAATAATTGTTTGTGAAGGCTGGAGGCAGGTTCCTAACTCATGTTACTTATTCTTTCTTTTCTTTCTTTTTCTTTTTCTTTTTTTTTTTTTTGCTTTTTGGAGGAAGGCAGAGCAATTTCAGTTAAGGGACTTGCCCAAGGTCACATGGCTAGTAAGCATTAAGTGTCTGAGGTCACATTTGAATTCAGGTCCTCCTGACTCCAGGGCTGGTGTTCTATTCACTGCCCCACCTTGCTGCCCCAATGTTGCTTATTCTTTAATGATGCAGCTAACTAAAAATCCTTCAAAAGAGAATGAGTACTCTGAACACTTATGTGAGAAAAACCAGGAAGAAGCCAGTCTGGCTTAGAATTTCCATTGACAAGGAGCCTGTGTGTTTGGTACGACCCATGATGTAATGTCATGATAAAATTCTTAAGAATATTTATGTTTTGGAAACGTCTGCCTTAAGTTCCTTTCTTATAATTTGAACAATTATCAGACTCGAGAAAATCAAAATATTAGAATTTTAGTAGACATTATAGATTAACTCACCCAAACCCCTCATTTTACAGAGAAGGAAAATGAGTTCTGGAAAGGGGGTGTGACCTATGGCTAATTAGACAGAGCCAGGACTGGAACCTAGGTCTATGATTCCTAATTCAATACTAGACTGTCTCAATAGAAGGCTTTCAATCATTTTTCCTACAGATGAAGTGTTTGATATGTACTCTATACCATCATGTGATAGTAGGCAAACCTAGATGGGGAAAAAACTTTCCTGATAAATTTCTATTCTACATTGAATGTATTTCCACCTCATTTTAAAAATATTTAAAAACAAGAGGATACCCAAACCCTGCTTAAATCTTATTTTTGAGAGAAGATAACTTTCAAAAACCAACTTGCCAAAGAAACTTCTTGTCCCTACTGACTTGCCAAAAAAGAAGAAAAAGAAGAGACACCAAAAAGAAAAAAAAATAGTATAACACTCTTTCCCAAAGTTCACAAAAACAAACTTTCCTTTATAAATAATCCTCTTACCACAGGCATTAAATAATTTACAAAAATATAATATGTTACCATTACAGATTACAAATTAAACCATTTACAGATACAACATGAGCTAGTTTGTGTTCATAAATGTGTCCCCTTCTCATTGCAAATAGGCATACCTATTATCAAAAATGTATAGATGTTGCCTGAATTTGGGAAATACCTATCTAACCATTTATAATTTGTCTAGATGTTTTTCTCCCTTCGTCTCTCTCCCCCTCTTCTCTCTCTTTATATACACTTATACACATAGGTGAAATGACAAGTGTGAATATAGCATAGGAAGAGGAATAGGGATACTTGACATGATAAGGGATATGAATAATCAGAGACCCAGACCAGTTTAATATGAATGGTGCCATGAAATGGTGGGAACTAGACTGAATTGTTCAAGTCCAGAGAAATTCTTCCACAGTTTGTATTTCCCCTGCACATGCCTGAGAATGTATCAAAGTCAGCATTCCAAATTATTTATGCTTAGATGTGTTCTTAGGACCAGTGAGAAAGAGCGGGAAGAAGGCAATTTGGCAATCCAGTTGGTTGGCAACTCAGTAGGTACTATTAGAAACTGATCAGGGAAAAAGGAAATAGCACAAAAATAAATAAATATATCCATAAGAATAAGCCTACAGACCCAGGTGGCAGGAAGTAAGGGGCCCAAGTCCTGAGAACACACAGACTGAGTTTAATCCTGTGAGAGGTAGGCCCTCTAAAGAAAGAGATCAGATTCTTCCTTTTCTTTTGTTCTTTATGTCCCCATTCCTGGAACCCTTGGGGAAATGACTTAAAATATGAATATAGCTCATGTATAAAATCTTCCCAAGAAGAGTCCTAAAGGATACTAGTTATGCAATGGAGATCAAGTAGAGGTCAGCTTTTTATTTCCTACACATAAAAGAAATGCTTAAAACACAAAAGATTCATGAACACTTATTGACAGAGATTTAAAATATGATATAGTAACCCATGAATGCTCTTATATTCTTTTAAAATTAAATTTATTTTTTAATTATTAAAACATTTATTTTCACTACACCCCCACCACTGCCAACCCCAATAAAAAAATAAGAAAAACAAAACCACTCTGTGTGTGCAGGCACACACATGCGTACATATAAACAAAACAAATTCTCATGCTAGTCATCTCTAAAAGTAAATGTCTTTGTCTGTACCCAGAACCCACTACATCTGCCAGGAGGTGGGTAGCATGTTTCATTATGGTTGCTCTGGAGTCACAGTTGTTCATTTCATTGATCAGAATTCTTAATTCTGTCAAATTTGTCTTTACAATGTTGTTATTACTGTATTAATTGTTCTAGTTTTGCTCACTTCACTCTGATTTAGTCCATAGAAATCATCACAGGTTTCTCTGATTCCATTCCCTTTATTGTTTCTTGGATTACATCCATTTACACGTGTTCAACCTTCCCCAGTTGGTGGGTATCCTCTTTCATTTATAATTCTTTGCCACTACAAAAAGGACTACTCCCAGAAATATTTTTTGTACATAAGTATCCTTTACCCCTTTCCTTGATCTCTTTGAGGCATTCACCTAGTAGTAGTATCTCTGAATCAGCATATCCTTTAGTTTAGTAATTCTTTGTATATGCTTCCAAATTGCTTTGCAGGTTGGCTAGACCAATTCACAGGTCCACCAGCAGTGCATTAATGTGCCTGTTTTATCACAACTCCTCCAACATTTTTCATTTTCCTTTTTTTGTCAACTTTGCAATCTGATAGGTGTAAGGTAGAATCTCAAAGTTGCTTTAACTTGCATTTTTCTAATGCTTAGTAATTTGGGGCATTTTTTCATATAGTTATGAATAGTTTGGGTTGCTTCCTCTGAAAAGCTGCATACTCATATTTTTTGCTAGTTCCTATTCTTTGGCCATATGTCAATTAATTACATATTTTGGAAATGAGAAGTTGATCAGAGAAATTTGATGCAAAGATGTTTTTTCCCCATTTGCCTATTTTTCTTCTATTTTAGGTGAATTGGCCTTGTTTCTCTAAAAAAATTTAGTTTTACATAATTAAAATTGTCCATTTTATCTTTTGTGATCATTCATATCTTTTTGTTTAACCATGATCTCTTTCCCTATTAATAAGTCTGAAAGCTAATTTTTTCCTTGCTTCTCTAATTTGCTTATGATATACCGCCTTTCATTGTCTAAGTCATGTGTGTTTGGAGCTTCTCTTGGTATATGGTATGAATTTTGATCTATAGCTAGATTCTGCCATTCTGTTTTCCAATTTCCCACTAATTTTACTTGAAGAGTGATTTTTGATCTTAGGAGCTGGGATCTTTAGGTTCACCAGATACTAGGTTCCTTTGCTCATTGGCTTCCATATCCTCTATATTTTACTAGTACCAGATATGTTTGATATTTACTCTTTTATAGTAAAATTTGAGATCTTGTACTACTAGACTCTATTCTTTCCCATTATTTCTCTTGAGATTTTTTACCTTTTGCTCCTCTGCATGAACTTGGTTTTTTTGTTAGTTCTATAATCCTTTGGTAGTTGGATTGTTATGGCACTGAATAAGCAGTTTAATTTAGGCAGTGTTGTCATTTTTAATATACTTACTCATCCTACCCGTCAGCAATTAATATTTATCCAATTATTGAAGTCTATATTCATGAATTGAGGTTGCACATGACATAATTATCTGAGGAGGGACACTAAAACAAGGTCTACCCTGTACTATTCATTTCTCTAAGAAATCACAGACAAAAACCAAACAAACTTCCAACCTCAAAGGCTCCCAGTTGTGGACCACAGGTAGGCGGTACTATGTTTCCATCTGGGACTTTCTAAGACTAAACTCCTAGCTAAACAAAACAAAACAAAACTTCAGACTTGTTTTGGAAGCAGGCAGGAAAGAAATTGTCTTATTCTCTAAAAGGGTTAAAAATCATAACACCTAAATGAATCATATTTGTCTGAAATTTTTCCTTGCCTGTTAAGGTATGGCCCCTTTGCTCAAGTTCATTTGATCTGCTGATTCTCCAATTAATTCCAGTTCATTGGCAAATCACAGTTAGCAAGAATTTATTAAGTGCTTGCCTGTGTGCCAGGCACTGTGCTACAGACTGGGGATATAAAGATAGGACATTTTTCCTCCTACCTTGTAGGCCCTGTAGTCAGCATGGCATTATTGCTGAAGTAGTCACCCCGGTCACTCATCACTTCATGCCAGTGCAGTCTATTTGCTCCTCTTTCCCCTGATGGCAAAGTCAGTATTACTTGGCTTCAGACAGTGATGCATTGCATCCATGAAACATTTCTCCTGCCCACATTAAGAACTTCTGCTCTGCTTCCCTTCATTTTGTTTAAAGTATTTCAATATATTGGAACCATTTCACTTTATCACATGTCTAGTGCAGCACATGAGAACAGTTTTGAGCAAAGTTTCATCGCCTTGTGGCATTCCTTTGCTCAGCTCTTTTGCTAGATAGGAACTTTACTCACTGCATGAGAATTGGATATTAAGATAAGGCTTTTTGTTATTTCAGTAGTCAAGTCTGTTTGTTCTCCTTCTTCCAGTCTCTCTCCTCCTCAATTCATCCTACCAGTCATCTTACTAATGCCCAAGTCTAATCACATCACTTTCCAATCAAAAAGTCTTTAGTGTCTCCTTGTTACTTGTTGGCCAAAGTACAATCTCTTTGACCCATCGTTAAGTATCTTCTATAATCTGCCTCCAACTCGCCTCTCTGGCCTGATTCTATACCATGCCATCTCTTTCAGTTTACACTTCAACTAAGCTTACACATTCACCTTTCTAAAAAATATTTTTCTTCTGTCCTCTACTCTCTTCATGGATTTACACACACACACACACACACATCATTTCATATTCCTAGAATGGTTTCCCACATCTCTTTCTATTCAAATCCATTTTCTCCCACAAGGCCCACCTTAAGTTTCATCTTCCCTATGAAATCTTCCCTAAAATACAATCCCCTGGAGTTAGAAGTGATCAGGCTTCTCAGATCTCTCGTGCCACCCTGTTGACCTTTCCTCTTGTCTTAGCTTACCTCTTCCAACTCCTCATATATACACTTCTTTACTTGAGTGTACCTAGCTCAGTGCCTTATACATGGTAGGTTTTTAATGTGTTATTTTTAATGGAATTTAAGTGACTTTCTGACCCACACAATGGATTAAAGAAATAAATGGTCTGTAGTTGTTGCAGAAACTTTCTTACTGAGAACAGTCTTCTCAATTTGTCATGTGATAAATAAGCTTTGTTGATATTATTGATAATTCTATAAGAATTTTGAAAAACTACACCAGTACAAATTTTAATCCAGTTATGTCTTCTAATTCTTGGGATTTGGGCCTGTAATCATCTGTCAGTCCTTCATAGTGGATCCACCTAAAGTACCAGAAGCCTTTTATTTTAGGCCTTTTAACACTGTGGATCCAGTGCTGGCACAAAGTCTATCAGTTATCCCTTTCTCTTGTAACATGCTCAGCCCACCTTCCTTTCTGATCATACATACATGTTGTCTTTGATGATCTGATTCTTGAAGGCCGTGGAAGTGAAGCTCTAGCTAATGCTAGCATTTTGAATACGCCGTAAGCGTGGGTCCAATGACAAACTCTTCCTACTGTGTATGGACAGGCATAGCAAAGCAGAAAGAGGTTCATTACCAGCAGGCTGTTTCCCCTGGAAATGAATCACTTGGTCATGCCAACCTATGGGATGAAATTATAAAACTTATAAATATCAAATCTACAATTTTCATCATCTGCTTTCTATCACTTGGTGTTATGCTGCCAAGGTAGCAAAAAAATTCTTTAGAATTCGAGTTTGTGCTGTGTGCTGCCAGTGAGAGTCTTGGACTCTACAGTGTTTGCTTCAGACAAGATGATCTATGATCAATGTTTTCTGAAAGCTATTTGTTAACCTTTAACAGCCTGGTGACTCAGCAAAACTGTCTGTAATCTATTTTTTAGCTTCTTGAGTTTGAGTGCTCAGCATTGAGAAGTGGCCTTACCAGGTCCCTGTAACACATTATTGCCTGGTTGAAGGCCTATTTTCAAACACACACTTTGTGTATCGTAAGCCAATCATTATTACCAATTTGTCCATTGGGTGTAGCAGGTGAAGGTGACTCTTCTTCAACAAAAGGTCTTCAAAAAGGCATTAGTGCATTCAAAAGCTCCCTCTGCTTTTGAATCACTCCATTTGCCTTCATGGTCCACCTTGTTCTTCTACTAAATTCCTGGAATTTAGGAATTAGAAACCTCAGACCATTCACGAATCTCTGACACTTTTCATTTTTTTTCCTGTTTTATTATGTTTCTAATAAGTAATAATGAAGCATTCTATAAATATGAATCAAGACTCACAAAGTGCTTTATTCTCAGTAGCTTCTGAAGTTCCAGATGAACCTCAGATTACAAATGAAGAAAGGGCTGCTCTTACATGTTTGTATAGTTGTCCATGGTCAGAAAGTAAGTGTCTCAGATACGATTTGAACCCAGATCTCCTGATTCTACTATATTACTCTGCCATGTGGGAGCAGTTTATATGTGAAACTGAGAAATCTGGTAACTAAAATGTCAGGATCCAAGGTGGAACTGAATCATGCTGTGCCCCAATTGTCATTGTATCTTACAGCTTTAATGCAGTACTGATCATCATAAATGCTGCCCTCCTTTGGACAGGCTAGGAATCATCTGATGGATATTCAGATGCTTAGTGAGTGGAAATGAAAAGAAAAAGTGCAGAAACAAAGAAAATGGCTAAGGCAATTTTTTAAAGTTTGGGGGGCTTTTAATGAAAAAAGGAAAATTAAGCAGTAAAAATTTTCAAGAATGGAAAACATGTGGGGATAACCAAGAAAATGGGATGGGGGTACAAAAAGGAATGGGGATTTTATGGGAAGATAAGCTATGACTTTATGCCTAGAAAACTGAGTGGGGAAAGCACACTTCTGCTGTTCTCCCACCTTCTCAATCTGGATGGAGGGGCAAGGTCCCCCCTCAAAAGTGTCACTGATCTGTAGAGAATACTTAATTTGGAGTCAGAAAACACAGTTTTAAGTCTTGATTTTGCCACTTGCTCACTTTCTTACCTTAGTCAAATCCCTTTAACTATGTAGGCTTTAGTTTTCTCACTTTAAAGTTACAGAGCTTTGAGAACTGACTGACATTGTAGTTCAGAAGGACAAGCATTTCTTAAGCACTGCGAGTGATTGTGAATTATTAAGGTCTTTGTCCTAGAAGATGAACTTGAATCATGCCTTGGAGTTTTGAAGAGACATAGGAAGTCTTCAAGAAAGCATATTAAGAGGAAAGACTTGGGACTGTGTGAGTCAACATGGCAGTGGGGATGTCATCATCCTCAGTCCTTCCTGGAACATAGAAGGAATTGGCAGCACAGTGATGAGAGATGAAAGGCGAAACTGAGAGAGAAAAGAGAGCTGAGATAATGTCAGAGAAGAGGTAGAGATGACTGTGGACATTTTGGAATAGGATTCTCAGACTGAAATTGTAATCACTTCTTCAAGGACCAAAGGAAGTTTCAAAAGTCTCCTTTTTTTCTGTTTTCTTTCCCGTGTCCTGGTCTAGTGAGAGGCAGTATAACATATTCTTCTCGCTTCTTTTTCCTTATGAATTTCTGGCATTTTGATTTTGCCTAGAAAAAGAGTTATGGGTTAGTTTGAACTGCACAAAACTTAAACTAGTCCAGAAAACCAATCTTTTGACAACATTAAGAATTTCTCCAACTGGGCTCTGCAATATTATATTTGTATTAAAAAAATTTTGTCTGATATAAACTACATTTTTAAACTTAATAAAGTTGCCAGATTTGATTTTGAAATCAAAATTTTAAAAATGTGTTTGAAAGTTGCCAGGCCCCTGAGGACCATTGGATTGCCGCTGAACTAAAGTGATCTAAACCATAAACAGTATATGGCTGATTAAACCTTTAGGTTCCAGTATGGTGAAGGAAGGGGTCAGAGTGAAGACAGGGAAGATTTGGGGGAGATTTAGTGTTGCCTCTTTAAGATAGGAGGTGGAGGATATTCTATGTATCTAGTATCAATATACACATAAATACAGGTATCAGTAGCAATATATACTTTACACACCTGTCTTTTTGTGTCTCTTTATATCTGTGGGTCCGGATTGTGATTTCATCTAGGTGTTTAAGTATCACCTTCTAGTACTAAAAAAGCTGCGTACCTCATGTGTGACTCCTAGTCCTAGAGAGTTGTTTGGGGACAATGAGAGGTTAGGTATTTTAGATACAGGTACGTAGTGTAGAGTGCACTGTGGACAGAATTTGGAGTCAGGAAGATCCAGGTGTGGCACTGGGCATTGATAGTGACTGCTGCTTTGGTCAAGTCTCTTAGACAATCCTCAAAGAGCAATCTATACCATTGAGAGAGGGAACATCCTCACTGATCATTCCCTACACTGAGGCCATTAAAGATCTTGATGGATGAAGCAAGAGTGGAGAGAAATAGACAGAGACAGAGACGGAGAGACAGAAACATGAGAAAGAAGGAGAGATGGATGGATGGATGGATGGATGGATGGATGGATAGATGCATAGAGAAATAGGGATGGATGAGTAGATAGACATAGAATATGTAGTGTTATATATGTTAGCTATAAAAAACTATATAACAATAAATTTTTGCAGTTATACATAGAATATATGTATATTCACCTAAAACTTACATTTGATTATAGAAACATTTGTTAAGCACCTATACTACAATGTAAACAACATTGTACCTAACCCAAAAAATATAGATAATAAGATGGAGTCTCTTCACCTATTTAGCTTGATACAATTGGTTGATACAATTTAGAAAGGGCATTGATAAGCTAGCAAATTTCCAGAACAGGTCAACTAGAATTGAGAAGACCCTTCTGACAATGCTGTTGGAGGACCAGTTAGAAAAATACTATTTAACCTAAAGAAGAAAAGAAGATAGGCAGAGATTCTAAGTGTTTAAAGATGTTTCAAGGATTGTCATGTAGAAGAGGGACTAGATTTGTTCTGAGGAGAGAACTATGAACAATGAATGGAAATTAAAGAGGCAAAATTAGTCTTGTTTTAAGGGGAAATGTTTTAAACTTTAGAGCTGTTAAGAAGCAGAGTAGGCTATGTCAGAAAGTAGTGGTTCCTCCCTCACTGTAAGTCTTCAAGTAAAAGGTGAATAGCCATTTGTTGTTTATGCTGTGGTGGGGATTCTGTTTCTAGTACGGGTTAGAAGAGATGGCCATTGAAGTTCTTTCTAACTCTGTAGTTCTTATGAGTAATACATAACAGTAATTGACATTTATGAAACACCTTGAAGCATATAAAGTGTTTTATATACATTAGCTGTTTGGTAATTATCACAACAGGCCTGAAGCAGGCACTAGAAGTGATTATTCTGTTTTATAGCTGTGGAAAAGGAGGCTTAAGGAGGTTAGATGACTTGCCTATGGTGACAAGAGTTAGTAATTCTCAAAATCAGAATGTGAACCCAGGTCTTCCAAACTCCTACTTCCGAAGTCCTACTTTCTATCCATTGAAATACTAATAATGATATTGTGAATGGTTTTTTTTTTTGGTTTGGGTAAGGAGGGCTTTTCTTCTTTACCTATCATCCATTCATCTACTTGTCATCTATCTATCTATCTGTCTGTCTGTCTGTCTGTCTGTCTATCTCTACTGATGGCAGGTCATTTCTTTAAAGTTCTTTTATATTTTGTTTTTGAGTCTGCACACTGGGAAGCTCCATAAATTCTGAGTTGTGAAATCTTGCTGTGTCAGCAGTCTGTGAAATGAATTGATATTAAACACGACAAAAATCTCTCTAATTCACCTCAGTGAATTTCTGCTTCTTAGCCTCCTTTTCCCCCTCCCCTCCTCCTTCAAGCTGTAATTGAAAAGGGAAGGAATAGAGAGATTGCCATCATTGCTGCCTGGAATAACATTGAGTCATCCATTATTTAAAATCTCATTAATTAAGTATTATTTACAAATAACTGCAATCTCCCACCCCCCATATACACACATATACATACACTCCAGACTCCTCCACCTACCCATCCCACAGAAATACAAGCTCTTGCTCCCCTACAGTCTCATCAAACACTATCTGTCTCCCTGTCACATAGGACGTTCTGACAGAGCCACAGTCTCAGGCACTCCATCACCCTGGGGCCAGGGGACTTAGAGTGGCTAGATTAATCCCTTATCTCTGTTCTGGAGCAATTGTTTGCCTCTTCTATCACCTTCTGGGTTGAAAGCCAAGGCTCAGTCTCTCCTTATCTGAAAAGTGAAAGGGTTGTGCTTGATCTCTAAGGACCTTTCCAGCAGTTAAAATAATATCCTACAGTTACAGAATCATAGATTTGGGGCAGAAAGAGATTTTAGAGCCAATCTAGTCACCGCTGTTGTTTTAAAAAATAAGGTAACTGTGGTCTGCAAAGGTAAAATTACTTGCCCAAGGTCACACTGAAAGTAACAGAGCCAAGATTTGAACCAAGGTTCTGTGATTGCAGAAGGGGGAAGAAGGAAGAAACAGAATGGAACTAGGAAGCTAGATGGTGCAGTGGATAGAGTGCTGGGCCTGGAGTCAGGAAGATGAGTCTTCCCGAGTTCAAATCTGGCCTTACATACTTACTAGCTGTGTGACCCTAGGCAAGTCACTTAACTCTCTTTACCCTGGTCTATAAAAATGAGAAGGAAATGGCACACCACTCTAGCGTCTTTGCCAAGAAAACCCCAAATGGGGTCAGGAAGAGTCAGACACTACTGAGAAATGACTAAACAACACAAAAGTAAGATCACTAGACTTTAGGTCAAAACTTCTTATTCTTTCTCTCTGCTCCCTTTCCCTGCTTACTTCATCCTTTTTTGAATGGCTCTGTCAGATAATGTTTGCCAGGTTTTTCAAAATAAATCCTTGTGTTCAGAGGCTAGACAATTACTTGTTGGAAAGAATTAACTCCCAGCATACAGAGGGAACTAGGCTCATAGTCCCCTCCTCACCTTTGCCAGCCAAGGCATTTCTTCTTTCTCCCCCTCCCCTACACACCATTTCAAAATGACTCTTAATTTAAGCAATCAAACCTGGCAACTGCAGACTATCTTTAACATGCTCCAGTTGCCGAGGTCTGGAAAATCTGCTGCGTGCAGGCAGGTTTGCCTCAAAAAAAAACATTTCTAGCATGGTGGATTAAGTGAGCACATATGCTGTGGAATTCATCTGCATACTATACATCCCAACAGGCACAGGACCACCAAGGCTAGAGTAATTCATTACCTCTAAAGTTACATCTACAAATCAGTGCATACTGCACCAGGGCCATGTTCCTGATATGATGTCTCTAAGCATTGACTCTGTGTGTGTGTGTGTGTGTATTAGATGACTAGGGCTAAAAACTAAAGCTTAACCATGTTGTAATCGAGGGAAGGAATATTATACTATTTGTAATGGGAAACTCATCTTTTCTCAAAAAAAAGGGGGCTTATGCTATTGTCCATTTCAGGGAAATAACTATTGCTGTCATGGGAAAACAGATCCTTGAAACCCTATAGAGTGGAATTAAGGTAAATAAAATTAAAATAAAAGAAAACAAAACAGGTCAATTAAATTCCAAAGACAGAAAGTGCAGTGTTGGTTTGTGCTCTGAAAAGGTGTCTCTATCTGCTCAGTTTCCACATCTTGGAGAATTTGAGGGTTTATTGGACAAAATAAAAATGGAGGACAACTCAGACTTGTCTGCTGTTTAAAAGTGTTCATTATACCCCCCTGATGTGCTAGGAATGGAACATATGATAATATCCCTATCTTCTCAGAGCGGGCTTTAAGGGTGGCAAATCTCAAATCCCTACCCTCAGATAAAAACATACAGGTTAATTACTTGATATGCATTGTCTTTTTTTAAAAATTAACTTTTATTTTTATATTTATTTTTATTTTACATCATTTCCACAAAATTTGGAGTTATAGATTTTCTCCCCATCTTTCCCCTACCCACACCCCAAAACAGTGATCCCACTGTATGCCCCCTCCCCCAATCTGCTATCTCCTATATCTTCCCCCATTCCCTCTCTGACTTTCTGGTAGGGCAAGATGAATCTCCATACCCCAGTTGCATGTAAATAATAATAATTATTATAATTTTTAAACATTTGATTTTAAAACTTTAAATTACAAATTCTTTCCCTTCCTCTCTCGTCACCCAACCTTACTGGGAAGACAAGCAATTCTATATAGGTTGTATATGTGTAGTTATGCAAACCATTTCCATAGTGGATATATTGTGAAAAACTGACTATGTTTCCTTCCATCCTATCCCCCCCACTTGTTCTATTCTCTACTTTGTCCCGGTCCCTTTACAAAAGTGTGTGCTTCTAACTACCTTCCCCCACCCTGGAACCTGCCTTCTCCTTCATTATCCTCCCTCTCATCCCCTTCCTCCCTACTCTCCTGTAGGGCAAAATACCCAATTTAAAGTGTATGCCATTCTCTCCCTAAGCCAAATTCAATGAGAATAAGGTTGACCCATTCTCTTTTGCCTTCCTGTTCTTCCCCTCCATTGTAACAGTTATCCCTTGCCTCTTCTATATGAAATAATTAACCCCATTCTGTCTCATTGTATTCCTTTCTCACCTCTCAGTTTCACCTTTTAAATGTCATCCCTTCCTATTCAATTGACCCTGTGCCCTCTGTCTATGTATATCTGTACTCATATATACACACACTCACATATGTATCCATATTCATATATACCCTCCTATATAGACATATGTGTATGTATACATATATATGTATATTTGTGTGTCTGTGTGTATGTGTGTAGATATATATATACACCTTTATATTCCCTTCGACTATCCTCATACTGAGAAAAGTTTCATAAGTTACAATTATCGTTTTTTTCATGTAGGCATGTAAATAGTTCAACTTTGATAAGTTCCTTATGATTTCTTTTCCTGGTTTACCTCCTCATGCTTCTCTTGCTTCTTGTATTTGAATCTCAAGTTTTCTTTTCAGTTCTGGTTTTTTTCTTCAAGAATGCTTGAAAGTCCTCCACCTCATTGAATGACCATATTTTCCCCTGAAACATTATACTCAGTTTTGCTGGGTAGATGATTCTTGGTTTTAATCCTAACTTCTTTAATCTCCCAAATATCATATTCCAAGCCCTGTGATCCTTTAATGTAGAAGCTGCTGGATCCTGGGTTATCCTGATTGTGTTTCCACAACATTCAAATTGTTTCTTCTTGGCTGCTTGTAATATTTTCTCCTTGATCTGGTAACTCCAGAACCTGGCTATAATATCCCTAGGAGTTTTTTGGGGGGAATCTTTTTCAAGAAGTGATTGGTGAATTCTTTCAAGTTCTATTTTGCCCTCTGGTTCTAAAATTCCAGAGCAATTTTCCTTGAGAATTTCTTGAAGGATGATTTCTAGGTTCTTTTTTTGATCATGGCTTTCAGGTAGTCCAATAATTTTTGAATGATCTCTCCTGGATCTATTTTCCAGGTCAGTGGTTTTTCCAATGAGATATTTCACATTGCCTTCTATTTTTTTTCATTTGTTTGGGTCTGTTTAATAGTATCTTGATTTCTCAAAAAGTCATTAGCTTCCATTTGCTCCAATCTAATTCTAAAGGAATTATTCTCTTCAGTGAGCTTTTGAGATTCTTTTCTATCTGGCAAATTTGGCTTTTTAAGGTATTCTTCTCCTCATTGGCTTTTTGGTCCTCTTTTGCCATTTGAGTTAGTCAGTTTTTTAAGGTGTTATTTTCTTCAGTCAGGTTGTTGACTCTCTTTTCATGATTTTCTTGCATCATTCTCATTTCTCTTCCCAATTTTTTCTCCACTTCTCTTACTTGATTTTCAAAATCCTTCTTGAGCTCCTCTGTGGACTATAAGCAGTTCATATTTTTCTTGGAAGCTTTTGGTGCAGGAGTTCTGACTGTGTTGTCTTCCTTCTTTTCCATGATTTCATCCTTTTTGTCCCCCAAAAACAGAATCTAAAGTTGGATTACTTGCTTTGCTTCCTTTGCTTGTTCATGTTGCCAGTCAATTACTTTCGATCTCTTTGCCACAGTAGAACTCTTCTTCCAGAGGGGAGAGCTTTGTTCCAAATTGCTGGGGTTTTCACAGCTATCAGAGTTATTAGGAGGGTGACGTCTCTACAGCCCCCACCAGCTTTGGCTCACTGATGACACACCTCAGGACCTCCACCCAAGATCACAATTCAGATCCAGGCAGGTTAAGGCAAGAGAGCTTAGCCTCTGAATGGTCACTTCCCCACCCCCCTCCGCCACAATCCATATGCTGGGAGCTCTGAAGCAGCCACATCAAGGAGGCTGCAGGGCTGCTACTTTTGCTGCTTCTCCCTCCGGGAGCAGAGGCCCGACTACACCTACATTCCCCCTCCTCCCCCTGCCCATATCCAGCAGACTTTTTACTTTGTCTTAGGTATTTATGGGTTGATAATTATGGAATCAGCCACAGCTTCTGATGTTCCACTCTCCTGAATGCTCCAGCCACGGCTGGTCAGGGCTTCCCTGGGTTTAAAACTGGGGGGCTCACAGGGGCCTGGGCTGTGCTGCCAGTGCCTTGTGATGGACCCTTCCTGTAGGCCTGCCAGGCTGCCTTCAGTGGGAGTCTTGTTTCTCTCTGTCACTTTGTGGGTTCTGTAGCTCTAAAATTTGTTTAGAGTCGTATTTTATAGGTATTTGAGGTGATTATGGGGGGAGCCATGGAGTTTTACTGCTTCTATGCTGCCATCTTGACTCTGCCCCCCCTCTGAATTGTCTTATTTTGGACAAGCAGTATAGTTTCGTTGGAAGGAATGCTGTTATTTGGAAAGGCAGAAAACCTGAGCATTGGATCTGCTACTTCACTACCTGGGTGATCTTGGGCAAATCACTTATCTTCTCTGGGCCTCAGCTTCCTAATCTATGAGATTAGGGGCTGAAACAGAAGATGGTCCACTGAGGTCCCTTCCAGTTATAAATCTGCGAATCTATGAAACAAAGAAGAAGGAAGAGGGTGAAAAAGAATTGAAACTTTGTGCAGTTCGTTGGCTCTTTACAAGCTCAATCCTGGCTCCTATCACATTTTGTCAGATTTATAATGCAACCAATGCAAGTAAGTAAAAAATGTAGCCTCACAGCCACTTGCTAGAGCAAGTAACAATTTATATTGTAAGATGTTTTATTATTTGTCAGGTTCTTTTTGGCCCCCAGTCAAGTGACTGCTCCTGCCCGGTCCATTCTCCTTTCATCCTTCTACTAGAGCAGTTCTAATCTGCTCTCTACAGTTCTCATTTGCTCTGTCTGACTTGCATATAACCCAAACCACAGCTGAAGGACGCCTCTGTGGCCTGTCTGTCTTAGGGGAAAGAGAGAAGCCCTGACTTCCTAAGCAAAAAGCGGCAGGATGGAGTAGAAAAACTATTGGACATGGAGTGAGAAGGCCTGCATTCTACTCAGGACGGTCCTCTGCTTGCTGGATGATCTTGGACAAGTCACAGCCTCTCTCAGATTCAGTTTCCTTATCTGTAACATGGGGCTTAATTATGCTTATATACAGGGTTGTTGAGAATCTTGGGTGAATATATTTTGAAAACTGTGACCATATAATGTAAAATATAAATTGAAATAGGTACCTTAATCAATTGGAACTCTTAAATGGTTAGAGGAAAGAAGTGATACCCTCTAAACTTAGATACCGTAATAGGTTGATCTATTGCGTATCTTTTTTTGCTTTTTTTTTTATTTTTGGAGGGGGAAGGTAGGGCAGTCGGGGTTATATGACTTGCCCAAGGTCACATGGCTAGTAAGTGTCTGAGGCTGGATTTGAACTCAGGTCCTCCTGACTCCAGGGCCAGTGCTCTATTCACTGAGCCACCTAGTCACCCATCTATTAAGTATCTTAAAGGGAAAAGTGAAGACATCTGGGAGAAATTATCTTTCAGCCCAAATCTCAAAAGAAAGAAAAGATTCTAGAACAAAGTTTGTTTTCTTTCTGATTTTCTAACATAAAGTGAAACACTGCTTTTCCCCTTCCATGCAACTTCACATTCATATAATCAAAATAGGACTAAGCAGAGAAAAGAAAACAAGAGGAACTGGTTTAAGCACTTGTCCTGCTGCTGTTCTTATTCTGCACCACCAGGATACATAACAGCATTATCTTCTGCAACCACCACAAGCTTTCTGCAGGGTTGGTGCTGGACAGCGGAGGGGCATGTGTGAGTGTGTCAGAGAGCAGGCTTCATCAACAGCAAGCCTCTGGGCTGATGTCCCATGCAGGGCCCTAGAGGTGTGTTGCTGCATTATGCATCCCTCCCCAAGCAAGCCTCGTGATTTCTGTGCCTTCCTTCTAGACTCATCTTAAATCCCACTTTCTTTAGGTAGTCTTTTCCTGTCTCTTACCTACCTCCCTCTCCATCTACTCTGTATGAATCTTCTATGTACTTAATTATTTTCCTGTTTTTCTCTCCCATTAGAATGTAAGCTCCCCAAGGACAATGCCCATTTTGGCCTTTGTTTTGCATCAACAGAGCTTAGCCTAGTGTCTAGGACCCAATGAGTGGTTAATAAATGCCTCTTGACCAACTCAGTTTATATGTCTTGTTCTTCATTGTATCCCTAGCACCTAGCATAGCATATGGCCATAGCAGGAACTCAATAAAGGTTTCTTAATTCATTGATTAGTTTATTGACCAAACACTGTTACAGGAGATCTTATTAGGATGGAATTTCTGTATGGCTTCTCTGAATTACCAGTCAACAAGCCCATATTTTGTGTTAAGTGCCAAGGATACAAAGAAAGGCAAAACAACATTCCCTACTCCCCATGAGCTCTTGCAGACATGCTAATGATTATGTAGAAACAAGATATATGCAGGATAAATTGGAGATAATCTCCAAGGAAAGACATTAAGATCGAAAAGGAATGGGAAAGCCTTCTTATAGAGGGTTAGACTTTAGCTCAGATACAAGGAACCACCTCCAAAGGTTCTGCGTTGAAAATTGCTCCATTACAATTTAAGCCCTCACTGAATAGATAAATGTGGAGCCTTATCCTGGATTCTACCCTCCCAATCCTCACCCCAGCTCCTTGTATATTAGCCCACATTCTTCTTAGCATTATTGTTGGGCATAACTCATTCTCCACAGATTTTTTTCTGCTGAACATGAAGTTTCCTGTGGCCATTCTTCTGACTAGTGAGAGTTGATGCCTTTGCTTTTTTTTTACTTTGTACACCTAGAGGAACTTTTTCTACCTCACTCCTATTCTACCTCACTCACAGACCACAGGTCACAGAACATCTGTGAAATTTGGTAACAATTTTTAAATGAGGTTTAGAACAGTCTTCAAACCTGGTCAATTCAGGATCATCATTCTAGACCAGAGCTACCTGGATGGCCTTATGCAGGTCATTTTACTTCTCTGGGCCTTAATTCCTTGATCTATAAAATGAGAAGGTTGCAGTAGGCAGTTTCGAAGTTCCCTTACATTACTAACTCTATGATTCTGTGAGCTGGTAATCTCTTTGTGATGGTTTGGTTCTTGGCTAGCTGAGATCCAATGCACTGATTGAGTTGTGGACAGTAATAATGGATACGTATTGGTTCCTGTTCATTGTCTCTGGCTAGGGACTATAACACAGAACACTAGGAAATTCAAGTCTTTGCCTCACTAGTACAGCAGTCAGTCGTGTGATGTGTTGTCTTCATGCTCCCATTCCTCTAGGCTGTGTGACAAAGTCACCCCTTTGATACACAAGGTTAATGCAGATATCTGGGGATGTATGGAAATGGATATGGAACTTGATACATGAAATATAAGTGTTTTCTAATAACATTATCTGCCAAGAGAAAGAGAGAGAAATAGAGACAGAAAATAAGAGATATAGACAAAAAAGGAGAGAGACAGACAAAGCAGATATCGAGGCAAAGAATAAGAGGAACTTTGGAGGAAACTCAATGCCTTTGGATGACTTAGCAATGAAAGAACCATTTCAAGCATGTTTACCTTGGTGTTAGGACAAGAAAGGTTATAGGTAAAGGTGGTGCTCTTGGTAATACTGATTGAGACAACTATGTGAACTACAATGCACATAAACTCCAGCAAATGCTAAAAAGTACTCCAGAAAGGCCAATGATAAAGAAAACAGAAACAAAAAAACCCAAAACAAATAAAACAGTTCTTGTCTCCAATCTAGAACTGCACAAAAAGTCCAGTGGAGGCTAGCAGTGGGATTCCGATAGAGAAGCCAGAGTAAGCTCATGCGAAAAAAAAAAACAAAAACAAATGAGACAGGCAAAAGAGTTTGCCAGTAAAGTCATTATTAGCTATAGTTAGACCAGAAGGCAGTCAGTGCCCTGGTGGCAGGGTAGGACTATAAACCAGTGTATACACCACTAATATGGGACCTCATGCCCAATCCTGCTTCTACCCTGTCGAAACTGAAGGCGGGCACAGAGCCTGTTGTACAGCTACTTAGCTTAGGAAACAGGACCTTGCTGTGTACTCGTCAGAGCACTGAGCCCATCATCAGGAGACTGGGCCAACTTAATGCCTGGGCACCACTGCCAGGAGGTCTGTGCAGGAAGCCTGAGACCAGGATGATTTCCAAATTCTACTGGGGCTTATCAGAATCAAAGCAGGAGGCAGAATTAATTCCTGATTGGGGATTGTCAAAGGAAAAGTCAGAGACTAACCAAGGCCAGAACCTGCAGTGGACCACAAAGATTAAGACAAACTCCAGAGACTGAGGCAGAGAGTTGAGATTAAAACTAGGTATTAATACTAGATATTAGCAGTTTCAAAGACATTGAGACTAGAGAGAGGATGGGACAAAATAAGTTCTACTCAGGTCATCAAGCATGGAGGAGAAAACTTGAACAAAATCAAAACTCTAAAACCAGAACTTAATTTTTTAAAAAAACCAGTAACTATATGAAGTCTTTTAACAAAATGAAGAGGTTGGATGGTTTAAGAGAAGCCCAAGAAGTGAACCCAGACGAAGAAAGTAACCCTACAATAACCACAAACAAAACCTTAAATGCAATTTTAAAAAAAGACTTATTCATAAGGACAATGAGAATGGCAGGGGAAAAATGATGTCAGAGATAAAAAATGAAATTGGGGTTTGAATGAACCATTACATCTTTTGGTATATTTCTAGAAAAATTCAGCAGGAAAAGTTAGAAAAAGAAATTCCACTTAAAATAGCTACAAAATGTATAAAGTGTTTAGGAGTCTACCAACCAAGGTGCCACAGGAGCTGTATAAATATACATTGTCAAGAATTCTTTACAGAAATAGACAAGCCTAACTTAAAGAGACATTAATTGCTCATATATATACCAAACATATTACCAAATGGTTACTTCACAGAAAATAATCTAAAAGCAGAGATCAAGAATCTCCAGAGAAGTTCTTAAGTCTTTCAAAGTTTTTATAATATTGTTGGTATTATATACATGGTTCTAATTCTTCTCACTTCATTTTGCAGCAGTTCATACCAGTCTTCCAGGTTTATCTGAAACTATAATTTTTATCATTTCTTGTTGCACAAAAATTTCCCATTGCATTCATGTATATTTGTTGAGCCATTCCTCAATTGAAGGTCTTCTCCTTGGCTTTCAGAAGAATGTATAATTTGACAAAAAAATAACAAAAACAAAACAAACCTAGGAAAACATCGAATCTGTCTGGAAGAAATTAGGTTTCTAACACTATCTCACCACAATGCACTCCAAATGGATATACAACACTGACATATCGTAGACAAACTAGAGGAACAGGGAAAGACATACTTTTCACAACTTTAGATAGGGGGAATTTTTGAGCAAATGAGGGATATTGAGTATTATAGAATATGTAATTAACCATTTTGATTACATAAAATTGAAAAACTTTTGCACAAACAAAATCAATTTACTTGGGATTAGAAGGGAAGGTTAACAAGGAAAATTTTATGGCAAATTTCTCCAATAAAAGTCTTATATAGAAAATAAATAGGGAATACATACAAATATAGAAAAGGGCTATTCTTCAATATACAAATGATAAAAAAGAATATGTAGACAGATTTTTTTAAAAAGCAAACTATCATACGTGGCTAGGTGCTGCAGTAAATAGAGCACCGGCCCTGGAGTCAGGAAGACCTGAGTTCAAATTTGGCCTCAGACGTTTAACACTAGCCATGTGACCTTGGGCAAGTCACTCAACCCCAATTACCCTGCCCTCCCCTCTCCAAAACAAAACAAAACAAGCTATGCAACCATATGAAAAACTTCTACTCTTGAATGACTAGAGAAATGAAAATTAAAGCAAATCTGAAATTTTACTTTCTTTTTTTAATATAGCAGCTCTTTTTAAAAAATAAAAATTTATTTACTTTTAATTTACAACATTCAATTCCACAGTCCCTTGAGCTCCAAATTTCCTCACCCTCTATCTCTTCCCTCCTACCTTCCCATGACAGCATGCAATCCTGTATAGGTTCTACAAATACCTTCACCTTGAAGATTAGTCAAGTTGAAAAGAAGAATTATAACTAGTGGAGTGAACGAGAAAGGAGGAGCAAAACACAAAAGAGAGAGCAAGTAGTTGGCTGAGGTTCTATTTTCGATCATCAAATTGACCAAGATAACAAAACAGGAAAATCACAAATTTTGGAGGAATTATGAGAAGATAGACATGCTATCTTGCACTGTTGGTCTAAAGTGGTCTAAATTTCTGGAACGTAATTTTAAATTATATCCTCTGCCTTAGTGATACCATTACTATAGTTATACCCCAAAGATATCAAAGAAGGAAAGGACCCTTATGTATAAAAATATTTGTACCAGCATTTTTGTTGTAGCAAATGACTGGAAATGAAGGGCCTGTCTACCTACTGGGAGATGTCAGAACCAGTTATGATATCCTTACAGCACAAGGTATAAGGATAGATTCGGTGAAATCTGGAATTACTTGTATGTATTGATGCACAGTGAAGAACTGGTAAAACAATGTATGTAATGAGTATAGTATTTTAAAGGAAAACTACTTTGAATTATTTATGAACTTTAATTTATAAAATGAGCAATCATGTCTCCAAAAGATTGATGATGATTCATACTTCCCACCTCTTAGCAGAGAGCTAATGGATCGTAGGTATAAAATGAGATAAACATTTTTGGATTCTGTCAGTGTATAATAATAATAATGTATAATAAGAGGGGGTTTATATACCACTACCTTAATAATTACGGAGGTCCCTTCGACTTCTCGATTGAATCATTGAGAGTTAGTGTAGTAGATGTGAACAAGACCTAGTCATCTCTGTTGAACCAGGCAATTAAAAGCATTAAACTAAGTAGGAACAACCTAATGAATCAAGTAAGAAAGGAGGAAAAGCCATTGGATGAAGGATAATGTAAAGAGAACAAGTATTTAATAAGTGTCTACAAATATTATGTAATTTGATCCTAACAAAACCCTGGGAGGTAGGTGCTATTATTCTTATTTTACAGAGGAGGAAATTGAGGCAGACAGGTTAAATGAATTGCCTGGGGTCACATACCCAGTAAGTGTCTGAGGCCAGATTTGAATTCAGATCTTTAGATTCCAGAACTATTGTTCTCATCCACCTAAGCGTAATGATGTTGCTGCACAGAAAATGTATTGAGATTGATCAAGAAGACTCAACTCATGCCCTGTGGGACTTGTGTGAATACAACAAGCTACTTTAAAAACTGGGCATCTACCTTCCCTGGCATTCTAGAGGATAGGGCAGTGCAGTCAAGTAATTCCTGAGAGTTAATTATTGAGGAGGAGAGGAGAAGAGCCCCTATCTTATCTCTCTACACCACCCCTCACCACATACCCACTGCCTTGGCTCGAGGAAGACCTTTTTAACTTGGAAATGTCCGGAACATGAACTTTTGACAGTGTCTACCTTGGAATCAATTCACACATCTTCTGTACTCTACAGTGAATCTAGTAGAAACCAAACCAAAGGAAAACTTTGTGAGAGCCCTATGAAGGGAAGAAAGGGATTTCCAAGAGCTGTGAATTATCCCTTTGGTAACATGTACTTGAAGTTTAAATCTGCTTTCATTTGGACTTTATACCCTCACTGCGAGGGCATGATTGTATGCACTCATTTTACTATGCAACCTTACTAAACACCCATTTGTAAAAGATTATTATTCTGGCTAACTGATATCAATTGATAATCATTCGGGGAGGGGTGTATATCCCAGTAGAGACGATTAAGCCATAATAGTATAACTTTTGCCCTCCAACTACTCAAAGATACCCCTTGAACTTTGAGGAGAAACATAGTATGTGCACTCTGGGGACCTGACTTTCCCATATATGAGTTGAGATAGTTAACCCAGAGCTTAACCCAGACATAATTAACCCAAGTGTGTTGCTGTTATTGTTGTTGTTCATTGGTTTTCAATTGTGTCCAGATCTTTGTGACCCCATTTGGGGTTTTCTTGGCAAAGATACTAGAGTAGTTTTCCATTTCCTTCTTCAGCTTATTTTACAGATGAAGAACTAGGGCAACCAGAGTTAAGGGACTTACCCAAGGTCACACAGCTAGTGAGTATCTGAGGCCAGATTTGAACTCGAGAATATTAGTCTTCCAAGCTGTCCATTATCATACCATTAGAAATAATTAAAGGCATAGATTCAGAGAGAAGGACTTGTTTGCCATGATTGAGAATGAAGTGAGCAGAACTAAAACAATGTGTACAATGACTATGAGATTTGAAGGAATGCATCTTCAAAAGATTTATGTTTTATGATCCACATAGTAACTGATCATGACTTCAAAAGACTGATGATGTTTTCTGCTTCTCACTTCTTAAGAGACATAAGTGATGGAATATAGGTGCAGAATGAAAAATGTACGCTTTTGGAAGAGCTAATGTATAGATTTGTTTTGTGTAACTGTACTTATTTGTTACAAGGGGTTGCTTATGGAGGGGAGAATTAGAGAGCTAAAAAGGAGGATTGTGATAGCATTTAAGAAAAAAGGAAGAAAAGAAAAAAGAATGTCAATGAATCATTAAAAATAATCAGAAAGAAGTTCAAGAGGAGATAAAGGCAGTGTTGAAACTACCATGTTAAATTTGAAATATTATAACAAACAACCCTTGGTTGTATGTAGTTGGTATTCATAATTTCATACTCTTTCTTAATATTTGTCAAGTCATAATATGAAAAAACCAAAATTTTGAAAAGAATGGCTCTTGAATAGCTTTCTCTAGTCTCTATGTTAAAAGAGGAATATTCCCACCTCAAAGTTCTTGCAAAAGAAAGTCAACAACCTGCATGGGATGAGGAGGGAGATAAACCAACCAGAAAAACTTTTACATTTAGCATTCCATTCCCATGGACAAAATTGTGCTCAGAATGCAAAGTAAGATTCCCGATCCCAAACACACGCATACACAAAGTAGGAAAAATCATTTAACTAAATGCATTTAAATGATGGTATACTTTAATAATTTCATGGTCAGAGTTGACATATTTAGCATTCATTTTAAAACATTTTACTTCTTTATTAAGTTAGACTCATAAATAATACTTCTTAAACTACAGTCTGGCATTTCATTCTGGTTCTTTCTATTACCCTTCCTCCTTGCTTTTTTTTTTTTTTTTTTGCTTTTTGGAGGGCTGTTGGGGTTAAGTGACTTGCCCAAGGTCACACGGCTAATTTTTTGTGTTAAGTGTCTGAGGCCGGATTTGAACTCAGGTACTCCTGACTCCAGGGCTGGTGCTCTATTCACTGCGCCACCTAGCCGCCCCTCCTCCTTGCTTTTCAAATATTATTTTTCTCTCTATTGAGCTACCTAGAGAGGGAAGATCAGGCTTGAGATGAAGACCAAGAGCTTTAGAACTCACCCTCTTCTTCCCTTCCCCAAACCAGATTATCAGTTCAGTGAGGATAAAGATCATTTTATATAAATTTTATCTCTTCCCAGCAACTAGCCTTGTGCTTTTCACAAGGGAGGCACCAAGTGGATGTTGAGTAACATGAGTAACAATCAGAACAGATTGGATTTTTCATTACCAATCAGAGGCTCTAACAAGGCAAATAAAGCCAAAGACCAAATAACTGGTTTCTATGATAAGAGAGTTGTGGGTTTTAAAAAATATATATATATACATATATATATACTATCTTATAGCTACAACAAGAAAAAATCAATAGTTAAACTTTTTGATACTGGGAAAGAATGTGCTCTGCAAATGTGCTCTCTCCACCAACTCTTAGAAGATCCCAACTCTTCAGTGTCTTCTTACCCTGTGCTATTCTCATTCTTGTTTCCCCATAAATCGTCCATAAATGATGTACCGAACAAGGAAGTAAGTAATCTATTTGTTCATCTGTCAGTTTTGGAATAGTGATGGGAAAAAGGATATGGAAAGTAAGTGGTTACTTTTCTGTTTTCTGTACAGTTTGGACTATAGAGATCAATGTATAATTATGCTATTTATTTTTACAAACCCCAAAGGACCTTTGAAAGATCATTGGTATCAACTGCAGATTCAGATTCTGACCTTACCACACACATGAAATATCAGATTCCTCCCTTTCTTATTTATTTAGTACATTATTTCCCCTTCTATCATTGTCACCTGAATTAGCCCTTCCGTCTCCTCCAGGCTTCCACCCTATAGAGATTCTATGATACAGGAGTTGCTTATTTCAAGTCCATTTCTCCTTCTGAATAAATATAAAATTCTGCTTTCTCCACTTTCTAGCACCCATTTCCCCCTAACCCTTAAACTCAGACATGCTTCTATTTTCTTGAAGCAACTTGTTTTCTCTTTTAGGATCCTTTGGGCTCTTTCATTTTTCTTTCTCTCTGAATTCCTATAGGAGCTCACCTGTTGGCCGCAGGTCTGTTTAGGGGCAAAAGGCTTTTTTTCATACCATTTGTAGAATGGACTGGAACAGTCCCCAGCCACCCCTAGCCCTGTGTTATTAGTTATTTTTAGCAATCAATGTTATTGATGCTGTGCTCACTAGAGAAAGCCACCAGAGAGTTGTTCTTCCAACTCATTACATTTAGAGTTGAACTATCCCCTCTTTATATAAATCCTGACACACAAAGATAAAATACACCACTTTCTGAGAGAAGCACTGGACAAGAATCTGGGAGCATGGGGGTAAACTTGTTCTTAGCTTCTGCCAATACTCTACATAGGTCAAAAATACTTAGGTTCCGTCCTTTGCTGTTTAGCACAGTGTCTCACACATAGTAGGTGCTTAATCAATTGTTCTCTTCCCCTGTTTGTACCCTCCCCCCAACCATAAGGCCTTGTAGCTGAGGTACGATGGGGACAAAGTAGTGTTTGTTGCCCATCATCAGTACTGAAGGGAAATTTTCAGAGAAAAGAAAGCTTGAACAAACTAGTAACAAAATTCTCTGTGACTTCCTCTCTGGGTACTTGAAGTGAACATACAAAAAAAAATTGTGGGCAGAGGTTTAAACATTTGTCTTCTATGAGATTATTGAAGGCATAGGATCTGTTTTACACTAATTGGCAGAAAGGGATTCCTGTGGAATCTCTGGATGGGAAAAAAGATAATATTTTAGGGGTGATATTCCTCTTCTTGGTAAGACTTTCTTCCTTGCTCCTTGAGTTTGTAAGAATTAATCACAAAATCATAAAATATTAGCCCTGCAAGGAACCTTAGAGATTAGCTAGCCCAACCCTCTCACTTTACAGTTGAGAATACTGACATCTAGGAAAGTGATGTGCCCATAATGTCATAGCAGAGATTTAGATACGATAACTTTGAGATAGCAATGGAATATTCATTTTGCAGTGTACAGCTCTCTTTTTGTTTTCCTTCTACCTGTCTAATTGGAACCCAGTCTCTTTTGTTGGTTCATCATCTATATCATGCCCCCTAACTGTGGGTGTAGTCTTATGTTCTGTCCTCTTGGGACTTCTATTCTTTCTATACACTTGTATATACATCATTTATGGACCTCAGGTGCTATCTATGCATTGAATTATACTCTCTCTCTCTCTCTCTCTCTCTCTCTCTCTATCTCTCTCTTTCTCTCTGTCTCTGTCTCTCTATGTCTGTCTCTCTCTGTCTCTCTCTCTCCCTCCCTCTCCC
>CM053593.1:184271381-184294965 GCA_028646575.1 Pseudocheirus occidentalis
AGGGAACAGATTGTGGGAGGGGCCTTACAGTGGGATCAATGTTCTGGGCTGGTGGGTAGAGGCAAAAAGGGGAGAAAATTTGTAACTCAAAACCTTGTGGAAATGAATGATGGAACCAAGAAAATAAATTAAAATTTTAAAAAAGGATACCCTGAAAAAAAGAAGTGCGTTATAGAATTACAAAACAAGGCACTGTCAACTTTTATGAAGTAGGTAATAAATGAAAGGCCAGAAAGAAATTTGAGAGATGAGTGAAGGGAGGACATAATGTGTATAAAGGACAGTGTGAGCAGAGGCATGAAGATGGAAAAGAGCAGCTTGTGCTTCTTGGGCAGAATAATCCAGCTTAAGAGAAATGAAGAAAGTATGGGGAGGAATCCCAAGATTTTGGAGGACCTTTGATATCAAGCATTATTTTAGAGCAAAGAAGTTGTTGTTACACATTTTTGAGCAGAAGAGTGACATGGCAAAATTTATTATTCAAGTAATCCTTGTCTGGCAGAGTTAGGAAGGAGGAATTGGAGCAGGGAGAAAATAAGGAACAAAATAGTCAAAGAGGATGATGAGGAGGACTGAGTAAGGCTATGGGCAACGGGATAGGTGAGAGGGTATGGATGCAAGACATGTTGCAGAGGTAAAACCAGCAGAATGTTGTAACTGAATACTAGAACAAAGGTAGAAGGAAGAATCCAAGACTAACCTAAGCTTTTAATACATGAGACACGGTGAACAGTGGTACTACGGAGAGAAATTGTAGCCAGAAGGAGGAGGAAGTTTTATAAGGGTAAATAAGTTCCATTTTGGACATATTGAGTTTGAAATGTCTCTTGAGATCCAGGTTGAAATGCCTGGTAACCAACAGGAAATGTGGGACTGGAGCATAGATTAGAGGTCAGTGTAGGAGATATAGATTTGGAAGTCAGTTCCTCAGAGGGGGCAACTGAAGCTGTAGGAATGAATGAGACTATTGAGAGACAGACATACAGATACAAAAAGTCAATGTTGGATAACTGGATAAGATGTTGGATAGAAAACGAAGAGACAGCAAAAGAGAAAAAGAAGGAGTGCTCAGAGGTAGAAGGAAAATCCAGAGTATGGTCTCTCTAGTGTTGAAGGAGAGGGTATCCAGTAGGCAGTAAGTGGAATTGTCAAAAGTTGCTAAGAGGATGAGGACAGCACAAAGGATCTGGTGATCAGTGGGTTATCAGTGATCTTTGAGATGGTAGTTTTAGTAGACATATAAGAATGGAAGCCAGTGAAGGGTCTGAAGAGAGAATAGATAAAGAGGAAATAGATCTATTAGGCATAGGGATATACCAAGCCAGTAATTTCATTGATCTGGGGACATTCTGGGAGACGTAACTCCTTCAGTCAATACAGGTCAGTCCGTTCTTTCTAACATACAGTATTAAAGAGTTTCTTAGAATACAGAGAAATTAAAAGACTTGATCAGACAACAATCAGTTGTATTAGATCAGGAAGTATTAGAAGCAGGATTTGAATAGAAATTTTCAAGCCTCCAAGGGTAGGTGTCTCTCTAGGAAGCCATATGGCATCTAATGAGGAAGGGAAAACTTGCTGAAATTTAGCAGAGTGAAGTAAGGTGGGTCAAGAAAATGGATCTTTTAAAGGACTAGAAAGATATGTCTGTAAGTACATGGGAAGAAGTTAGTGAGAGGGATAAGGCTTAGGATGAATGAAAAACAGCAGGTGATTTCTGGAGCAAGGTTCTTAAGGAAGGAGTTAAGGAATGGAACAAGGAGCCTTGCTGGGGAGTAGGGATACCTCTCCTGTGATCAGAGGAAAATGAGAGAGAATTGGAGATAACGTTATTGAATACTGAAGAATATATAAGGTAGACTAAAAGTACTCATGCCAGATGGCCTAAGTCTGTCCACGTAAAACATTCTTGGTAGTTTATATTACTTTCACCCTCCAATCTAAGGCCCGGCAATTCTCTTTAGCTTTCTTTTTGTTTCTAAAGGAGTAAAGTCCTTCTCCAAGCCTTATGTCAAAATTGCTCGTCATCAGAATACCCAACTTGAGAAATATTCCCTGGAATCTGCTCAGAAACATTCTTTCCCTCGTTTTTTTTTTGTTCAATGCCTCCAGTTTCAATGAGTTTGTCACTAGTTTGGTCTAGTGATCCATCCCTTTCCTCTCATTTTTTATTGTTGATTTTTGTTTTTATATCATATCCATTTTTGAATATTTCATCCCATTTCCCCCCAGGTGCTTTCCTCTGTAAGATAAAAAAAGAACAGGTCAATAAAATCAGCAGATACGTTAGTGGGGTATGAAAACTTTCGCAACATTTTATACTCATAGGTGCTTGTCTCCCTTTCTTTTTAGTGTTATTCTTTGCTGATTTTTACCAAGGAGTCCTCTCTCTTCTAAATTCACCGGTTTACCAAAATTCCCTTGTTTGTATACACAACAAACTGACTAGCCCGGCATGTAGTGATGAAGAATGGGGACAGGTGAGTATGAACGGCCTTTTATGAGTAAAAGCTGACTCTGGGTTTGAGAAGCAGATTTTCAGACAGAGGTAGGCTTGGCACATGGTCTTAAGAACCAGAGATCCCAGGTCAGCAGTGAAAAACCAAGTGTTTATTAGATTGTTTTTAGTTACATATACAAAAATGAGCAATGATCATTAATAGCCATAGCATCTTGGAGTTAAAAGTATGGCTTTCTCTTATATCCCCTCCCTTCTGCTGTATAATTTTTCATGGGGATGTGGTCACATTGATATCAGGACTCACAGCTATGGTTTAGATCACATCTCATTTATGCCTGGTATGGATACCAATAGAGAATAAAGATTGTCTATCAGTATTCCTTGATCTTGTTACGTGAGTTGTCATTTTTGCTATGACACTTTTTTTGCTATATTTGCTATGATACATTTCTTTGATAATGTATTTTGTACCCATGCCATTAATTTTTCATTGGCAACATGTTGCAGGCCATGCCTGCCTGGCCATGCATCTCTTTATAATTACCAGTATACACACATATGGATACATTTTACATACATATATGCATATGTATATATGTGTTTGTGTGTGTGTGCACACATGCAGAGAATTTAACCAGAAGGTTATATGCTTTTATGAGGTTAAAGGGGTAAACTGGCCACATTCAGAAAAATGGAGCAGGTTAAAGTTTCATCAGAGTCTATCAATACCACTTTATTTCTAGCTCAAGTGAGATTAGGGAGACTCAGTCTCACAAGTAGGAGGGGGGGAAATAAAGTTAACACCTCCTTCATTGGACCTATAAAAGATAGGAGGTAAGAGGAAGCTGAGCCAAGCAACCTGATGTTCTCTACAATCCCCACCCTTTTCATTTCCCTTTCATAGAAGGTTCGATCTAGGAATCCTAAGCACTGCTATCTAAAATTTCTTCTTTCTTGGGCAACAGGGTTCACTCTCAGGGAATTCTTTAGTCATTCTGTCACCACCACCAGACACACACACACACATATCTCTGTGCTAAGGCGGTACTTTATAATATCTAGGACATCATATACTACATACCTAGATAAAATTCAGAGTAGAAACACCATCTCATTTTTCTCTAACACAATTTTTTAATGCAAGAAAGCAGAGGTAGAGTATTTTTTTAAGTAATAAAGAGCACATAGGCAAAGAGAAAAGGGTCACCACAAGAGCTGATCCTTAAAAGTTTTAAAGACTTATGGCACAATACATCGTTACACAGTTTAGGGGACTGCTAAATGTTTATAGAATTAAACTGACATTAAGGTGGGGCTTTATTGAGTAAGTCAATCAAATTACACATTCCACTTAAAGTGATATCTTAATAAGGTGAAAATGTCTGAATCAAAGACTTTTAATATTTTGATAACTACATTTAAATGTACTTGGTTCCTTTTATAATCCTGTGTATTTTATCTTACTAATTTAAAAGCATCATTCTGACAAATAGGCTTCACCAGACTGCTAAATAGGGATACATAATATAAAAAAGGTTCAGAAACTCTTGCTTTAGTCTAAATATCAAAATGTCTTCGGTCATCTACAGTGAAGTTGCCCAATAAGTATATTTGAATTGATTGAGGAAATTTGATTGTGCCACAGGGGTCCCCATCCTTGCATGAAATTGAACATGTCCTTATTAAGACCTATTTCTGAACCTATCATGTGCTAGGCACTTGGCATCAACCCTGTCAGAGCTCCTTTTAATTCCAAGTGTTACTACCCCAAGGAAGCCATGGGAGATGAGTTCTAGGGACAAGGAAACAGGTGTTATCAATAGCCTTGAGGACCACACTGTCCTTTTCCCATGCTAGGGTTACCTGTATCTAACAGCAGAAGCAGAGAGAAACAAAACTTCTTGGCTGGTGTTTGTGTTAGGCTGGCCAGTTTTCCTGCTGGTGTTGAACTATCTGTTTTGGACGGAAAGAGAGCTAGCAAGCTAGATGAAGCCTCTTCACAGCAGAGCCATACTGGCATAGGTAGGTATGGACCGTGGGGTCTAGAGTCCCTGGGTGGCTTTCCTTGTGTGTTTGTGCTTACAATCCCTGGTTTTGTATTTGTTCCTGGAGAACTCCAGTGTGCTGAGTTGTGCTTCAAGCTGTCTACAGTCTGGTGCACAGAGAAAACTGAAGGGTTGTGGCTGTGATAATTCTACACTATAAATTTGTAAGAAGCTGCATACTTGATAACACCTTTGTAAGCATTTCCTGTTCTTTCAAATATGCCAGTGTGGAACCCTAGCTCTGTGCTTCAGAGGTGGGGAGGGGAGAGATAAGGACAGGATAACTTATCGTTTTCTAGCCTTACCTCCCTACAGATATTTCCTTAGAGAATTCTGTGTGTGTATACATAGCTCTGGGTATACTCCTGTGTATCAATTACTACTAACATTTACTTTCAAAATGCAAAATGAATAAATTTATACTTAAGTTAATGCTTTTATAATCAGAAAGACGGTATGATTATTTAAATAGGCTCTTTGGAAGTTTTTTAATAACACTACTATTATTATGTCATTCTCACATTTTTCAAAAGAATTCAGATAGAAATGGTCCTATGACAAATTGCTTTCGTGCCATTATTATTGTATGTTTAATGTTCTATTTACAACATCACCTAATTAGTGGCACTGCCAAAATCCAATTGGCTAATCCTGCTTTAATTATTCTTTTATATAGGACAAGTGGGCCAAATGTTGAAGACCATGAAGATATTCCTTGTTTGGTTTCAATCCAAGTCACCATGTGGATGAATCAAAGGTTTATATATGTAATAATAAAAAATCTTCTAATTCGTTTTGGAGCCAGAAGAATTGATGACTCAAGGGTTGCAAAACAGGAACAAAATAGCTACACAAAAGAGTCAGCATGCCCCTTTATTGATCTCTTGCCTTTGTGGATTCAACTGAGGGCAGGACTGCTTTGAATTGTCTTGAAGGAAACTAGACAGGGGAAGGACTTCCCATTCTCCCAGGCAGTCAATGGAGGTATTAAGTACATGTAACCGTATTTGTATTTGCTTCCTTAAATAAACAACAGAGCAGCAACCTTGATGGATATGGACATGCAACTACATTGTGAGCTATTGTAAGGTCTGGAGAGTTGAGGGGGCAATACCTGGCTTTTTTCCCCTCTACTGGTACCTGAGCAGAATTTGGGAAGAGAGTACCAACAAATAGCAGAATGACCCAGTGTGCCAGTGAAATGGCCTATCCAAGTATAAGTGGGGTGTCCTAACTCAACAACTAATTGAATCACTCAGCAGAGATGTTAGGCTTTTTTTAAGCTGTCAGCTTTGAGAAGCGGCAGAGTGACTTGTCTATGGACACTAGCATGCCCCACAGCTGACATTACAAGAACTCCATGGAAGGAGAAAACTACTTCTAGGGTCAGCAATCAGGAATATCCCTTTGCTATACATATTCTCTATATATGTACCTTACTGCCATTGTTCTTTAAATCTGAGCCCACTCTCCTTTGGGAGTTACATGTTAAGTGTTAAAGAGTCTCACAGAGGCACAGTGTAAGGGTATGATACAGGCACACCCTGGTTTGGAGGGATGTTTTGTAGCAATAGTACTAGGAGTACAGCCCTTCATGATCACATCTTGAACACTGAGTAAAACAAGTCAGCATCCTGCTGGAGATGTCTCCCTTTGAATGCATGTGCTCATTTGGGAAATAGGCCCCCAAAATATTACCTCCAAAGGGGCACATTTAGATTGGATATTTATGGAATATTCCTCAAATAGATAAAAATAACTTTGTAGTTGAATAAAAATATTAATGTGTAAATTTTTTCCTCTATAAGCTGGCTGTAAACATCCTTGGTACAACTCCAAAAGGAGACAAGACAATTTGGGATCTTATACAGAATATTATTTTGTTCTCTTCCACTGGGTAAGATTTTGATCTCTCCTTTACACTTTGAAAACTTTTTGCTCCATGTAGCTTGGAAATTTATTAATATCTGGGATAGTGAGTTGTATTAAAATTAAGTCTTTAAGTTCTTATGAATCAGTTTTTATATCTGAGTGACTGTGGACTGTGTTTAGTCTGTGATAATGGTCTTGTTCCAGTAAAGTTTATTATAGTTGAATTGTGCCAGATATTTTGAAGTGCATCTTTACAGAATAAGAATTTGTTATCTATTTGTCCATGAAGCATAGCAAGTCACCAGGTCGTGTCTTGCTAAGTATTCAGTAGGTGCTAAATATCTGTAGCCAGAAATTACATATTAGATAATAATGATCACTAAGCTGGCATTTTTTTCAGGACAACTCTGGCTTCGTTTTTAGTGGTTATGATCTGGTCCTTAACTGCAATCACAAACCCCTGTATTTGCCACTTATTTCTCAATATATTGTTAGCTGTTTTCATGCAGATGTTGCTTAAAGAGAGCTTTTGATTCCTCTCCTGGATCTCAGTTGTTTCATAGGCTCATCTAGAGGTAAATCACTTTCAGTTACATTGGATAAATGCAATGATCACTGCTATTAGCCTCTATTAGCTCAGTAAAGAGATGTCTTTTTATTCCAAAAGCATTTTTCTGAGTTTATGATCACATTCTAAGAAAGTCTACCAATTCTTGTCCTATCCTTACTGTTTTCTTAATAATAACAACAATGATAGTTAGCATTTATACAGCTACTTTTAAGTTTTACAAAACACATTATAAATATTATCTCATTTTAGTCTCAGAACAAGCCTGAGAGGTAGATGATATTTTTATCCCCATTTTACAGATGAGAACTGAGGGAGGCTGATGGTATGACTTGCCCAGAGTTGCAAACCTATTCAGTTGTCTTTAGTCACATCCAACTCTTTGTGACCCCATTTGGGGTTTTAATGGAAAAGATACTAGGGTGGTTTGCCATTTCCTTCTCCAGCTCATTTTACAGGTGAGGAAACTGAGGCAAACTGGGTTAAGTGACTTGCCCAGGATCACACAGCTAGTAAGTGTTTGAGGCCAGATTTGAACTCAGGAAGATAAGTCTCTTTGACTGCAGGCCTGGCACTCTCTTCACAGTGCCCCCTTCCTGCCCCCATTGCACACCTACTTCATTGTAAAAGGTCAAATCTGAACTCGGGTCTTTCTGACTCCCCATCAGGTGCTATGGGTGGTCCACTGTGAATAACTACCTAGCTGTAGTTGTGAACTCATCACTCGAGTGTTGGCGCTTTTCTCATCTTTTTTTTTTATGAGGTTGTTAGCAACATTATAGTTAAATGTGCTACAGAATATTATATTGCCAGACAAAATGATTGTTTTTGGAAACTGGCTAAGGGTGATATAGGCTCATCCTCTATGGACTCCCTGACAGTATCATTGGGACACCTCTAGTCACAGATAGTATGCCGATGATTAAATAAATAGATCTCGTCCCATTCCTATGTGGTTTTAGTGTTTTCTGCTTGGTTTTCATACTTCAAAAGCTTTTCACTTCCTGTACTTTGGAGATTATGAGTACTTCATATAGCAACATATGTTAAAAATGCTGGTCTTAAATTTTTATGCATCAGCATTATGCCCAGGCAGCTGTGGGCAATAAATAGTTTTATCTATGATGAATTCTTTAGTTCCAATACAGGTTATCTGCTGAATTTTCAAGGATATTTTGCATTTATTTTATGGGGTTTTGTTACCTGTTAGTTTATAAAGGATGGTCAGCCTTGGGTGGATAATCTAGCCATATGATCATTCCTTTTGAGCCACTGACTAGATGCTAAATATCTACACATTTTTTGCACATTTTTCTACCACTTGCTTGCATAAAATCTGTATTGATCCCTATCTAAGTCCATGTTCCTTAAGGATAACTTTTTTGTAATGTCTAGTGGCAGTGACCTGATAATTCAATTGCTACCGTAAACCTCTCCATCTCTATAAACAAATAAAAAAAGACAGACATTTGTCCAGCCCTTATTGGTTGACTTAATGTAAATTAACTTCATTGTGAATGTTGCTCATGGAGGCTCTTTCGATTCCACTGTTGGATCTTAGTTATATCATAGGCTGCATCTGTATATAAACTAGTTTCAGTAACTTCAGTCAAATTTAATGGTGCATAGCTGTTGTCAATCTTTACTAATGGTCTGTGAATTGGAGTATGTTTTAAAATTATTTCTTTATATTTTAAATCTTTACTGTGTGCTCTGAAAGCATATATCAATTCTCTTCCATGGGTTTTTTCTTTCTCAGAAAGTGTTAATACATCTGTAACTTTCTAGGGCTGATGTGTTCTTTTTGTCCTTGACATTTTATGAGGTACTATATAGATGCCTTTAATAGATACTTTTTAATAAACAGTAGCACTTATTTTACTGTGCCCTAAGTATACATACATTAAAAGTGGCATTGTATAGTTGTTCATTATTCTAAATGTTTTCTTCCCATTAAGCCTTGTCTTCAGGAGGCCACTAAGTCTCTTAACAAATGGATAAGCCTTAATTTTCTCCTTATGATCCTATGCTTGAAATGATCCTATGCTTGAAATGATCCTATGCTTGAAAGGTCTTGCCTAGGGTAATCTGAGACACTTATGGATTTTGCTTTCATACATTGGTTTAATCTGATCTCTGGATTCAAGTTCAATGCCTTCAAGTCTTTATTCCTCCTTGGTGAATATTAAGACTTTTGCACTGTTGGAATCTAGAAGACATTTTGATATTAATGGAGAAGGTTTCCAGGAGATGGAGTCACTAATTACTGTACTTTTCAGTGGAATCAGATAATGCTGTCATCCAAGTCCATACAACAAGCTGTTATTACAGTGTTTTCATATTATTCCTTCTTTGATCCAAAAGTCATTCTCACTTTGATTTAGGAATGCTGACAAAGAATTTGGTGCTACAAAAAAGAGTAGCAGGTTTATCATGTCTATCTGGAAGACCAAATACTTTATATACCATTGTACTGGGTATCATTGTGTTGCCAAGAAAACCCCAAATGGGGTCACGAAGAGTTGGAATTGACTGAAAATGACTGAAACTATTGTGTTAGTTATATGTTTAAAAGACAGAACAAATTTCCATAAGACATCACCATGCGTACATCAAATTTACAAGCATTTTCACTATGCTTAGATTCATTTAATATGTTTGCAATATATGATTAAGCCATTAAGGAGAGCATACTAATGCTTATTAGCATGTTAAGAGTCTGATTGGCCTCCTGAAGACAAAGCCCAAGGGGAAGAACACATTTAGAAAAATAAACAACTATGCAATGCCAGCCTTAATGTAGATATACTTACAGTGTTTAGTAGTTTCCTGTAAGTTCAATGTATCAACATTCAAGTTTTGACTTTCCCCAGCTTTCTAGGGAGGTTACCCCCATGAAAGTTGAAGATTGGCTGTCTGAATATACAGACCATTTTCACTTCATGTAAATTCACATTAAGCAAATTCAAATTTCCAGAAAGAATTCTGAAAGAAATCCACATTTCAAAACACAAAACAAAACAAAAAACAAGCCACCTGTGTTAACTTTACTGTACAGTACTGTACTGTCTCTCTCACTGTTCCTGACCTTTAGCTAGGTAGTTTTAGCCTCCCACCTCAACTCCCACCAAAAATTCCCCTAAAATCCCTCCCTAAATAAATCCTCCAAGCGAAATTAGAACTCAAGTAAGGAGAGACCACCTTTGCCAGATTGGGGAGATTGGCTTGAGACCTCCCCAGAGAAGACCTTTGCTCTGTTCTACACACCCACTTGCTGGTCAGGCTCCCGTTTGTCTTCTGTTAGTACTCAAGTACTGCATGTCTGTCCCTGGCCCACACTATGTCTCCTGTCCTCACCTGTATGTGTCCATGACTGATTCTCACTTGTCTACCCCTTGAGAGTTTTTCCTCAGGCAAACTGACATTACTGTGAACAGACCACTTATGTATAATAAGAACTGTCTTGAAGAATTGCACTTATGAATCTAATCCCCCCCTCTCCTTTTCCCTCTCCCTTTCCCTCTCTCTCTCTCCCCCCTCTCTCTGTCCCTCTCTCCCTCCTCTCTCTTTCTGTCTCTCTCCCTCTTCTCTCTCTGTCTCTCTCTCCCCTCTGTCTCTCCATCTCTGTCTCTCCCCCTTCTTTCTCTCTCTGTCTTTCTCTATCCCCCCCTCTCTCTCCCCTCTCTTTTTTTCTCTCTCTCTCCTTTTCCATCTCCCTCTCCCTCTCCGTCTCCCTCTCCATCTCCCTCTCCCCCCCTCTCTCTCCATATATTACCTGTATGTAGAGGGGGTATAATGAGGCAGGTGAAAAGTAGACAGATGCTATTGTGGTGTTTGATGCCCATACTTGGTATTCCTAGGTAACATTAATGACTCTTCTTCCTTATTGGTCCTTATTGTGGCAACAGCTGTAGCTATTGTACACATAGGTCCTGAAATGTTTTTATACTTGATCAAACACCAGAGAACTTATTTTTTTTCAAGATGGTTATAGCAGATATCAGTTTTTAAAAACAGCTTTTTTTGGATGCATTTTGTCTCATACTCAAGAGGATTTACAAAATTGCATTCTAAGCATGCCCATCTCCTTTTCAAAATCAAGCATAATATTCTTATTTTTTGTTCTCTATTCCATTTTTGGGTATTACTTTTTGAGTCTGTTTTAGTTGTATATTTCCAGTATCTTTAGAAATCGTTTTATTTTTAGCCTTTTCTTCTTTATCTTTAAATAACTTTCATATCTACTTGTATTTTATACAACTTGGGCTTAGGAATTAATGTGGTTTTTTTCATTCTGATTGCCCGGAATTGATCTATAATGCATTACTGTTTACTTTGGAGCTGAAGATATCATTTAAAAAAGCAACACTGGTTCTTCATCTGTAACTGGCAAGATTTGCTTCCAATTTTTTAATTTTGTATTATGTCTAGGAACATAATAAAGTCATTCATATCATCATTCCCTTTTGTCCACTTGTTAGAGCCATCCATGCTGAACTATTTCTGGCAGGTGAGGTATTGGTATTTCTAATTTGTCCTACTATATCTTATCATTTTGAGATAAAGTTATTGAAATGAGGGTTGGCTAGGTGACCCAGTGGATACCAGGTCTAGAGTCAGAAAGATTCATATTCCTGAGTTCAAATCTGGCCTCAGACACTTACTAGCTGTGTGACCCCGAGCCGAGTCACTTAACATATCTTTGCCAAGAAAACCCCAAATGGGGTCATGGAGGGTCAGATACAAATGAAACAACTGAACACAAATAAGAAGTAGAAGTGAAGGAATACTATCTGCTCCCTTAACTTCTGTTGTCAGGCTTACAAACACAACAATTTCAAGTAGAACCAGACCATAAAACTCTGCCCTATCCTAGCTATTTCTTAGATTCAGAATAGGAATTTCACCACCAGACCTAAAATAATCCAGGGTATCACTAAAGTCTAATTGTCTAGGTGCTCAGGGTTTCTGCCAGGCCTTCACAGTGACCACAAAAATCTCAGGGCACACAGTGTTCCTGCTGTGTACTTCTCTTCTGATATTCTCCTACTATTCTGATAGCCCTTCCCCTTTGCCTTCTCCCCCACAGAAAACTCATTATTTGGACTTTGAAGGGATTATGATCATAATTATTAGACTTACATTTTTAATAGGCTATATTTTTAGTAGTATGCAACTACATATACATACCCATGTATGTATTGTATGTTTGCAAGCATGTGCGCATGTGTGTGTGAATGTGCATGTGTGCGTGTGCATGTGTGTGTGTGTGTGTGTATCTGGCAGCTATGTTGACACATATGATAGACCACTGGACCTGGAATCAGAAATCCTGAGTTCAAATCTGGTCTCAAATACTTGCAAGCTATGTTTTCTTGGGTGAGTCACATCACCTCTATCTGCCTTAAATGTCTTCATCTGAAAAATGGGGATAATAATAGCACTTACTCCCAGGGTTGTTGTGAGGATCAAATAATTGAAAGATGCTTAGTATAGTGACAGGCACACAGTAAGTATATAAATGTAGTTATTATTAGCTAATGTGTGTGTGTGTTTATTCAATGTAGCAGTGTAAGCTCCTTCAGGGCAGGGGATTGTTCCATTTTTGTCTTTTTATCCTTGTTCCTAGCAAAGCACTGTAATGGTAATAGGTATTTGAAGATCTTCCTTGCCCCTTATTAGGCTTAGGTGAAGTTGAGGACCTTTTCTAATTTGAAAATATACTCTGTGCCCTAATAGGCTGAATGTGGTCACATGGAGCCTGTGGTGGGAGGCTTGTTTTTCAGGAGGCACAACTTTTGTTACTTTGTAGTCAAGTGGGTCAGGAGTGTTATGATGTTCTCTGTCCCTGGAGGAGGCTGTATATACCTCTGAAATGAGGTTTTGCTTTGGGGCTCACTTTGGGAAGAGTTATATGACTTGGCCAGATGAGACTCTGGCAGCTTCTGATCCCCCTGGCTTTGAAAACCTAGATTCTGGTGTGTCTCTTTCTGGTGACTTAACTGTATGTGTGTGATGGTCAAACAGCTAGAAGCCTGTTAGTCTGCTGAATTGTGTTATTTTCTCTGCCTGTATTTTTGTCTGCTTATAACTTCTGTTTATATTCTCAAAGTTCAGGGCGCTGACTTTTTCCCCTGAACTAGGTAAATGATATATGTTTGATTAAAGTAAGGTTGTTAACAGCTTTTTGAGTTGTTTTATAAAAGCAGTTCAATGAACCTGTGCTAGCAGCCATCCTGAAGTATGCTAGTAGCAGCAAGCACCCAATATACATTCGTAAATATTTGTTAATTGGTTGACTTATATAGTTCTTACAATAATGAAGCTCTGATCCTTGTAATAATGTACAAATATTAAATGGTAAAGCTAGGGTTTCAAGTTAGGTTTTCTGAGTCTAAGCCTAATGATTTTCCTACCATATCACATGCCTCTCCAGTGGCATTCAAGGTGGACCATTCCTTACCATATTCTGCCAGTAACATATTCAAAATAAGGGAAAGGCTTGGGAATATAAAGAAAGTGTTTAGATAGGGGGTACTTTGCCAGAAATATGAATCTATTATAAAGCTCATTGGAAATAATAGCTATAAGAAGAGAATTGAAAGAATTTGCTTAAGATTTTGGGTGGAGAGGCGACTTGAATTAGGAAGGCTGAATAAAAACAGAAAACTTTCCATGTCAAAATGTTTTCCCCCAAAGGTATTCACTCTGCATTTCCTTTTTAGAAAGGGTTCTTTTCTGCTCTCAAGAGCATAATTTCATTTTGAATGAAAAACTATATAAGGGTGAATTGCAACAGCCATTTGTACCCAGTCTGAACTGCTGACTTTATGGGCATTGTATTTATTTAGCTTAAAATGCAATGCTTTCCACTGGTTGCCTTGAAGAAATGCTACCTGTTCCTGTAAAGGGGGCTTGAAAGTGCTGCACTGATGACATGCTAAAAGCTTTGTATGTGCTTGGATAGGAAGGGGAAGAAATTATAAGTTCAAATGAATGTAATGGGAATATGAAAGGATATATGTACACATAGGAACACAGTACACTTATACATAGCAGTGTTCTTGATTAAGGCCACGAAATGCTAAGGAACATGAAAAAGAGATGAAATAATCAAGTCCTTAGCCCACACTTATTCTAGAATGTCCTTCCCAACTGAGCTCCTATTTGTACCCTTTATCCATCCATCCATCCATCCATATTTACCAAAGGACCTTGAATGGTCCAGGCATTATATGAGATACTTGGTATAAATAGATAAGATAAAGCAGTTCTCGACCTCAAGGAGTTTACATTTTTATCATGAGAACATACAATTAATATTTCATTTTTATCACCAATGACATCAGATAGACACAAATTCAACCCTCATTGCCCATGTGATCCCTGTACTATCTCTATGTATAGGATGCCTTCCCAGCTAGCCCTTATGGGGTAGTCATTGAAAAAGTAAGTAGTATGTGAAATGTGTCATGAAAGGATCAAGGGAGAAAAATCAAACTAACACCAAACTAACATTGAGCCGGCTCTCCATGAAGAGGGTAGGTAAAGGCTAGGATTGACCTGCTCTATGGAGGTCATATATGTATAGGCAGCCTGATCCTCAATGTTGATAAAGATTTTAAAAAGATTTCTAAAGATTTAGTCACCATTATTTATCTTTTCAAGTATATGGACCCTGTCTACCCAAAAAGGTTGTAAGTTCCAGGAGGGTATGAGCTTTAAAGACCAGCATCTCATACTCCCTATTTACTACAGAACATAGTAAGTGTTCAATAAGCTTTGGTTGATGGATTAATTTAGGAGTTTCTCCCAAGCAGTTGAAACTGTTCCATGTGAAATTTGCCCATTACAAAATCTGAAATTTAGATTTAATTTCTTTTAGAAAACTCATTAGGCAGCTAGGTGGCATGTTGGAGAAGAGTAGTGGGCTTGGAATCAGGAAGACTCAGCTTCCTGAGTTCAAATCTGGCCTCAGACACTTAATAGCTGTGTGACCCTGGGCAAGTCACTTAACCCTTTTTGCCTCATCGGCAAAATGAGCTGGAGAAGGAAATGGTAAACCACTCCATTATCTCTGTCAAGAAGAGTCAGACACAACTGAAAACAAACGAACAATAAGAAAAGTCATCAGCAACAACTAGCATTTTATGTGGTCTTTCAAGATACACATTACTTTCTTCACAGCAACCATGTAGAAGACACAATATAAACAGCATCATATTCAGAGATTGGAATAGAAGAGATGAGAAATGCTAGTTGAGTGATTAATGCCTGTTTTACAGATAAAGAAACTGAGGTTCAGAGAAATTTAGTGGGAGGCAGTAGAAAGAGCAGCGAACATGTGAGTGTAAGTCTTTAGATCTTGGACAGGACATTCAATCATGAGTTTATTTCTGGGTCTTCAAAATGAGGAAAATACTTGCAGTGGCTACCTCTCAGGGCTGTTGTGAGGAAAACACTTTGAAAATCTTTAAGCGCAATAAATTGTAAGTTATTACCATGATGGGACTTCGCAGAATCAAGATTTAAAGCCAGATTTCTTCTGATTCCCAATTCAGTGCTCTTTCTACTGTCTCATCCTTGTACTAAATACTGCAGGGAAGTGAGTAGTTTGGGAGGAAAAAAATTCCTACAAATTTGAAATTCTGCTGAGCATTTAGCTTTCTTAGAAAAGGGCTGGTTTGGATAGTCAGTTTATACATTGTCTGTGACTCCCTAAGGAAGTGAGAAGACTACTCAGGAACAAATTTCCAATAAGCTGACCACATCTTTCCTTTGTCTTGTAAACTCATTGTAGCAGAAAGGTTTATGAACCAGTCAGAATGGGGGATTTCTTTTCCTGAAAGTTAGCTTACTCAGGCTACTATGTCACCGTAGGGAGAAATAAGCCATGAACTATTGAAAAGCTTTTGCATGAACAAAATTAATGCAACTAGGATAAGATGGGACACTTTAAATTGTAAAGAATCTGCATCAAATGTCTCTGATAATTCTATAATATACAAGACATATAACTAACAAAAATATTTAAGACCCAATGGATAAATGTTTGAAAGATAGGAATAAACAGTTTTTGAAAAGAAAAAAAGGAAACTATTTAACACCTATTAATAAAACTAGCTATTAATCAAATAAAAGATTACTTCACTAACAATAAGAGAAATGCAAATGAAAACAATTGATGTTTCATCTCACATCAAGAAAATGCCAAAGATGAAAGGTTATGGAAATGGTAAATGTTGGAAGGACTTTGGTAGGGCACTTCTGGTGGAGCTGTGAATTGGTTCAACCATTCTGGAAAACTTTTTGATATTATGCTTACAAGGCAAAAAAAAAAGGCACATTCTTTGATCTAGAGATTCATTTGCAAAGTATTTGTTCCAAAGAGATGAAAAAGAAAAAGTTCCATATAGACTAAAATATTTAAAACTACAGGGCTTTTAAAAAATAATAATAAAAACTGGAAATAAATTACATTGACTAAGGAATGGTACAATAAATTGTGGTACATGAATGTAATAGAATACTATTGCACTATATGAAATGAAACAAAACATGCAGAGAAATATAGGAAGATATATGGATTGATACACAGTAAAGCAAGAAGAAACAGGAAAATAAATCAGCACAATTCAACAGAAAAATAAAATAAAAGTTAATGTGGTATACTCAGATGACCAAATTTGGCTCTAAGAGACAGGAAAAAGTATCTCCTCTTTCATTGGAGTTCAGGTACTATGGGTATGGAATGTTACATATGCTGTCAAGTATAGTCTATGTGTTAATTGATTTTTCAGTACTTTATTTTAAAGAAGGCTTGTTTGGAAAGGAGAGAACATATTTGGACATGTACATAATGTAAAAATAAAGGTATTGATAAAACCTTTTTTCCTATTTGTGTCTAATGGTAGCCATCTTGGGAGGTGAGAGAAGAAAAAAAGAAATTTACACAACAATTTTTTTGTATATTTGAAAGACATAGCAAGTTGTATATATTACAGTTTCATATGTAATCATCTTTTTTATTGTACTTTTATGAAAATGCTTGTTTTATTCCATAAATTGAAAGTAAAATTTTGAAAAAAAAAAAGTCATGGAATCTTCTTCCTTTTCTGCCTCTCCTTTCTTTTAGCTCATCTCCCTATTCTCTCTTAGAATTATCTTATCTGACACAAATGACCTCAGTGATTACCTTCAGGTCTGGGTCACTTTCCTCAAGAGGTCACAGCAAAAATTTCGCATTTGAATTCAGTCAGTTAGTCCTACCCAATATCCCATGAGTTTTCCAGAAATAATCTGGATGTTTTTGCATATACAATTCAGTAAAGCTGCTTCTTACCAGGTGCAAGCTTAAGTAAAGTATTTTGCCTATGAAAATAACTAGAGATATAAAATATCAGGAAAATTTTAAACCATGAGGGATAGGAGAGTTTTTTTTTTTAATTTTCAGAAGGAGGAAATGGAAACGAGAAGAAAGCTGAAGTAGATATATGCAATGTTTATTTTTAAAGCACTTATTACAGATCTAAAGTAATTGCTAGCTTAACTTAGTTTACTCAAAATGATTGCATTTGGTATATTAAATTCAGAAGTATAGTTTAGTCAGTAATTAAAACTTTACTAATTGAATTGAATTGTAGGCATTTTAAAATTTGTGTTACAAATGATGCTGAAAATTGTAGAACTTGAAGGATTCTCAAGTCCCTTTATTATTCTATAATGTAGAGGGCTTTATTTATTCTCAAATTTCGGTCTGCTTATCAGTACCTGGCAAAACTAATAAAGTTATTAGGTTTTCTGGATTCTGTACCAGCCACAATGCTAGGCAAATACTGAAAGTGCTCATTTCAAAAATAGGAGACTGTGAGAAAAGATGAGAGAAAAAAAGCTGCAAACTCACTGACTACAATTTGAAACTTTGTTGAGATATTGTTGAAGTTTCTGCTTCTTCTGGTGTTTAATTTTTATTATTTTCTTAGACTTGTTAAAGAGGGAGTTTTGTCTTGAGACAAAACTATTTTTTCATATGTCAGTTTATTTCTTGATTTGGTGCTGATATGTATATATCTATACTTATTTCTTTTGTTTGGACACTGTGATGGATTTATAATTGCACCAGTGCAAATCACAAGCCAGTCATGTTTTAATCAGCAACTCTTGTCTACATTCTCCACAGGAAGGTCAACTATCATATCTGGAACCTTCCTTTAGTATTCTTGCCACTGCATGGGTAGAATCAAGATGGCAGTGCTGTAAGAAGCAATATAGCCTAGGTCCACATAAAACTTTTCACACAAAGATCTAGAAAACGCACCAGATCAAAATCTTGGGAAGGTCAAGGAAAAAGCACAGTAAGTAATTGTTTTAAGTGCAGATGTCTGCAGACAGAGTCTGGTCAGTAGCATACCAAAGGACTGAAAGAAGGTACCAGGAGAGGAAAGACCAGAGCAGAAAGAGATCCAGGATATCCCTGAATGAGCACCAAGTATAGGAATAGGGGTCATCTAGCGGCTCTTGTGCCAACTACTCAATTCCAGCTCACAGATTCGTGTCAAAGAGGAGTAGTTGTAAGCCTGGGTCCTAGCTAGGTCAAGTTCTGGAAGCAAATCTTAGCATTGTGATCCTAGCAACAGAGTGGTGAGTCAGTTCTAGTCCCCAGTGGGGAATCCTGCATTGGAATAACCCAAAAAGGGTGCCTGTAGTTGAGTCACTCTGAACCTTCAGTGCCTCCTAGTGGGCTAAATGCGGCTGAGTACAGCAGCACTCTACTGAAACTTCCAAATCCAGACAAACCTTCAGACCCAAATCTGGGTCAGGAACTCGTGGAGATAAGACACGGAGAGGAGTGAGCAAGCTGTGTACTGGAAGATATCATTTTGTGAACATTGAGGTGTAAAAGAAGCAGAAAGTTTTAAGAGGACAGATACATAATCCAGACATCCTCCCTGCCCCCAAAATTGTACAAAGTCCAGTACTTAACGTAAAGTCTAAAGTCAAGAAGTAGGCTGGAAGGAGCAAACCAAAACAGAATCCCACTGTAAAGAGTAATTATGGTGACAGAGAAGTACAAGACACAAGGAAGAGAATGAATCATTTGAAAACATCTACAAGCAAAGATTCAAAGAAAATAATAGAGATATAAGTCCAATGAGAATTTTTAGAAGAGTTAAAAGTAAGAGGTTTTTTTTAAAGCTAAAAATTACCTTAAAAATCAAACAAAAGCAACAGAGGAAAAAAAGGAAAAAAGAAATGGGAATCAGGGAAGAAAAATCTGAAAATAGAATGAAGAGTTTGGAACAAGTGTTACAAAACTTTACCAAAGAAAATAACATTTTGAAAATTAGAGTTCACCAAATAGAAGCTAATGACTCCATGAGAGATTAAGAAATAATAAAACAAAGTCAAAACACTGAGAAAAAATGGAAGAAAATTGTAAAGCATCTCAAAGGAAAAACAATTGACCTGGAAAACAGACTGAGGAGAAATAATTTAAGAATCATTGGACTACCTGAAAGCTATGAATAAAAAAAGAGCCTAGAAATCATATTTTGAAAAATCATAAAAGATAACTGCCCAGACATCTTAGAACCAGAGGATAAACAAACTGAAAGATTTTACCAGTCATCTTCTGAAATAAAACCCCAGATGAAAACTCCCAGGAATATTAATACTCAAAATCCAGCAGTCCAGGTAAAGAACATTTCATGGATAGGAACAGAGCCCATGGATAGCCCATCTGTTATTCCTCACTCTTACTATGGGACCTGCTCACTCTTTTTTTTGGTCCCATATCTCTCCAGTGACATCTTACACCCCACTTCTTCATTCCCATTTCAATTGCTTAAGAAAGGAGGCATTGGAAACAGGCAAAAAAGCAAGTCAGAGATTGTACTACAATGCCCTTGCCACTATGAATGAGGAAGATTTGTTCAGGAATGCAACCTGGAACTCTGCCAAGCACAAGATTTCTGCATCCTGTAGCATTTAAAATTTCAGTCATATCAAATCCTAAGTGTCTTGTTGTCTGGTATGAATCCCAGATATATACAGAAGCATAAATAGGATGGCAATAAAATTCTTCCTTCTCCTAATAAAATCCTTTCTTTCTTTTATACTTGTAAATAGAGATAGATTTCTTAAAAATAAATGATTTTATCTGACAAAAATGACATTATCTGGTTTAGATGCAGTGATTATGTAGAGAGTCTTAATACAAACCTACCTACCGCATATGTAGCAAGACTGAACTGGCCTTCCATGGAACTTAGAGATGCTATTCCTATTTCAGGTTGACCACGTGTGAGCTCTGAAGCCTTTTCCCAGTCAGGCATGACTCAGGGCTAAAAGGCTTTCACTTTGAGATGACAGAATTCCCTTATTGGCTATGGAGCAGGAAGAGTTGATGAGGAATAATAAGGCCCTCCATTTCGTTCTCCCTTTCTCCCTACAAATCAATTTGGGAGTACTTTGAGCTGCTTCCCAAGAAAGACATCAAATGAAGGATGGTTTGCCCTTATTTGCCAACCCTAACCTTTGTGTAGCCCTGAACATATGGCATTAAAAGTACATGTCCTGCCTGGTTAAGATTGAATTCGAGTTTGTGTTTTTGTTTTGTTAATTTCAGGTGACCTTGTGAGTTCAAGAGATCTAGAGCCTTGAGGTCACATTAGATGAGAGCTGACTGGTGTTGGGGAAGCTTCAGCCTTGGAGAGGATGGATGCTAACAAGAGGACTGTCCCATGCCTGGACATTTTACCATCAGACACATACCAAGAATTAATTAAGACAGTGAAGAGTTGAGGTGAAATATAAAATGTCTAATTAGAAGTTTTGCAAAATGCTTTATATTTTTATATCAGTCTCCCAAAGGATGGTGAATTACTGAATTTATGCTTTGTTAATGCACTTTTGTGAGTCTTTAATATTGAAAAAGTTTTGCATTTGTAGGCATAAATTACTTATCTCATGCTTTATTCATATTTTATATTGAGTACCTTCTCCTTTTATGGGGAAAACATGTGTATGTGTGTGTGTGTGTGTGTGTATGTACACACAGACACATCGAAACTTAAAATATGATTAAAATTGTCCCCAGGGTGACAAGATAAGAGCTTAATAACATGAAGGGTGTAATAAAAGGGAGTCTTCCTCCGCTCATTAGAGAACAGTCTTCCAGTTCATATGCCTAGCAGAGTACCTCAGACTCTGTGAGCCCCATAGCAGTTCCACAAGACTTGACATCATTTGTATGGATCAAATTGAGGGTAAGTAGGTGGGATAAAGTCCAGGTAGCAATTTATATTTATGTAATTTTTTTATTAATAACTCTTGTTTTAGCTCACCTTTATCCTGGAATATCTCCCTCCTCCTCTACCCCATGAGTCACTCCTTATAACAAAAAATAAAAAAAAAAACCAAGAAAAATTGCATTCAGCAGAATTAAATGACAATATATAAAATATTGTATTTTATGATATATAAAATATTCCATACCCATAGTCCCTCACAAGGAAGTGCATTTTCTTATCTTTTCTCTGGGGCCAGATGTGGTCATTATAATAATTATACCACATACATACTTATAATTCAATCATCATTATAATAGCACAGCATTCAGTTTATATTAATATTTTGTTTAAAAAAACACCTCTCCATCATTCTAAGGTTTCTACATTCTAAACAAATCAATATTTCAAATATTTTTCTTCCAAAGTTCTTAAAATTAAAAAAATCTTTTTCCCTCAACTGCTTCCCATTTCTACATGTAACTCTGAAGTACACAAATGTGTTCAAACGATTCCCCAGAAAAATGACAATGGGGGTGGATCTCAAAGGGAACAACATAATAGAGACCTCAACTAGGCATTTCTTACACTTCATGTGCTCTGTAAATATACTCAGCATTTAAGGTAGAACTAGTGGATGGTCTGTTGGGAGGACAGTGGGCAGCCAAGTGAAACACCTCCTTTCATGATATCACCTAGCTGTGTGACTCTCAAGAACTACAAAGTTTCTGGCCAAGGAATGCTTAAAAACATACTAGAACTGAATAGTGAACAAAGATGATGAGGTAAAGAACCACTGAAGTTCAGAGTAGTCATAAAAAGTCAACTGGAAAACCGGTACTAAAGTCCACGCACTTTGTTGCCCCAGAGAACAGGACTAATAAGGGAACAGAAAGACAGGAGTGGCTTTGAGGGGTTCTTTGACAATGAGCAACACAGTGAGTAGTGAACGGAGTAAGAGATTTGGATTAGGATGATTTATGCCTTGGCCACAGCATTGTAATGGCAAGCAAAGTAGTACTTTGCTGCTTGTTTCAGCAATTCAAGTGTCTCTGAGTTTTGCTTTTGATTGCATTAAGTCTTTGTTGGAATCAGTATACATTGTGTTGCCTTTAATAGGCATAAGGGAGTTTGGAGACCTTCCCTGCCCTTAATAGGACTAATGTCATCACATGGAGCCCATGGTGGGAAGAGCTTGCTCAAAGAACGGGACAGGAGCAGAGCAGATATAAGCTTGAGCATGAGCTGGGGCCAAGCAGAATTGAGGAGAATGTTTGTGATGTCTGTCTCTTCTTTCTGTGTTGATGTTACTTTGTCAGAATGAAGCATTCTGTATATTGAAAGAGGACTTTACCAGAAGCCCTGAACGAGGATTTTACTGCTGTTTGCAGAAGTCCTGGGACTTTACTGTTGTTTTGTATTTGATTTCACAGACAGAAGTTTTATCTGTTGGGTTGTGCTACTTTGTCAGAAAGAAAGTGGATTGAGATGATAGTGCTGGCAATGTGTGTAAATACTGTTGTAGCTCTGTTAAGCTTTGTCTTACTAGAGACAGAAACTGAAAAGGGCTTGGAGTGGAATAGTCCTCATGGGCTGAGATACAGAAATGGAGCAGAGAGCTGCCTGTGTGTGAATCCAGGCAAAAGCTGGGAGAGCTGCCTACCTGTGAATCCAGGCAACAGTTCGGTGAATCCATGTAAGAGCTGGGAGGGTGGAAGAGGAGCCATGGGTTTGGAAGTCAGCCTCAAGTTAAGATGAAAGAAGACTTTACTTGGGGACACAGAGCTAACAGATGATATTGTAACTTACTGTGACCTAGGGATGGATGGTGTTTGTACTTTCTGCTACCCCTTAAGGATGATTGGCTTAAGGAAGATTACCCCCTTAAGAATGATTGACTTAAGGATGATTGGAAGCCATCCTGGAGTCAAGATGAAAGAAGGCGACTTGGGTACTCTATATTGATTGAGGAGATTATGACTTACTGAATGATATGTTTTGTTTAGACTATGTCACCACCTTAGTAACAAATTGTTATATTATGATTGTGAATGGTTTTTTTTCAAAGCATATTTATTACTTTAATGATTTATAGCTCTTAGGAGGATCTTTTTTTTTAATTTTAATTTATTTTCTTGGTTATATCATTCATTTCTGCAAGGTTTTGAGTTACAGATTTTCTCCCCTTTTTGCCCCTACACACCAGCCAAGAACATTGATCCCACTGTAAGGCCCCTCCCACAATCTGTTCCCTTTTATGCCCTCCTCCAACACCCCTCTAGCTTTCTAGCAGGGCAGGGAGGGGCTCCCTGCCCCCCGTCCCTGAATGTATTATTTCCCAGTTGCATTT
>CM053593.1:184295465-184328886 GCA_028646575.1 Pseudocheirus occidentalis
CAGATTGCCCTCCAGAATGGTTGTATCAGTTCACAGCTCCACCAGCAATGCATTAGAGTTCCAATTTTTCCACATCCCCTCCAGCACTTGTCATTTTCCTGGTTTGTCATCTTAGCCAGTCTGACTGGTGAGATGTGGTATCTCAACGTTGTTTTGATTTGCATTTCATGAATCAATAGTGATTTGGAGCATTTTTCCATGTGCATAAATATATCTTTAATTTCTACCTCTGTAAATTGCCTGTTCATATCTTTTGACCACTTATCAATTGGGGAATGACTGGTGTCTGAACTCTCTTATGATGAAATGATGCTACCTGAATTAGTGGGGAGTGCCGAGAATATGTTAATGTGTTACCCTCCCTGCACTTGCTCTTCCAACCCTCCCCTGACTCAATCTCTCTCTCTCTCTCTCTCTCTCTCTCTCTCTCTCTCTCTCTTTCTCTCTGTCTCTGTCTCTGTCTCTGTCTCTCTCTCACAAAAACATACACACACACACACACACACACCTCTGAAGGTTGGTCCCTGTTGCATTGATTAATGAATATATCTCTGTTTTTCAAAAATGTATTTTTGTTTCTAGAAGTAAACTGGCCCATTATAATGGAAAGAATACTGTACTTCCAGTTTGAACCTAACTTAATTCTGTGGCTATCAGACCTGAAGCAAGTCACCTTAACCTCTGTGAGACCAAATCAGCAGATTTGCTTGCCTAGGGAACAATGGAAGGACAAACTAAAAGGAAGGGCTATCAGGTCCTGCAGTGCCAGAGGTTTGAATTGCCTTGGGAAATAAATCACAAGTAAGGCATTTTTGCAAATTTTAAAGCAGTATATTAATGCTAAACATTTTAATCATTATTGTTAAGCACAAGTGTTTCTTAAGTGTGTGCATTTCTACTAGTATAGTCAAAGTGTGTGTGTACTCTTTCTACCGACACGATATATTTTTGGGGAGCTATTATCCATGTGATGCTCTCTCAGTCAAATGACTTTGCTTTGAGCTTATCATATATACTAGCTGACTACTCAAGTTAAATATACTGCTGTAAGTTCATGAACTATAGAGTTTTAGGAATGAGACCTGCGGAACATATTGAACCTTTTGGGGGGAAAGTAGTCATGTCCCTGAGTACCCAGCCTGTAAACATGAATCAAAAAGGAGCAGAGAGATCATATAAACTCTGGGGGCTTTGCTCAGGGTATAGATATACACCCAATGCATGGACACACTGGAGAAACCCTCTATCTGGTATCTTCTGTCTTTAATAGACTATTTTTATAGAAATCCGGTGAAGAAAAACCATTTTATTTTTCTTCTGTTTGTTTTCAGACTGTAATTAGACAATTTTCTACTGTTTCTCCTTTAGAAATCAGTCCAGTTGTTTTGGGATAACTTTGCAGTGGTTGGATGTTTGTGTTACATTACGGCGCTCATGTTATGAGTTGAAAGAGTTAAGGAGAAGCCCCAAATGGAATACTATAGCACTATCACAAGACAAGTGTATTAACCAATCTTGTTTATGTATAATAAGAGCAAATTTATCATATTTATCCATGGAAAATAGGTTCCTTATTCATTCCCATTTAGAAATGTCTAGGGCTTTAAAATAAAATGAGAATTGCTTCTATGGACCAGTCAAGTGATTAATAATCACTTTACTTTTTTTCTACTTAGTTTACAGAGCAGAGATATTTAAAAGTAGAAAACATAAAAATAGTATTTAGTAAATTTATTGTCCATAGTTCTAATGCTGTTTCATGAATACAGTTACTTTTTCTTTCTGGATTTGAGTATTGGATGAAAGATTTTGCATTCACTTAGAGTCCTTGGCTTTTCAAAAATACGCAGGAAAGTTTCAGGAAGAATTTGTTGTTTTGAAATTAATTTCCTTCATCTTTATTATTATTTGTTAGTCATTTTTCAGTCATGTCCAGCTTTTTGTGACCCCATTATCACAAAAAATAATGGCAATTTCATTGTTTAGTTCAAACATCTTTAAATTACTTTAGCATGAGAAAGCCATCATGTTTCATGGCAGCTAGGTGGCTCACTGGGTACAGCAAAGGGCCTGCAGTCAAGAAGACCTGAGTTCAGATTTGATCTCAGACACTTAACTAGCTGTGTGACCTTGAACAAGTCACTTAATCCTTTTTTGCCTCAGTTTCCTCATCTGTAAAATGAACTGAAGGAGGAAATGGCAAATTACTCCAGTATCTTTGTCAAGAAAATTCCAAATGGGGTCACAAAGAGTCAGACATGACTGAATAACAGTAACAAATTCATGGCAAAAAGTACTCTATGCTTTACCACTGTCTTATCACAATTTTGAGAGGAAAAAATTTTTAAACAAAACTGATTGTTCTTATAACAAATTAAAAAACTACATTTTGTCTTTATTCGTAATTTTCAACACAAATGAAAGTCTGTGAACCATGCCACATACACAGTGTGGGAAGAACTATGTTTTGTTATGACATCCCTTGGGTGCCATCGTTTCAAAGTCCAGTATATCATTTTCATTGAAAAAGTTTGGCAATTCAATTCTGAAAGGCTTAGGATAAGAAATGCTATCCATTCCCAGAAAAAGAACTGATGCAATCTGAAGGCAGATTGAAGCATACTTTTTTTTCCTAAAACTTTATTTTGGGGTGGGGGTGGGTGTTGAGGACCTCTGATTTTTTTCACAATATGACCAATACGGAAATGTTTTGCATGACTGTACACATATAATCTATATCAAGTTCCTTGCCTTCTCAATGATGAGTGAGGTAGAAAATTTGGAACTCAAGTTTTTTTTTATTTAAAAAATGAATGTTAAGGGCAGCTAAGTGGCGCAGTGAATAGAGCACCGGCCCTGGAGTCAGGAGTACCTGAGTTCAAATCCGGCCTCAGACACTTAACACACACACACACACACACACACAAAAACCTAGCTGTGTGACCTTGGGCAAGTCACTTAATCCCAACTGCCCTCCAAAAAGCAAAAAAAAAAAAATGAATGTTAAAAAATGTTTTTTACATGTAATTGGGGGAAAACAAAGCACTAAATTTTGTATTGAAGTAAACAAGAAAGAAAAAAATCTGTCAGTTGTATATAAAACGTATCTTGATTTGTCATTGCCATCAATAGGTTTATAAAGTAACAAATCCTCCCTAACAGTATATACATATGTATTCAAATGAGCATCTTTAACAACATTGGTAGTTTGGTCATTTCATCCACTTGCAGTGCAAAACGGAAAGATTTTAGATTTACAATTAGTTGAACACAAAATCTACAGATGGGGAAGAGATAGTTTTCTATCTCTTCCTATTATTTGTAAGTGGAACCATTTGATGATCGCTTGCATATGATTTTCCAAGCATTATTTTACCCATATGAAAATATTCAGGTAGCACCAGTATTTCTTCTTTCAAATACAGGTTTTTTTATATTTAGCAATTTTATAAGCAATTTTATGTTACTAATAATCCTATTGTTTTCACAGACATAGTTTTTGGAAAAGCTTATTTTTGACATATTAAAAAGCATTTTCCTATCTCTGGAAAATTTTTCTTTGTTTTGCCATCATATTCCAAATGTATATTCCCAAGATGGCATTTTATTTATTAGCCATCATACTATCTTCATCTAAAGCATTTGTAGAAGATAAATAATATGTTCTTTCTTCTTCATCATTGACAGTATTTTGAACCCCCAAAATAGATATAATAGATTCTAATTTCCGGATTTTGACTTTTTACCTTCCTTTTACTTATACTGGTTTGTGCTGCTTCTGTTTATTTTTCTCTTTAAACCAGTTATATACTTATCTATCATGAAAGGATTTTTTTAACTTTCAAAAATTAGATATAATAAAAATGAATGCAATTACATTTAAATCTAATTATTGAAATTTTCACATTATTATCTACAATCATTCTCAAGTTATTTCTATTTTTAAGTTATAGGAGTTCTTAAAAATCAAATTATATTGTACTTGCAATGACAATGAGAAAAATAACATTATGATACTTAACTCTAACACTGATTGAGTGTCAGCTGACATACTTTACATTCAAATGCAGCAAAAAATAAGATGATACAATTCTTTTGCATATCGTGTTAAATCATTGCTGTGTTATATTCACTGTTTAACTTATTGCAGATGTATAATATTGCTCTGCTGTTGGTTGACTTAGAATAAAATTTTATTTTCAATAAAAAAGCATGTATTTATGCAATAGTTGTATTTTAAAATATCCATTTATTTTGACCATTGCTTACCTGAGCATTATTATGTTTCCACACAGTTCAGATACCTCTGCCTTATTAGGTTATTTTGAGGATCAAATGTAATATATATACACACACACACATACATACACACATATATACACACACACACAAGTACGCACATATGTGTACACATACATGTGTATTACATGTGTTAGATGTAATGCATGCATATATATGTGATGTGATGTGTACATATATGTATATATGTCTGTATGTATGTACTTATTTATATAAAAATCACATCTCAAACTTCAGAGGTCATCCAGTATTGAGAACTGGCTTCAAAATTACCATGATCTAAGTTCAAGTCTTATATTTTGCACATGCTAGCTGTGTGACCCTGGGCAAGTCATTTAAACTTGGGGAGAGATGACAGACTGCAGCATCTTACAGAGGCAGTTGAAAGGTCACATCACTATAGGGGTTATTTTTCTGGATGAGGGGCCAGGCTGGTAGCATGGCTGATAAGCTAGGGAAGAACTGAAATTTCTGGGACTCGAATTTACTTGTCTTCATTTGCAGTTTATCAGGCAATTGGTTTTACTGATGGCAGGAATGGCGGACTTCTTTTCTATTATAGTTACTACCCATTTTTTACCTTTAAGTGGGGAAATAATTGACCCTTTAGCCAAGGATAAAGGAAATGTGTCTATTTTTTACTTTCCCTGCGTGTATCTCTCTATACATTTGTGTACTTGTCATATCTCTTCTTCTAGTCCATAAATTCCTTTAGGATGAGAGTTGTTACTTAATTATCTTTGTATCCTAGTTAGTACCTAGTACATGGTGTTTGCTAAATTGCTATGAATAAGGGAGAGCAATATCAGAAAGCTAAGAACTGTGATTTCACCTAGAGGTGCAGGTGTGTATAAATGTGTGTGTCTGTGAGCCTGTGCATGTATTTATTATCTACTTTATGCACAGGCTAGAAATTCAACTAAGAACTGTGCAAACATATCACCAAGTCACTGACTTAACATCATGTAGTCTAGTCTGTTTCTCAAATCAATATTTCCTACATTTCCCCTAGCCCCCCTCTTTCTGTTAATGGCAATACCAATCTCCCAGTCACTCAGACTTAAAGCTTCCTCTCTTTCACCTTTTTCCTCCAGCATCTAATCTCATTTTACATAAAGGGGAAACTAAATCTCAGAGAGTGGATGTTACAAGATCATAGTGAAGGCAGTGACAGTTCTGAGACTAGAACCCAGGTATTCTAAGTCCGTCTCACCTCCCAAGCACCTTCCTTCTTAAAGCCAGTCAACTTCCTCTCACAAAATCTCCAACCTCGGCATCTGTCCTTAGGACCATTGAAAGTTTACTTTTGTTCATGGCCTGTGGGGATCTCTGTAACTTGATTTCAACTTCTCTTAGAATTCAGTCAAGTGATAGCCTTTGACAAGGGACAATGGTGGAATACCCCATTGGGTTCTGAATACAGAGAGTGAGCTGCAGGTTAACTTAAGGCATATCAGTCAACTAAATATGAAAGCACTTTCTAGCATTCAGTAAGTTACACCCAACCAATATAATTAAAACCCATGGCTAATAATTATTTATGGAATTTGTGAAGCACATTAACCTGCTTGACATTAAACATTAATTAGTATTAGATAAACAGTCGGATATTAACAGGCCCTTTTCAAAGGAAGATATCTAAGCTATCAACATCTATTATAAAAATGCTCTATCACAAATAATTAGAGAAATGCAAATTAAGGCAACTTTTAGGTTTCACCTCACATCTATCAAACTGGCAAAGATGAAAAACAATAAAACAACAAATGTTGGAGGGGCTGTGGGAAAACAGGCACACTATTGAACTGTTGGAGGAGCTGTGAATTGGCCCAACTATTACAAAAAGTAATTTTTAGCTATGCTCAAAGAGTTAAAAAATTATGCATGCAACTTTGACTTTATCACCAGTTGGCCCATACCCCCAAAGAGATCGAGTAAAGAGGGAAAGGACTTATATGTGCCAAAATATTTATAGCAGGTCTTTTCATAATAGGCAAATCAGTAATTAAGGGCCTGTCCTTCTATTGGAGAACAGCTGAAAAACAGTGTGATATATGGATGTTTTTGGTATATGGACTTTTATCATTCTGTAAGAAATGGCAAAATGAACAGTTTCAGAGGAAACTAGGAAGACCACTGTAAACTGATGTAGTATGAAGTGAACAGAACCAGTCAAACAACTTTATAATGACAACAACATTACAGAGAAAAACAGCTTTCAAAGAGTTTGCAGCTCTGGTCAATGTAAAGATAAACTGAGACTCAAGAACATAAAAATAAACCTTCTATAGATCTCCTGCTAGAAAGGTGGTGAACTTAAACTACATTTTAGAGTATGGCTAATGTGGCAATTTGTTTTGTTGGACTATGCATGCTTATAATGAGGGCTTTGAGTTTTTTGGTTTCTTTCAATGGAGGGAAAGGGAATAACAGGAGGGACAAATTATAAATAAAAATATATAAGTAAATACAAATAAAAAATGAAAATAAATAATTCTATTTTTGTCTCTACTTCTGACTGTTGACTTTGTCTACAATGTCCCAGAAGCTTCCACATCCTAAAAGTTCACTATGTCTGTTCTTCAAATTGTCCCTCCTGCAATTTCCATTTTAAGAAGTGCACCCAGGTCAGCTCGGTCTTCATTCTTCTCAGGCAGACATTCCTGATTCTCTTGACATTTTGTTTTCTACCATGCTGTGGTACCTTCTCAGATCCACCCCTCCCTGAGTTTCTTTTCATGTGTTGTCCTCCAACATTAAGTTGGCAAGGATCATATTTAAGTAAGACAACAGTGGCCATGTTTATGCCTGTATTTTATTCCCAACACTTAGCTGAATGCCTTGGAACGCAGTGAGCATTTAATAAATGGCTTATTGATTTAAATATTAAAATTAATTATAATTTTATCATTGTGTTTATAGCATAAGGGGTAAGGTAAGTTGTAGGCCAATATAACTCAGTGGAAATACTAGCACCCTGAAAAAATGAGACAGAATGGCAGGTGGGAACTTAAACAGGGAGAAAAAAATAAAACAGAATATAGATATCAACAAAGTGGTTGAAGTATGTGACTGAATAGAAAAGACAAAATTCATGTAAAACAGGCATGGAGATAGCTGGGCAGCTGTGTGATAGGGCCAAAAGTTGCATTTTTAGATAAATGGAACAATTTGTCAGTTCCACTTCCTCCCTCCACTTCCTACCCACCAGTACTAGTTTGAGGGCCTATTTAGTGTGGCTTTCAATAGAATGAAGGCTTATCAAATGCCACACTGCATCCCTCCTGTCTATTCTGTTGTCCTTTCTTAGGGCTATTTGGAACTACATTCTGATTTCAAGCCAATTTTATGGAATGGGGCTCTGCACATTTAATGAGTGTTACCGGAGGAAAACTGTTTCCTCTTAGCCCCCAGTATTTCCACTGATGAAATATGGAGCACCTCTTAGCTAAAGATACAGCAGTTTTAGGATACAAGCTCAGTATTAGACATCAGTGTTACTATTAGATCTGTATCCAGGAGAGATCAAAGAAAAAAACAAAAGGACCTATATGTGCAAAAATTCATAGCAGCTTTTTTTATAGTCGTAAAACAATTGGAAATTAAGGGGATGCACTCAGTTGGGGAATGGCTGAATAACTTGTATATGATTGTGATAGAATCCTCTTGTGCTATAAGAAATGATGAGCAGGATGCTTTCAGAAAAACCTGGAAAGATTCATATGAACTGATGCAAAGTGAAGTGAGCAGAACCGAGAGAACACTGTATGGAGTAACAACAATATTGATGATCAGCTGTAAAAGATTTAGCTAATCTGTTCAATACAGTGATCCATGATAATTCTGAAGGGATCATGATGAAAAATGCTATCCACTTCAAAAGAGAGAACTGATGAACTCTGAGTACAGATTGAAGTATAATTTTTAAACTATTTTTCTTGCTTTTTTGCAAGATGATTAATATGGAAATGATTTTACATTATAATTCACATCATATTGCTTGCCTTCTCAGTGGTTGGGAGAGAGACAGGAGGAAGAGAATTTGAAAATTAAAAATATTAAAATTTTAAATAAATTTATTTATTAAAAAAAAAACCAGTGCTAGCAGTTTGACGTGGAAGCCAGAAAACTTCAGGCACTTTTAGGTTTCATTGAAAAAGGCACAGAACTCAGAACAAGGGAGGTTATATTCCTGCTGTGTATTCTTCCCTGGTTAGACCATGCTCATGTATGAGTGCCACTTTTTAGAAAAGAAATTGTCAAGCTTAGATGTATCTAAAGGAGGGCAACCAAGAGGGTAAAACGATTAGAGACTATGCCATCTAAGGAGCAGATGAAGAAACTAGAGATAATTAGGAGAAAATAATAAAAATAGTAACTATAATATATAAACTTTATATATATATATATAAACAACTAAATATAGCACTTACTTTGTGCAAGTCACTATGCTAAGACCTTAGTATTCACATTTTACAAATGAAGAAACTGAGGAAAACTGAGGTCAAGTGATTTGCTCAGGATTACAGTGCTGGTAAATGTGAGGCCAGATGTGAACTCAAGTCTTCCTGACTCCTCGACCAACGCGGAATCCGCTGCATCACCTAAGACTACGTACATGGAGGTAGCTTTCAAATATTTGGAGGGCTCTTATGTGGAAGTTTAACTAAACTATATATTACAGAACTAAAAGCAATGAATGGAGATTGCAGAGAGGTAGATTTAAGCTCTATCTGAGGAACAATTTCCTAAGAATTAGAAACTGGAATGGGTTTCCTAAGGAAATGTTGACTTTCACTTTACTACGTCTTCAAATCTAAACTCAAAATTCAATGTTTTTATCAATAATTTGAACAAATACGTAGCCACCACTCCTATTAAATTGTCAGGTGACATAAAGCTGGGAGGGTTAGTGAACATAACACACTTAGGAAAAGATCGAGAATATTAGGCTGAGTCTGGGATGAAATTTAATAAATATAAAATCTTACATTTGAGATAATAAATTTCACAAGTAGTGGGCAGAGGAGGCATAGTTAAACATCAGTTTGTTGGGGAAAAGAATCTGAAGATTTTCGTTAATGCAAGCTCGGTATGAATCAAGAGCATGTCATGGCAGCCAGAATAGTTAAATGCAACTTTAGACTGCATGATGGGAAGCATGACTTTTAGGAATGAGAAGAAAAAATTCCCACTTGCACCTTGTCCTGGTACAGATCACTTCTGGAGTGTTGAGCCTAGTTCTGTATGCACCCACATTAGAAAGAACTTTGATAAGCTAGAGAAAGTCCAGAAGAAGGCAACCAGAATGGTGAAGGGCCTTGAATCCATTCCTTATGAGTATTGATTGAAGGATCTAGAGATCTGTAGCCAAGAGAAGAAAAGATTCAGGAGGAACATGACAATTGTCTTCAAGTATCTGAGAGTCTGTCATGTGGAATTAAGGTTGTTTTTCTTGGCCCCCAAAGACAGACCCAGGGGTGATGGGTGTCAGTTTTAACAGAGCCAGATTTTGGCTCTTTAAAAAGGAAAACCTTCAGGGGCTGCTAGGTAGCGCAGAAGATAGAACCCAGGCCCTGGAGTCAGGAAGACGAGTTCAAATCTGACTTCAGACCCTTGATACTCACTAGTTGTGTGACCCTGGGCTAGTCACTTAGTCCAGATTGCCAAGGAAGGGAAGGGAAGGAAAGGGAAGGAAGGAAGGCAAGGGAAGGAAGGAAGGCAAGGGAAGGAGGGAAGGAAGGAAGGAAGGAAGGAAGGAAGGAAGGAAGGAAGGAAGGAAGGAAGGAAGGAAGGAAGGAAGGAAGGAAGGAAGGAAGGAAGGAGAAAGGAAAACTTCCTAGCAATTATAGCTATTCAAGAATGAAGTGGTAGATAAGGTGGTAGATTTCCCCTATCTGGAAGTCATCAAGAAAAAAAGTTGGACTACCATTTTGTTTATTCAGCATTTTGTATTGGGTGTTCCTTTCAGGGATGTATTGGTCATAGCAGTTCTCAACCTGTTATATTCAATTTGTAGCAATGAAAATACATCCTGCATATCAGATATTTACATTATGATTCATAACAGTAGCAAAATTACAGTTATGAAGTAGCAATGAAAATAATTTTATGGTTGGGGGTCACAACAACATGAGGAATTGTATTAAAGGGTCGCAGCATTAGGAAGGTTGAGAACCACTGGACTAGATGGTCACTAAGGTCTCTTCTAGGTCTAAACTTCTGTGAATTATAAATGCTTCCACAGGATCTATGCTACTGGGTTCTGTGAGAGAGAAGGGAGCTCTCAAATGTAGAGAAGGCATGATCTTGCTTCACAGTCTATTTGAGAGAGAACTATTCTGAAAGATGACAGTATTTTTTTCATTTAAAAAAATAATTATACTTTATTTATTTCAACTTTTTTTAAAAATTGAGTTCCAAATTCTCTCCCTGACACTAGTTACTCCCCCACCCATTGAGGAAAGCAATATGATATCAATTGTACATGAGAAGCATGTTTCCATATTAGTGATTTACAAAAAAAAATGAAGTGAAAAAAGTATTCTTCAGTCTGCACTCAGAGTTCATCACTTCTCTCTGGAAGTGGAAAGGATTTTTCATCATGAGTCCTTTGGAACTGGGTGATGCAATATCTTGATTTCACATGTGATCACAACAGAATGGTTCAGACATTTCACCTTGTATGTCGATCAAAGCACAAACACAGAGCTATCAGGATCTACGCTTCTTATTTTCACTTCTGGTTACTAAGAATGGCCTCTTTGTGGTAGCATGAAGGAAGAAGTTCATTTGGGCTCAGTGCCTTTACTTGCACTAGTGAAAGAGTAATCATTACACCTTCATTCCTCACTTAAGAAAAATGTCATGCTTTCGGGGTAGCAGTATTCAGTTCAGTTCACCAAACACTTCATGCCTATTCCACATGAGACATTGTGCTAGGCACCAAAAGATGACAAGATAAAACTGGAAGCCCTCACAGATGAAACTCAATATTCCTACAGATACAACAGAAACACAAGTAAATGAAAACGAAGTATGCATAATGCAAAGTAATTTCAAAAGGAAAAGATGACCAAGAACTGTGAAGATCCGTTGATCTCTAAATGGTGGCACCTGAACTGTGTTTTGAAAGAAACCAGAGATTCTGTGAGGTGAGCGTGTGAGAGGCATTCATTCCAGGCATGGGGTGACACCTGTGCGAAGAGAAAGTGGGAGATGGATGTCTGGAGAACAGCTAATAGGCCAATTTGACTGGAACTGAGAGTGTGTGAAGCAGAGAAATACAGAATAATACTGGAGAGGTAGACGGAGGGCTTCGAATGTCAGTATTAACATCGTGCATGGAAAGCAGCTCAAACAGCTGGATTTTAATTACTACTGGAATCAGAATTGATATTCAGGGCCCACCCCAACCTTTCATTCAAAAGGTTAGTCATCCCCCCAGTCTATGGCATCTCAGTTATAGTGTTAGATAATCACAATTGGACTGTGGGAGATATAATTGATCAGAACATTAGTGTGCATGCATGAATTAAAGAGGAGGAAAGGGAAAGAAGATGTGGTGTGCGTGGAGCCTGGATTATGTTGCTGTCTGTCCCTCCCAGCTCAAGAACAGATTCTCTTCCTTAAGAGGTTTCTTATATTGTTCACCACATGAAAACAGTGCTGAAGAGGTGGCATGGGCTATAAATTTGGGACACACCTGTGCTGAATCACCACTCCTAGAGAAAATGTGTCTATAGAAAACCATGCAAAGCAGTAGGGCTGGCTCAGCTCCCTTAGCTGGATTGGGAAGAGCTAATATAACAGATGTCCTATTCTCTTAAATGCATTGCCTGCTCCTACCATGGGGTGTATGTATATAGAGGGAAGAGGATTGGCAGGGAGAAGAAGGGTAACTTTGTGTGTTGTCCATTTCTCCTTTTATGCATGCATTAGTTCTCCACACAACATTGTGCTCCCTGGTTGATTTGCTGGTGGCCTTGCACCTGCCCTACTCAAGCATCAGTTACAGGGCAACTGGGTGCCATGTCCCCATTTTGTAGAGGCATGCCTTTTGGAGTCACATGGTACCCACCTGGTCAGGCATAGCCTCCAGAGCCCCCATGCTATGTCTTCTTTTAGGCACAAATTCTGATGGCTCCAGGTCTATCTTTCTGACCTTACCTTCTTCATAATCAGTGCCACAATACTCCAAGTGATCTAATATCTTACTAATGAGGACAGTCCTTCCAGTCATGCAGATCACAATCTGTCCATGCCTTTCCATACTGTCATCCTGTGTAACATCCTTCTGTGAGTCTGCCGTGGGGGCTGGAATGAATAGAGCACAATATATCGGGGCTCTTCCTTGCATTCTTCATAAGTATATAGCACTTATACCAATGGAGCACACTAAACAATCTGTTGTTTATCTCTCACTCTCATTATGTGACCAGAGCATTTTTTCTGTCCATAAATTTCTATCATAAATCATATACACTGTTTCTCAAGTATACTTCCTTTTTATCTTCTACAGCTATTCCCATAAATATAATAAATTACAATTATGAATAATTATTGCTATTATTATTATTCAACAGATTATTTTAAAGGTATGGATATTCCCTTCATTGACACAGATTGCAACCATTCTGGCTCAAAAACTTCATTACTCATTGTGCAACTGGTTGATGAGCCTCTTTGCACCTAGCCAGGACTAAAAACCAGTGCCTCATTGCTCCCATCCCTAGACCTTACTTAGCTTGGTGGGATCTATCAGAGCTTGTGCCCTACTGGTGTACCTTCTCAATACCCAGGTTCACAGCCATGACATGTCAGAAGCAGGCTTTTAAGAGGTAGTAATAATAATCATCTCCATTGACATTGGTGCTTTAAGGTAAAAGCTCTTTCCTCATAACAACTCTACTAGGTAGCCAGTGGAACAGTTCTTTCCCTTCTTCCGTTAACATCCTAACCAGTTGCTTTGGTGTTTTGTTTATGTGGGTAGGAATAAGAATATACTGAGATCGCTGGGCAGCATGGAGATTAGTTTCCCATGATAGTTTATTTTCTGGCTTCCACATCAGCCTTCTACTTTGATTTTCTCAATACGTGATAGTCCATCTGTGTCAGGGACCCAGAACCCAGGTCAGAGGACTTCACCTAAGCATAGTGAGTCAACTTCTATGGCTTAGATCACTGGACAGAGTTTATAGGTGCTTCTCTTGCCTCCAATCTCCCAAACTGCAAAAGGGTCAGTTTTCCATCTTTTACTTGGCACTTGCTAAAGAACAGTTATTCCAAGTGACTACATTTATCTCTCAGAGAAGACTAGAAATGGCTGATTTCTCACCACCACCAAGTCCTCCTGTCACCTATGCAACCAGCTCCGTGGCCTAGCCAGCTGCTTAAGCCCTAGCACTAACTAACCAGTGACCTGATTAGTTAGCAGATGCCTCACAGTAAGGAGTGGCCACATGGAGCTCTGGGTGTTTCAGAAGCACAGGGGTGCCAGAAGAACACAGCAAGTTCCCTTCTTTTCCTCCCTCCCCCTGGAGCTTAGGGCTGTCTCAGCAGATTCTCCTGAGACAGCTTCAGGGCAAGAAGGGACTTTCCAACTTTGGAACCAGTGCAGTTTAATGAATTTTTCATTTCCAAGCAGCTGGAGACCAATCCACACCCTCTTGTGGATTAGCAATTTACCTCCTGTGGGCCCCCTCACTTCTGAGGGGCTCCCACTATTGCTGGGTGTGTTTGGGAGTCTAGTGGGAAAAAGAGAAATGGGGAATTTGTATTTGTAAGAGTCCTTGAGGGAAAGAGAATCATCCAGGAGAAAATTTTCAGGGAAAAGCCAGAGGTAAAGGAGGGGAAGGCCATTTGGGAGGAAGAAAACCCAATTTTCTCTGGCAAGGCTGAAGGGCAGGCATCCCAGGCTGGCTCCTAGGCACTTGGTCGGTATTGTACACTGAAGCGAAGATGAATGGCAGAAGTGGCTGCTGCCTGCAGAGTCTCAACTGAGCAAAATACCCAATTGAATTGATTTCACTTACAATTGGAAAGTCTATTGGTGAAGCAAACTGTGTTATCAGTCTGAAATGAGCTGAGCGATTTGCTTCTCAGGAGAGGCATGGAGAGGAAAACAGGAGGAAAGGAAGTGGTGTGGAGGAGGGGGTGGGGTGTGCGCAGAAAAAGCCTGTTTGAGTTCACTTGGGATATTTTATGTCCATCATCATGTCACTGAGCTGAGATAATATTATTGTCTCATCACAATGAAATTCCTATCACAAATCAAAATCAAAGCCGGCTGTCTAGGAATCAAAGACAACATTTTTGTTCCAGATAATTTCCATAATAACATATTAATATAATCCTGAATATAATTATAATACTGCAGATATTAACTTGTATACTTGTAGTTTGGCATAGTGGCTAGACTGCGTGGCCTGCCCTCAAGAAGAGTGACATTCAGATCTTCCTCTGACATTTAGGAGTTGTGATCTTGGGCAAGTCACTTTACTTCTCTCAGCCTCAGTTTTTCCTTCTATAAAACTGGGATGATGTTACGGTTTTTTATTCAGGTGAGGGTTATCTTTTTGGGTCAGGACATATAGGACTTACCTATACCCACCTCAACAGGCCTCAGGTGTCCCCGGCTCCTGCCCACTCTGGGAGAAATAGCTGCACAGAAAACTCAGGACACAGTACTTGCTTCTAGCTTTTAATGAGAGTACATTCTCTATGCCGGGTGTGGCTGGACTCCCTCCTGCCTTCAGGTAGCCTGTATTTAAGTCCTTTCTCCAGGGCCCCTTAGGGCCCCTCCCCTGGCTATGCCCTTGCCACAGCGAGCCAATCGTGCATCACCCCAAAGGTATGCACAATCCTGCATATTGCAAACAGGTGCAATCTTTGCACTCCACCCCCAGGTGGTCACGTGCACTCCTGTTAGCTGAGGATCGGTTCAACCCGTCACATCTCACGTGAAGCATCAACTACCCTATTTAGGAGTCTCTTCCCCATGTGAGGTATCAGAGACCTAACAGGATGATACCAATAGAACCAAGCTCAATCAGACTGTAAAAGACTATATAAAAGTTGGTAACTATCAGCAAAGTATATGTTAAAACAAGCATCCTGGCAGTATAGTAGAAAAGAGCCAGTAGACCTGGGTTCTACTCCATATAGTGGTACAGTGGAAAGAATACTGGATTTGGAGTCAGAAGACCTAAATTTGAATCATGGTTCTACCACTTACCACCTTTATGACCTTAAATAAGTCATAAAACCTCTCTGGGACTCAATTACCTCATCTGTAAAGTAAAAAAGTAGCAGATCACAAGCGTATCATGGATGTCATGGAGGCACTATAAAAGAGTGATAAGGGACCTCAGTCATCCAGACTTCTGTAAGAATATTCTCCCTCTCCCTTTCACCCTCTCCTTCTCCCCCTTTCCCTCTCCCCCTACCCCTCTCTCTCTTCCCCCCTTTTCACCTCCCTTCCTCTTTCTCTTCCTCGCTCCCTCTTTCTTTTATTCTTCTGTCAAAATCAAAGCACCTAAAGAATTCTTTATTTGCATTAGTGATGATTTCATCCTTCAAAATATAGAGGAACCAATAAAGAGAAATTTGCTCTGAATCTGATAATCCTTAACAGAGAGGAACTGATTGCTGAGGTAGAAATATCAACCTTGGGGAGAAGTCTGATGTGTACCCTAGGTTTTGGGAAGGCAGATTTCAGTGGATTCAGAGGAAAGATAGGTCAGATCACATTAACTAAATATATAAATGGCAAAGCAAGTCCAGGCAGGAAAGGGTGAATATAAAAATGTAGCACAGTCCTATAAAAATGGGAATGGGAATGCTGACACTAAGAATGAGCCCAGGCTAGGGAAGGAAGCTAAGGGCAACAAAAGTGGGGTTTTTTAAAAGTTGTTTGGGGAAAGCAAAGATTTTTTAAAAGTAATTGGACCTTGCATGGGGTGCGTGTGATAATGATGATAACTGATAATAGTGAGAAGGCAAAGCTGCCCAATTCATATTTTATTTCTGTTTTGTTCTATAACACTCTTACAGTGGACACAAGAGAACAAAAATGAGTAAACAGAGAGTTGATAGCTAGATAAGTAAGGAGACAGGAAGAGAACACCTCACTGTCCATAATAAATTCAGATTACCTGATCTGGATGAGTCGCATGCTTCAGATGCTGAAAAAAAAAATTTGTCAGAGGTGATTGGGAGCCACTGTCAATGTGAAAAGTCATGGAAAACAGTGGAAGTTAATAAAGGGCAAATGTCCTATTTAAAAAAAAAATTTGGAGGGAACATAACAGTCTTCAAATTATGGGCCAGTAACTTTGATTTCAGTTCCTGGGGAAATTCAGGAAAGGATCATTAAAGAGAAGGTTGACAAATACCTAGAAAGGGAAGCAGCGATTATAATGAACCAGCACAGCTTCATCATGAGCAAGTCAAGACAGACTAAAGTAATTTCCTTTTTTTGACAAGATTATTCAACTAACAAATAAGGAGAATGCTAAGGATACAGTTGACCTAGATTTAGTAAAGCTTTTGATTTAGTATTGCATGCTATTTTTGTGCAGAAAATAGATATGGATTAGATGATAATACAATGAGAAGAATTCAATGGTCATACTAAAGTATACTTATCAGTGCCTTTATTGTTAATGTCCAATATATGACAAAAGGTCTCCAGTGGAATACTGCAGGGATTTGTGTTTGGCCCTATACAGCAGCACCTTTTTTTTTATCAATGGCTTAAGTAAAGGTATTGCCATCATACTTCTCAGATTTTCAGATGACATAAAATTGTGAAGGATAGCTAACACATCGGATGACAAACAACAAAAGAAACTTGACAGAGCATAGCATTAAACTAGGTCTAATAAGAGGAAGTTCAGTAGAGGTAAATGTATGTAAAGTCTCAAATTTGGGTATGAAATATCAACCTCACAAATTGACTGTTTATATAAAAGTTGGGGAAGTCACTCAAGAGGATCTGGGAGTTTTGTGGATTTCAAGCTGAATATTGTCAGCCATGTGTGTGGTCAACTAAAGGAAAAAAAAGAAAAAGCTAATGTAAACTTGGGTTGCATTTGCTGAAGCATAGCTTATAAGAAAAGGGATGTGATCATCCAACTGTCTGTCATTGTACTCTCAGACCTTAACTAAAATACCATGTTCAATTTTTGATCCCACAATTAAAATATATATAAATATAGATATAGATATAGATATAGATATTGATAACTTGTAGGGTGTCTAGAGGAGGGAAATCTGGCCTTGAGACAGTGATATATGAAAATTAGTTAAAGGAACTGGACATGTTTAGCCTGGAGAAAACAAGATTCGGGGCTGGCATGATAGGGTTTGAAGGTCTATCACAGGGAGCAAGGATTCTAAGTGTTCTGTTTAGCTCCAGAGGGTTGAACTAGAAACAACGGGTAGAGTTGATGAAAGAGGCTGATGTCAACAAAAACTTCCTAATAATTAGATAAATAATAATAAAAGTGGAATTGCTTGCCTTAAGAGGTGATGAATTCCCCTTTATTGAAGATCTTCGAGAAGAAGCTAGAGGACCACATGTCACGTACATTATATTGGGAAATCCTTTTGCGTATAGGTTAACCTAAATGGCTACTGAGCTTCCATCAAAATCTGTTATTCGGGAGGGGGATGGGGGAAGGAGAACACATTGGCTATGTCCAAAAATGTATGTCTGTATGTACTTTTTTTCTGAATTAGGAGAATTCTCCCCACCTCCCCCCATAAAGACAGTACCTTTAGTCTCTTCAGTCTAAAGACAGTCTCTTCAATTATTTTACTTTAAACTCCTTTAAGACAATTCTGTTCTCACTGGATTGCTGTTCCTCACTCATAAGGCTACCTCACTCTTTTTATTACCTCTTTACCTTGTTTTGCTCAAAGTATTATTTCCTTTTTCTTTCTTTCTTCTATCTAATTATTCCTTCATTTTTCTCTCAGTTAAATAGTCAAATATAACCCTTCTTCTTTTCCTCCTCTCTAATTTTTTTCCAAATTTCATTTTCTGTGCTTCTTTCTAAAAAGTTTTCTTTCCCTCATTTTTTTCTTTTTTTTTTCTTTTGGTATATTCTACACTTTTATTCATGGCCTTTATACTTATTTATTCCTTCTTTAGGCTCCGGATTCCTCATGGAATTAAGGCTTCTCAGCTACCTATTTTGAATTCTCTCTTCTAAACAAGTTTCTTTGTTATTGTTTTGTAGATCTTGCCCCTCTCCCATTTTTTCTGTTTAATGCAGTCCTAGAAATACCAATTCCTGCAGGTGATGGAATAAACAACAACTTTGCCCCATGGAAAGAATTTACCTACATCTCTGTGCAGTTCATTACCATCCTTTACCTTATGGTCATTTTTAACATTCACCATGAAATCTCTTCCTGGAGTTCATTCTCTCCTATCCTTCTGGGTGTCAGTTGCCTCCAGGAGCTCTGATTGCCCTTCTCTTGAGGCAATTTGAATAGTCCTTTTAAGCCAGTTCTCTAAATATTATATCCATTGTAATGTCCCTATCTCCCATCTTAGAATATCTCTCTTCCCCCATAATAATGATTTTCAGTGGGACCCCCTCCCACTGCTAAAACAAAATTTCCGGGTTTTTTCTCATTTTCTAATCCCTCCTTTCACCTCAGTGTCTATTGCATTGTAATTTCTTCTTCTCAATAGATAACAGGGGTTATTTTCCTCCCTTGATTGTTATATCACATATATCTTTCTATCCATTTTCCACCACGAGCTCTTCTGCATTTTACACACACACACACACACACACACACACACACACACAAGTGCACATACGCACATGCACACGCGCACATGCACACACAATCCATCTGTAGGGTAGATGTTCAGAGATTTAGTTCATGATATTTCTAGCCTATTTATCAACAATTGCTTCTTCTCTTTGGCTTCTTGCTTTCACCCTTGTCTTCTGTGCTTTTAGAAAGACGTCTCTTAGTGGTCTCTCTTTTTATTTTGTTTTTGTTGTTGTTAATGCCAACATCTTTTCAATTTTTCCCTTTTTTCAGGAGTAATATATTTTATTGTCTGTGCCTCCCTGGTTGTTGTATTTGTTTAATTTTCTTATATTTCTGTTACCTCTGGTGTTTGTGGAAAGGTTATGTTCTCAGGTATGGTTTTCTTTGTAGGAATACTTCAAATGCTTCCTCTTATTGAATATCCTTCCTTTTTTCATTTATGATTAGGCTCATATTTGTACCTGGAGTTGCATTTTGAAGTTCCTTGTTCTTCAGAACACATTATTCCATCCCCTTTTTCATTTTCTGGGGAGTGCAGAATAGTTTCATGTTATTGATATTTACCTTCTTGTATATTTATAAGTCTTTCCCTTGGTCACTTGCAGAATTCCTTGTTAGTCTGTGTAATTTTTAATTTGACCACTGTTGTCTTGGACTTTGAAGTATAAATTTTGTTTTTCTGGAGATGATCTATTATTTCTTTCAATTGACACATTATTTTCTATGTTCAGAAGATCTGGGGAGTTTTCTTATATTATTTCTTATATTATATTCTTATATATATTTCTTATATTATTTGTTGAATAAAGATCTGCCCTAAATATTTGGACTTTTTGACTTGTCATGTTCTTCTGGGAGTCCTTTAATCCACAAAATTATCTCTACACATCCTGTCTTTGAGATCAATATCAATGAGTTTCACTTTTGTAGAAGTCATGCTTTTTTGCAACATTATTGCTTTTTGCTTCTCCTCTTCCAGATTACCATTTTCTTTCAGGTATTTACCAAATGGTTATTCTCTCTTGTTTTTTTGGTGAGGTTTGCCACTGTGAATTCAAATTTTCCTATTCTGCCAATTATTTCTGCTATGCGGTCCATAATTTTTCTTTCATAATTCTTATTTCTTTTGTAAACCTTTCAGCAAACATCATGATTTCTTGAGAATACACCATGTTCTTTTACCTCATCAGGTCTTTCAATGGTTATTGATAGATATCTGGACTCATTTTGCTGATCTAAAGACAGTATTCTTTTCTATTATTAATATCTTCCTATTGGCTTATCTGCTTATATCTGCCCATTGAAATCTTTAATAATTTCAATCCTTTTCCTATATGTACCCCTATTGTACATTTTCTTTCTCCTTCCCTTGATTAGTAGTATTCCCAGGTGGCTAGACTTTAAAGTTATGTAATCTACTCTCACCCTGGGGAATTAAATTTTCACCAACCTTCATCTCTGCCCCAACTGACTTTTAGGTAAACATAACTGTTTATAGGTAGGGACCAGTTACATTTCCTGAAGGCCTAGTTGAGTACCACACGTGCTGACACCTTGTCCCAATTCCTTCAGTTCCTCAATTCTGTGTTGCAATAAAAAGTACTGCCATTACAGTCAGAGCAAGGTTTTTGGCTTTTCACAACTCGGGGGTGGGATGGGGAAGGAAGGAGGGTAGGCGAGTTCACTTTCTGCAGCTCTGCTTGAGCTTGGTGTCTCATAGGGAGGAGGTGTTAATTGAGTGTGTTAAGGATTAGCCTTCCATGTTGTTAGTTAATAGGGCTGTTACCTCTTTAGTTCTTGGTGTTTTAAACTGTGTAAACAGCTGAAATTGCTGTATCACTTGCATATAATTCTTATTCTAGAGAGATTTGAGAAGCTGATTGATCTGAAAAGTGTCTAGTCCTCCATCTTGTTGGTCATATAAATCTGGGGCAATTTCTTTATTTCTACTTCTGCTGTTCCTAATTCTCTTTTTTCAGCTTGATTTTGGGAGTTTGATTTTCTCCTTTTTTGTCAAATTATCAAATATGTTTTTCCCCTAGTTTTACTTTTCTTTATTAGTACCAAATAGTTTTGATCATCACTGCTTTGAACTGTAATTTGAAAGGTGGTACCATTAAGCATACTTCTTTCTTACTTTTTTTCATTTTTCCCTTGAAATTATTGACCTTTTTCTGACTCCTCCACATGAATTCTGCTGTTCTTTTGTGTATTTGTATATAATAACTTTTTGGTTGTCTGATTGCTCTGACTAAAACTATAAATTAATTTGTATAGTATTAATTTGTATAGTATTGTATAGTATAGAAAAAATATACCTTTTCCCTCCCAGTTAAGAACAAAAGAAAAACAAAATTCCTATTATCAATATGTATAAACAAGCAAAACAAATTGCCACATTGTGTTTGTGCAAAATAATATGACTCAGTCAATACTATGAGTCAATTGCTTCTCTATCAGGTATTTTATTTTGATTCCTTTGAAAACATACTTGGCCACTGTGTTGATAAGAGGTCTTAAGTCCTTCAGAGTTGTTTGTCTTTACCATATCTTTGGGCAGCTACGTGGTATAGTGAACAGAGTGCATCTTCCTGAGTACAAATCTTCCCTCAGACACTTACTACCTGTGTGACCCTGAGCAAGTCATTTAACCCTTTTGCCTCAGTTTCCTCATCTGTAAAATGAGCTAGAAAAGGAAATGGCAAACTACTCCAGTATCTTTGCCAAGAAAACCCCAAATGGGATTGTGAAGAGGTGAACATGACCAAAAAATAACTGAACAACAACAAAACCATATTATCATGGTTCTTATTCTGTTCACTTCAGTCTCCATCAGTTCACATAGAACTTCCTGAGTTTCTCGGTAACCATCCCTTTCATTATTTCTTACAACACAATAGTCTTCTGTCACATTTATATATAATAACTTATTCAGCTATTTCCCAATTTGGTGAGAACGTTTTTCTTTACAAAAATAACTGCTGTAAATATTATTGTATATTCTTAGAGTTTGTTTTCCTTAGGATTAATCCCTCCCTTTATTTCCCTTCTTTCTTTATCCCTTCTCTTCCTTCTTCCCCTTCCTTCCTGTTTCCCTGTGGAATGAAAAGTGTGCTTGTATATTTTGATATAAACTTGATATAAAAGTATAAACTTCTACTTGCGAACCTTCATTCTCTGAGATAATTTTCCCTATCCTTCCACTCCCTTCCCCTTCCCCGTCCCAATTTATTCCTTTTCCCATTCCTTTCCATTCTTCTTTTAAGATCCTCAAAACATAACAACCACTTTCTGGCTCTCTCTCAAACTAGACGTTCTTCTATGACCTCTAGAGATGATAGGGTTCTGAGAGGTTACATGTGTCATCTTCCCGTATTATACTGTAAACAATTTATCCTTGTTTAATTCTTCTGATTGTTCAATTGTGTTTACTTTTCATCTTTTTCTTGGCTTTTCTGTTTGTACTTCAAGTTTCTCTGTGGCTCTGGTCTTTTCATCAGGAATGCTTATAGTTTTTCAGTTTTATTACAGATCCATTTTTCTACTGTTGGATTATACTCACTTTTCCTGAGTCAGTTATTCTTTTTTAAAAATTCTTTTTATTGATTTGTTTGTTTACTTTTAATTTATAGGATTCAGTGCCACAATCCCTTGAGTTTCAGATTTTATCCCCTCCCTCCCCCATGGTGGCATCCAATCAAGTATAGGATCTGCAAATACTTTCACATTAGACATTAGTCTGGTTGTAGAGAAGGGTTGTAACCAATGGAATGAAAAATGGGAAAGAAGAAACCAAACCAAACATGGAAAAGAAAGAGAGCAGGTAGTTTACTTCAGCTTACATTTAAACTCTGTTCTTTCTAGACCTTTCCCTGAATGTAGACATCTCCTTCCATCCTGAGTCTTTTAGAGTTGTCTTATAATTGTGTGTTGCTGAGAAAAGTCCAGTTTATCAAAGTTGGTCATCACACATACAATGTATCTGTGATTGTGTACAAATTTTTCCTGGTTCTGCTCTTCTCACTTAGCATCAGTTTGTATAGGCCTCTCCAGGAAAATATAAAGTCCATCTGCTCCTCATTTTTTGTAACACAATAGTATTCCATTACATTCATATACCACAACTTGTTTAGCCAATCCCCAATTGATGGGCATCCACTTAATTTCCAGTTTTTTGCCACCACAAAGAGAGCTGCAATAAATATTTTTGTATATATGGGTCTTCCTCCCACTTCTATGATCTCTTTGGGATATAACTCTAGAAGTGATATTGCTGGGTCAAATGGTATACAATTATTTATAGTCCTTTGGGCGTAGTTCCAGATTGCTCTTCTGAATGGTTGACTCAGTTCACAACTCCACCAACAATGCATTAGTGTTCCAATTTTTCCACATCCTCTCCAGCATTTGTCATTTTCCTCTTTTGTCATCTTAGCCAATCTGACTGGTGAAATGTGGTACCTCAGAGTTGTTTTGATTTGCATTTCTTGAATCAATAGTGATTTAGAGCATTTTTCATATTTTTCATATAGATATTCAAAGATATCTATAAAGATATCTTTAATTTCTACCTCTGAAAATTGTCTATGAACCTTATCCTTTGACCATTTGTCAGTTGGGGAATGATTTGTATTCTTATATATTTGCCTCAATTCCGTGTATATTTTAGAAATGAGGCCTTTATAAGAGATACTGGTTGTAAAAATTCTTTCCCAATTTCCTACTTTCCCCTTAATCTTGGTTACATTGGCTTTGTTTGTACAGGAACTTTTCAATTTAATGTAATCAAGATTATCTATGTTGCATTTTATAATGCTTTCTAACTCTTATTTGGGTTCTTGATTGTATGCATATACCTTTCACCACTTCAAGATCTTCATACCTGTATAGGTGGTATCAGGTAATTAATATATAATCTGGATTGTAGCTCCTTTGTTATTTGAATTCTTCCTTATTTTTTCATTGATATGTATACTTTGGAGTTTGATTATAATGTCCCTCAGAGGTTTATTTAAGGATTTCTTTCAGGGGGTAACTAATAGGTTATTTTTCCATTTCCACTTTGCCCTCTAGCCTTAAGAAATCTGGGATGTTTTCTTTCATGATTTCTTGAAATATAATGCATAGGGGTTTTTTTGTTCATACCTTTCAGGTAGTTTCCAGGTCAAATATTTTTGCTATGAGATTAACTTTTCTTCCATTTTTTCAGTCTTTTGTTTTTCTTTTAATATTTCTTGTTGTCTCATGGAGTTATTAACTTCTATTTGGTCCATTCTAATCTTTAGAGAGTTTGTTGTTTGGTTAAAGATTTGTACCTCTTGTTCCAGCATGTTAATTTTCTTTCCAATTCTTTCTTCCATACCTCTCATTCATTTTCCAATTTCCCCCCAAGCTCTTATTCTACTTACAAAAACATTTTAAACTCTAAAAAAAATAGCCAAAAAACCTCTTGCTCCATCTCTTTTAGGAATTATAGTTGACTTTGTGTCCAAGCTGTGTTTTTCTCTGCAGCATTTCTTTGGAGTCATTCTTTTCTTCTGTGTTTGTATCTTGATTGTCCCTTGCACCACAATAGTTTATTATGGTGGCCTTCTTTTATAATTGCCTATTTCTCCAGCCTATTTCATGACTTTGAACTTGATGTTAGGACTAGACTCTGCACATTTCCACAGAGAAGGTCAGGTCTAGTCCTTTTACTGCTTTCTCGGACATATTAAAATGTTGTATTGTTCCAGATTCAAGCACAGCTCAGACTAGGAACCTGAAAGGTTTCAGTACTCTCAAAGTAGTTCCATGCAGAAGAAAGTCTGGTTTCCCATCACATGATCTGAGTTGTGTAAGTTCCTTACCTGGCATTGGATCTGAGCAACTTACCTGTGGGTTTTTCCTGTTTGGAGTTTCAGTAAAACTACTTCTGAATTCAACCACTAGCAATCAGCCACCTGCAAAGTTCCATAGATTTTGTTGTTGTTCAGTCATTCTTCAGTCATATCAAGACTCTTTGTGACTCCTTTTGGGGTTTCCTTGGCAAAAATATTGAATTGGTTTGCCATTTTCTTCTCCAGTTCATTTTACAAATGAAGAAACTGGGGCAGCTAGGTGGTGCCATGAATAGAGCACAGGCTCTGGAGTCAGGAGGAGCTGAGTTCAAATCCAGCCTCAGACACTTGCTAGCTGTGTGACCTTGGACAAGTCACTTAATCCCAATTGCTCTGCCTTCCCCCCTCCAAAAAAGAAAAAAAAAGAAAACTGAAGTGAACAGGATTAAGTGTTTGAAGTTGAATTTGAACTTAGATAAGTCTCCTTGACTCTAAGCCTGGTACTCTATCCACTGCACCACTTAGTTTCCCCATTGATTCAGATCAAACTCTAGAAACCCCCTTTGGTTTGAGATCCATCCCCTTGTTAATCCACTTTGGGCTTCCCATTGGGCTAAAGACTGGATCTGATATTTCATTCTGCTCCTGGGGTAGAATTAGAAAGTGACTGCTCACTTCTGAATATGTTCCTTGTTCAGTACACCTTCTAGGCCTGCCTATTAGTCCTTATGCCACCCCTAAGCATATGTCCCCTCCTTAGTCTGCCCTAAATTGATGACTTGAAACTAAGAGTAAACCACAGAGCTAACATCTGGCACCTCTTCCTGCACCTTGCATGAGTAGAGGTCTCTCCACTTGGTTTGGGACTGTTTTGTCTTATTTCATAGCCTTTCACTTCCCTTGAATGTTCTATATTGCCATTCTTGGCTTGACCCATTCTTCTTTGTCAACAGGCTTATTCATCTCCCTATGCCAACCTGAGCTGAAAAATGACTCACTGTGATTTTTTTCTTGGATTTCTTTATCAGGATTTGTTTTGATACATTTTCTGGGTATTTTTGGATCTAAAAAGTGGTGTTGTAGGGTAGAGCTCAGCTGTATTTCTTCTTGCTACTCTTCCATCTTGGTGCCACTTCTTTCTAACTTTATTTCTGAAAATAGTATTGTGTAGTTATATTAATACAAGTCCTCATATATCTTGCTTGGCAGACTCACAAATATTGTACACATGATGCAGTCATTTTAATGGAATTTCTTTTCTCTCTCTGAGTCATGTTGGTAAAATACAGAATGACTAATGATTTCATGGATTAATTTATATCCTACTTTCATGAAGTTATTTATTGTTTAAATTAATTTCGAGTTGTCTCCTGGGCTTTCTAAGTAAACTCTATCATTTCAAAAAAAAGATAATTTGGTTTCCTTCTTTGCTATGATTATTCTCTTACTTTGTTTATAGTTTCTTATTGGAAGAATGAGAATTTCTAAGACTGTCAAATGATAGTGGTGACATTGGGCATCCTTACTTTATACCTGGTCTTATTGTAAAAGTCTTTAACATTTCTCCATTATGGATAATATAGGCTCTTGCTCTTTAATAAGAAATGGTTTGTCATAGTAAGGAAAGTTCCATTTATTCTAATTTTTTTTAGTGTTTTTAAGACATGGGTATTATGTTTTATCAAAGCTTTTCCTGAATTTACTGATACAGTCATGTGATTTGTATTGCTTTTTGTTGTTAACATGGGTAATTACATTCATAATTTTCCTAATGTTGAAACTACCATATAGACCCTGCATAAAATGAAGGTGATCATCATGTTTAATTTTAAATTAATGAATAATTGAAAAAACATTTATTTGTCACTTAAGGTGTGCCTTGGGTCCCGTGAAGTTAAATAGCCTGCCAAGTTCTGGTAAACTTGTATGCTTCAGGGGCAACTCTTGAACCCAAGTCTTCTTGACGTTAAAAGGCAATTCTTCATCTACTAGGCAACATTGCCTAAAACTTTATGTAATATTAGGGTGTATTTTTCTTAGAATGTTTGATAGAATTCACTCACAAAGCCATCTAAGTATGGCTTGTTCTCTGACTATACTGACCTCTAATCCCTCAACTCCTCACTTCCTTCCCAGGTCATAATCACCTTTGCACCAGCTACACTGTCCTTTCTTCCCCATCTTGACCCATTGGTGAACCAGTTCAACTCCACACTGCCTTCTTTTCTTGAGTTCCTTGAGAAGCCTCGGCCTTGGATCATTCTGACTATCTGCTGCCCTCACTCTTTTACATGTGCCACTAGACAAAGCTATGGAAAAATCATAAAACCATGCTGATTGGATCTACTTCAAATACATGTTACATAACTGAGCCCTCACTGTGGCAAGGCAACCCTTTTATACCTACCTCTATAATTAACTCACTATCCCACTAACCATAGAAGCTCATCCAAACCTTTTCATCCCTCTTCAAATCTCTCATAACTCTCCCTCCCTCCATCTTTTCTGTTGAGAACATTACCTCATGTTTTATGGGAAAAAAATGAGGATGTTTACGAAAAGCTCCCTCCTTTTTCTCCTCATCTCACATTACCCAGATGTCTTCTGTTACTGTCTCCTCCTTCATTCATGTCACATAATGAGGTGGCCCTTCATCTTGCCAAGTCAAACTCCTCTTGCTAAAATGAGGGAGTTGGGTTCAATGACCTTTGAGGGCCTTTCTAGCTCTAGGTTTGGGATCTTGTGTATGATCTTGGGTCAGTTACTTTACTTTCTATGAGTCTCAGTTTCCTTCTCTGTATAATGAGGAGGATGGACTATGTGGCCTCAGAGAGCTCTTCCAACCCTAGAACCATGATGCCATATGTGATCCCATGATTTATTTTTTTAAGGACCACACCTTAAACCCAAATCACTCTGGTTCTCTTTGATTCGTCAACAGTAGGTCCCAGTCTGACCCTCACTTGTTCATTGTTGGGGCTCTGATGGCTCTGAGTGAGTTTAAGTGGCAATTGTTTCTATTTTGACCAGAAATCCTCAGGGTCTTCATTTCCAGACCTACATTGATTTTTTTTTTGCCTAGGTAAAAGAAGCCATTCTTTGCCTCATTTCTTACCTAGCCTCAGTCATACAGAGTCCTGGAAAAGACGTTAGTTGAAACAGGCCAAGGTCTCCCACTGCTTCCAGGGCCATCTCCAGGAATCCTGATCTATATCTTGCCATTGGATCCAGATGGCTCCAAAAGAGAGAGTGAGAATGGTGACTTTGCACAGCCCTCCCTCACTTAAGTTCAATTCATTTGCAAGTCATGACATTACCTTCCTTGATGTCATGAACCTTTTTGAGAAAAAAGGACAAACAATGAATGAATGAATGAAACCCCTCTGCATGTATAAGTGATTCTAAGCCATCCTGTCTTCTCCAGCATATTGCTCCTCTCCGTCATCTCTACTGTCAATAATTTTTGGTGTCTGTCTACTGTCTGCTTCCCTCTTGCCTACAAACATTCCCCCTATCTCTGCCATCCTCAAAAAAAACCCAAAACTTCATCTCTCCAGTGTTACTAATGATCTCTTAATTGCCAGATCTAACGGTCTTTTCTCAATCCATATCCCTGCAGCCTTTGACACTGTCAATCACCCTATTCTTCTCTAGGTTATTATAACACTACTCTTACCTGGTTTTACTCCTGTCTATTTGACCATTCTCCAGTCTCCTTTGCTGGATCTTCATCCAGGTCACATCCACTAAATATAGTGTCCCAAGGGGCTATTCTCTTCTCCCGCTATGCTATTTTGCTTGGAACCTCATCAGCTTCCATGGATTTTATTATTATCTCCATTTTGATGATTCTCAAGTCTGCTTATCCGTAACTAACCTCTGCTGAGCTCCAGTCTCACATCTCTGACTGCTTATTAGACATCTGGAGCTGAGTGTCCTATAATCTTAAATTCAACATGCCCAAAACTAAACTCATTATCTTTTCCCCCAAAACCCTCCCCTCTTTCTAACTTCTCTTTTACTGTTAAGTTTACTACGATTCTCCCGTTACCAAGGTTTGCAATGTAGGTATTATCCTCAACTCCTCACTCTTTCGTCCCTCATGTCTAATCTTGACCAAAGCCTTTTACCTTCATAATGTCTCTTGCCTGTGCCCCCTTCTCTGCTCTGATACTGTCACCACTTTGGTGAATGTTCTCATAACCTCACATTTAGACTGCTGATTGGTCTCCCTGTGGCAAATATCTCCCCGCTCTGATATATCCTCGAGTTAGCCATAAAAGGATCTTCTCTTTTTTTAATATTTCTTTTAAAAATGTATTTTTTTACTTTTAGTTTACAACATTCAATTCCACAATCCCTGAGTTCCAGATTTTCTCGCCCTCTGTCCCCCATGGTGGCATGCAATTCAATATAGGTTCTACAAATTCCTTTGCATTAAACATTAGTCAAGTTGTAAAGAAGAGTAATAACCAGTGGAGTAAACAATGAGAAAGAAGGAACAAAGAAAAACAGAACACAAAAGAGAGAGACCAAGTAGTTTGCTTCAATCTGCATTCAGACTCTGTAGTTCTTTTCTCTGGATGTGGATGTCCCTTTCTGTCATGAGTCTCATAAAAGGATCTTCTTAGAGTGCAAGTATGATGTCTTCCCTCAATAAGCTTCAGTAGCTCCCTGTTATTTCTGATCATCCAGGACAATCAAAATAAGCACAACATTAATTACAGATGTGGCAGAGTGCATCATTGAGTTTGGAGTCAGCACACCCAGGTTCAAATCTTCAGTTAGTCATGTCTCTCTTGGCTCCAGTTTCGTCATCTGTAAAATGAGGAAAATGGGTAAAATGATTTATAAGGTCCTTCCTAGCTGTAAATCTGTGATCTTATTATCCTGAGTACAACAAAATACTCGGCTTTATCCTGCCTGTACATAAAGCCAAAACTGAGGTCCAATTTACTCTCATGGAAAGGCTTCTGCAGCCAAATGGTGTAGGAATTCACTTAGCTGAGCTATTGGGCAACATAATGACGGGTGAAAACTTAACTAGCAGAAGTTGGGAAGGTAATCGACAGTAGCAGAAAGACTGTGTGCCTTTCAAGTGAATTGAACAAATAAGCAAATAAATTCAGAGTGCTAAGGAATTAGCTACATGCCAAATACCAACATTCTCTTCAATAACTCATTACGAGTCCTGGCCACCTTCCAAAATGCTGGGTTATAAAATCTAGAAATGGAATTGAAAAGAAATTAAGAAAAATCTCACCTTTTCTTGCTGCAGCATGGTGAAAAAGTATAGGATTTGGAGTCAGAGGATCTGAGTTCAAATCCCAGCTCTGATAATAGCTTTCCTTTCTGACTTTGAGCAAGTTCCTTTCCTTCTCTGGGTTGAGACCTGTTCATTGTAAAACGACAGAGTTGAACTAGGTGACTTCTTGGGTCATTTTCACATTAGCTTGATTGTGTCTAATACTTGCACTATTCCTACCCTCCAACAGACTAAGATGAGGCTTGTGATATGGAAATGGCAGAAAGGGCTATGGATGAGATGAGGTTGACAAGGCACAAACTAAAAGATTACAGAAGCATTCATGAATTTGGCAAAAGGAAAGACTTGATTAATCTACATGAGAACCTGAGCCACGATCATAACTGGCTAGCTCTCTATAGAAATCTCTAGGCTTTCTCAGCCAAACCAAGCGTCTACCTAGCTCAAATCAAAGACAAATCTCTGACATAACCTTTAATCTACTTATGTAACTTGCAAACACAGCTTACGTCCAAGAACAAATAGCCCATGCAGGCAGACGTCTTGCAATGGAGAGAAAAAATCATCTCTTTTGAAGTTTCTCAGTCGAGAGTAAAAAAGAGAATTTTCCCTATCTGTGCTATACCATCCCTGTTATGGAAATTATTGTTTATTTGCACACACTGGCAAAAGAATGAACTTCTTGTGCTCAGCTTTCTTTGTTCACCCCCATTTCTATAGCTCTCTGCTTAGGAACAAAAAGTTGGTCAGCAAAGGATCCTGCAGCTTTCTTCCTGCATAAGGATGGACCCTATTCTGGTCACCCCTGCAGTTACAAACAAATCTGAGCATGGATTGCTGACAGCTCTTTTTTTTTGAGACTCTTTGCCTACAGGTTTCCACCTCTCATGTATAAAATTATAATTAGGGGGTCCTACCCTCTGAAAAGACAGGGTGTTGACCTAATTTAGGACACTAATCAATTAGCCCTTGCATTATTAATTGAGATTTCCACATCAATTTTCTTCTTTATGAAAACATCTGAGATGCTCAGAGAAATTTTGTAGAAATCTCAACTAAATATTTAACTTTCTTCTTTTCTTTTTTTAATTTTATGTTTATTTTTGGTTTATAACATTCATTTCCACAAGATTTTGAGCTACAAATTTTCTCCTCATCTCTCCCCTACCCACCACCCCAAAACAGCAATGCCACTGAAAACTCCCTCCCCCAGTCTGTTCTCTCCTATACCCTCCCCTGTTGCCCCTCCACTTTCTGTTAGGACAAGATGGATCTCCATACCCCAGTGCCTGTATATCTTATTTCCCAGTTGCATGTTAAAAAAATACTTTTTTAAAAAAGCATTTGAGTTTAAAACTTTGAATTCCAGATTCTTTCCCCTCTTCCCTCATCACCCACCCCTACTGGGGAGATAAGCAATTCAATATAGGTTGTACATGTGTAGTTATGCAGAACATTTCCATAGTGGGTATATTGTGAAAGACTGACTATATTTCCCTCCATTTTATCCTGCCACCCACTTGTTCTATTTTCTACTTTGACCCTGACCCTCTTAAAAAGTGTGTGCTTCTAATTACCCTTCCCCCTAATCTGCCCTCCCTTCTATCATCCCCCTCTTATTCCCTTCCACCCTATTTTTCTGTAGGGTAAGATACCCAATTTAGCATGTATGTTTTTCCCTCCTTAAGCCAAATTCTATGAGAGTAAGTTTGACCCATTCCCTTTTGCCTTCTTGTTCTTCCCCTCCATTGTAACGGTTTTCCCTTGCTTCTTTTATATGAGATAATTTACCCTGTTTTGTCTCTCCCTATCTCCTCTCATTATATTCCTCTCTCACCTCTTAACTTTATTTTTAAAATATCATCCCTTCCTATTCAATTGATCCTGGGCCCTTTGTCTATGTATACCTGTACACATATATGCACACACACTCACATATGTATTCATATGCATATATACCTTCCTATATAAACATATGTGTATGTATGATATATATATATATATATTTATATACATTTATATTCCCTTCAACTCTCCTCATACTGAGAAAAGTTTCATAAGTCACAATTATTGTTTTTCCATGTGGGAATGTAAATAGTTCAACTTTGATAATCTCCTTATGATTTCTTTTCCCTGTTTACCTTTTCACGCTTCTCTTGCTTCTTGTATTTGAATGTCAATTTTTCTATTCCACTCTGCTTTTTTCATCAAGAATGCTTGAAAGTACTCTATTTCATTGAATAACCATATTTTTTCCTGAAACATTATACTCAACTTTTCTAGGTAAGTGATTCTTGGTTTTAATCCTATCTCCTTTGACTTCTGGAATATCATATTCCAAGGCCTTTGATCCCTTAATGTAAAAGCTGCTAGATCTTGTGTTATCCTGATTGTATTTCCACAATATTCAAATTGTTTCTTATGGGCTGCTTGTAATATTTTCTCCTTGATCTGGTAATTCCAGAACCTGGCTATAATATTCCTAGGAGTTTTCTTTTTTGGATCTTTTTCAAGAGGTGATCAGTGAATTCTTTCAATTTCTATTTTACCCTCTTGTTCTAAAATATCAGGGCAATTTTCCTTGAGAATTTCTTGAAGGATGATTTCTAGTTATTTTTTTGATCATGGCTTTCACGCAATGTCCAATAATAATTTTAAAATTATCTCTCCTGTATTTATTTTCCAGGTCAGTGGTTTCTTCAGTGAGATATCTTGCATCGCCTTCTATTTTTTCATTTGTTTGGATCTGTTTTAGAGTATCTTGATTTGTCATAAAGTCATTAGCCTCCATTTGCTCCAATCTAATGCTGAAGGAATCATTCTCTTCAGTGAGCTTTTGAAATTCTTTTTCCATCTGGCAAATTTGGCTTTTGAAGGCATTCTTCTCTTCATTGGCATTTTGGGCCTCTTTTGCCATTTGAGGTTGTCTATTTTTAGGGTGTTATTTTCTGAAGTCAGGTTGTTGACTCTCTTTTCATGATTTTCTTGCATCATTCTCATTTCTCTTTCCAATTTTTCCTCCACTTCTCTTACTTGATTTTCAAAATCCTTCTTGAGCTCCTTCATGGCCTGTAACCAATTCATATTTTTCTTGGAAGCTTTTGGTACAGGAATTATAACTGTGTTGTCTTTCTCCCATTCCATGCTTTGATCTCTTTTGTCCCCATAAAAGGAATCTAAGGTTTGATTGCTGTGCTTGCTTTGCTTCCTTTGCTTGTTCATGTTGCCACTCAGTTAC
>CM053593.1:184328986-184342060 GCA_028646575.1 Pseudocheirus occidentalis
TGCAGCCCCCACAAACTCTGCCTCACTGGGCTACACACCCCAGGACCTCTACCCAAGACAGCAATCCAGATCCAAGCACATTAAAGCAAGAGCAATTATCCTCTAGATGGTCTTTTGGTCCCCCTACAATCTGCAGGCCAGGAGCTCTGAAGCAACCACGCAGCAGATACATGGCTGCTGTGCCTCACTTCTTACCCTATAGGGGCAGGTGCCAGACCCGCTCCTGCATTTCCCTCCCAAGTACCAACAGAGTTTAACACCGACCTTTTCCTTTGGCTTTGGCATTTATGGGTTGATAATTCTAGAAACTGCCACTGCTGCTGGCAACCACTCTCCCCAAGTCTGCTCCAGCTGCTACTGGTCAGGGCTGCCCTGGGGCTAAAACCGTAGCAAAGAGGGAGCATTCCTGGCATGCAAAAACACAGAGGTAAAATATGGAATGCTAAGTTTGGGGAAGAACAAGTAGCCAGTTTGACTGGAAAGTAAAATGTGTAAAGGGGAGTAATGTGAAATATATTTGACAACATAGACCAGAATTCTCTACTCTATCCTTCACTTCCAGCATGCTGCTATGTGACTGACAGTTCTTCTCTTACTAATGAAACTCAGCTGCCAGTGTTTGGTTGATGCCTTAATGAAGCAATTCCAGTAGTCTCTGCCAAGAAAAGGTTGTCTCTTCTTTCCTGAGAAGTCTTCAAAGCCCATAGTCATTCATTCTATTTGACCCAGTGACCCTTTCAGCTGACATGAGCATGGGTAACTCCACCTGCAAAGAGAATTTGAAGGCAGAGGATGGGGTTAGGGATGAAGGGCTTTAGCAGAAAAGATCAGCATCTCTAGAGCCATCTTGCCTAAGATACTAAGGAATGGGCTCCTGCCAGAACCTGGGCATCATTTTATACTTTAAGATCACTCATCTCTGAAAGGAGTCCATGGGTAAGTGCTTTCAGAGAGCAGAGGCTCAGCAGATTTTATTTCCCTCCTCTCCAGTGCCCAGAGAGCTCATAGTTAGAAAATCAAGTCAATGTATTCAGCAAATAAAAATATACATACATATATGTGTACATATATGTGTATATACATACATATATAGCTAATATGCAGGGTAATGGATTTGGAGTCAGGAAGACCTAGGTTCAAATCTTATCTCAGACACATAATAACTGTGTGACTCTGGGCAAGTAACTTAATGCATATGCACTTCCAGTTCCTTCATCTGTAAATTGAGTGGCTTGGATTCAGTGACCTTTGAGGTCCCTTCTAGTGCTTAATCTATAATCCTAAAGCAAGAAACAGTTCTCCTCAGCCATCCATGGTTGACCTTGGTGGGACAGCTGCTAGCCGCGGTCGCCCTACCTTTCATCACATAGATCTATGCCAAAGTCTGCTCCTGCTGTTCCTACCCTATACATAGCTGGCTTCCTCTCCTGCCTTCAGTACTGCCTCCTTCTCTGTGCAGCAAGGAAACCACTCTTCAGGTGATAACCCTAAGATCTCTGCCCCTCTACTCATTTTCTAGGTATCATATCCAAATAGGTTTCCTTTCCAATCTTAGAATTATAGGATTTAGAACTTAGAAGGCATCTAGCATTCAGCTCTCATGTTTTACAGATGAGGAAACTAGGCCTATAGAGGTTAAGTGACTTGTCCAAGGTCACACAGGGGGTGGTGTATAATTAGTAAATAGTAGGGCTGAAATTTGAACCTAGATCCTCTGATTCCACACACAGTGGTATTCCTTACACTGCACCATGGCCTCTCTCTGGTTTCAAAGCAGAAAAAAAAACTTATCTCCACATTTGGAGACTTAGACGGCACCAGAACTTCTCCATCACAGCTTTTCAACAGTTTTCAGTATCCTCGTGGGAGTAAATGAGATTCTTTCTTGACAAGCGTTTCTCCAGCCCAGGTAAATAAATTGATAAACAAGGTTTGCCTAGTCCTCCTTTATAGTCAACTTTGGGCATTGAACCTGTTTTAGGGGGAAAGAAATGGGTCAAGTCAGCTGCAGAATATTACAGAATGGAAAAATTAATAGGATCTGTCTTTACAGCCAGTGTCTTGATTATTACCCTCCAGTCAGTCTCAAGTACAGTACAGAATAGGGAATCGGGGATCTGAGTTGTCTCGCTGGGGTGATTTTGAGCTGAGTTTTAAGAGAGACAGAGTGGGGCCATGCATGAATGGCACTGGATCTGGTGACAGAAAACCTAGGTTTTAGTGATGGTTCTATCACTTTCTGCATTTGGGGCCTGGACTGAGTCACTTAATTTCTCTGAGCCTCCATTTTCTCATATGTTAATACAAAATGAGGTGAGACTAGATGACTCCTAAGGTCCTTCTAGCTTCTTAAATCTTTTGATTTAGTAGGTTAAATTGTAAATAGTGACAGGCCCTGCAAGGAACAGCTGCAGCCACACAGCAAAGAACAGCCTTCACATGTGCAAAGGGTTGACAAGACAGTTTGTCATGAGTGAATCCTTTCAGAACTTGCATACATCGACAGCAATTGCCCTCTCTGAATGTGAGGTACAATATGGGACCCCATTTCAATTGATTGGCCCCACTTTAAAGCTAGTTTGATCAATCATGGTGCCAGCAACTGCTGTTATTTCACTCCATCCCTGGGTATTTCCATAACGGAGAGAGATTCAGCTAGAATCTGCCATCAGTCTCCCCTTTCCTTTATACCTTGAAGACTGTCAAGTCAGTGAAGGAAGGTTGAGAAGATGGATTTTAGCTAGGGTGTACCCCATCTCTGATAAGTAATAAGTCCCTCACATTTTGATAGAAATTTGAGGTCTGCAAAACACCTTCCTCACATCCACCTGGCTTTGTAGGCATTTGGTATTATAAGCATTATTATTCCCATTTTATAGATGAGGAAATGGATATTCTGAGAGGTTGTTATTTTCTTATGATTATATAGCTAGTAGATGTTTGAGGCTTGACTTTAGGTATAATCAAGCTCTTGTAGGATCGTAGATTCAGAGGTAGAAGGGATGCTGGAGGTGATCTGTTCCAAACTCTTCCTTTCACAGATGAGGATGCCGAGGGCAAGGGAGCTTAGGTATCTTGCCTTAGGTTACAGAGGTCATCAATAACTGAGCTAGGAATCCATCATAGGTCCTCTGACTGCAAATTACATGCTCTTCCCACTGTGACACACTTCTCCCACTGGATTCTAAATTCAGGACTGGTTTCCTCAAGACCATACTGCTTAGCAGACGCCTTTCCTGAAACAGATAACCTTGATCAAGGTAGCCACAACACTCTTGGTAATAATACACTCAAGGGAGCTGAATCCAGATTACTAAGATGCTCTGCACATCACTTCCCCTGGTATAACTGAGGAGTCTTCCAGAGTCCTTACCTCCTTTCCCCAGACCTAGGAATCTAGAGTCCTCTTTAATCTGCCCAGTATCTGACCTGTCAGTAACATTACTGTTCCTAATTCCATTTCAGTTAGAGTAATTTTGTTCTCTCTCATCTGTGAGACTAATGACCAGGATATATCACTGGGGCCCAGTAAACGATGAAGTGTAACAGCAATATTGATTCTAGTCTTCTGTCTCTGTCCTCACAGTGATTGAGACTGGGAGTAGAATTAAGTATCATAGCATTGTAGACAGAGAGTTTACCTTGAAGCGATCCAGAAAGACCTAGATTCAAGTCTGACACATACTGTGTGTGGTCAAGGCAAATCTCTGAGACTATACATTGCAAAGAAGGGATAGAGGGTATTTCTTCACCTGGGCAATCCCTATACCAATGAAATCACAGGTTAGATCCATGTCCCTTTACTTTCTCCTTTAGGTAATAGGGGAATCATGGTAATGGCAGTAGGGAAGAGGAGAAAGTTAATGTATATCAGTATAGAGACACAGTTCAAGGTCCCAAAAGGAAAGATGGAGCAAAAAATCTGGGTTCAAAAGTCCCACCTCATATTCTTACTAGCCATATGGTCCGCCATAAATCTCTTAGAGCCTAAACTTACTCGTATGTTAGATGGGAATGATACCACCTGCCTGAGAAGGATGTTGAGAGGAAAACACTTTACAAACTTCAAAATGCTATAGAAATGTGTATTTAATATATGTAGTTGCTTTCATTGAGTCTCTACAATTCATAATCAACTTACAGGAAGAACTTTTCATTCAACTGCACCAGGGCTCCAATATTTATGAGCAGAATTTATTTATCTTGAGTTTTGGGGTGGGGTAATAGGGGGGAATAGTATGTGATATTTCAGTAGAAGGCTGCCATTGAAGACAGGAAGACCTTGGTTCAAATTCTGCCTCTAACAGATACTAATTGGGGAAATCACTTAACCTCTCAACTCTGTAAGAGTAGAAGCTACAGATGAGCAGTTACACTCTTAAAATACCAGGCTTTTGAGGGTTTATTGGGTTTTTTTTTCAAAATTCAAGTGCTACCTTCTCTCTGAATGTTTTTCTTTTTCATGTTGTAGTTTGGTTTTTATTGGCATTTGGAGAGAACATGACACTCAAAATTAAAGACATAAATGTAAACCCTATAGAGCAGCAGTTCTCAACCTGTGGGTTATGTTCAATTTAAATACATCCTGAATATCAGATATTTACATTATGATTCATAACAGTAGCAAAATTACAGTTATGAAGTAGCAACAAAAATAATTTTACGGTTGGGGGTCACCACAACTGTATTAAAGGGTATTAAAGGGTCATGACATTAGGAAGGTTGAGAACCACTGCTACAGAGAGATCATGGACCTCTGACAAATAACACAGTATATCATGATCTGAATCTTTTTTCTGATCCATTAAGTTGCTAGTGCTTCCTCCACCCCCCAGAAAATCACCTTTGTATCTCTTTTGTAATTAGTAAATTAGTCATTTGTGTCTCCTCCAACAGAATGTAAGCTCCTTGAGGTCTGGGACTGTTTCACTTCTGTCTTTGATTTCTCACCCCCAACACATAGTAAGCATTTAATAAATAGATGTGAATTGAGTGCTCAGTGTATTGATGTAGATCGTTTCAGTCTTAAGTGCTCTCTACATTGATGAAATGCAAGTGGAGATTTAAACAACTAAAATATAATACGACATGTTTGTTCTTGTCAGGGTCTGAGATTTTGAATACTTCACTTGCTTATGGAAAGATCATCAGAAGATAATGAAATTGTCCACTGGTCACAGACTACCTCACTACCTTTGTTCCCAGCCATTCATTAACACAAGATCCAACAGGAATGTGGAAAATATATTGTGCTGCTCACCATAATTTAGGGTTGAAGAGTAAGGTCTTTCTCCAAGGAAATCCAGTCCTGAATCAAGAGTCAAATAGGAGAGGCTATGTCTCTCCTACCACCTACCTGGGAGGTTACAAATCTTTTCTCTGAGGTGTTGAAAGAGCCAAACTGGAGCAATTTCTGTCAGCTAAAGATTTTTTACCCTTTCTGAGTGCAGTAGTACTCTAGCTGAAAAGAATGCTAATATCTCACAGTAGAACCCATGTGTGCCTGGTGCTGGAAGTGTAACTTTCCATTGAAAAAATGAGCCTGAGACTCAGAAGAGATTGACCCATTAGCAGAGAAGATACATTCTGTGAGCTATGTCTGCCTCAGCAGCCAAGTCAACTTCCTGGCCCCTCTCAGTAGCTAATTGAACTATCAAACAGAAAGGCTGTGCCTTACAAGGAGCAAGCCCTGTGTATCCACCCAGTTAACTGAGACACTGTGCTTTGAGGGGAGTCAGTCTTCGAGCAGCAGAATTACTCATCCAAGACCGTCAACATCCTGACCATAATGAACTTTGTGAGGAATCTAGAGAAAGGACTGCTGTTTCAGTTGGAGTTGCTTTAGTCAAGTACATATATGTCTCATTACAATTGTATTTTAAGTTTATACCCACTGCCCTCATTGGATTCTGTGTATCTATGAGAGTCCTCTCTGTATTTGAGAGGGAAATCCTCTACAACTACTATTCTGGCTATGCCATTTGCGGAGCATGTCTTCTAAGAACTCACTGAGTCTACTGACTGATTGTTAACAGAAAGTACACTAGGAGGGGCTTGCATTAAGGATAACTACCCACAGAGTTACCCCTAGAATTCAAGATAACAGCAGCCTCTCCAAAGACTCAAACTTGCTAGTGTCAGCCAAAGGTGGGAGAGTCAACTCAGAAAAGCCAATAGAAAAGTATCTGCCAGTATTTTATCACACTTTTTATTAAATATGTAGGGAAAGTCTGCCTTTGGATGCCAATTTACATTTTCTGGGACCTCCCTCTTAGTTACTGAAAATTGAAAGTAAAATTCTGAGTTTCTTCTTCTGATTTATTTAAAATTCAATACAATATGAGTGTGTGCACACACACGCATGCATACTACAATATGGTATAATGGATAGAATGGTGATCTTATGGTCAGAACGGCACATATGTTAATTTCTGCCCCAGTCATGTATTTTCTCTGTGACCATGAACAAGTAGGTAAAACTCTATGTACCTGATTCAACTCCCTATAACTTATCTGCTGACAAGTTGCTGGGTTGCCAGAGGGATTTCCCACACCAGAAATTCCATAAATGAATGAAATCACAATACTTTACATATCTACATGTGTATATAGCAGTGACTAATAACAGTTAATATATACTCTTACACTTTAAGGTGACAAAGCCATTATTTCATTTGATCCCCACAGCAGCCCTGTAAGGTGACTAGCATATGTCCTTATTCTCACTTTACAGGTAAAGAAACTGAGGCTCAGAGTGGATAAATAATTTACTCAAGGCCATACAACTAGTTAGTGTCAGATCTAGGTCTCTGACTATAAGACAAGCACTTTTACCATAATATATTAATCTACAAATGAAGAAAAGCCTATATTCTTTCTTAAAGAATTCTAGAGGTACATATTTGAGCTATGTGTGAAATTCATAATTGCTAAGTTGGGGGACTAAATTAAATTTAAGTTTGTCAGTCTACTTGCACTGAGTATATACATCAAGTATGTACCCAAGATAAGGTACATAACTATATAAAAATGATCCATCATTTCTATTCTTTTCTCAGAAAAAATAAGGAGGGAATAATCAAGAGAGCTCAAATATCTTTTCCCTGACACTCTTCGTTTGGTGACTCTTCAAGCAACTCCCCAGTAGACTATTAACTTCAGACTTCTACCAATTATGTACTCAGCTCAACACAGGTCACACTCTTGGCAATGTGTTGGTCTACTCTCTCGAGCAGCTGTGAGTTGGACTACCTTTCTGGGTCTGAGTTTGTATTCTGGGGAAGTCACTTGAATACTTGGGGCCTTTAGAGATTTGACTTGGAGAGACTTTATAGCTGAAACTGAAAACTGCTTAATGATGTCCATTCTTTTTTTTTCTCTTGGAACTGAGAATTCTTCGAATGGCTCTAGGGTTTAGGAAGAAGTTGTTTTGGATACCCTAGAGGTCATAGGATCATAGAATTTGTAAAAGAGTCTTTAGATACCACCAAGTCCAATTCTCCCATTTTATAGAAAAGAAGACTAAAGCCCAGAAAGGAAATTTGACATTCCCCTGGTCACAAAAGAAGCCCTTCCCAGGCCATCTTAATTCTTATGCCTTTCTTCTTTTTATTATTTCTAGTTTCTCCTATATATAGCTTGTTTATATGTGGTTATTTGCATGTTGTCTCCCTCGTTCAACTGTGAGCTCCTTGAGAAGAGACTGTCTTGCTTTTCTTTGAATCTCCTTCACTTACCACACTCCCTACCATGTAGCAGGTGGTCACTTGTTTATTCACCAACTCTGACTCCAGATTTAATGTTCTTTCCCCTGCACCAGACTGCCATTTATGTTTCTTCAGGGTTTTGTGAGATATTTCACCGGCCATGTTCCAGAAGGGTCTTATGGTAAAAAGTGCATTGAACACTGTAGTCAGAAAACTTGGGTTTGAGTCTGTGTAACTAGTTGTGTGACCCTGGGCAGTTTTTTTCACCTCTGAAGATCGACTCCTCAGGTATCAATTTATGGCAGCAAATATATTTTTATTTTATATCATCTTTGTCACACATATCCACAGAACTGTTGGGAGTGTTGTATAAACTTGAAAGAACTATATGATTGTTATTACTGTTTGTAAGATCTAGACTTTGCTACTAAGAGCTGAGTTTAGGCATGTTTAACCTCTATCAATCTCTGTTTTCTTGTCTGAAAATGGGGATAATAACCCCTGCTCAACTTATTTAGCAGGATAGCCGGGTAAATTGGAAATAATACTTTAAGGGAAGTCATTAGCACTATAGGGAATTATGAAAGGTTTCTCCTAGAAAGTAGGATGTTAGCTGGGACTTGGAGGTCAAAGTGAAGAGGAAGAGCATTCCAAGCATGGGACACAATCAATGAAAATGTTTGGAGTCTGGAGAGGGAATGTTATATGCAAGGAACAGCAGAGAGGTCTGTGTCACTATGTGGCAGAGTACAGAGAAAGGTTGGAAGGGATGTTGTAAATGAAAAAAGCCTGGAAAGATAAGAGGGGACCAGGTTGTGAAGGGCCATATGAAATAACCAAATATTTGAGATAAAAGATCTAATCATAGGGGCAGCTAGGTGACACAGTGAATAGAGCACTGGCCCTGGAGTCAGGAGGACCTGAGTTTAAATCCAGCCTCAGACCTTGACATACTTACTGGTTTGTGTGATCTTGGGCAAGTCACTTATTAACCCTAATTGCCCTGCCTTTTCCCCTCCAAAAAGACAAAAAAAGAAAGATATAAAAATTAGGGTATTTGGTGAAGTTCTGCTTCCCAGAATCTTTTGTCCACTCCAAAGATGTAAACAGTACAAGACCCTCTGAATACTTCAGGTTCTATGCCTCTGGTCCTGCCATATGCACTTGCTCACGGTTTGGGCTAGTTACTTAGATTTTTGCTCACTCCTGTCTATAAGGTATTTCTCTTTCTTAGAAGAAGGAGAAAAGATAACACAGTATCTTCCACCTAAAGGCTTTTTCCTTTCTCTAGTACTGGTTCTGAGATTTACATTAAGGGCTAAAACGGGTTGGAGTAAATGGAGCAGGTTTGCAATTAGTTTTCAAAGTACTTATCTCATTAAAGTAAATGAATTATTGATTTAGTGACACTCATGCTTTTAGTGAGTGGCATGGTGCCATCCCAGCTCTGTTCCCTGGCTTTGGATGCAAAGGGCCAGCTCAAGCAAACTTGCTTTGTGTGGGGATTTTTTTTAATTTTAAAATTTCTTTCTCGTTATTTAGCTTTGTAATTAAAGTGGATTCACATAAGAAATGAAGGGTCAGTTTATGGGAATGGAAACCCAAGAGACCTGCTCAGTTACCTCCCTATAGGGAAGGACAAAGTGAGAAGAGAATAAGAAGGCCCTGAATTCCACCAGTTAATGCAGGTTGGGAAAATTAGAGAGGAAGAAGCCACTAATTTGGGGGAAGGGGCTATTTAAAATGGGCAGCATGCCACTCCATTAGGGCTGCTATCCTTTTTACCTTCCCTTTTTCTGGGCATGTGCTAAAGTAGCTACTGCCACAGAAGGTTATGAAACTCCTGGATAACTTCATTGCTATATAGTGATGCCCTCAGAATTCCTGGAGCACCGTCGCTACTAGCTTTCAGAGATGGCAAAATCTCAGTCCCCCTGATGAGTGCCCAAGGAGGGAAAACAGACTGGAATGAATCACAAACTTTTGCTGAGCTCTTGCCAGGGAACATAGGAGCCATGGAGGTTATAAGGGAAAGAGCGCTAGACTTGTCATCAGAAGACCTGGTTTCCAGGCCTGGCTTTGCTTCTAACTGACCATGAGTTTGGGTCATACACTTAATCTCCTGGACCTCAGTTTCCTCGTTTGTTATACAAGAGGTATAGTGGACTGTGGGTACTCTTCCTGACCTAACATTCTGTAATTCTAAGAGGGGAGCAGAATGAATTGGGGCCACCCAATCTAAAAGGAAATACCCTTGTGGTTCAAACAGAAATGGCTGAGACACGAGCCTTATCTCCAACCAGATACCAAGTAGCTTGGCTGCCACAAGGCTTTGGAGGAGGAGGCATTTGGAAAGAAGAGCATGATGAAGAGAAGTCCAAGACACTCACATTTGGCCTTAGAATTATGAACTCCTCAGCAGGGGCATGTATCTGGGAATGGAAGCCACTGAAACAAGCCCCTGAGCCAAGCGCTTGATGGCTGAACTCTCCCTGTCTCTGTCCATTTTAGACACTGACTCAGCATCTTCTCAAACCTCCCTGAAGAGATTTAATCTCCATGGCATGGGGGAATGCTCCCATTAAAGTCAGCTTGCTTATTCTGAGCTGGATTTCCTCTTATTTTCACCCTTTCTTTGATCCAAGGAACATTGTCAGCATCTCAGTACAAAATGGTAGGAACTCCAGCTGGAGATATATTCTATGGGGAGTTTTAAAGAGTTAAGGAGGCAGACGTGGTATCATACTCTTTGGGTAAACTCTATTTGAATATCACTGGCAAAAGAGAAAGTTGAATTTTTATTTAGTCCTGTGATTGGTATCCACATTGGGCTCCACAAAGCTTCTTTTGAAGCTGTTTCAGAACTGAATCCCTACCCTCCTTGTTCCCTCCTCCTCCCAGGCCATCCTCACCCACAGTAGGACCATCAATCAGATCCATAAGATATTGGTTTCCAAAAGATTTAGAGAAAGATGGAATGATCTGGAAAATACTGTAAGAAGTTGAATTCTAGAAGAATCAGCTAAGGCATGGAGTATCAGGCAACTGCTATAATACTAGAATGCCAGAGTCCAAAAGTCAAAGTTGGAGGCAATCTGATACAGGGGAAAAACAGATCTAGATTTGGGGTCAGATGACCTGGCTTCCAATCCCAGCTCTGCCATTTTACCTCTGTGCCCTTGGATAAATTGCTTAACCTCGTTGGGCACTCGGTAACCTCTGAAAAATGGGTGGGGGAGAGTTGAACCTCTAAAGTCTCTTCCAACTCTAAATCTGTAACCCTATGAATAAATTGAGTTCTTACCCTGTTGCAGAGGCTGGCTGTTATCTAAAGTTTAGGGCATGGGATGAGGAGGGTAAGGAAGGTTGATTTTTTTTTTTTTGCTTTTGAAACTGCTAAAATTGACCTCATATGTGTTAATTGTAGGCAAACCCTGTAGAGCTACTAGAATTGCTAGGTTTATAGGTATAGTACAGTCTCTGGAGATACTTTCCCAATTCCCAGGTTGCATCCCAGGGCATGGCAGCTTTTTCTCCTTTGAGGGCTTTAGAGGACCCTGAGGACTGTGAGCACCTCTAGTCATGCGCCCCTACTGGTGGATTTCACCTTCATTATTATCAGTTGATACCAATTAATCAAGCCAGACTCAATTAAGTTTTAGAAAGAGGTATTTGCTGGGGTAAACATGGCACAAAACATGTCCCCCAAAAGTCTGTGACATAATCTCTCATTACATACATAGTTTGGGTAAACTGAGCTCAAGCTTGGAGCACGCCTGTAACACTTGTAGCATAGTTCCTAATTGCTGGAAATTCTTTTCTCTCTATCATGTGTTCAAGATGCCCATTAGTGATCGTATAGATTTCTTCTGTGTTCCTTGTAGAATATCAAACCTGCCTTCCCTCAATATGTCTTGTTTGTCCTTGGCTCCTTATGCAGGCACTACTTCCAGCCACTTTCATCTAGGGACATTGCTAGGATGCCAATGAAAAATACTCTGACCCCCTGATGTTCACAAGGTCATCCTCTGGTCAAATGATTCCCTTGAAGGGCATTATTTGGAGTAGTTCCTTCCTCTATGCTGCCAGACACTCATGTTTGGACCCCAAACAACTTGCTATTTTATGAAATACTCACAAGTTATGGCTGAATCTGTTTAGTCAATCCAAAGACACTGTCATGTTTAGCATCATTTTATTTCACCCATTGGTTTTTACTCCTTTCAAACTGATGAAAGAATTTTTCTGCATTTAGTTAAAATATCTTTGATTGATTCAACACAGATGAACACCTCGTTCATACCTCTGATTGATTGAAATAAGAAGCCCATAGAGATGTGCTAGTAAATGTTTAACAATCAGTTTTCCAGGAGAAAAAAATATAAAGATGATGCACTTTTAAGTTCAACCTGCATTATTAAAATTTTCTCTATCACTCTCTCAAGTCTTAACAATCAGCAAAATAAAGCTCTGATTTATGGCATTCGCCAGTTCACAAGATATAATAAATATCCACACTGAATATTTAATAATAAGCTCTTGAGTCCCATTTCAAGCAGGCTCCAGCATAATCCTGGCAGCCTGAGACCTCTGTCATTAAGAGGCATGGAACACTTGTCTTATGCAGGGAAATCCTCACAACTTTAAATCACTGATTAAGACAAAAAGACCATTTCCCAAGGAAGTTAGCCTCTGGTGGAGTCTATGCCGGCTATATTCTTTGAATAACTCTGTGCTTGAAGATTGCATAGGACATGTGTGACACATAAATACCAAGAAGCCAAGCCATTTGCTTTGGTGGCAATGACTGTAAGGTCTCTTGCTTCCCCCAGCTTGAAAAACGGAATCTAGAAAAGTCACTACTTTTGACAATTCACTTTTAACAGGCTAATGCCTGTTCTCCTAGGGCCTGGTGGGAAGGTCCTTTAACATTGCTTAGAGTTTTCTGAAAATTTTCCTAGGATTTATCGTCCTAACCAGGAAAGGCAAAATTTCCCAAAACTAGACCAACGTGTTATCAAAATGTCTTGTGTGCTCAGGTCACTGTTCCTCTTTCTCTACCCTTTTAAAGTTATAAAATTTGTAGCATAGGCAACAGGCAGACCCCTCGTCCCTGAGGATCCTCTGAAGATTTCCTTCCCAAACACCGAATGTGGATTTTCTAAAATGGGCATCTTTTAAATGAGACTTCCCTATAAAGGTGAGGTCATTATGCCCAGGTAGACATGACACTAAGCCAGTGTGCAGAGTTTTCAGTGATAAGACTGACTAAAATGGGATTTCCAGGAATTACAGAACTGTTATCTACAGATATCACCAAAAGGGAGAGAGGTCAAAAAAAAGAAAAACAGGGGGAGAGAGAGAGAGA
>CM053593.1:184342560-184397560 GCA_028646575.1 Pseudocheirus occidentalis
CCCCCCCCAATGCCCCAGGGCTTGACCTGGCTGGGGTTTTGGCCGCAGATCCCAGACTGCTGCAAAGAGCCCCACCTGCTGAGCTGTTTGTAGCAACAGATGTGCTTTCTGTCTTTTGGAGAGTTTTAGAGCTTGAAAATCTGTTTAGAGTCCCATTTTATGAGTTTTTAGCGTGTTTGTGTGTGAGCTGTGGTGCTTTGCTGCTTCTACGCCGCCATCTTGGCTCCGCCCCCCTCATTTCCTTTTTTTAAAAGAGGACTTCTAAATTGACTAAGATGAGAATAGATGGAAACAGACAATATTAGAGGAGCTTTGAGAAGTGTACTAGTACACTACTGGTAAAGTTGAGAAGATGTCACACCATCCTGGAAAACAATTTGCCCATCAATTGGAGAATAACTTAACAGGTAGTCATATATGAAAACAATGGAATATTACTATACTATAAGAGATAATGAAAGAGCTGGTTCCAGAGAATCAAGTGAAGCCATGTATGCACTGATGAAGAATTAAGTGAGCAAAACCAGAAGAACAATTTATTCAATAAATTATAAGGAAAAAACTATAAAGAAAAACAGCTTTGAAAAACTTAAGAACTCTGATCAATGCAGTGACCAACTATGATTCCAAAAGACTGGTAATGCTACTCACCTTCTGACGGAGAGGTGATGAATTCAGAATGGAGAAGGTGGGTGTCAATCAAATTGAACTACTACCACCACCTTGACCACCTCCAAGCTTTGAGCCTGTATCCTGGACCCAGAAGCCTTTGAAATAGCAATGCTTCCATACATACCAGTGCCCTTAGCCATCTCAAGAAGCATTCCCTGTGGAGATATAGCAGGCCATTGCTCTTGTAGGTGCTATCCCCATATCCATTAAAAACAAAGAAAACAAAGTTCTTGTCACTGAAGTTCTTGTTACTATCAAATGGTTCAACATTAGAAATTGATATGATCTTATCAATGGAAATGACATTAAAGAAGCATCCTATATGCGCTAAGGACTGTAGACTTTTTCATCTGACTTGCGTCTGAAAGCTTTCATATATGTGATTTCGCCTTTTATAATGTGAGCTCTTTGAGATCAGGGATTATTTTACTTTTCTATTTATGTCCTCAGGCCTTAGCATAGTACTTTGCACATAGCAAGTGCTTTATTCAGTCATTCATTCATAATGACCATGCTTGACCTCAGGCAGAAGTTGAGGGTTCTACCCTCACCCTAACTTTTCTGCCTCAAAAAGGGAGGCTTCTACCTCCCTTCATTGCAGAAGTGGGGCACTGTCGTAAAAACTGCATGTATTGTCAGATGCATTAGATGTGTTGGTTGGTTTTGCTGAAACACTTTTGTTCCCCTTTTTTTGGAAATCTTTGTTATAATAGATGGCTCGTGGAGTTGTAGAAGGGAGTGGGACTTCAGAAATGAAAGTGATATAAAATAAGATTGCTAACAAAAGTTATAAATTTAGAAAATATAATAAAAGTATTGCTAGACTAGTATACAAGGGGAGATTCCATAGACATTGTCAAATGCCATAGTGAAATCCAGATATTGTGAACCTTTCATGATAGCCTTTTAGACAAGATGAATAAATAATGAGTAGATAAAAATACAATTATCTGCTTTTGGAACTAGTAGAAATGATTGTACCCCAAAACTCCCCCCACAAATTCATAAATTGATGTCAGCATGAAGAAAAATGTGTTGTAGAGTATCATGGAGCTCTGTCCTTTGTTCTTTCCTGACAGCTTTTTTTTTAATCAGTGACTAGGATGAAGCCATAGTTGACCTGCTTATTAAATTAAATTAAACTGGTAGGGATATAACTGACACATTAGTTAATAAAATAAATATTCAAAACAAGTCTTTATAAACTAAAGTGACATGCTGAATACAATATGATGAAATTGAATATAAAATCCTACACTTAAGAAAATTAATTGCCGAGGTACAAGATAAAGGATACTCAGTAGTTCATATGAAAAAAGATGTAGGCTTCTTAGTGGACCATAAGCTAAGTGCAATAGTGTGATATGGCAACCAAAAAACTAATATAATATTGGAGATATATATATATATATAGATAGATAGATAGATACATACATACACATATATGTATATATAAAAATATAAAATGGACCTGTGATGTCATTGGTGTTCCCTCTGCACCTCCTTGTATATTCATTGTACTAGTACAGAATGCACTCCTTCTGTGCCTTTTCATTCTAAATGATCTTGTGTGTGTTGTGTTGTTCTGTCAACATAAGATTCACCCAACACAATTCAGGAATTCCTTCAGTTGTTCTAGTTCTTTGAGGGGACCAGTGCAGCTCTTGAGCTCTTCTATCCATTGTACCTCAGTCTCACTTTTCCAACTTTGAATGTCCTTGTAATATAGTGTAAGTGTAGTAAAAGTTCCATGGTATAGTATAGAAAAATTGTCGGATTTTGAGTCAGAGGATGTGGGTTTGAATCTTGACTAGGTTGCATACTGTGTGTTATTTGTCTTTCATTTTGAAGAGGACCAATGACAAAATGGGGTGATGTCTTGACTTGCACATGAATTGGATTTAAGTGAAGCAGAGTTACATAAATTTGTCAGCCTCACTTACTCTTCCAGAGTCATCAAAGTCCAGTGGCACAACAAAAGTCAGAACAACTGGTGATGGCCTAGGATGCAGCAAATGACCTTAGTGTCTTTGATGTTTGACCAAGCTCTAAGTGCTCCACAGTATCCCTCTTCAGCTGCCTTCATGGCCATTGGAACACATTGTTCTCATCTCTTCATTCTTCCAGGGAAAGAAAGTCCACATGCTTGGGTAGACATCTCCTTAACTCATTGACCAATTTGAAGCCTGTTTGTTACCTTCAACCTGGTCTAGCCCATTTGTCAAGATGGCTTTATCAGGGTATGACCACAAGTAAAAGTTGGGTGAAGATGAACTCCAAAGGTGGATGAGTAGCCCTGAAAAAGATTCAGCAAGCCTTAACACCAGGGGTGCTAGTCCTCCCTGAACACTACTTAAGTGATCTCAGTCAAGTCACTAACCTCCCTGGACCTTTATTTCTTCATGTGTAAGGTTATGGGCTTGATCTAAGTGGTCTCTAGGGTTTCTTCTACTCAGGGATGTACTGGAGCCAGCTCACACTGACTCCCAAGACCTAACTGTTAAATTTTTAATATGAGTATTTAAATCTCAGAAATTGGCAAATGTTCAAATGAGGCCTTGATTTATTGTTTTGTTGATTATCTATATGTAAGAAAGTGGTTGATTAAATAAATGTAAATAATGAAGATTAAACTTAAAAGTATGCCAGGCATTTTTTTCCTTTGGAGCTGGTTGTTAAACATTTATCGACACACTCCTGTTTCTAATTCTAAATCCTATTATCTTATTTATTTATTTGTTACATTTTGAGTTCTTAGTTGTCCCTCTCCCTCCCTCCCAACACTGCATTATTGAAGACCAACATTATTTATTGATTGATTTATACACACACACATATATATACATCTATATGTATACACACACATATATATAAATAAAATATGGAATCATACAATTCATAATTCTGTATATTAGTTCTTTCTCTGGAAGTAAATAGCATTTTCCTCTATAAGTCCTTTGCAGTTGATGTGAATGATCATATTACTCAAAACAGCTTAGTCACTCACCATTACTCTTCAAACAATACTGTTATTATTGTATACAACATCCTCTAGGTTCTGTTTATTTCATTCTGTGTTATTTCATGCAAATATTTCCATGGGTTTTCTCCCTAAACCCATCCTACTTGTCATCTCTTATAGTACAGTAGAATTCCATCACAATCTTATACTACAGTTTATTTAGCCATTCCCCAATTGGTGGGCATCCCCTCACTTTCTAGTTCTTTGTCACAAAGAGAGCTAATATAAATATTTTAGAACTATACATATTTAAATTATTTTCCTTTGTCCCGATCACCTTAGGAAACAAACCTAATAGTACTATTACTAGGTCAAAGAGTATATAGTTTTATAACTCTTTAGGCATAATTCTAAATTACTCTCCAAAATGGTTGGATCAGTTCAGTCCCAATTTTTCCATATCACCTCCAAAATTTGTAATTTTCCTTTTATATCTTTTCAGCCAATCTGATAGGTATGAGATGGTACCTTAAAATTATTCTAATTTTCATTTTTCTAATCAATAATCAGATCATTTTTCACAATTATATATAGCTTTGATTTCTTCTTCCAAAAATTACCTATTTATATCCTTTGAAATCCTTTAATCTTTTAAAGTAATTCCTCACAAGTCATTGTTGGCAATATATAAGAGATTATATCCTATGTATAGCCACCATGTATCTCTACCATGACCTATAAAACTAATTTGGTAAAATGAAATCTTAAACTGCATTAGTAGAAAATGTCCATAAAAGGAAAGATGGTAGATTCATTGTAGGCTGTCCTGGTTAGACAGAGACCCATAAGAATCTGAGGTCAGGGACTGGATCTTTCTGGTCTTTGTATCTTTAGCTACCAAGTCTTATATGTAGTTGGTGCTTAGTGAAAATTTACTGGGTTAAGTTGAATGAACTGAATTTAAGTAACTGAGAAATCGTCATATAGAAATGGATTAGATGTGTTTTGTTTGGACCCAGGGGACAGAACTAGGAACAATAATAATAATAATGCCAATATCTAGTGTTTCTAAAGTGGTTTATGGTTCATAATATGTTTATTCATTTGATATAAGAACCTTTTGAGCTAGGCAGGTTGTGTTATTATTATTTACAAAAGTAATAATGGCTTGTGCTTATATAACATTTTGAGATTTGCCACTTTTATGTATATTATTTCATTTCTCCCCACAATAACTCTGTAAGGGAAGTGCTGTTGTTATCTCCATTTCACAGATGAAGGAAGTAAGTCTCAGGGAGGTTGGAATTTTCTAGTAATTAAAATATACCATACAGAGGCTGAATTCAAACACAACTTCTAGATTTTAAAACCATTGTCACACTACATTATGTATAGTTACCAGATTTAGGGTTGAAATAAGGGAATAGCTTCCTAACAATTATAACATAAATTCTTAATCTCTGCTGTGCCATGGACTCCTTTGATAATGTGGAAGAACATTATGAATCCCTTCTCAGAATGTTGTTTTTAAATGTATAACATAAAATATGTAGGATTACAAAGTAAGCCAATTATATTGAAATACAACTATTAAAATATGTGAAAAACAAGTTTATGAACCCTAGGTTAAAAACCCCTGAATTAAAACTATCCAAAAGTTAAGTGGACTCACTCAGGAGGTGGTAAGTTTCCATGATTATAGATCTTTAAACAGAGGTCTCTTAGGGATAGAGTAGGGAGAATTTATACTTTGTATAGAAAGTAGATCAGATGGCCTCTGAGGTCCCTTCTGGTTCTGAGATTATATGGTTCCTTAGTAAGCCAAATTAAAACACTAGCCAAATGTTTGGAAGAGGTTTTTTTTTTTAACAGATTCCCTTACATGTTGTCTTTCCCCATTAGTTTGTGATCTCCTTGAAAACAGGAACCATTTTTTTGGCCTCTCTTTGTTTCCCCTACTCTTTAGCACCCTGTCTGGCACACAGTAGGCACAGTTTATACACAAGTATAAAACCATACTATACAGAGAATAGTTCAATACTGTAACTCTAGTAGTTTTTAATTGAAAGAAAATGTATCTTCAGCATGAAACATAAGACATTTTTTTGTTTAGTTTAGTTTTGTTTTACCAACAGATCAACCAATCTAGAGGATACTTTTCAGTTCAAATTTAGGCCCAGTGTTGTACTAGGCACTAGGCTGGTATGAAGGAATGTATGAAAGATATAAAGTATTATCTCTGCCTTCAAGCAGTTCACACTTTGACTGGAGAAACAAGATAAATACACAATAAGAAAATTACAGAATTGTAGTAGGCCAGAGCAGTACCTAGGAATTTTGTGCCCATGGCAAGCATGCTCATTTGAAGCAAAAGGAAAAATGAAGCTATCAGCATGTCAGAATGAAGCCACAGTTGGGGATCCCAGCATAGGAGACGGGAAGGGGAAAGGGGAAAGAAACAAGGCAATAGAGTAGAGGAATTCACTCCAGCCACTCTGGTACTTCCCTGTTTGAAGTTGTTGTTTTATTATTGTTTAAGTTCTCTTGTTTCTGTACATCTGGAGGATTTCAAGTGAAACATCACAACCTTCTAAATTTCTCCTTGAATAAAGCCTTGGTTGACCTTTCCCAGTTATGATTCTGTACAAAATAGTATGTAATTAAATAGTCAGCTATGTGGGACACATTATCAATGCTTACATGAGTTCATAGATGGAAGGGATCACGGGAAATGTTTGCAGAAGTTGGGGAAAGGTCTTCAAAGGTAGCAGTGTACAGAGTACAAGGGTACTCTGGGCTAACTTCCAGTCTTAGCAAAAGCAAGAGATAGAAGGGGAGTCTGACTGTATAAGGAGGTATGATAAAATCATCCTGACTATTTGGAGATATCAATGCATGTTTTACTTTTGTCCCTGACTTCATTAAATTGAAGGCGAAATGTTTCTCTTTTACATCCCCTTCTCTCCTCTGACACTGACACCACTCGTGGTATAGACCCTCATCACTTCGCTCTTGGACTACTGCAATAGCCTAATGGTTCATTCACCTGTGTCAAGTCAACTCTTCCACTCTAGTTATCCTTTACTGAGCTGCAAAATTTTTTTCTTTGCTTTTTGGAGGAGGGAAGGCAGAGTAATTGAGGTTAAGTGACTTGCCCAAGGTCACACGGCTAATAAGTGTTAGGTGTCTGAGGCTGGATTTGAACTCAGGTTCTCCTGACTCCAGGGCTGGTGCTCTATTCACTGTGCCACCTAGCCACCCCTTAGCTGCAAATTTGATCATTTAAATGTGATCCTAGCCATATCACCTCCCTATTCTATCCATTTCAACAGCTCCCTATTACCTCCATGATCAAATTTAAAGTCCTTCTTTCCGTCACCCATTTCTGTCTTTCCAGTGTTCTTATGCCTTCTCTCCCCTGGCCTCCTTACTGTTCATTGCACATGACTCTCCATCTCTCTACTTACTGTATTTTTACCAGTTGTCCTTCCTGCCTAGAACTCTGAATTCTCTGTCTCCTGGTTTTCCAGTCTTCCTTCAAGTCTCAGCTAAAGTTCCACCTTTTGCAAGAAACTTTTCCCAGTCCTCTTTAATCCCAGTGCCTTCCCTCTGAGATGATCTCAGACTTATCAAGTGTATATTTTTTTTAACAGATTCACTTACATGTTGTCTTTCCCCATTAGCTTGTGATCTACTTGGAAACAGGAACCATTTTTTTGGCCTCTCTTTGTTTCCCCTACTCTTTAGCACCCCATCTGGCACACAGTAGCTACCTAAATGCTTGTTGTCTTAACTTGTTCATCACTGGAGGAAAGAGGTTTTTAAATTACCTCTTAGTTTTTACTTGCTATCTCAGAAGTCATTAGAACATGTGCTTCCTATTGTGTTGTCTGACTTAGAGAAGAGAGCTTTTTGTATTCCCAGTGCTTACCATGGTGCCTGGCATGTATTAGATGTTTAATAAATACTTTGTTGATTGATTGTTTGATTTTTAATGTAGTAAAGGAAACAGTAGTGGTCTGAGTCGTGGAAACTTTACCGAGCATTTTGGTTATCTTGGGAATTTGCAAGGGTTCCTGTGTATAGGTAATTTCACCCTGGAACCCCTATAATTCTTCATCTCTTAGAAGTTCACGTTGCACAGACAAATTGCTTTCAGATGGAACGCTTGTTTTCTGAAAAAACTATAGTGCTACTATGTTTCTCATCCATTCAAAACTTCAATTCAACATCTTGGATCCTAAAGTTGCTCTTTGGCCTTGGCCTTATTCTAAAGATGAAGGTTTTTGTTTGTTTGGGGTGGAGAGGAGGAGTCATTTAGATTGGTACAGCTATGTCAGCATCTCCCCCATCTTCCTTTTCACACTGTTACTTTTTATTTATAAAACTGTGCCCTTGACCACCAATTCTCTTCAGTAAGTACAAAAGAAAACATTCAGTAAAATATGTAGATAGAAACCAAGTGTCCATGAATGTAACAAATGCTCTCTTCCCCAGAGAATTCATGATGAAACTTATCTTCTTCTGGGTAGAGGGTGGGGAGCTCTGGATATGAAATGTGGGAGATAATCCATCTGTCCTTGTTTTAGTTCATTTTTGGTATGATGTTTTTGTTTTTATTATTACAAAAGAGGATTCAGGGAAAAGGAGTTTTGGGAACCAAGGTATGCTAGAATCAGCTCATATTGGCTTGTAAACTGTTAGATTTCTCTGAGTTTACACCTTGGAACTCTGAAAATGTTACAAATCAGGGATTGACTTATTGTTTTGTTGATTATCAACTTAAACAAATAATGTAGAAAATGTTAACAACAGACTAAATCCAAAAGTGTGCCATGTGTAAATGGGTTTTTTTTCCAAGTTGTTAAGTACTTACCAACACTTCACTGCCTGGGGGATACTGATATGTCACCTGAACTCCTGTCTTTCTTAAATGGTGGTCATCAACCAGGACCTGATAAAACAAACATATCCAACATGGATTAACTATCAGACATGGAGTATCTTGGAAAGAAACACTAGGTCACCAGAGCCGAACCTCTACAAGTTTCTCAGAGACTTAATTTACCATTCACTCTCACGCTGGACTACTCACTGAACCATGAACCTCACAAAGGATAGGTCACCTGAACAACCGCACAGCATCACTAATGCCCCATGAATCTAGCCTAAATACCTCCTCTTCCTTGACCCAGACTCATGTGGAGGATCCAGAGCTCAACCGCAAGGGGCAGTCCAGCTGTCTCCACACCCGTTGCCAGCATAAATTCAACAAACATAATGTGGTCATACAGAAAAGTATAATACAGGGCAAATTAGGGGGAGAGCTTGCACTGGCAATTAGGGCTGGGGGTTGTGGATCATGTCTGACATGGCATCAGAGGTGACCTTGAAGGAAGACAAGTATTCTTAGGGGCAGAGATTGGGACAGAGCATATCCCAAGCATGGGGGATGGCCTCTACCCATGCACAGAGACAGGAACTGGGATACCAGTTTGGGGGACAATTAATAATCATCATGACCAAGTCATTTATTCAAGAAAATCTCTAGCATAAAATAAGGCTGGGCCAGACTATGGAGGGTGTTCAGTGCCAAATTCTTTAAAAAAAAAAATTCTTATGTTAATGGAGAATCATATAAGGTGTTTGAGCGGGGATGGGGGGGGCAGGGTTGGAGGGGAGGATTTAACAGACCAGAAACAAACAAAGATTCTTATGAAAAGAAGGTCAGACCTGCCTCCTTCTACTCCCTCATTTCACAGATGAAGCCAAGATCCAGAGAAGTTAAAGAACTTGCTCAAGGTACCAAACAACAAAACAGAAAAGTTCTTTGTATTCCTGCCTCTCCAGTCACTACTTTTGTAATCTTGTACAAACCATTTAACTTCAATGGATCTTGGACTCCTCTGCAGAACTGGGGAACTGGGCCAGGTCATCTCTAAGGTATGTTCCAGCTCCAAACGTCTCTGTCAGAAATTATCTGCCCAGACATACAGCATCCGACTTGACTTGCCAGAGGAGATCAAGTACATATACAAAGCAGACCTACCTTAGAGGCAGTACAATTTTGAAGGTACTAAGACATGAGTTTTCAAGAACCTGAAAGAAAAAAATACCAAAGTTTAGAGAAAATAATAAATGTTATTATTATTACAGTGAAGTCTGTGGAGAAAACATCAATAACTACCAAGTCATGTCTACTTTTTCAATTCTATAAATTTTTTATTAAAATAACAAACATACATATATATAAATGTATACATGTATATAGCATATGTGTGTATTAAATGCAGCTTTAAAGCAGGAATGAGAAGGGAACAGGCAGGCTTTGATAAAAGGCAGCTAGGTGGCTCAGTGGATAGAATGCCAGGCCTAGAGTAAGGAAGACTCATCTTTCCAAGCTCACATCTGATCTCAGACACTATATGCTCTTGAGCAAGTCACTTACTAGCAGTGTGACCTTGGGCAAGTCACTTAACCCCAATTGCCCTGCCATGTCTTCCCCCCTCCAAGAAAACAAACAAATATGTATACACACACACACACACACACACACACACACACACACAGTAGACGGATGCTGGATTTGGAATTATAGGAGTTGGGTTTGATTCATCTCTACCACTTTGGTTTAACTCATTTCTCTATCATCTCTACCTGAGAAAACTTTAGCAAAATTACCTAAACTCTCTAAACCTCAGTGTCCTCATCTATAAAATAAAGCAGCCAGACTAACATCCCTCCCAGCTCAAAAAACTATTATGCTATGAAATGTAGAATTAAATCATCACCAAATAAATGTATATCCAGAAGAGGAAGTGGACCAGTCATGTAATGAGAAGCGTAACAGATGGACAATCTATGCACTCCATTGGTACCTATATAATGTTAAAAACAAAACAAAACAGAAGTTAAGTCCCAGCATGAAAAGTTCTTCCATGAAAGAATTATATAAAAGCATAGACAAGATTCACAAAGGATGAGACAGAATGGGTGGGTTGCAAAATGACCCAGTGTAAATATTACCAACATTGATGAGATCACAAATTCATCAAATTATTGAAATGGGAGATACATTTGGAGAGATAGAATTACCTATGTATACACACACATATATTTACATATACATGTCTTAGATACATGTTTAAAGATAACATGTAATAAAATATAAAAATTGCAAAATTATATGAGAAGAATTGAGGCAATGAATTTAAAAGCCATTGTGACCAACTTTTAGTTATTCTTGCCAGTAAGAATAAAAAAAAGCACAGATAATACAAAATTATGGTAATTCCAAGATCATTTTATTTGACTGTATCACACAGAGACACACAAAATCAGAAACACATGCTCACTCTTCTCCAACTCCTCCTAATTATACCCTAGGAAGGGCAGTAAGATGTCGCTGGCTTGCTCTAATAAATCTGCAAAGCAGAAAATCCACACCTAGGTAAGTGAGAATCAAATACATTGATTCCTTTGACATCCTTTACCTCCTTATCTGTTGCCCAGTTCTTTTCTACTGAATATTATATTTGCTGAAGAGTGAAAGAAGATTTTGTAGATAGAAGAGAAAACAAATTAGGGACTTTGGAAGAAGAAAAAAATATTCAGTTGCTCTAGGTTAGGAGTTATTAACCCAGAGTCCATGAACTTGCGTAGATAGACAGGTAGACAGACAGACATATATAAATGTCTGTCTCTATACACACATATACACATATGTAAATGTAGTCCTATGTATTTCATTTTACACATTTTAAAATGTTATTTTAAGGTGTTGATAGATGGCCAAAGGGATCAGTGACATACAATAGGTTAAAAGTCCTTGTTCTAGTTGAAATTAGCATGAGAAATCAGACAACATCCTAGGAAGAGAAATACAGAGAAAAGTCCCAAAAAACAAGATCAAGATGGGTGAGGCTGAAAACTTGTATGAGGAAGGTAGTCACCAGGGCACACTGCTCAATTGAGTTCACTTGGTCCACTTAATGAAATTACAGAATGTTTGGGAATTAGTCACCTCTTTTTGGAGGACTGTAGGACAGAATATCAAATTCCTCCCAATGCCTTCCTTTCTACAGGGTAGAAACTGGATCCTCATATCACTCTACGTTGCATCTGCTGTCTTGCAAGGTTTCAACTCCTCAGAACAAGATGCCACCATGCCAAGTGTCCCAGCTCTTCCCCCCACCTTGCTTTCTGATCTCATTTTGTGTTTTGTCTCCTAATTTAAGGTCACTGAGGGCAGAGACATTTTATTAATTGTATCTCACGATGCCTAGCATGTCCTCATCATCACTTAATAAATTTTATTAGATTGGATTAGATGTAAGGATCTTGCTGTTACCAGATACAGTGAGACATAATGATGAGACCCTTTAAGGCAATGATTGGTGACCTACCCCACTCAGTTCTGAATCTGAACTTCCATAGCCATGTGCTTCTGCTACAAGTTACCACTGTTGACAATGTCCTAAGGAGGAAAGGTAAATTCCCATCCTTCTCTTTCTCCTTCCATTATTCAATGTAAGAAGTACAAAATAAAAGGTGAAAAAGGAGTTCTCAACAGCGATTTCTCCCATAGGTGTCTTTTTTCTCAACTGACTCGGCCTCTGCTTTTAAACTCTCACTGAAGCTAATATCAATATGGGGCAAATCCACTATCTCTGCCAATTCTTAAATTTCCTGTACCTATGCATGAACTAATCAGAATGAAAGAAGACAAACCCTTGTACCTTGTTATCTCCACTAAAGCTCTTTACCTCTTGTAATTTCAACTAGTGGACTGTGGGGGGCTGAATTCATCAGGGTTCCCCCAGATCCACAACCCTTTAAAATACATGGATTGTAGTTTAGAAGAATAAATTGGAGAACATCGAGGGAATTTTATGTAACAGGGTATATGTGGGGAGGATGGGTCTTTGACTAACTGTAAAATTGTGCTGTAATATTTTAGGATGCAGCAGCAAATATACATTTACAAAGAGATTCAGGCTCAATGTTCAAAATAACTCTGAAACTTTCACAGGTAGATGTTTATCTTATATCCAGGAAGTAGAGAACTACCTTGCTTTTCAGGACTATCACTGCCCTCAAAGAGTTCCCTTGAGAAGACTTTGCAGTTTGAAAGACTTTAGCTTGGGGTGAGGTTGAGAAATACAGAGATCCTTTAAGCTTGGTAAATGTGTCTAGCTCTGTTTGAGCTTTGCTGAAGGGTTTCACCACAAGAGCACTAATGGAAGTCAGCACCACTGGCCTAATGAGATGTGCTCCTTCATGACTCTGATTCATTGAGGCAAAAATTCCCATAATTGATTATCCCGCTGAGCAGCTGAGAGCAGTGTTTGCTAACAGTGAGACTTAGAATCAGCTCTAGTTTCCTCAACATGAGAAAAGCTTCCTCCTGACTGACTGAGCATGCTCAGAGTGGTGTCCTCAATGGGGTCCACAGAGAAGGATGAATGGACCATGGGCATCTTTCCCTTTCAACTCCTTAGGATAGGGTAACCATATGTTAGGGTGGGGAGTATGGCAGCAAGGGAGGCAAACTTGGGAAAGAAAAAGGAGTCAATTACCATCTCCAAAAATGCAAAGTATGTTCACATTCCATCTCATGCAAAACTCTATTGCTGCTTGGATGAGCAGCTTAGATATGTACTCACACAATCTCTCAAGGATGTGTGCTATTCCACAAAAGATGATATTTCTTCAGATTGCAACAAGATGCTTCCCTCTTTCCTCTACAGAGACGAAGGACTGTGGTTTGTGGAGCATTATACATGTCTTAAGACCATCCATGTTTCAACTAGTCTTGCTAAACTACTCCTTTTAAAATTATTTGTTTCAAGAAGTGGCTCATTGGGTAGAAAAGGAGAGAGAAATATATTCAAAATAAAGATGACATAAAAACAAAATAAATCAAAATTTTTTTGTTTTCTAATTATAGTGATCAAATTGAATTGGCCCTTAAGAAGCTCTCATCAAAGCAGGCATCAATGTATCTTTGTATCTCCCTATCGTCTAGCACAGAATTCCTACAAATAATTTTTAGTCGAATTTTAATGTAATCATCAAGTATATTTGATACCAGGACAGTCTAAAAACAGTGATTGTGGGGGTCTCCATTTTGAAGATTTTAGAAAATTGGAGTAAATACCTCACTATTGGGGGAGGGCAGAATTAGGATTTGGACTCCGAGAGAGGCAAAAAGCTGGACCAGAAAGACCTTCTGAGATTCATTCTAACTCCATGAGTCTCTGAAACACTTGAGGATCTGTGAGATTGAGATGTTTAGCATTCTTTGAGTTTCCTCACATTGGAGAGCTAATTCTCTGGGTTTCTGCGGCTGGATTATCAAAACGTTTGCTTTGAACAAATATCATGATAAATATATTCTTAGCCCCCAGGGACTCTTGAGAGGAGGAAAGTAAGAAGCCCTGAACACTGAACGAAGCAGGTAAAGCATTGGCAGAACACAATTGGAGACGCTTCTCTGGCTCTTTGCCACCATTGCCCAAAGTAAGGATGAAGCCAGCCTCAATAGCCCATCATAGTTTGTGTGTCCTTCTTGGTGGGAAGATATAGTTGGGTATACAGGGGAACTAAAAGAAAGACTAGACAGAAAATTAGAGCAATGTTGGAGCAGGTGCTGGTGTTTATAAGGGGGAAGGGAGCAGATGAAAGTCCTGGGTATAGACCAGTTATTTAGAGCTGTAAGGCACATGGTCGTTGTTGCTCAGTCATTATCATGTCAAACTCTGTGACCCTGTAGACCACAGCACTTCAGGCCCTTCTATCCTCCTCTATCTTCCAAAGTCTAGCCAAGCTCATGTTCAGTGCTGAAGCTATTTATAGGTGTCCTTTGCTCTTTCCCAGTAATGTGTTAGACATTGTGTGACCTGAGGGACTCATAGCATCCTAATAATGTCCATGGGATTTTCTTGGCAAAGATACTAGATTGGTTTGCCATTTCCTTCTCCCATAAAGAACTTTTGTCAGAACTCTCCACTATGATCTGTCCATCTTAGGTAACCCTACATGGTATAGTTCATAGTTTCATTGAACCATGCAAGCCCCTCTTCCATGACAAGGCAGTAATCCAGGACAGGGTAAGGCTTCTTAGCAATCATCTATCTTAAGTCCCATGTTCCCCATCTTAGAGATAACGAAAGAGATACAAAACTGTGTCCAGAATCACAAGGGTAATGATCAGAGCTCACAAGTATACAACACCTTCAAATAACAAGTCAGAATTGAATCCAAGTCCTCTAACCCTTGATACGGAGTTCTAGTGGCTGTACTGTGCTATTTTCAATATTAGTAAAGAACCACTTTGGAGTAAGGAGTAAAAACAGGACCAGAAATGAACTAATATTTGAATTTAGAATTGTGGGAACATTGGCCTATAGTATCCTTCCTCCTTCTACTTCTGTGATTCCCTTCCCTCAGGAAATTGAAATCCTCCCTTCTGTGTATACATGAAGAATATGATTCTTTAGACTGTGCATGGAAAGAATTCTTAATTTGAAGTCAGAATACCTGGCTTTAAATCCTGAAAATTACTTCAGCCTTCTGAATCCCTGTTTCCCCTCCTATAAAATGAATGCGCACGCGCGCACACACACACACACACATATGCATATATAACTCACGAGGGTGGTTGCAAGGGAAATACTTTTTTAAATAAGATTTTATTATTTCCCCAATTATATGTAAAGATATTTTTTATCATTCACTTTTTAAATTTTGAGTTTCAGTTTTTTCCTTTCCCCCTGCCTGAGACAATAATCGATTCAATGTAGGTTATACACGTGCAATCATGCCAAACATATCTCCATATTAATCATGTTGTGAATGAAGACACAGACCCAAAGGTAAAAAAACATGAAAATAAAGAAAGTGAAAAATAGGATGTTTCAATCTACATTCAGACTCCATCAGTACTTTCTCTGGAGGTGGGTAGCATTTTTCATCAGGGATCTTTTGGAATTGTCTTGGATCATTGCATTGCTGAGAAGAGCTAAGTCATTCACAGCTAATTATCATAAAGTGTTGCTGTTACTGTGTACAATGTTCTGGTTCTGTTCACTTCACTTTACTTCAGTTCATGTAAGTCTTTCCAAATTTCTTCTGAAATCACTCTGCTTACCATTTCTTATTGCACCATTACAATTCTATACCACTTGTTCAGTTATTTCTCAATTGACGGGCATCCCCTCAGTTTCCAGTTTCCAATTCTTTGCCACTACAAAGATGGCTCTATAAATATTTTATATAAATAAATAGTCCTTTTTCCCTTTTTTAAAAAAAATATCTCTTTTAGATACAGACCTAGAAGTACCATTGCTGGGTCAAAGATATTGTTTTATAACCCTTTCGGCATAATTCCAAATTGTTCTCCAGAATGGTTGGATCCATTCACAATGCCAGCAACAGTGTATTATTATCCCACTTTGCCCACATCCAAGGGAAATGTTTTTCAAAGCTTAAAAACCTATCCTAAATATGTAATCAGTGTTGTTGAGCAGGATGGGACTTGGAGTCAAAGAAGATAGGGATTCAGATCCTCTCTGTGATACTAGCTAAGAAACCCTGGGCAACTCACTTAATTTTTTGAAACCTTAGGCAACTCACTAGGAATTATCTACTGATACAATTCAATAAGCATTTATTAACTGCCTATTGTGTACAGGGAACTAGGCACTAGAAATACAAAGACAAGAAAAAACCCAATACCTACCATTAATTAGTTTTACATTTACTTTACTTTCTACTGGGGAACATGTACAGATAGGTAAATATAAAGTGTGTACAAATTAGTTTCTGGTGGGATAGTAGTATTGGGAAAGGGGTGTTTAGGAGCTTACACTTGCTCTGAGCAAGGGAGCTGGGGATTCTAAGAGTCTCAAGGTAAGTAAGGCATGAAGGTAGGAGATGAAATATTGGGGAATAGCAAGTGAGCTGGTTTGGTGGGGATATAGAATGTGCAATTAATAGATAAATGGTGAACTACAATGGTAGAAGCAATTTTTGAGTCACTAGTTTCCCACAATGATGACATCAGAGTTCCTTATCATATATCATTGTTATTATTATTGTTTTAATCTTAGCAAACTATGGATGTCCTTCAATTACTTATGCCACTGGTGTCAAGTGATAATACAAATAATTCAAGACAATAGGTGATCAAAAATCATTTGTTCAGATTTGGAGTCATTGCATGATTTTTTTATAGCAGGAATGGTTCGCTTTATCTTTCTAATAATGTGGTGTTTATTAAACTGTATTAAAATTCATTGGTATTCTATGAGCACACATTGACTAAGAGCCAGGGGAATTAAGCCAGACATGTGTTGGGTGGCAGGAGGAATCCAGCTTGGGATTCAACAATTGCCATAGGCAGTCTGCAAAGTACATCCTTGACATGTGGCTACCTTGTCATCGACTATTCAGGTGAGGGAAAGAAACAAGTGGGAATCCCTCGGACTCCGGGGAAAAGAAAAGCTAAAGAAGGGAGCCTTCCCAGAGTTGGAAAGAAAATAAATTTGGAAAATCTAGATGATGGTTCCAAAATGTTGTTTTCCTTTGTCTTTGCCTGTTAAGTAAAATGTCCACTTGCAGCCACACTTGAAATCCTGATGCCAGCAAGTTTAACCTGGGCAGGTTTCCGAGAAGTCCTGGAGAGATAATACCTCCTGTTCCAAACTTGACTAGGCAGTGATCAAATAGCATCTCCAGCAACCAAGTTCTTGATTACAGCCATTGATTGTAATTCTTTCTTCCTTCTCTTTCTTTCTTTCCTTAGAGTCCAGAGTGCCTCAGGGGAAAATTGGCTGAATCAAAGGTATAAAGACTTTCTCTTTTGTTGTTTTTTGGAAGATTGTTTTTGACAGGTGTGATGTTGTGCTTCTCTGAGGGCTACTGATAATGAATTCCTCGAGTTTCTGGGATTCCCCATTCATTTCTGGGAGGAGAAGTTTTCGAGCAGAGCCAGAAACCAGAGGAGATGGTATTTCTGAGTCTCTCCATGAAATTTCCTCACTTCCCACCTAGTTCTCACCTGAAATTTTCCAAGAAAGGCCAGGGAATTGATAACCCCCAGAGGCAGAGCTGGGGAGGTAAACAAAGAAGGAATTATAGGAGTTCTGCTGAATCTGATCTTATTCAGGAAATCCAGTTTTCTTCTAACAGCCTTTATTGGTTCTCCCCCAGGCACCTTCCCTTAGCCTTATTGGTACTGTGCCCCACTCAGTGACTGACTGATCCATACTCAAAATGATGTCTTCTCTAATCATATACAGATCCTAGTGTTCAGCTGGCAAGAGGACAGGTCCATTCATTAACCATCAACAAAGTACTAATGACTGTAATCACTGAATTGACTGAATTTTGACTAAGGTCTCGAGGTAGGAATTGGCTAATAATAATCAGAGACATTTTATAGTACTTCAAGGCTTGCTAAGAATTTTATATAAATTATATTATTTGAGCCTGACCTTGGAGGTAGGTGCTATTATTGTTGCCTACAGTTGTGCTATTTTTTTTACAAATGAGAAAATTGAACCCCAGAAAGTACAAGTGCCTTGCCTAGAATGACACAGCTAGTATCTAAGATAAGACTTGAACTTGGATCTTCCTGACCAAGTCCAGCGCAGTCTACCCCACCATGCTACCTTGAACTGCCTACGAAGTTTCTAACGAACTAGAGCTTTCATCTTTTTCAGATCTCAACAACCCATACATAGGTGGATAATCCACTTTATAAATGAGCTAACATAAATGCTTGCCTCAAAGCTAGCTTCTCCTTCTTGTTTAATACACTTCTAGACAGCTTCTCCTTGCCATCAACTGAATACAAACCAGCAAGCATTTATTAAGCTTGGCACTAGGGATACAAATAAAAACATGTATATGTAGGGAATTCAAACTGTTTCCAGTCTAGCCCAAACAAACGTTAAAGTGCTGGAAGTGAAAGTGAAATACAATGGGATCCAAAGTTATTTTTTAGTGATTTCTTTTGGATTAGTTGTGCTACGGTTCCTTATTTTGTTATGAATCATTGAGGGTTGACTATGTAGTACCATTTGCTAAAGCAAGGACCCTCACCCAGTCAGTGTTTCCTGGAAGGCATTCCCACTCTAGCCATCCAGACTGTGTGTTGGGGTTACATTTGGGTGATATAGGTTGATAGGTTGTGAATGATTTTCCATTAGATATATTCTATTCATGAGACACCATGATATAGTAAATAGGGTATTGACCTTGGAGGCAGGAAGACTTAGGTTTAAATTGGGGTTCAAGTTCAAGTTTTGACAACATAACAAATACAATTGGTTTTTATTTGTTAAAACCTGTGACTTCATTGGTGGACACCATTCTAGATATATGTTCATGGGCAAGTCACTTGACCTCTCAATGTCTCCCCTAGAAGACTTTCTAAGACTTTCTAAATTATATATAATTTCTAAAATTATAAATTCTAAGATTATAAAAAGATGATAAATTCTAAGAATATAAATTGTGATAATAAAGGAAGTTGCTATAACAGGAATCCCCCACATTAATGAAGTGATAGGGCTGAATCCTTCTCCTTCCCAGATTCCTTCTCAACATTTTTTTCAGTGATTTGAATGGAATTCTAGACAGCAGACTTACCAGCTCTGTGGATTAGCCAAAGATAGGGGGGGGAAATTTTTTCACCAGACTGTACAAGACATTGACGCTTTTTTCCCCAGAGTTCACATGGCTAGAAAAATTGTTCCTGAGAAGTAAATACTAATAGAGTCCAAATAGCATCAAAAAACCCATAATTTGGATTCTTCCCTGACCTACCCCATCACCCCTCAACTAAGCCAGTTCATTCATGGTCATTTCAGGAGCTGTAACTAGGGCAAGGTGTCTGGAGCTCTCTTCAGGGTGCTTAATTTAAAGGACACTGGCAGCACTTACAGTCCTTCAGCAGCACAAAAACAATAGAGTAGAGGACCATGCTTCACCTTCACCATTCAGTCCTTCAGCTGTCCATACAGGCCATATTACTATCTGGCTGGCATTGCTGTCCTTCTCCCCCCTGGACTAGTATCCTCCACAATGGGCCTCTGTTCCCTTTGCCTCCAGATTATCTGTCCCTACTCTCTGGGAAAGTGAATCCAGTCATTTTTGGAGCTACTGCACCAGGGCCCAATTCAGCTGAATGGTTATTAAATTCAAATTAAACCTTTAGTTCCCAATAGCTACCAGCTGATGCTTAGATAACAAATCTTGTTTCGCCTTCACATCCTATATGGCCATCTTACCATTCACCTGCCCTTTTTTCTCCAACTGGACCAGCACCCTCTACACTGGACCTCTCAATGTGGACTTCTAGAATTTTTATTCCTGGTGCCTCAGGAAGTTAACCCACTTATTTTTGGAACTCCTATCGTTGGTCCTAACCCAGTTGATTGGTATCTGAGTGAGTGCAAAATAGTCTAGTCACCAGACCATATGTATTTCTACATCCTATCTAACCTGTCCACCTAAGCAATCTTACTATACCTCTCTGTACATGCTCTTTCAATCTTCCTCTCTTCCTCCTCCTTTCCACCTTTCTTTTCCTGCTTATCACTCCCACATGCCTTGTCTTTCCCTATGAGGATGCAAGCTCCTTAAGGCAAGACTCATCATAATCCCCATATTCATTCATTCATTCATATCCCCAGTACTTAGCACAGTGTTTAGCAAATGCTTAATAAATATTCTTTTCATTTACATGCAATCATTCATATAGTTATCATGATTGATTATAATTGGGAGTGGTCTGGCACTGCAATCCTGAGGTCTGTTTCCTCCCTAAACTGAGAATGAGCTTCATGCTGCTTGTCTCTGGACCAATTTATGAGACTTTACCTGTAACAAAAATTCCTGCTTACAGCTCTCATAACTTGTGATCCTACACTGTTCACTCAGCAAAGTCACACAAGGACTGGAAGAAGGGCCTTACCCAGGTAGTTTGCTCAACTAGTATGTCCTCAGTGACACTTTGAGTTTCCTGGATGAAATCTTTGACTTGTGCTGTCCTGGATTATGCACAAAATAAGCTAGGTTCAGGAAGCAGAAAAGTGAGAGGAAATAGACATGTGTACATGAACACTCATAAAGAAGGATCTCTATAACTGTTTACAAAAAGTCTGGGTCTCTGTTTTCCCCCGTGTATTAATTACAGTCAGTGAGCAGGCTTTTCCAAGTGTGTTAAGCTTGGACAGAGTAATTTATCATACCAGTTTTGGTGAGCAAGAGGTGGGTCACGGTGCAGAGAGCAGGATGCAGATCTGTCTCAGACCACAGCCACTCCACCTGCTTCTTAGTGGATAACTTTGTTCAAGACCGGTGTCAGAGGAAACACAGAGAGGAAACAAGGGTGAAAAGAGGAAAGACCAGAATAGGCTTGTAATCCTTCACAAAGAAAGAGTGGGGAGAAAGTGCTGTGTGAGTAATAGGATGAGAGGTTTTTCCATGTCTTGTGGAGAGCTGCCTGCCTTTTCAACTTAGGGGTATGTGTGGTGAGGAGGGGGAGAAGGAAGGTGTAAGGGAGAGATGGACAGAAAAACACATGAGTCTCTTAGTACATCAATGAATGGTTTGTGTTGATTTCTTAGACCATAAGTGAAAACTTCCATTCTTGGAAGCTGTTTTCAACATTTGATGGAAGGGCAGAGAAATCTCAACCAAAATGATCCCTGTAGATTCAACATTTGAAGAGAAACTTCATCATGCCTGAAAAGACCCCCTGATTCATTTTTTCCCCACATAGCTCAGATCCCACCTTCTGAATTCTCCTGTAATCCACAATTACCCTTGTATCACATCTCTGGCACTGTTGTGGTATCATCTTGCTGACTTGCCTATGGCGGGGGGCGGGGGGGAGGGCCAGGTGACTAGAATGCAATGTCAAGAAATCCTTGTTCACTAAATTCTGTGGCACATGGGTGCCTGTTCTACCTATATTGCATACATCTCCCATCTTACTAATAGTCTCACTTATGTTCAACAAGCATTTATTAAGTGCTTAAGGTGTACCAGTCAATGTCCTGAGACATGGAGACTCAAAAAGGAAGCATTATCTACCCTCAAGGAACTCAGGTTCTACTAGACACTATATAATTATTCATGTATATAGACACTAAGTAAAAAAAATTCTATTAATCAACAACCATTTATGAAGCCTAGGCAAAAATGATAAAAACAAAAACAAAATAATCATTGCACTCAAGGAAATTGCATTCTATCTGAGAGCTAACATTAGATAGAGAGAGAGAGAGAGAGAGAGAGAGAGAGAGAGAGAGAAATAGATAGATAATAAATCCAATACAAAAATAATTTGGAGGAAGGTAATTGTGGGAGAAAAGGAGTCTGCATCTCGGAAGTATGGACTAGAAAGCTGTATCTCCTAGCCCGAATTATTTTTACTTGCAGATGAACCAATGAGAGAGAGAGAGAGAGAGACAGAAGAAAGAGCATTGCATGGCAGGGTCTCCAAATTTCTTTGATCACACACCCCCAAAAACTTTTTGAGCAGGCACTCTCACGATTTGTAGATATACTTACTTGTAAATTACATACATGTGCCATTGTACTAATAATTATATACATTATTGAAAATGTACAAAAATAGAAACTTTTTAAAGTATGAGATGAGGATGAAATAATATTTGATCCTAAAATCAACAGGGAATCGCTGCGTGTTATTGAGTAAGGAAGCAAGGAATTATGCTTTAAGAAAATCACTTTAGCAACTATGTTGAAGAATTGGAGTGGGGAAAGACATGAGGCAAGGAGGCTAGTAAGAAGGCCATTACAATAATTTGGACAAGAGGTGACAAGGCTCTGGACCTGGGTGGCAGCTGGGTCAGTAAGGAAAAGGGAATAGATGTGAGAGATGTTGTGGAGGTAAAAATGACTAGATAATCAAGTGAGTGGCTATATGGGATGGAGGAAGAGTTGAGATGACACTGAGTTTATGAACCTGGGTAACTGGAAGGATGATAGTGCCCTCAGACATAATAGCAGGGTTTGAAAGGGAAGTTGGGATGGTTTGTGAGAAAGAGATAATATTTTTTTTGGAGGGAGAAAGGCAGGGCAATCGGGGCTAAGTGACTTGCCCAAGGTCACACAGCTAATAAATGTTAAGTGTCTGAAGTCAAATTTGAATTCAGGTCCTCCTGACTCTATTCACTGTGCCACCTAGCTGCCCCCAGAGAAAGAGATAATATGAGGGCTTAAAGAACAAAATACATCCATGCCTGCTCCTTCTGTGCAGCTCACTCTATCCCACCCATAACAAAAAAGGAGGAAAAGTTAGGCTCTTACTCACCAGTCATTGCCTGGATGTTCCCTCTAAGGAGTTCACACTATGGCTGAAAGGTGATCTGGGGAAAAAGAGAATGAGTGTGCTAGGGCATTGTAGTGGCAAAATTGTTTTCCAAAGGCACCTGAACAGTTACTGTTGTGAGTACCTAGATTGCAGCTCTGTTATATAACTTCTCTCAGGAGCCAACTCCTGCCTCTAAAGGGTAGAAGTTGGGACTGTGCACAAAAGCTGGAAAGGAGGCTGGTTGGGAGAACATAGGGAAATAAGGACAGATGTAATAAGCCCCAGAGTTGGCAGGGAGGTGGGGGAAGCAGCTCATCTTCCTTACTTTGATTTGTTGCTCACATGCCCCTTGAGGTCAAGCTATAGACCCCATTTTGGATTCCTGAATAGTTAGTTGTGTGACCCTAGGTCAGTCACTTAACTCAATCAGCCTCAGTTTCCTCATTCATAAAATGGTAATACTAATAGCGCCTATTCACAGGGTAGTTGTATCAAAGGAGATCATATATAGAAAGTATAAAGTATGTAAAGTTTTAATTTGCTAATAACTATGTTACAAAGAAGGTCTGAGCAAAAATATGAGACACAGGTATGTGAGTGATATTCCCCCATGTTGCATCTGTTTACAGATCTAAGAGCCACTAACCAAGATGCCAAATTAGTTCTGAGTTCAGCATTGACTCTGACGTTTGCAAACGTCTCTGTGAGGTTTAAGATTTATTTTACTAGATAGATGGTAAGATTGAAACAGTCTATTCCAACTCTGATTACAAACTGAGTCACTCCTAATTTCTGCTTCTCCTGCACTGACCTCCTTTTATAGCCTCTGAGGCTCCTTGCTTAAACTGTGCTGACTATAACCACGGAGGGGAAATACTCACCTTTTAGGTAGATTATGTGACATATAAAGAGCTCGAGAGAAACGGTTTCTAGGTAATTAATCATTTTATTAATCATACTAGTGAATAATTAATAAAAGGAGTCAGTGACACTCTCTAATTCCTAAGACCCTTCCTGGAGGATCAACTTGATATGCCTTTGGAAGAGTGGGTGTTCCTGAGGGTAGCAATCAGCTCTTATTGATTGACAAGTAATGAGAGAGTGAATATTATAGTGAGAGACATTCTTATTCTGATGGGGGTCTGGGGGATGGGACTCTGATCACTCAGGCTTGGTCAGAGAGTCTTATCTATATCCATATCACCCCAGTCTGGGGCAATCTACACAAAAGGTGGAATCGACTTCCATTCAGACCCGTGGGCCAGAATCTGCCAATTCACGTAAACTAGTTTTCCTGGTTGAGTGGAATCTGAACAAGACTGAGGAAAATGTCAGAGAATAAGGAAACAGGAAGAGAAAAAGTCCTGCACCCAATAATAAATGCTTATTTATATAAAGGAGAAATAACCGTTTCTCTCAATTGGGACAAGTAACTATGGTGTTGATCTGGCAAAGGATCAGGGGTGGATTTCCAGCTCAATTTTTTGCTAACTTTCCCACCTTCTCTTAAACAAGTCACTTAATTTCTCCAAACCTCAGTTTCCTCATCTGCTAAATGGAGGGCATGGAGTAAGTGATGTCTGCTGTCCCTTCTAAGCTCTAAATTTTATGACCGAAAATGAATACACAGAAGGCAAAATGGCATAGTGTATGACCATCAATAAGTTAGGTAATCTCTTGTTGCCCCTAAGCAACCATAAAAAGATTATAAAGTATAGAAAAGTTTTTCCTTGAAATATTTAAGAACTTTGATCCATGCAATGACTGAACATGATTCCATGTTCAATGGCAAAGAATCAACCCACCTTCTGACAGGGAAATAATAGGATAAATATGGAGAATATGACATATTTTTAATATGACCCACTGCCCTTTTTAACTATGTTAGAAGGATTCTGTTTTATTGTTTCATTTCCAATATGGAAAGGGGGGAGAAAAAGTAAATTTTAATTGGAAAAATAATTAAAATTTTGCTCATGGGAATTGGATCAAGGAAGCTTCCATACTGGAGGACCCCCATACTGATGAAGTCATAAGTCAGGACTAAAAAAGGAGAAAGAAGCTATAAATTCTTAGAGGGCAGGGTATCTATCTGCACTGTAGCTAGGGCACATATGCTCTTACATACTGTGCTATTTGATTGTGTAAATGATTCATCAGGCACCATTCATGCTTCATTATGTATTTGTTTGTTTGAGTTATAAAAAAAAAGACAACCTTTCTATCAGTTTGCTTTAGAGTGAAGACTAATAAGGGGATAGTAAATGGATGAGGACAAATCCCTGGCTGCTATCTCATTATCATCTGGCCAGTTATCCTTTACTCTACTTATCTGCCCATGAGAGTATTTACTTTCTCTTTCACTAATGGGAATATTGGTTGTGTGTGGGTTTGTCTAAAGGATAGAGAACCAGGTCTAGCCCGTGCCTAGAAAAGTTGATGAAGCAAGTGATCATTAATAATACACAGTAGTAATAGTAATGGCTGACACATGCAATGCTTTGAGATTTGTGCAAGTCCAAGGGTTCAAAAATGCCTGGCATCTAGCTGGTTGAGCACCTCAGGGGAGTGCCTGAAAATTCAGAAACATGAAATCATACCAATACCTCCAGGCTGTGCTGAGACTCTAAGCATTCTTTTCACCTGCTCTCATCAGTGGAATTCATCTCTGTCCACTGATGTTCTCTGTCTGGACTCATTTCCCAATGGTCAATGAACTCTACCTCTTTTTATTCTTCCAATCCCTGTGATACTGAACTTCCAAAAAGCAAACCCCCTCCTACACCCAGCACTTCCCATGTCTCAGCTTCATCTATCACAACCCTGCCCTCTCAATATCTCATTCTATATTTGTCTGCTCTTTGAAAGCACCCTCTGGAATTTCTGGTCTGAAATAAACAAACTTCCCTTCATTTTTAGACATTTTTCCTCTCATGTACATTCTGTGTTCTGGCTCTCACTGAAACCTGCTTATCCCCAATAACATGCCATCCCTGGTCATCCATTCTACTACTTGTTACACCTTCATTCATGCCACCGTCTCTCCCCTCCACCCCCTACAACTCACTGGTTGAAGGGAGGAGTCAGGATATTCCTTATTCCTCATTACCACTTCCAGAATTTCCTTCTACACCATAACTTAGCAATCCCTCATCCTCTGAGGTTCTCTCTATCCAAATTTATTACCCAATCCAAATCCCATTGGTTATTATCTACTAAGGCCCAGGACATTCTTTCTCCTTTCTCCATCAGTTTAGTGCCTGGTCCATAATCTTCTGCTTCACTCCAGTTTCTGTATTCATGTTAGGAGACATCTGTAACCATGAAAACTCCCTGTTTTCTCTAAGAACTACCCAATGTGGTTTTTATAATGGGCCTCAGAATTTAGGTTCTTGCCCTTTTGTTGGTGGTGGTATTTTTAAACAGTTTTTAAGGAAAATAACGAACTTCTATATATTGTACTGGTCTTAGCTTTCAAGTCCTTTAAAATGCAAAAAGGACTGCATAGAAATCTTTTTTTTAGCATTCCTGTATTGTCTCTATTCTAGATGTGAGATAGCCATGAGAAATGGACATTACATTCAGAGACCTTAGGCTTTAGATGTTGGTATTCCCTGAAATACTCTTAACCTCTCACCTCTTCAGTCTACTCAGCTCCTAGGATTTACTCCAGTACTTCACCTGATCTCCATAATAAGATGGTTCAGTGGATAGAAAACTGCACCTGGAGTCAGGAAAGACCTACCTTCAAATCTATGATCCTAGCTAAGTCACTTAATTTTTCTCAACCTTAGTTTTCTCATTTGCAAAATGCAGGTAATAATAATCCCTGATTCCCCAGGGTTGTTTTGAGAATGAAATGATAGTATTTGTGATATATTTTGCAAACTTTAAAGCACTATAAAAGTGCTGACTATTATTATTATGCTTGATTTTGCCACTTGCAACAAGTATTCCACTTTTATCATCAAGAAATCTGACATTTCTTTTATCTGGGTATAATCTCCTTTCATCTCATGCTCCTCCTAAACATCTACTTGGACTTGGAGATCTCCAGTCTCCTCAGAACTTTCCTGGGTCATTATCCCCACTTTTGTTACACTCTGCCCCTTTACAGTCTCAAACTTTTAGTGAACTAGTTCAACTCTACACTATTCTCTATTCCCAACTCCCATGCTCAGTTGTCCTATTACCATTCATGCCTTGCCAAGACCCAATTACTCTACCTTCCTTGCTCTTACTCACAAGCTGGAGAATTTGACTGGAGGAAGTCATGTAATTGTGCTGAGTCCACAACACATACATTATCTATTCTTAAATAGATATTCTTAATATTATTAAGAATTATATAATATATAATTATATAATTATATATATTATTTAATTCTCTTTTTAAATTCTCTTGTTAATATTTTTAATAATTATTTTTATTTTATTTTATTCTCTTGTTTAATAAGAATTATATAGTAATTAAGAAATATTCTTAAAGTGCCCTCACTTCAGCAAAGCAATCCTTCTGTCCCACTATCAAAGAGGCTGTTCCAAACTTTCTCCTTTCTTCAAGCCTCCCACTATATCTCACTTTTTCAGCTGAGGGCCTTGACTCATATTTCACCATGAAAATGGAGGCCATTCATCTCAACTCTCTTTTTGTCCTTTCTCTTAATCTCACAACTCCTCTTAATTATCTTATAACTCCTTGACATGATCAGCCACTATTTATACTTTTAGTCTGGTGTCTGATGAAGAAACAGCCCTTCTTCTCAACAAGAATAGCCATCCTATGTTTACCCTTGAGCTTCTCCTGTCCTGTATTTTCACATAGATTTCCCCTATTATCATCCCTTTCTCTATTTCTTATATTAATTCTCTCGCTATCTACTTATTCCTTCCAGAATGCTCCCAAGTCTCTCCCATCCTTAAAAATGCTCACTAGATTCTATTATCCCTGCAAGCTATTATGCAAAGACCTCAAAAAAGCTATCTGAGTTGCCTCTGTCACTTCTCCTTTCACCCTTTTCTAAACTCTTGTGTTATTAGGGCACAAAAATTGTCAATAAATGTTTTTAATAGCAGAAATACTAAATATATCCTTCACAGACCATATCACAATGAAAATAGTATAGGGACCACAAGCAAAAGACATCAACATAAATGGAAATTTAATGAAATCCTAAATGAAAGTTAGGTCAAAGAAGAAATCAAAGGAATAATTAATACCTGTGTGAAAGAAAATAATAATAATAATAACATATCAGAATTTTTCTGTTAAAGCTAAAGCAGTCCTTAGAGGAAAAATTGTGTCTCTAAAACAGATATTAACATAATAGGAAAAAGAAAGGGTTAATAAAGTGAATGTGTCATTTTTAAAATTAGAAAGCAAACCAAAAATTAAGAAGAAGGAATCTTGAAAATGCAAGGTGAAATAGATAAACTGGATATGAAAGATCCAGATATTGATAATCAAAACTAAAAGCTGATCCTTTGAAAGGAAAAGCAAAATGGATAACCTCTTAGGCAATCTGGTTTTTAAAAAGAGGGAGGAAAAATTAAAATGAACAAAATAAAGAAGAATAAGGCATAATCCCAACAAACTCAGAAGAAATAAAAGGAATTATTAGAACCTACTGTATATAGTTATATGCCAAAAAATAGAATTCAAAAGAAAAGCATCTTTGAAAATATACCCCCTAAATGTTTTAATACTTAAATTAGCAGACCACCAGGTCGAGATCTTAAATAAGCCAACCTCGGGAAACAAAATTAAACTAGTTATTAAAGAATTACTGGAAGAAAAAAATAATCTCTATCCAGATAAGTTTACAGGAAAAATTCTTTCAAACTTTGAAAGAACAATTAATGCATATATTATACAAAGTATTCCCAAAAGTGAGAAAGCAGTCTACCAAACTCATTTTATGAGAAAAATATTGTCATAATTCCTAACCTGGGGAGGATAAAGCAAAGAAAGGGAACTATGGACCAATATCATTAATGAATACTGATTCAACATTTACATAAAATCATGGCAAAAAGAGTATATCAATATATTTTGAAATTATTTATTATGATTCTTATATTTCTGCTAGAAATACAAGGTTGCATAACTGATCAGCACTCCACCATTGCTACAGCTGCATCAATAAAATTATAAGACACTCCTTAAGTAAATAAAGAGCAATTTAACTGAATTTATAATACACATGGCTAGCCTGGGCCAATATAATAAAAATGGTGATACTATTAAAATTAATGTACAGACTTTGTACTATACCAGACTACCAAAGAAATACTTTGTAGAACTACACAAAGTAATAAAATTTATTTGGGAGAGACAAAACATCTCAACTTCTAAAGGAAATGATCATTTTTAAAGGCAGGAATGAAGGTGAAATAGCTCATTCAGAACTCGTTATATATAAACCACTACTTATCAAAACCATTAAAAAGTAGGAAGGTTAATCAATGTAACAGATTAGAAAAGAGAGAATCAGACATAACCGAATTTAATAACCTGAAAACATAAATAATAATAACTAGCATTTATATAGCACTTTAGGATTTATAAAAGTATTTACAAATATTATCTTATAATATTTTAGTATTATAATAATAAAATATAATAATAATAAAATTACAATAATAAATAATATCTTATAATATTATCAAATAATATCACACAAACCCTGGGAGGTAAATCCTATTATCTTTTTAAATGAAAAAATTAAAGACTCTATCTACTGTGCTGGCTTCTTCTTACCTTTCTAATCTTCTCACAAATTACTCATCTTCTTGTACTCCGAGATCCAAGCAAATTAGTCTACTTTCTGTATCTTAGGCACCATGTTTCATCTTCCATCTCCATGTCTTTCACTATCCCCCAGACGGGAATTCTCTCCCTCCTCACCTCTGCCTGCTGGATTTAGTGCTTCCTTGGTTTCCTTCTAAGTCCAGTTCAACCACCATCTTCTACACAAATCTTTTCCTGAAACCCCTAGCTACAAGTGTCCTCTATCCCAAAACAACCTTGTATTCATTTTGAATGTATTGTACCTATTTATATAAATATGTTCCCCTCCCTTTAGAATTAAGCTCTATGGGGGCAAATATTATTTCACTTTTGTCTTTGTATTTCTAGTACTTTGCATGGTGCCATGCTCATAGGAGTTATTTAATAAACATTGATTTTTTTACAAAGTACTTTATTTATACATTATCTCATTCAATTACCCCCAATTTACAGAGGAAGAAACTGAGACTCCAGAAGGTTATGTGACTTGCCTATGGTTACACATCTAGCAATTGTCAGAGTCCAGATACGATGCTTTGCTTTTGGATAGAGTTTTATATTTTACAAAGTGATTTCACAGTTACTCATCTGAGACTCACAATAAATTTGTAAATGTAGGAATCTAAGAAAGTAGGATAAGAATATGATTTTTACATTGAAAGAGACCCCAGAGATCATCTAAGAAAGATGTGGTTTATTCCTATATTATGTAGAAGGATAGATAGGATAGGGACTGGACCTGTGTGGTGATTTTATTGAGATAGGGGCTCCAAAGTTAGTAAATTCTCTCTACCAAAGCAGATCACCACCTTTTCCAAATCTTGGAGAGTTATCTAGAATACAGAGGGTTTAAGGGACTTGACCAGAGTCACACAACCTATATGTGAAAGAAGCAAGACTCCCAACTCATTGTCCTGGCTCTAAGACCAGGTCTGTCGACACTGCCTCTCAGCTTGCACATAAGGAAACTAAACCTCATAGAGGGTTAAGCAGCTTGTCTAAGATTGCAATCTAGTTAGCAGCAGAATTAGAATTCAAACCCAAGGCTCCTGGCTCCAAGTTCAATGGTCTGTTCACTACATTATGGTGTCAGTGTGCTCTTGGAATTAATTAGGCATCATTGTTCCAGAGTGTAAGACTGCAGCATCTTCCAGGAACAGGGATCTGATAAAGTGTGAGTTAGAACAAATCTAAATATTAATCATTTCCTTCTCTTTGCCTCTCTGATTCTTCAGTTTCTTCCTTCTACTAATTTTCTTTCCCTCCATTTCTTCATATTTTTCTCTCTTTTTCTCTTCCTCCTCCTCCTCCTCTCTCTCTGCTGAGGCTGTGTTTTTTTTTCCTTCTTAACTCCCTTCTCCTTGTGCTGAATTATTGAGAATGTTGTTTTCTTGAATTGCTCTCCTAGAGGTTAGCTGTCACAGAGCAGCTGAGCTTTGAATATGATCATGGGCCAGGAAAGTTCAGGATGGGCCTGAGAATCACCTTCCTGGGAAATCCCAGGGGCATCACCCATCTAGGCTCCCTATTCTTTGCTCTCTCTCATTTTTGTTTATTCATTGGTGCTGGCAGTTAGTAGGGTGATCTCAGTCTGTCTCTCTCTCTCTCCTTCCCCCTCTCCCTCTTCTTCCCCCTTTCACTTTCCCTCCCCTTGTCCTAGTCTGGACCTTCCTGGATTTAATTTGAGATGAATTTGTTGTTAAGCTAGTGTGTGGAGTCTGTATGAATCATAGACTATCTAGTGGGAAGTAGGCAGAGAAAGAGAGTAGGGGAGTTGTTCTTTTCACTTGGAAACTTCTTGTTTGTACTCAACAGGATCCAGAGTCATAACCAGCAACTCTGTTGCCCAGGGCAAGTACCATAAAACATGCCTGGAGACAATAAATACAAAAGCAGCCAACAGGTTAGCTTTCCAAGGCAAACTGATATGGAAGGGAGATATACTTTGTACCTCAAGACACAAGGACCCATTGTAGAGGAGAGACCCAAGGACAGGTGCCTATTCCCATGGGTGGTGAACCTGGGACAATAGAAAGTCAGTGCTAAGAATGTTTGGGGAGGGAACAATGTGGAGCTAGGCTAGAAAAGAATTCACTTGAAGTAGCTACCAGATGGGCCATCTGGAAACTTCCTATTTTAAATAAATATTTTAAATAAATATCCTTGCTAAAAGGGTACTAAACTCATTTGGTTCTACATCTAAAGGAATACAACTATTGTCTGCACCCTCTAATTTTCAACAACTAGCACAGATTCCTGATTGTGCCATTGTAGTTACAAGTCTAGTAAGACCTACGCTAGCTCTTTAGGATCTCTCTGAGCAGCTAACCACTCCATTAAAGACATTTGGGTATTATCCATATAGAGTTAGAGTTCTTAAATTTTTGCATCATGGACTCTTAATGAAAATCTGGTAAAGTCTATGGACTATTTCTCAGAATAATGTTTTTAATGAATAAAACAAAAATACTTGTAATTGCAAAGGAAAAGAATTATATTTTAAAATGTTGTCAATTTTTAAAAATGTTCATAGGCTCCAGATTAAGAACCCCTGGTTTACCCTAGAAGCATCACATACAGGATGTATTGCCTTGCTTGAAAGTACCTTGTTGGTATATTTACAAGGTAAGAAACAATTCCTTGGTATAGTCACCTCTAGAGCATAATCAGGTATGGCCCCTTAACTGTTAGGAATATGATGAAAGAGGGCTTCAGGCTTGTCATGGTGGAATCCAGGCCTCTATTATCTGGGAAAGGCAACTTTTCTAAGTATCTCCGGAATCAGAGGGCATGAAGATGCTCTTATCTGTATAGTCAAAGGTGCTGTATCCTCTAGGATACAGCAAGGGCATAGTAGAAGAGGGGAGGAATCAGAGAGTTTAGACACAAAGGGAAAAGCCAGTCACCAGCTGAGAGGATTAGAACAGGGACTACCTCCTACATTCTAACCTCCTCCAGACCCAGAGCCTTTTTAGGATTTAACTTAATCAGCAGAAAAATGCTTACAACAACAACAAAAATCTGCTTTTGTGTCCAAGATTGTCCACACTTCTGAAGTCAATGTCACTTAGTGCCTTGAAAGGCTTTGTTTCCTAAGTAACTGTGGTGTCTATAACTGGCCATGCCATAGCCCCTGTGTGGAGGATAGAATTTGGGAGGGTGCGGGGCACAAAGGTTAGCATTGACTAGGCAGTTGTCACTGATACACATGCCTTCTGATCCCAAATCCCACATCCCCAAGGTATCCTAAATTCCCTCTTCTCCCCTATAAAAATCCTTCCTCAGTTGGCATACTGGTCTCATCACTATTCTTTCCAAATACCACATTCATTCCTGCCTCCCCTATCATGTAGTTCCCTAGGCCAGGAATGCACTTAGATGTTCACTGTCCTTCCAAATCATACCTATTCTTCAAGGTCCATCTCCCTAAAATCTTCCCCTAACACGTTTTACCCCTCTACTTGCCCTTCTCACCATTTGTTGCTGCTCTTGGAATAGCATCCTAGTATGGTCTGAGATTCTTCTCTTTTCTCTGTTACTGCCAGCTGTCTCCTAAGTCGTGAAACAGAGTGGGGCAGTAATAGAAAGAGGAGGGCACAAGAATATGAATGAAAGGCAAAGTACTTTAAGGGAAAGTACACTGGATTTAGAATCAGAGGTGGTTGTTCAGTTGTTTCAGTGGTGTCTAAGTCTTCATGGTTTGTGGTTTGTATGGTTTTCTTGGCCAAGATATTGGAGTGGTTTGCCATTTCTTTCTCCAGCTCATTTTACAGATGGGCAAACTGAGGCAAAGGGGTTAAGTGACTTGCCCAGGGTCACACAACTAGTACGTATATGAGGTTAGATTTGAACTTAGGAAGATGAGTCTTCTGACTCCAGGGCCAGAATTCTATCCACTGTGCCACCTAGCTGCCATGTATAAATGCTAACTGTAACAATTATTATTAAAGAAAAAGAGGTAATATTTGGAAGTGTAAACAGAATTTTCACTGATTTTGCAGATTAATTGAAATGTTTATAGCCTAATGATATATGGAATGGATTTCACAAATTAGTATATACACATACCCATGAAAATTAGTATTTTCATAATAGCTGCAACTTATCTGTATCTTTACCACCCACCCACCTAGGCCCTTGAGCACAGATCCAGAGGCTAAATAGCTGATTCCAATACTGTAGCTTCAGTTCCCTCCTTGAGAATGACTAGCCAATGAGTTGTGCTTCTGGAGCCCAGGAAACTGGTTTTTAGCCTCGGAAGGCAGCCAAGGTACATATTTGGAGGCTTGTGTCATGTTCCCTAGCCACCTTACTTCACATCCTCTTCCTTCATCCAGATCTCTTTCACGGCTTCACCTAGAGCTGAGGAGGGGGAGGGAAAGAAAGAAGAAAGGAGAGAGGGAGGGAAGGAAGGAGAGAGTAGGAGGAAGGGAAAGGAGAGAAGGAGAAAGGGGGAAGGGAGGGGAAGGAAAAAGAGAAAGGGAGGAGAAGAAAGAGGGAGAGAAAGAAGGGGGAAAAACAGTAAAGGAGGCAGGAAGAGAGAGATAGAGGGATGAAGGGACAGAGGGAGGGAGAGATAGAGATATGGAGGGACAGAAAGAGGGAGAGAGAAGAAAGAAGGAGAGATGGAGGGATGGAGGGATTGAGAAAGAGAAAGAGAATGAATAGACAGATGGAGAAAGAGACCAGAGGAAGACTAGAACAGTATGAGAATAGTAGGCTCTTGATTGGACTGTCTCTGAGACCACTGATGGCATACTCCATACCCCCAAATACTAGAGTACCATGTGGGTCTATATCTCTCTAAATATTTTGGTAGCCAGTATTTCCAAGAATGTCTTTGACTTACCCTACCTGTGCCCCACCCCTGAGCTTTGTGGAGAGCTGAATGTTAGAGAGAAAAGGAGATTTGGGTCTGAGACTCTAGAAATTACCAAGTCCAGTGCTCCAGACAGACTTGTCTGCCTGAGCCCTAGATGAAACTGCTATGTAGTTTTATCTTCTTTTGCTCAAGACTCTTAGTCCCTCCTTGCCTGAGTTCTGTACCCACTCATTTGTCATATTGCAAAGACCCCTGATTAGCACTGTTGGTTGACATATGTCTGTTTGCACCTGTGTGTATATATGTATATATATCTATATCTGTAGATGAATATTCTTCATCTTCAAATGCCAAGAATAGGTTCACCAACAGCAACCCTACAACAGAGAAATAGCATCATCTACAGATCTTATAGCTATGCATCTCTGTTCTCATCAGGGGAAATAAAGAGATTAGTTATAACCAATGTTGAGGTTTCTAATTTTGTATGCCCATTAAGCCTTGGTTCCACACTTGAACTTGAAAATTGCTTTAAAGTTTGCAAAAATGGTTGTTTCTTTTCACTCCCTGTATATCTTGACAAGTTGTAGCCAGTTGACTTGTGCTTCCAGGCAGATGTGGTGAGCTCTCCTTCTTGAGCACCCCAATCCAAGACAGCCCACATAGACTTTGTGACTTGATGTCTGCTTGACCAATGTGGCCACCCTGTGTCCCAGACAACCCCCCAAACTCCTCATGGGCAGTCTGTATACACAAGAAGCAGTGTCTCAAAGGAGTTTGCCTGGGGAGACACACCAACCATGGCTTTTCCCTCTCCTGGGAGTTTGGTCCACCCTCCTCACTCCTTACCTAGAGACTTAGATTCCCAGAAGGCAGAAGACTGAGTAAGGCAGAGACAGTAGCACCACAGAATGCCAAGCAGCTCACAGGCTGATTATGAAAACAGCTCATTCTCTTATTGACAGATTAGTTTTGAAAAATGCTGAGCTAGGACATATGTTACATATACTGTCAAAGCAGAAGCCCAGATTACTACTTCTCTGACATGTACAACCCTTTTCCCAGACCTCATCCTCTTCCCATCTCCTAGGACTCTTTACCATTGCCCCAAGACACCTGTAGGCTTATGCACCTGGTATCCCATTTCCAACTGAACTAGAGTGATCAAGAGTCAACCCCACTACTGCTCCATCAGCACTTGCCTCAACTAGAGTTTCTGAATATGAGGTTTCTGAATAGATTTATCATCTCTTTTCCTCCATCCCTCTCTCTTGTATTTCCCTTAAGTCAAAGGCGATTTTTTTAACAAAAAAATATTATTTAAAAAAACTGTCTCTTTGTCTCTCCTATCCGCATTCCTATTTTTAAAACAAATGAAAATTTAAAAAAATCTTCCCCATCCTTTCCTATTCTAAACTCCTGTAGGATTCATAGGGTAGGGAGTAGTGTTTTTCCTTCCTTCTTCCCACCCCCCATATTTGTTTTCTGTTCCTCTCTTTCCCCTCAAGGTGAATTTTCCCTTAGGTCGCTGTGTAATGAGGCAGCTGAACACCAGGTTGCTAGAAGCATTACTCTCAGCTTAGGGCTGGTCAGCTGGAGCTTGAGACTTGGCCTGTTCCAAGGCCAGACATCACCAGCTCTTTCAGCCATCCCAGCCAAGAGTGGAAATGGATATTAACAACCTAGGGAAGTACACCAAGCCAAACAAACAAAGGGGGAGACAGAAAGAGAAACTAAGAACATGCACCATAGGAAAAGGAAGAACAGCAGTTCTTTAGCAAGTATGAGAATTGAACTAGAAAGCCAGGGTATAGAATGACCCAACCCAGTTTGCTCACAGTCAATTTACCTGATTGAGTCTCTTTCTGCTGCTCACCAGGATCCTACTGTACAGCTGTGAGTCCAAAATGATGATGTAGTTGGAGTGTCTCTACCAAGGATACACTGTTATATTGCTTTTCTGCTCCTTACACCAGGTTCTCAGGTCCAGGAAAGGTTCACGTGTTAAGAGAATTATGGTACTCCAAAAGCAACTATCAGACAACCTAGGTTTCCTTCTTCTCTCAATGCCAGATTTCTCAATATCACGAGGGGTCTAACGTTCAGTTAAAGAATATTACTTAGGAAGGGAGAGGCTTGGCCACAGATAAGCATCAATGAAGTTTACCCCATTCTCCACTCCTGCCCCCATTGCTACTGGATCATTATAAGAATTAGGAATCAAAGCCAAAATACAGTCTGGGAGATTCCCCAAATAGTGAGACTATGACTCTGTCTCTCCTTCCCTCGTGCCTTGCTCTAGGAAAAGCCTTTGACATACACCCTAAAATAAAGTCCAGACTGCTCTCCCTTCTGGTCCTGGGATCTTGCCAAAAAAAATATTCCTTCCTTCCTTCCTTCCTTCCTTCCTTCCCCATTCTCTCCTTTTATCTTAGTTTTGTTGGGAGAAGCAGGCTCTAGTGGAACAGTAATGGAGGAAATGAAATGTTTTCTGATTCGAAACTGATATCTACCAAACTGTATCTATCAATAAGTAATAGACTGGTTTAGTAGATAGCCTGGTTTTCTAAGACATTCTTCCCCCTAGAAAGACTATTTCATGTATACATATGTGTGTACACACACATATATACACACATATGTATACCCATATAAATATATTTTCCAATTACATGTAAAAAAATAATTTTTAATTTTTGTTTCTTAAAGTTTTGAGTTCCAAATTCCCTTCCTCTGTCACCTCCCCTCCTGCCTCATTGAGAAGGCAAGCAATTTGATATAGGTTATATATGTGTAGTCTTGCAAAACGTATTACTGCATTAGTCATGTTGTGAAAGAAAACGGTCCAAAAAACAATTTTAAAGTATTCTTTGATCTGCATTCAAACTATATCAGTTCTTAGAAAAACTATTTCTACTCAATTTGATTAATTCTCTCTTTCTTCCCCAAACCACTAAGCCCTAATATACTGTTTTAAACAGAGCAAAAGACAGAATTAAGGGGAAGACTATACTAAGTAGCACAGGCAGCTAGGGAGCTTAGTGGATAGAGTCCACTGGTGGCTTGGAATCAAGAAGCCTCATCTTCCTGGATTCAAATCTGGCCTTAGACACTTACTTGCTGTATGACCCTGGACAAGTCACTTAACCCTGTTTCTCTCAGTTTCCTCATCTGTAAAGTAAACTACAGAAGGACATAGCAAGCCACTCTAGTATCTTTACCAAGAAAACCCCAAAAATGGAGTCATGAAGAGTTGGACATGACTGAAAATGGCTGAACAACAATGAAAGTCTTAGTCAGCTGGAGAAGGGATGCTGTTTGGATGTTGTCTGTGATGGTGATGGAGTGTTAGACATAGTATTATGAAAACTACTTTGACTGAAAAAGTATAGGTCCAAGGAAAGCACATCCTCTTCAGTTATGGGGGAAATGAATTTTAGTAGGTATAGAAGTAGGGGAGACTGGAACATTTTCTCAGTTGGATTGTGTGTTCATGTATATATGTATGTATACATGTGTGCTTTTGTGTGTGTGTGTGTGTGTGTGTGTGTGTGTTGGAGCACGGGGTTCCATGTAAGGGCTTTTCCCACCCTCCCCTTTCTCTCCCAAAATGGAGGAGGGTTGAAAATCTCTGTGAATTGTTTTTCCTAGGAAACTATCCATCCAGGGCAGCCTAACTGTCTTAAGTCCATGAACAATTTGTAGGTGCCAAATATTTTAGTGAAAATACATTCCATGGATGCAGCTGTTTATCCTTCCCCTCTAGTCTGTTCTGTAGCATCAGGGCATGGTCTAACACAATGTGTGGTCCTCTACAGGAAGCAGAAGTAGACTATCACCCAGGCTTTCCAGCAGCCAAAGCTGATGCTGCAGAAAGTGTACAAAGCGCCCAGGAGCCCCATCATGGAGAGACTATCATTGGACTTGATTCTGTGGGGCCCAATCCAGAATATCTTTGGGTTAAACCAAGTAAATAGAGCTTTGTTGAATTTTTAAAAAACAGGAAATAAGCTGTCTCTAGTATATCTGTAAATGGGTAGGAAGAGCCATCAGCAAAGATGGCAAGGGGCTGATATAACCTATAAAAAAGAGAGTCCTAGTATTTTACTTAAAAGCAGCATGTTCAAGGAATCCTTATAGGCCCTAAAGATCTAGCTCCACACATAGTAGATGAGTTGATCAAGCATTATGTTTCTGCCCTTGGCCCCCTACCTCTTTTTTTATTTTAATACAAATCTTTATTTGTTTTCTTGTTTACATCATTAATTTCCACGAGATTTTTGAGTTACAAATTTTCTCCCCATCTTTCCCCTACTCCCACCCCCCTACCTCTTTTTAGATTTTTCTGAGTAGCCATGACCTGACTTTTGAATGAGGAAAGGTCTGAGGCAGTAGTCAAGGAAAAGAGGGAACTGGGAATCCCAGGAGAACAATGCTTTCATTGTCCAGGACTGTTTTGCTTTGTAAGTTCCTTTAATAATGCTCTCAAGGAAAAGGCTTAGCAGAACTCTTCAACATTCAATGGAATGTGAATTTTCTTTTTTTCTTTTATATCACTATCAACTTCTCAATGATCTTTTATCCCCATACAAAGTACAGTCAAGAAAAGCAAATAAATTCATTGGTCATATCTGACAACATTATGTCATTTTACACCCATAGTCTACTATTTCTGTTTTGAGAAGCAACAAGCATACATCTCTGACAGTTTTCTGACCTTGAGCATGACTGGTTGCTGAACTTGTCAGATTCATTCAATGTTGCTGTCTTTTATGTTATTGTGGTCATTATATAAATTGTCCTCCTGGTTTGACTTTCTTTGCATCAGTTCAGATAAGTTTTTCCAAGTTTCTCTGAATTCTTTTTTTTACAGTACAACTACTCATATTATGAGTGGTTAAACTTTACCTTGATTGTTGTTTATTCACTTTCATTCCAATTCCTTACTACTATAGAAAGTGTTCCTAAAAATATTTGTGGAAAAAAAATTAAAATAGGGGACAGCTGGGTGGCGCAGTGTAAGTAGAGCACCAGCCTTGAAATCCTGAGGAACTGAGTACAAATTTGGCCTCAGACACTTAACACTGTGTGACCCTGGGCAAGTCACTTTATCCCAATTGCCCTGCCTTCCCCCCTCCAAAAAGCAAAATAAATAAATAAATAAAATAAAAATTGACCTCCTTGGTGGAGGTCAATGCCCAGTCATGCTTGACTATTCTACTATAATTCCAAATTGTCTTCCAAAGCATGTTTTTTATAATCTCATATCATATCATATCTATTTATATGATACAGTATTGTATAGTGGAAAGAGCACTAGACAGAGAATCAGAGGACTTGGGTTTGAATATTGAGTCCACTATTTTATTGCCCATCTGATACACCTGGACTTCTAGTGTTATTAACATCAAAGATAAATTAGTTTTATTTCAAAGGATCCTCATTTTCCTCATCTGTAAAATGAAGGGGTGTGGTTAACTAGGTGATCTCTAAGGTACTTTTCAGCCAAGCTCTTAATCCTGTGATCCCATGATTCTCTTTAAATGGCAGCCACTTAGCTTTGTCTGAGGAAATTAGCCCTAGGAACAATGTAGCTTCTCATCCAATAACTCTGTCCATAGGCCATCCATCTACCCAGAGAGATTTGTACTGAATGAGATTTACCTTCATACATAACAATCCTTCAAATGAGCTGAAATGGTAATGAGAAACATCATTACTGTGAAGGGGGTAGGGAGAATGGGGGCAGGGGAAAAAGATGAGCCTAATGAGAGGTGATTGATAATAAAGGCTATCTTTATCATACAGAAGAATTTGGAGGATGGAGGACAATCAGGGCCCAGGTCCTTTGTCTTCTATGAATGATTGTATTCAGCTATTGAATTTCCTGCCTTTGAGGGGGCTTATGGTCAAATTAAGAGCACATGACATAGATGTTAAAGAATTAGTAACAATACAAATCAGAAAGTGCTAGATTACAAATGATTTCTTTGGACAAATAGGTACAATAAAATAGGAATCTTTAGGGACATGCCTCCCAGGGTCATTATGAGGATAAATTTAGATAATATTGTGAAGTGCTTTGTAAACTTTAAAGTGCTATATACAGACTAATAGTTACTATCATTATTGTTATAATATTCTTATTATTCTACTCATGCTAGTGTTCCTTCCTGGAATGCCTTTCCTCTCCTTTCTTTCATTGAGACTCAACCCAATTCCTACCTTTTATAAAAAGCCTTTCCTGCCAACGCATGCCCCTCCCCACTGCTAATGTCTCCCTTAGAGATTACACTCTGTGTGTGTGTGTGTGTGTGTATACAACTCTTGTCAAACACAAAACACAAAAAAATGAACTAGTCCTACTCAAGGAGCATATGTAAATTCTGCTGGGGTTGGTGGGGTGTGGAATGATGTGTGAAATAAAGGGGTCTTCAGTAAATAAACCCAGTGAGAGATCAATGGTGTGCTCTTCCTCACTCTAATATGATCCGTACTTACTTGATAGAACCAGGGACCCAAGTAGGGTCAGCAGAATCCTAAATTCATCTAAGCACATTGAGATTGTGGGTTCAGCTTTCAGAGGTCTCCAGAATTCAACAATTTGCCCCAATGCCAGAGTCAAGGAACCTTATACATACCCTCTGATTGGAGCTCATTAGATGGGAGCCTGACTCACCTGTCCTGGGTTAACAGGGAGCAACAAGTTTCCCAGGTGAGGAAAGTGAGGGTGGGGGAAAGATGATGAAGAAGAACTGCAAAGTAAGTTTGTGACCACAGACAGCATCCATCTCCCAGCTCCAAGGTAGCAGGTGAGTTTTGCTGCTCAGTTGCTTCCTTCTGTGAGCTGGACTCAGAGAAGGGAACTTCAGACTCATTTCCAACCCAGCAGACTGGGCGGTCACCAGGGACTAGGCTGCAGGGTATTCTTCAGTGACAGCTACCAGTGGGTGCCTTAGTTATTGACTCAGCAACAGGCTGAGATGCCAAAGCAAAACGTCTTCAAATTAGCAGTAATTGCAGGAGAAATAAAGAGCAAACAGGGTGAGCTGAATGAGGTTTTCTATAAATATTATGTTTTTTAAAGTTTGCCCTGGAGTAATAGAAGCTGTTTAAACGCTAATATCCTGTCTGTGCATTTAAAAAGCCTTATAATGAGGATTTAGAGTCTGAATTTCATAGCTGCTGCCTGCTTGAGTGTGGGCCTGTAACATCTCCATCCACTACTCCTGTTGGCTTCTCAGAATAAGCAAAATCTAATCACTCATGTCTACCTAGAACCAAAATCAAAACTCATTACAAAATCATGAGAGCACTTGCCCTATGTTGGGGCGGCTATTCCCTCCCACTCTAATTTGATTGTAATTGGTCTTTGGGCCTCACCCACAGGAGGCGATGACACAGAAAATGGGAGACTAGACTTATCTGCTCTGTGGGAGAGTTTACCCATCCTTCCTCAAGTTCTGGGTATCTGCTCTTGACTAACAACTAGACCAGAATTGTAGGAAGGAGGATACATGGAAGCCTTTGTGGTAGGCTGCTGATAAAAGTCATTCTAAAAACTCTTAACACTTTTAAGTTATTGTAAGATTTGCTGATCTGCCTAACCCTGTTTGCTCACCCAATGAGAAAGGCATTCCTTTAGATTAGGTAAAGCCTAGCTTTTTAAGAATATTATTAACTAAATTATTCATTTATTTTAGAAATAAGATGTAGGCATTTTAATATTGTAAATGTTAATAATACAAGTCATCTGGAAGAACCTCAGAGCCTATCAAGAGTCTAAAGGCCACTATCTAATAGTACAGGTCTAGAACTGAAAGGGACATCTGAGGCAATCTAGGAGAATCACTTCATTTTTCAGAAAAGGAAATTGGGGCCCTGGGAGGGAAAGTGACTTAATCCAAGGTTGTATAGGTCAGAGACAGAATTTTAATCTAAGCCTTCTTACACTAGAAACATTACTCCTACTATAGCCTTCTGTCTCCAAAGTTAATGGTTAACAAGCCTGGCCCTGGAGAAGAGTTGAGAAAATTGGCCTTCTCTTTGGGGAAGTGGGAGACTACGGGTACAGAATGTTATCCATACTATCAGAAATGACTGATGTGTTGATTGATTCTGCTGAATTTTTTTTTTTGCTACAAAGGATAGTTTATGAGTAGGGGAAATAGGGGAATGTATTCAGTCAATCAGTAATCAATTATTAACCTACTCTGTACCGGACGCCATATTGCTCAGTCATTTTGGTCATGTGACTTCATGATCCCATTTAGAGTTTTCTTGGCAGAGATACTGGAGTAGTTTACCATTTCCTTTGCCATTTTATAGATGAGGAAACTGAGGCAAACAGGGCTAAGTGATTTGCCCAGTCACCTGGCTAATAAATGTTTGAGACCAAATTTGAACTCAGGTCCCCCTGATTCCAGGACCAGTGTTGTACCTTGAGCCAACACCTTGTATCTATTTTGTATCTCCTCATTCTGTCTATGCCCATATGTATACATATTGTCTCCTACTATAGAATATAAGCTTCTTAAGGGGAGGACCTATTGTAGGAAGAAAAGCTTGAGCTGAGCTTTGAGATGAAGACAATGTAAAAATAAATTATCAATAAAAACAAAATTGTAAAATCCATTTTTTTAAAGAAACTTGTGAATGATCATATAATGGACTGTCAAAAAGGAATACTCAGCCTCTGAGAATGATTTCAACCAATGAATTCAACAAATATATAGAAATATATAAATATATATACATATATATATACACAAAGTACCTATTATTTGACTGTTCTAGGAGCTGGAGAATCAGATAGAAATGGCACCATCTGTGTTCCCACAGAACTTACATTCTATTATATACTTATAGACAATATGTACTTACAGAAGCATATACATAACAAAGGCAAGGTAATTTTGAGGGGGAGGCCCTAGCAGTTGGGAGAATCAGGAAAGGCTTTCATGTAGAAAGTGGTGCTAAGGCTGAATATTGAAAGAAGGTGGGGGGGAGGAAAAAAAATGTACATTGTAACTTTGTTATATATTTAAAAGCAATAGCAAGTTGTACATAATAGATTTGCAGTTTCATGTGTAATCATATTTTTTATTATACTACGTTGTAGAAATGCTTGTTTTATTCCAAAATTTAAAAAAAAAATAAAAAGCAAATTTTAAAAAAAGAAGTGAGGATTCTATGAGACAGACATGAGGAGGGAAATGAATTCTACCATAAATAACAGCCGAGACAAAGCCAAGAAGAAAGGAAATAGGGTGTTGTGTGTGAGGCACAGAGAGGCTGGTTTGGCTGGACCACAGAATAATGGAAGACAGGGATACAACTAAGCAAGAAAGATAATTTGGGGCCAGGTTGTGAAGGGCTTTAAAAGCCAATCAGAGTGGTTTTAAATTTAATCCCAGAAATAATAGGGAGCCATGGGAGTGTATTGAGTAGGAAAATCACTTTGGTAGCAATGTAAAGATTGGATCAGAGTGGCAACAACGACCACACTCAGCTGCCAAGCATCCCTGTGTAGGGGATTAGAGGTAGAAGTGATCTGAGGTGTCACCTAGTCCAAAGACCTCATTTTACAGCTATAACTCTTACAGAGTGTGAGTGTGTGGTACAGGGCCTTTCAAGCGTACTCAGCACAAGCCCACTACCACCCTCCTCTCCACTATTGACTGATCTTATTAATTCCCTTGGGTTCAAAGTCAGTTTTGTATACATGCTATGGGATATTCTCAGTAATTACCAAAATTTTGGAAACTCTTTAATTTGCTCAGCCTGAAGTAAAAGTGGAAAATTTTGTTCTTTCATGGAATAATTTCTTCTCTCTCAGTTGTTAGCCAGGGATTTATAGGCTTAGACATTTAGTGCATAGGATCTGAGCTCATTTTACCATTCACTCCTATTTGAATCAGCAGGCTGGATCCTCTGAGCAAGGATACAACCTCTCCCTTAGGATTTTAGGCGTAGCCTTGAAAGATGGAAGGGTTGTCTAATACTACTGCTCATGATCACCCATCTGGTATGTTCTTCCTACCCCTTCCCCTATCAATAGGTAGTAAATATCTACCTAATATCATCTGAGCAAGTAATATCAATTAGCCTCTACAAAGGGATGTTTACTGAGAGGATGTAGGAGGAAAAAACAACAACAGAAATTTCAGCTCCTTAAAACCTCTCTACGCATCAGCTCAGTCCCTGGATTTCACTTCTAGATGAGTTGCTCCTTTGCTTGCAGGACATGGTATTTCCACTGTCTCGCCAATTCATGGCTGGGCTGGTTATTCCTCAGAGCTGTCTCCTCATTAGACTTAATTACTGTGGCTATGAACTCTATGACGACCTTTGATAGCACTTCCAACTTGTCAAAAATTACAAGGTCATAACCTGTATCATTTCATCTCAATTACTTATTCACCTAAGATCAGGAAAGAATAAAATACAATAGACTGAAGAAAAAGAAGCATTATGCATCCACAGCCACATGGCAGCCAGGTGAAGAGGTCCCAGTGTTGCCACTCAACCCCGTCTGAAATCCATAGAGGTTCTTGCCAAAGCTACCACCAGAAAGAAGAAATTTTGTTTATTCAAGCCTTTTATATGTACAATTAGTTGTAGCTCAGCTGATAATTAAAAGATTTTTGATTCCTGTACAATAAGACAACAAAAAACTGTCCATGCTCTATGCTCTGAATTTGAGAGGGAAAGGACCCCTGTACACACATTTCTGAATCAGGTGCACCAAACCTCCATGTGGATGTTGTTGTTGTAGTTCAGTCATTCAGTCATATCTGGCTCTCAGTGATCTCATGGACCATATTGTCAATGGGATTTTCTTGGCAAAGATATTGGAGTGGTTTGCCATTTCCTTCTCCAACATATAGAGGTTGTATAAGCTCTAAAAACTGACCTCATTGGCCAGACCCGTGACTGATAAAATCATCGTTAATTGTTATGTAATTGATTAGCAGTGTCAAGCAACATTTTTGCAGATAAATATTCAAACTATAGAAGTCTTAATGGGTCTTGCATCGAGAGTTACCTCTTTTTCCCATCCTCCACCATTCTCCTAGCTGGTCTGAATGGGTCTCGATGAATAAAGGGAATGAAACTTTAAACTCTAGTGTAGGTATATGTTTCCCCATTGCTGTGCTCTGGAGAAATAAAGGAGTTGTTGGTTGGACTCCACCTTTACTAACTGCTTTAACTGCTATAACAACCAGTTGAGATTGACCTTATCTCCAATCCACTCCTACTACATTACAGTCTTCTCTCATTCTCTTGTCTGAACGTTCATCAGTTGGCATCTTGCTCTAGTTTCTCCACCTCCCTTTACTGGTGCCCCTCTACTTGGGCAGAAGTATCTTTCTCAAGGACGCTGGCATCTCAAAATAAAATTGATTCTTCTCAATGTCTGTGAACAGACTGACTCGAGGATTCTCTATTATAATGAGAAAGTCCTTTGAAGTCTCAGAAATTTTGAGGAGGTCTTCCAAAGTCTCTGAAACCTAAAGCTACACAGAGAAGGAAATTGAAATCTAGAGAGGGGAAATGACTTGTCAAGGGCCACACAGCAAGTTGTTTGGCAGAGTGAGTATGATTACTACAATTCAGGCCTCCTGACACCCAATCAAATGTTCTTTCTACTAGATCCAATGTAGCACTCTTCATATTTTTGTGTCTTCTGCTTTTTGACCCAAGTATACTTCTCTTTGTGTCACTAACAGTTTCTTCATTTCTGAAGATTGGATAGTGTGAAGGATACTGTGCATGAATTGAGTACGTTTTGACTACAAAAGGAAGACTGTGGGTACTGGCAGCTGAATACCTTTCTTTGATGTGGATAAACTTCATTTCTATTGTAATACAAATATTCTCAGAGATCTTTTCTAGTGGAAGCAAAAATAAAGAGGGATGACATTTTCACTTTATCAGTCAGTCAACGTTTATTGTCAGTCATTATAACTGACGGAGTGCACCCTCTTCATAGAGCACTTTGTTAAGTACTGTATAAGGCAGATTCTAAAGAAATGGAAAGAGAAGAAAAGGAAAGAAGGAGTGTGTTGGAGCCTACCTGAAACAGTTCTATTGTTAAATTTTCAGCATAAGTATTGACACTTTTGAAATAAAAAACTGCACATCAGGGTTTGATTTAATTGTTTTGTTGATTGTCTAAATTGTCTTAATAATGCAGATTAAACTGAAAAGTGTATTTTGCATATATTTTTCCCCTGAGAGAAGATTGTTAAACATTGACTAGTACACTCCAGGGGAAAATGGAGAGGGAGAGCGGAGATGGAAAGGGGAAAGGGATAAGAGATAAGGGAGATAGGGAAGGAAGAGACAGAGAAGAGTCAGGGATGAAGAGAAAAGGAAGAATAAGAGGGGAAAGAGACAGAGGAAAGCAGAGAGGATAGTAAACACCTACCTTCTGCTCTGGAGATATTTGCAGGCAAATACTACAGAATGTAAACATACAAGTGAATGGAAGTGTCACCGTACATAAGACCATAGGAAATAGTAAAAGGCTGATCTAAATAGGACAAGGTTAATTAGTGGAGACTTCATACAAATATTTGCCACTTCTCTCTGGAGATGGGGAGGTGGAAGAGTTCGGGAAATTAAAGGGATCATGCTCTTTGCCTAGATGTTAATGATCAGTGTCTAACACATAATAGTGACTTAATAAATGGTTGTGATTGATTAGTTAACAGGGAACCTAATGGTCCTTTTTTGTAAATACTGAATCAAGTGAAGAAAATGAAGGATTCTTATTGTTTATTATTACCTTGTGTTTCTCATCTTTTTGATAGAGATTAGACAGAAATGATCCTGAGACAAATTATTATACTGCTATAATTATATTTAATGTTCTATAGATTATCACATAGATAAAAATAACTGCTTTGTGTAGCTGAATAAAAGTAAGCTTATCCACTTTAGGCTCACTGAAAGCATCCTCAGGCAAACTCCAGTAGCAGAAAGAACAACAGAGACAGCATGCTTCTCATCCTATTCCTGCATGCCTTTTTTCATTTTTCTTCTAAGTCTTTGTATTTTAAAACTTTTCCTCCCATGTAGCTTGGATGATATGAGTATTTGCAGTGGTAAAATAGGCTCTTCATTTGCTATGGTGAATTTTTAATTCCTAAACTCTTATGGATCAATACTATGTCTAGGTGATGATGCAGTGGTTTGTGCTATGATAAAGCTGTACTGGTTCCAGTAGTTGAGTAATTGAGTTCTGAAGAATATTGTGAGGCTTCTATTAGTTGTATCATTATTTGTCATCTGTAAACCTTGGAAGATAACCAGTTCCTGATGCGTAATTCTAACCCCCAGGTCATATTTTGCAAGGTATTTGTTAGTGTCTAAATTTTTACAGTCTATATCGATGTGTGTTGCATAGTTTATGCTATTTTCTTGCATAATCTGCATTGATTACTAAGTCTGTATTCCATAAAGATAGAACTTCTCCAATTTCTGGTGGCAATTATGTGGTCTTAGATTGTCATTGTAAACACTTTTGCTTCCACAAACAAATCCAATTAATTCAGGTATTTGTTGATTGAATTCAGAGCATGTGGCCCATGAAGGGTCTTTTGACTTTATTCTTGGATCTTAGCTATTTCATAGTTTGTATCTGGAGGTAAATTACTTTTGGTTGCACTCAGATTCAGTGGCATATCTATCATATCACTCTATCTATCACTTCTCTTCATCCTTTTTTGCAAAAATTGTTCATCTTTCTATAGGTTCCTTAGGATGATGTACCCAACTCATTTTATAGTTCCATCCTATAGTTCCATGTGTATGTATGTATGTTTATGTATATATACACATATACACACATATATACATATATATATTAAGATTGGTATTGTGCATGTGTTAATTGCTTTAATCTTAAATTTAAATGTATTTTCCACATTCAACATTGATTCCAGGATGCCAGGAAATCTTTTGACATATTTAGCCACAGTCCCCTCTTTGATATTATCATGCTCGGTGCATCTCACCTGCAGGAGACCAAAGTAGTGCTTGTATCCATTGGTTCAGCAAGTCCTCCAGATAGAAGCTCAAAGCCTTCAGTCTCTATCATTCCTTAGCGTATGTTACATGTTTCACACTTATCAAGACCAAATGATGTTTTGGTATCATTGGAGGACCATATGATAAAGTGCCTGTTTAATAAGGTTTTCGGTGAATCCATATAGCTTAACATCTTCCTTATATATTGAGTGATTAATAAGATCCTTTAATTCTATTCACTAGAATGTTTGGAAAACATTCTTAGTTCTGTTCAGGAAATACAGTCATATATTTCAGGCTAAGCAGAACCTTAATGAATTTAAACTGCGTCCCAGGAAGATGCCATATTTTATATCAATTATTCTTGACATTATTGTGTGGATGGTTTGTTTTCAGTAAAGAAGAGTTTTCCACGTGGATATCAAATACTCCAGTGTTCTCACTATACTTGGGTCTGTTTTATACATTTGCAGTACATGAATAAGCCATGAGTTTGGAACCAAGTCAAAGGTTTTGCAATAATCAACAAAGGCAATATAAATGTTCCAGTGCTATTGGGGAGTTTGTTCAATAGTTACCAAATCAATAATAAGTTGTTCTTTGTACTCCTGGGACTTTTTAGAACACCTTTTGTTCTTCAGCCAATATATTGTTCTGTTATGTTTATAGACTTTCTTTTTGGTGAAATAAACTGGGAATTCATTGCATAAGCTACATAAACATGTAATCAGTCTATTTTAAAAGGCATGTTCTCATCTTTTGATAATAGATATGTGACAACTTTAGTTTTTTTAAAAAGGGTGGGATCAGGCTTGCATCTGAGAGGAAGCTTGATAAAGTGCTTTGCTAGTAATTCACACACTACTGTGAAGTATTTGAGCCGATAATTATGGATCTTCTCTGCCCTTTGCATAGAAGACAGAAGCATTTCAGTCATTTCCCTGGGCATCACTGTTCTGGTTGCTGATTACCTTAACAGTTACTGTAGGAGGAATAACTCCTAGGATTCCCCAACAGGTAAACTGAGCAAAATCTTTTCTTTAAGAGGTATTAAAATCACCCCCAAGACTTAATTGGCTCAGGAGACTAGAGGCTTGGGCTATTGACCTAGCTCCACAAGGAGCTCCAACTGATCCTCAAGGCTTGACTGAGACTTGACCATATGCAACACAGATGCAGGAAAGCTGTGCTTAATAGAATCAGTGTCGAATCATTGGCTGAGTATCTTTTCCTTGCTCTAAATCTTCTTTAGTTAAGAAAAGCTCCTTTTGTTAATGTCTCCTTTTATTTGGATCTCAAACCAGAGGGAACTTTATCAACCTGGTCAGCCCAGATCTATCGCAACAGCGCATGACTTTTTTGTTTTTCATGTGATCCACTTCAGTTTCATTGTGTAGGACTCTTTTTGACCATATATATCAGACCTGCCCAACATACAGCCACCAAAGCATGTCATACAGCCTGCGAAAATGTAGGTTGCCCCTATGCACTCTCTCCTGTATGTCACACGACCCACCACAACCAACCATTGTTAGTCTGTCTCTAGTCTAACCTATCTGAAGCCCAAAGAAGTTTAACCTGTTTTAATTTTGGTCCCTACCTACTGCCAAGTTGTGAAGGTTTGATATATATGAACAGTTTTCTGTATCCTCCATTCTGAGTGGTTCTCTCTCACCTCTGACTTCTTTACTTCTTAATTCTATTAAGTAATAGAATACTTAAGAGATATCAGACACTATATTTTGTTCTTTGAACTTCTTTGACTCAATGATTACCCAAACCTTTTGACTTTTGCTTTCAGTTCCCGATTAAGGCAGTTCGATGGTTCAGTAGATAGAGTGCTGGGCCTAGAATCAGTAATTCCAAGTTCAAATCCAGCCTCTGATACTTGCTAGCTGTGTGATCCTAGGGCAAGTCATTTCATTTCTCTCGACTTCAGTTTCCTCATCTGTAAAATGGGGTAATAATATCACCTGTAAAGATCTAATGAGACAATATTTGTAAAGCACAGTGCCTGGCACATAATAGGCACTTTAAAATGCTTGTTTCCTTTCCTAAGGGAATCTAGAATTCCTGGCATGCTTTTTTTTCTGTATTTCTTTTCACATGTTTATTTTTTAATGCCTTTAACTGGGTAACAGGATTGTCAGATTTTCTGCTTTGTGGACCACTGATTGATGTAATCTTCCAAAGTCTTTCTATAGATTTTGAATAGCTATCTCAAGTTGCTTCTGCCATATTGGTATTTGACACCTATCCTTGGGGATATTCCCTGATTGTTCCACATTTAATCCTATTGTTCTTTTTTTTTTAATTTTTATTTCTATTTTTTGCTTTTTGGAGGGAGAAGGGAGGGCAACTGGGATTGTGATTTGCCCAAGGTCACGCAGCTAGTAAGTGCTAAGTGTCTGAGGCTGGATTTGAACTCAGGTCCTCCTGACTCCAGTGCCACTGCCCTATTCACTGCACCACCCAGCCACCCCAATCCTATCGTTTTTACAGTGGAAATAGAGGCTACAAGCTGTTGTGTGCAGGTCTTGACACGTCATTATATTTTCAGTTGGCTATTCTGGGGGATATGTTCATTCAAGAGGGCTAAAGCAATACCATCTTTTAAAAAATTATTGTCTTTTAATATAATTGGCCTGCAAGTTGGATTCCACCAAACTCAAAAAGGCTTTTCAGAATTACAGTCTAAGTACGCCCGTCTCCTTTTCAAAATAACTTGAGATATTAGTATTCTTTTTGTCATCCATTTCATTATTAAGTATAATTTCTGAAGTTTGCATTAAATAAACATTTTCCTCAGGACTTTTGATTTTTCCCTAATCAGATTTTAGTAGCTCTTTGATTTCATCTCTAAATTTACATAACTCTAGACTTAGAGGTTGAAGTTAATTTTTTTTTAGTGAATTCCTTGTTCTTGTCAGTAGTACATTGTTGTGTGACTTGGAGCTGAGGAAATCTTTCACAAAAGGTGGCAAGATCTGTTTCCAATTCTGACGTGATACAGCATTGGTACATAATGAAAATTTTGTTATCTTCAATGTGTTTTGTGCATATTCATAGTTTGTTCCCAGTGAGCGGGATATTGCTATTTCTCATGTAACTGACCTTCCTAGGGTACCAGAACACAAAGGAGTGCCACCCATTGAACTAATCATTATGATTCCAAGTAAGACCAGTCTGCACCTCTGTGCCATCCTATCAATTTCTTTGATTCATGGTAGATTTTTCCCTACACTATACTAACCCAATCACTATTAGGCAACTAGGTGGCACAGTGGATAGATAGAATTCTAGACCTGGATTCAAGAAGAGCTGAGTACAAATTTGGTGTCCAACACTTACTAACTGTGTGACCCTGGACAAGTCACTTTGCCTCAGTTTCCTGACGGTAAAATGGGCACAATAGCAGCACCTTCCTCCCAGGGTTGTTGGGAGATCACAAATGAGATCATAACTGTAAAGCACTTAGGATAGGGCCTGGCATTTAGTATAGGCACTTTATAAGTACCTATTCACTTAGCCTCATCAGAGCCTGAGTGGATAGCATTTCAGCATTCATGCCAGGTCTTCACAGCTACCATTTTGATCTCAGGGCGCATAGAATTCCTGCTGTAAATTACTCTGGATTGATATATCATCCGCATTATCATCTTGCTCTAGTGGTTTTTTTTATGAAATGCAGATAGAAATGGTCTTGGAACAAATTGCTAGCCTAGTACTAACCCTTTTTTATTTAGTTAAGTCTTTGAGCAGGTAGGTAGTTCAATAGATAGAGATTTAGAAAGATCTGATTTCAAATGTAGCCTCAGAAATGTACTTGCCTCAGTTTCCTCATCTGTAAAGTGAGCTAGAGAAGGAAATGGCAAACCACTTCAGTATCTCTGCCAAGAACACCTCAAAGAGGTCCCAAAGAATTGGATACAACTGAATGATACAAGCGTCATTTTTATCATTTTTATAAAGTAGATTAAAATAAGTATAAATATTTTTTCAAAGAAGAAAGCCTGATAGGCTTTAGTGTAGCTGTGACCCAACTGGCTTGAGTGATAAATTCCAGGTTCCCCTAATTCCTTCCCTTTCAGTAGGTAGGAGAGGACATGGAGAAGGAGCATTGTAATAGGTCTCACCCACACCCTCCATAGTTTCTCTAGGAGCAATGTGATATTGAGAAGATTCCAAGAATTTAAAAACTTCTGCTCAAAGCTGTAGCTGCTATTGTATGTAGCTACTCATTCTGAGTAGAACTGGGCATTGAGTAAGAGAGAGAAGAGTGGAGTAGAAATTTCTGAGTTCTGGTTTGGGGTCTACCATGTTTTCTCACTGTGTCACATAAACACCCTCCTCTGCTTCATTCTTTTGGACTTCTTGGACTGCTTCAAAGCAACCATGATTCTGAGGAATGAAGTCAAGTGGCTATGTGTGGTTGACAATGTAAGACAGCAGAAAGAACCTAGTCTTAGAGTGGGGAGAAAGCTACATTCACATCTCTCTGTGGGACTATAGGCAAATCTCATGTCTTTCTGAACCTCTTTCCTCATCTGTAGAATGAAGAGAATAACACTTACAATGGTTAGAGATTTGTTTCACTATCACATCGTTGTGAAGTTCAAAGTAGATAATATCTTTAAAGTACTTTAAAAACATAAAAGCTGATAAATGTCAATCTTCAAAGATCAAATAAATGTTTGAAGAATCTGTCATTTCCTCAGTGTGGGCACACCCTTCACACAGAAATAACATCACCTTCCTAACTCAGTAGATAGAGTAGGAGAATTGCTTTTTGATGCTGAACTTCATATTCTTGTGGTCAATCAGATGATAAACCTGCACCACAGTTTATCTCAGGGGTCCTCAGGTGATAGATATATAGTTGCCCATCAAATCTATCTTTAATCTTTAGTTTAATAAGACCTGCCAGAGCTTATGTTCCTCTGGATTGGCCTTCACAAAGGTCATAGAACTTTAGTAGAGGAAATGTCAATTATTTATCATTACTATTGTTTTAGATGATGGTGGTGGTGGTGGTGGTGGTGGTAGTGGTGATAAGAATGATAAACAGGTTGTAATAGATAGAATGCTAAACTCTACATGTCAGAGAGACATGAGTTCACATACCTTCTCTGATGCATGTGTGATCCTGGGCAAGTAACTTAATTCTGAGGAATTTATTTATTAAATTATAGATGGTTATTATCTGCTGGGGAGAGGGGAGTTTCCTACCGTCAAAAAAATCACAGATCTCTCACATGTTCACATATTTGGGAGTAAAAGAAAAGTTTTTGGGTGGACTAGGGTTTCAGTGTTTTCGTATGCAAAGTGCAAGATTCTCTGGAACCTAATCCTTCAATCTAGAGAAAATCTGGGAAACTAATTAATCTCCGAAGGTGGGCAGTTAAGAGGAAGAACCTAGTCTCCAATGACTACCAAGGCAAGAGTAGTTGGCATGAGTGTCAGAATAGAGTGGCAAGAGGCATCTGAAATGAGAGAGTTGAAGAAATAGCAGCTAAAGAGGAAAGGGAGAATTAGAGAGTTGGTGGAGGGGGAGGAAGAAATGGAAAAATGACCTCCTAAAGTGAAACCCTTCTCCTTGTGCAGAGATGGAGAAAAACAGGAAAAAGGTGGTGAGTGACCAAATCCTAAATCAATGAAGTTGGTGCCAAAAGAGAATTTAGATCATTAAATCAGACAGAGAATAACAAATGTACATGTCCTGAGGTACTGCAGGCAACACCTAGCTAGAACTTGTCCTATGAACCAGAATACCAAACAGCTCTTCTCTAACATGTACAGATTTTTCAAAGTGTAGTAATATCTCTGGAGCATCAGTGGATAGAATGCCTGGCCTGGAGTTAGGAAGGCTCATCTTCCTGAGTTTAAATCTGTCCTCGGACACTTAGTAGCCGTGTGACCCTGGGCAAGTCACTTTACCCTGTTTGCCTCAACTACTTCATCTGTATAATGAGCCAGAGAAGGAAATGGCAAACTGCCCCAGTATATTTGCCAAGAAAAACCCAGATGGGGTCACGAAGAGTCAGACATGACTGAATCCTGATGGTATTAGGTCCTGTACCTTAAGGAAACTAGGAATGAAGCCTAAGAGAGTAATAGCAGACATTATATAGCACTTTTATGATTCATAAAGCAACTGACCCACATCATCCCATTTGATCTTCTTAACAATCCTATAAAGTAGATTCTGCAGGTATTATCCCCATCTTGAAAATGAGAAAACTGAGACTCAGAAAAGGGAAGAGATTTGTTTCTGGTCACATGGCTAATAAGTATTCATCACTAGATGAATACTTATTAGGTTCCAGAGAATCTTCCAGGTCATCTGGACTACCAAGTTTAGCA
>CM053593.1:184400060-184430316 GCA_028646575.1 Pseudocheirus occidentalis
GTTGCATTCCATATCTTTGGGTAAAAGTCTGGGATGGTGGTGGGAGAGGGGGAGTGTATACTTCATGTATATACTTCATTATCCCCACTTCCAATAAGATGTAAATTCCTTGAGGGCAGGGGCTATGCCATTTGTTCCTCCCCAGAGCTTCGCATGAAACTCTATACACAGTAGGCACTTGTGTTTGTTGAATTGTTTCTTGTAGTACTCACTAAAGTGCCAACAAGAGCACAAAGGATGGCAATAGTTCTGTAATAAATGCTAGCTGCAAATGTTCTTCCACCCACTGTGTGTCTAAAGCCAGCAGTTGCTTTTCCCAGCCTACTCCAGTGATCTGTGCCCTTTCGGTAAAAGGCACCCAAATTCCCAATCCACAAGGTATTTCCTAGCATAATTTTTTTTATTGGCATGCCATTCTCTGCTCACAGGACTTTCCTTCTTAGCCAGGAATGACGTCACATGAAGATTTTCAGCTCAGGGATGATTGATTCTAGGTTTCTAAATCCCAGATTTCAAGTAGAATAAAGTTGGAGGCTGCCTTTAGTTTCTCTCCCCATATCTTCCTCCTTGGTTCTCTTTCTACCACCACCTCTCCCATGCCCTAACCTCTCCCTAATTTTCATTTACCTTCTTGTTTTTCACTTCTTTCTCTCTGCTTTCAGTTGGTTAGAAAACTGACTGCAAAAGTTTCCTGATTTGAATATTAATGAAGTTCGGGGGGGGGGGTGGAAATGAAGAAAAGAACAAGAACATTTAATAGGACTGTGCCAGAGAATACCTGGTTGTGAACTGATAGAATACTTTTGAAGTAGAAATTGCCGTAAGGAAAAGCTGTTCATTGACTGGAAATCCCTATCAGAAAAAACTGCCCTTTCTTAACCCAGGGGTCCTTAGAAAAACTTTTTTTGTGTTACAAAACCTATGTGCAATCTTTGAGCAAAGGTGAAGCCTTTGGACCCCTTCTCAAAATAATGTCTTTAAATACATAAAATTAAAAAAGCATCACAAAAGCATTGTATTAAAATACAGTTATGGAAATATTTTCAAGTTCACATACTCAGGGTAAAGAATCTGTGTAACCTAACCCTTACTATTATGGTACCCCAAGGTCTGAGAGCCGTCACTAGCATGGTGGGTAGACATCGTCCTTCCTCTTCCCAGATTCTGTTGTCCTTGTGTCTCACCTCCCTCACCAGCTGTCACTATTCCTATGGTTCTATCACCACAAAACACCTCTTCTCGTGTTGATCTTTCACTGCAAACCTGATGTGGCTGAGGCCCAGAGTGTCCTGAGGACTGGCCTCTGCCTCTCCCAATGACCCATGGTCACACTGTTCTCAGCAGTACAGACTCTAACCCTCTGCCTCCCACTACCTCCCTCTAATGAACTTGACCAGGTACTCTAATTCCTAGTTATGGTTCTAAATAGACTGACATAACATTCTTCTAGGAGGCAGTGATGTTCTGTGTCCCAGTACACAACAGAGATTAACTAGTTGCCCAGAGGAAATGGTTATTGTTGACTTTTTGCCTCTGTCTTGCCCTGAGAGTGACTATGCAGGTTCAGACAACTGAAAAGCGTGCCTACCAGGCTGTGTCAACTCTACTTGCATCTACTGGGTTACAATTATAAGAGCAGAGGCTGGAGGGAGCATTTTCTCAGTTAACTGAAAATAAGGTTTTCTCCATAGTAGTGAGTAGGGAGGGAATGAAGCAAAGACACTGCTGACAAGTGATCAAGGAAGAATCTTAGAAAATTCCCAAAAACACATTACCCAGAATCATCCTCCAGTTGTCAGCTCAGCTCAGAAAAGTCTGGTCTAGTCAGAGGAAGAAGAATATAGATAAGCAGAAGGTACTTGGGGCTTATTAGGCAACGGCTAACTTAGGCATATTTCCCATTGGCTGAGTTTGAGAACTCTGTTGAGTTTCAGACTAAAGGGAGATTTATCTCAGATAAAAAGTAGTCAAAAGAGCAAAGGAATCTGGGAGACAAAGTGAAAGAAGATAGAATTAGAGAAGAAGATGCCAAAGAGTACAAAGTGAATAGAGGACACCATAACGTCATAAGATTTAAACCTAGAAGGAAAGTTAGAAATAATTTAGTCCAATCCCCTTATTTTGGGGAGAATGAAAAATAATGCCCCAAAAGACAAAATGATTCTCCCAAATCCACACAGGTAGCATATAGAGAATTCAAACATATGACTTATGATTCCAAATCCAGTGCTCTTTCCATTATACAGTTCTGAGCAAATAAAAGGGAAAAAGTCATTCACCAAAATTCCCAGGCTGACCCAAGAAGTTCTTCTTCGCTGGGCCTGATTCAGGCCAGCATCTTGAGGGTTTAGGTTCAGTATTGGAAAGGAACAAGACACTCATAGGTCACTCAAAAGTTCACAAAAGGAAATTTACTTAGCCAAAACAGGGAAATGATATTCAACAAAGATATGCTTCTGGGCCTAACAGATTGATTCAACTGAGGGAATCTTCTCTGCCTCAGAGTTGCTCATGCTGGTCTTTCAACTAATCCTCTAAATAAGGGTAGAGTTCCTCATGGTTGTTTTATACTCAAATGACCAGGAAATAATGTCAGTCATTCTAGTGTTTAGTTCCCTGAGTCAGTCATGCCTCAAGGAACATTTCATTTGGGAAAAACTACTCTACTACCTTGCAGTCAAGGAGAGAAGTTGGTTAGAATGTTGCTCTTGCTACATCCCCCTAGCTCAGATTATCTATTATGATTGTCCTGCTTAAGGGACTCATATTCCACCCAGATTAACAGGCTCCTGCCTCCTCATTTAGTGGATTACTTTGGGAAAATCTCAGCTGAGCTTCTAAAGTATGTTGATCTATTAGAGGGTCCAGTCTCCTAGAGTTGGTAGAGTCTTTACTGAGCTGAATGAGAAAGCAGGTAGATGAATGAGGGTGACTGTGCTTGGCTCATGCCTGAACACTATCATTTCTCATGGTTACATTTTCTTAGTGATGTGACCAAGAGCAAGTCACTTCACTTCCCTGAGCTTCAGTTTTTCTCCTTTGTAAAATGAGGATAGTTATGCTTCCTAGTTCCCAATTATGAGGAATTGATTTTATAAACCCAAAGCACTATATGTGAGTTATTGCTTTACCATTTTATGTGGGACAGAGCTCATAGAGTGTCAGACAAAATACCCAGTGCCTTAACTAACTTGAAATCATCAGAGCTTTTCCCCAGTGTGTCACCATCTCAGGACATGATTTTCTTCTAGGGAGTGAAAGTGAGGATGTACATCCTCCCTTCAGCAACTGACATTCTAGAGCATTGTCTAAGGGTCTTGTCACTCTAAGCCCTTTCGTGATCCCAGACCAAATGCTCTGACTCCTTCACCTCCCCTCTACATCCTTCCAGTCCAGGGAGCTTTATCATTTCCTTCCCTAGTGTCTCAGGGGACTGAGGGTGCTCTCCATGGTAATGATTGCTGATGTTACAGATATGGATGTCACCAACCTGAGATTGTGACAGCTCTGAGTGAATCAGGTAGGAGGAGCAGAAGCAGGAACAGGAGCAAGAAAAAAGGAACTTCTTTTGAAAGGCATTTGAAGCTGAGCATTTGGGGTGCATGCTGCAGTAGAGGAATGGCAAATAGAGAGAGCATAGTGAAAGTTTGAAGCAACTTTTAGTCAAGTTTTCCTAAGTCTGCCGCAGGCACTTCCTGGGGCTCTCTCTAAGCCCCCACAAGAAGCAGGAAGGTGGGAAGGAAAGGAAATGTGTGTGGGGAAGTGAAGAGGAGGAGGTGTGAGCTGGGGTTCCTAACCTTTTTTGTGTCATGGACCCCTTTGGCAGTCTTGGGAAGCCTATGCAGTTCTCCTCAAAAGAATTTATTTTAAATTCATAAAATAAACTACATGGGATTGCAAAGGAAACCAATTATATTAAAATTCGGTTGTTGCATTAAATTTAAAAATATCACATTCTCAGACCCATAAGGAAGAGGGAGCAAATACACAAAAGCAAGCTTGCATATACATTAATAATGGCTGGCACTGGGAAGTCAGAAAGCAAGTCCAATTGAGGCAGCAAGGTGGTATACTGGCTAACGTACTGGGCATACAATCAGAAAGACCTGAATTCAAATTCAGTCTCAGGCACTTGCTACCTGTATGACCCTGGGTAAGTGAGTTAATCTCTGCCTCAGTGTCCTCATTTGTGAGCACCTACTTCCTAGAGTTATTGTGAGGATCAAATGAGATCATATTTATCAGTGCTTTGTAAAATGTAAAGTACTATGTAAAAAACCAGCTAATATTGTCATTCACTATTATCATTTAGCAGTCTGGTATTCCCTGACTAGATTTCACAGCTGTGGGGCTTCTTGTAGTTTGACTGGCTTGTCTCCTCCCCCTTTTAGTCTTTTACTTGAGGGTGGTATAGAGGGAATCCATTCCAAGTTGGAACCAGAGGAGAACAAACCTAGCTGAGGAGATGGAAGTCTGTAATCTGGGTATGCTGGGTATAACTCTAGATATACTGAGGCTGCACTCGTGTAGCTGCTCCACCTTAAAACTTAAGGTAGCTTTATAAAAATCACAATCCATCTCTATGATAACCAATTAAGATTACAAAGTGTTTTTTATCACAACAACCCCATGAGGTTGGTAGCTTATGTCTTACTATTTCCATTTTACAAATGAGGAAACTCAAGAGGGGAGTGAGCTTTTTGTTTCCGCATAACGCTTAAGTATTATAGCTAGAATTGTAACGTAAATCTCATCCAACTCTGGGTCCAGAGCCCTTTCCATTAGTCTTCCTTGATGCATAAAGTCTGCAGTGTTCTCGTCAAAGACTGAGTTTGGGATAGAGAAGGTAGAGTGAGCAAGCATAAGGAAAGAGACTGGTGGGGAGAAAGGAGGGTCTTGGGAAGTGAAGCAGTTTGGGTGGAGAGGCATGACAGATGGGAATGAAGGATAAAAAAAGGTGACAGTGCCAAGAATAATGAAATAAGAGATAGATACATTATGTTAGAAAGGACACAGAGAGAGCATCTGGTCCAACCCCCCACTTTTCAAGCTAGTGAAGTTCCAGAGCATCTAGGACAGAGGGAGCCTTTTGCCTATGGCAGCATCTTCTGTCTGAACTTCGGCCTCCCCAGAGTGGTCAGGGAAAGAGGAACATCAGTAACTTGTCTTTTGGTCAGATGGCACCCCAGAGATTCCAAGCCTGTCATCAAGGTCAGCTTGGAAATTTTTCAGAGGAAAGGTTTGCTCTCTGTGCAAAGTCCCCTTGTTATTATTATGATGATGTTGTGTGAGTGAGGCTCTGCTATCAGCACCAAAGACTTGGCATTGCTGTCTCCCCACAGTCGTGCTCCACACAACCCCACAGGCTGTGACTGTCCCAGCATCCCTCTGTATACCTTTTTCCCTGGCACCAAAATGGAGCCAGATGGCATAGAAGCAAAGTACCTTCCCCCCTCTGGTGGCTGTCACCGGGAGAAACCCTTTCCATTGTCTCATTACATAGAATCATAAAACCATGGAATTCTAGAGTTAGAAATTATCTCAAGGACCTTAAATTATCTCAGAGATCTTATAATCCAGCCCCCTGCTTTTACAAAGAAGGAAGCTACCCCAGAAAGGGGAAGGTACTTGCCCAAAGTTATACATCTGAATTAATGACAACTGAGCCTAGAATGCAGGGTTTCTCACTGTCAATACAGTACACACTCTCCTACATTATGATGTCTTGACTTAAGTGCTTCTCAAGTCTCCATTCATCTCTGTACTCTCTTTACTTCTGTCTTTAAGGTTTTCTCTTTTTCTAATATCTGCTTTCACAAAGTGAGTGTTTGGTTCAGGTAAGGTTGGGGAGTGGCATGTGCTAATAAGAGGACAGATGACTTTCCTGAAGTAATACAGGTTTTATATATATATATATACAACAAACATTCATGGTATTATGGATCTAGAACTGGAAGAGACCTCAAAGGCAATCTAATCCAAACAATTTATTTTTTAAAAATAAATTAATAAATTAATTTTCTTGTTTACATCATTCGTTTCCAAACAATTTATTTTACAGATATGGTAACAGATATTTTACAGGATGTCATGAAGGTAGTATCAGAGGAAGGATTGGAACCCAGATTCTCTGACTCCAAAGATGGTACTCTTAAGTGCCTACCATGTATAGAGCACTGAATTAGGTACTAGGAGAGATGCAAAGTTTAGATTTATGGATCCTGCTCCCAAGAATCTTACAGTATACTAGAGGAGATAGCTGGGATAATGAGTCCAAATCTGACCCATTTCCCACTGGAATTAATTACCATTCCCATGGAATGAAATTGTGTCTTTTGAATTGCTGTTTTCAAAGAAGTCTTTGGTGTCCCATAACTAGAGGATATAACAAGTACAGTAGATACCTTTCCCTAAAACATTTAACATTTCATGAATACTCATGGGGCACTTGGCTTAAACATCTCTTATCCTTTGCTTTCACTATATAACTACCTACCATGCATCTCTCCCATTGTCTTTTATGTCATCTGCAGCTTTGTTTATTTGGGCATTAGAGTGTTCCACAGTTTTAAGAAATTGCATATTACCAATAGAATGCTGGTATTGAAAAGAAGGGCTTTTAGAAGGGAAAGAAGAGAATAGGTTGGAATCACTGAAAGAATTGTGTGGTTTCCCAGATATAATCCAGCGAACCCATTCTCTTTCACCTATTCAATTATGATTTTGGCTCATTGACCATTGGAAGGACTTGTCCAGTTTATATTTACTTATAGAATGATCCATTTGGCTGCCCACAGAACTGCATGCCATAATCTGGTCAATATTCATCCTTCATCCACTTGGTTTTTCCTGTGTAGATGACAAAGCCATTCTCTCTTGAGTAGTCATAAATCACACTGAGGAAAAATTAATAATGCTTTAGGGATTGATGCAGTCAGTACAGTATCATTTGTAAACAGGAACAGGAGAAAGACTTGACCATCTTTAGACAAATTTTTTTTTCATTTGGACTATTTATATGATATCTTCCACTGTGGTAATGAACTCCTCTGGCAGTTATACAACTCCCTGTTTTATGACTCATTTGATATTGATGATCAGAGGATTAAGATGCATTACAATGTGGTTCAGTGGTATCAAACTCAAATAGAAACTAAGTCATACATAAGGATCCCTGTAAGCTGCATATTGACTTACTTTTAAAATGCAATATTAACTACATTCATTGTATTTTATATATTATGTTAAATATTTCCCAATTGCATTTAACCTGGTTCTGGAACACTCAGGAATATTATGGGCTGCCTAAGACCTCTGGACTGCATTTTGACATCTCTGGTATAGTTGACACAGGACAAGTCTTATAATCAGGAAAACCTACATTCACCTCCTGCCTTATGGGGTCATGGGAATCAATCAATCAACAAGTATTTATTAAGTATTTATGAGGTGTCACAAAGATTCAGACAACTGAAAATGACTAAACAACACAAACAACAATGAAAATGTGTCAGGAACAGGACTGAATGCCACAGATGCAAAAATAGTGGGTGGAAGGAGGGAACCTTGCTCTCAAGAAGAAGATGACCATGGTTCAAATCTCAGCTCTGCCCTTTCTATCTCCTCTGAGGTTCACTCTAGCTCTGTCTATGATACTATACTCCTGTGAACTATAGTGCAAGACACTTAACCTCTCAGTGCCCCCCCCAGGCAACTATGTAAAGACTTTTAAGACTGTAAGTTATAGACAAATTGCTGTGATCAGCATTTAGAGCTTTCTGTGCCAATTAAATAATAGATCCAGACCTCTCCCCCATCACCACTCCATCCCACCAAAGGAAAAGGAAATGTCAGAGCATTGTAAGAAACAAATCTCTGTGGTTAGTTACACCATTCAAGGAATGCTGGATGATCTTGATATGTACAAAGGAGGCACTTTGTTGGAAGAAAAATCTTAAAACTTGCTTTTTCTCAAGGATGATTGAGAATATGTGTACAGATCATTCTCCTAAAGAGTAAAGAAGGTAATTTCTGGCAAAAGGTTTGTCTTCTTGGTCATCTTTTTGTTTCCAGCTTAATTTTCTTAAGTGCCACCTTTCTATTTCTGAAAAGTTGGGGGTAGTGTAAAGACTATTAATTTGGTTTGAAGAAATCTTGTCAGGTTCTTAACATAATTTATCTGCCTCTTTACTTTCTGCAATTATGCAAGTTGGTTCATAAGCTGTATTTATCTTTGTGCTGGTATTTTTGGTTTTACACATCAATCCTACAAGATAGGGTTGATCAAGTATCACCTGAAATTCTATTCCTTGTTGCTGTTGTATACATGATGAAACCAATTCTACCAAATCTTTTATTTGCCTCTCTTCTGGTTTCATTTATAGCAACAATTAAGATTATTCAGTTCCCGATAAACTTGCTGATGATTGGACAAACATTTCACAGAGGACCAACATTTAAATTTACAGACAGTCTTAAAACCGTGTGATTCTTGGTACCCTCTGCCACCATCACTATAGCATTAGGAGGTGGTCACACAGGACGCCTTGTACTGAGTTCATTAATGATGAGGGTCATTTTGTGTTTGTGTTTATTTCGTGGGTCTCATGACCAAAAAAATCTTTCACCTACAACCAAGCTGCTGGTGATGAGTCTTTCTGTGCTTAGTTAGGCTGATACTCAGAAAGCAATCTGTTGGCAGTACTATGCCTGAAGCTTTTCCATGTATAGGTGACCATGCCAGAGATTGTGCTCCACTCTTTTGAGACCCCAGAATCATCTCCATCTCGTGATGAAGCACTTAAGGAGGACTTTGATGGAGGGCTGCAGTAGGTGTACTAAAAAAGAAGAATCTTTGCATTTTATATAGCATTTTAGAGTTTTCAAAATGCTCATATACCCATTGTTTCATCTGAGTGTCATAAGAATGTTTTGAGTTCAATAGAATAGCTTTAATCATTCCCATTTCACAAGGAGCTTAAGTGACTGTCAAGAGCACAGTGAGCACATAGGATCACAATTAGTGAAAGAACACAGACCAGAACCCAGGTGTGGTTCAACTTATAGTTCATTCTAGTTCTTAACCTGGGGTCCGCACACCCTGATTTAAAAGAGTTGGAGATGCCAAGGAGATATCCCAGTGGAGATATCCTGCAGGAAGCATGGGATTCAGGTCTGACACTCTAGAGATCAAATATTTTAGATATGCAGATTTGGGAGTTATCATTATAGAAAGAAAACTGAATCCAGAAGAGCCATGAGTTTTACCAAAAAAGGGGACGTACTATGAGAGGAGAAGTTGAAAAAGAGACTTAAGGAAACCCACAGAGTGTTTTTTTTAGCATTCCCAAGATTCCTTTTCTATGCCCTTTGGCATACCTCCTCCCACTCCATTCAAACTTTTACCTGCCCTTTCTTGACCCAAAGTCTGCTTATTCTCTTCCGTTATTTCCCCCATGAAATCCTGCTCTCCAGATCAGCTAAAATCAAACATCCCATATTACCTCTCCCACAAGCATTTGCATTTTTAACTGGGTATCTGAAATCTTAAGAGGTATCAGCAAATAGATCAGAAGAAACTTCAGAGGAAAGGCAGCTTTTAAGGCACCCTGGAAATCTTACCATAAGTAGCTCATTACTGAGAAACGACCTAGAGGAGGACCAGTCTCCCAGCTGCACATTGCAAAGCTCCAGCTTGTTCCAACCAGTGAGAGGCATAAAGTCACATTACTGTGTGTGCTGCTGCAGCACTTCCCAGGCTGACTTCCCTCTTCTACTCAACACTCTTCTCTCCACCATCATCGATCAGTGCATGCTATTGAAAAATAAAATGATTCAACATGCTTTTTAAACTCATATTTCTCCAAAGCCTTCTTACGAGTTCTTTTATTATTATTTATAATCATCATCTGTTTGGGGTAATCCACACCAACGCTTCCTTCTGTTACTGCAGATATTTGAGTTTTCAGTGTACATCAGGACTTTCTGGAGGGGGCTAGCAAAGAGTGAGGCTGAAAAGAGCTGAAAATGTCATCTTTTCCTCTACATTGGAATCCACGGGGCTATCTAGACCAAAAATCCAAGAGGAAAAACAGTCTGCCCCTACTAGAGTTGCTTGTGGCAAACATTATCTAGTTTCTGCTTTGTTCCAGGATACAAATCTCTTTTTAAAGCATATAGAAACATTGGGGGAGGGGTTTGGAGGGAGAAGCAATGTAACTATGAGAAAAGGGTTATGCTTGGCAAACAGAATTGCATCTCAGCTCTGCCTTGCAGTCTCTGCAGGGGGATAAATCACAGCTCATAGAAGCCAGCCTAGGCCTCCAGTGCAGGCTCCCCTGAGTCTCTGCCCCTCCTAGCAGAGTCTGTAGCCTCTTAGCTCAGCTGTACTTGGATACTTTCGTTCTTTTGGATTCCCACTGTTACTCTTAGAGAAAAGCAACCGCCAGGTGGGACTGCCTAGTGGTTGTTGCAGGTTGTTTGAAGTTAGCCTTCATTCTCCTTAGAGAGTTATCAGGAAGGTTTTCCTACAGTCAGTTCTGAATTGTGAATTGCTGATAATCTGTTCTGTGGCTAATCTGTAGGCTAAATGTGAATCTCTGCCTGACAACCCCTTTTAGCACAACCTCACCCACTCTTATTCCTGCTACTACCCCTCTGCATTTGCATGGATAACTGAGAATTACTTGTACTAAGAACTGCTCAAAACATTTGTTGGGGGAGAGGGAAGACTGGCAATTTAGCAGTTCATTTCCCACCTCTACACCTTTACCCAGGCTGTCCAACACCTGGAAAATGCTCCTGCCTCATTACTGCCTTGGAGTTCCTAGCTTCTTTCCTACCGGAAACCTTTCTTCTACCCTGCAATTGTTAGTAATCTTTCCTTCTTCGGATTATCATAAATATATAGACAGTTCTCACTTTAGTAAGTAGACTATTCAGTAGACCTCTAAGTAATGTAAATTTGTCCTGGGTGGCAAGAAGGGAAGGAGGGAGGCAAGAAGGGGGCTACAGTCCCATGGAGGGCATGAGAGCACATAGTTCAAGTATACACGGGGACCTGAAAACAGGAGACAGACACAAATGGGTCAGATGTTAACATAGACAGGAGAAGACCAAGAGCAGGTGGGGAACAAGAACAGACACACAATATGGACCAGCAAGTGAAGCTGCGCCAGAGGTCCCTAGTCAAACCCCTATTTGTTGCTAATGGCAATCTCTCCACATACCTGTTCTACTTTCACTTACGGGATGGGGTTAGAGTTTGGCTTTTGTTTTGATTTTTTAGGTTTTTGTTCAAGGCAGGGGAAGCTTTGGAGTCAAAGGGTAGGAGCTGAGAGAAAGTACTGTTAACAACAAAGGTAACATAAGTACTTTTATGGAATAAAAATTTCTTCAGAATTCTTTATGTAAAGTCAAATTTCCATAAGGTGAATTTATATAAAGCAATAACTGTCTGTACTTACTTATTTACATGTTGTCATCCCCTGCCCCAAGCTTCTTGGGGGCAAAGGCTAGTTTTGGTTGTGGTTTTTGAGTTGTTTTTTGTTTGTTTTTTTGTCATTATATGCTCAGCCCCTAATAACCCAGTGCCTTACAGATGGTAGGTGTGCAATAAATGAGAGCCCAATCCAACAAAACTCTCTTGAAAACTTAAATGTTTGGTGTGATTCCTATAAATTATAAAACATACCTACTCTCTCCTAAATATTCCCCTCTGAGTGAAACAGAATAACTTTAGACAACTTCCTTTAACTAAAAATGCTCTAGAAATTTATTTTTAATCTTCCTTCTCTTCTCTAGTACCTAGAGATACTAGGAAATGCAGAAGAAAAGAAAAACCTGACCAAACCACCAAAGGCAGGTGGTTACAACACTTGTTAAATTGTTCATTGGATCAGAAGAACTAGGCAAAAGCAGTCCCCTGGAGTTGGTGCCATAGGAAAGCATTAAACTCAACTGGGCTTCTTCTTAAACTGTCCTAGCTTCCCAACTGCTTTGGGAATAAGATGTGAGGATTCAGGGGATACCTATTACAGTGGTGGATGTATGGGGTGTTCAAGGAGGACTAACACCTCTGGTATGGGAGCCTGCTGAGTCTTTCTAAGGGCTGCTCATCTACCTTTGTTGTCTACCTGACACTCAACTCTCACTTGTGACTCCAAAAAGCTATAGCATGCACAGTGGCCATACCTCAGTGCATCATCTCAACAGAGGAGGTAAACCAGTCTAAGAATAACCATCAGGCCTCAAACCCATTGGTAAGTTGGGGGGTTGTCTACCCTAAGACTTCTCCTAGAGAAATGGGTAGATGAGAACAATTTATTCCAACAGCCATGAAGGTGGCCAAAGAAGGCACTATGGAGTGCTTAGAGCTTGGTCAGACATCAAAGATGCCAAAGTCATCCACTTCATCCTGGACCATCACCAGTCATCTTGACTTTTATCTTGCCACTGGACTTTGATGACTCTGAAAGAAAGAGTGAGGCTGATGACTTTGAAGAACTCCACCTCACTTAAATCTAATTTATACCCACAAGTCAAGACATCACCCTCTAACGCAGGCTTGAATAACATCACAGGCTGCTTACTGCCCTGCATGTGGCAGCCCACCAAAGGGTTTCCAGCAGCCTTAGAAAATACAGATCCCTCAGCAAAGCTGATTATGTGAAGTTCCCTTAAGGCAGGCCTGCTTTAATTTCATTGGTCCCTTTGAAAAAGAAGGACAAACAACAATTTCAGTGGTGATCCAAACTTAGGAGGTGATTTCTGGAATGTACTGTGTATAGAAGTTAGGACAAGTATGGGGAATCATCATTATTGGCTTATGTAAGAGCTGAGTCTGGGAAGGAGAGTATGTAGTAGAAGGTAATAGACTAGGTATTACAGGAGAAAATAGCATGAGCATCAGGAAATGAATGGTGAAGTTGGAAAAGCACTTAAGCTCTCTCAGTCTCAGTTTCCTCATCTGTCAAATAGCTAGACCAGTGGTGTCAAAGACAAATAAAAATGGATCCTTGAAGGCCACATGTTGACTTAGAAAACCACAAAGTTGCATTATCTATGTTGTATTGTATTTTCATTTATTTTGTTAAACATTTCCCAATTCCATCTTAATGTGGTTCAGGCCCTAGTGGAGAGTTTTATAGACTGTTTGGTGTCTGTAGGCTGGGAGTTTGACACTTCTGAACCAGATGACCTCTAAGGTTTCTTCCCGTTCTAAATCTATGATCTTATGGAGAGATCACAGGTTACTTCTCAGCCCTGAGCAAATAAGCTAAGGTAATTCTCCTTTTTGGCTTTACCTTTCTGACCCTTGGAATGGGGAGAGCTAAATTCAACCTGTGTCCATCTTCCCTCCTATCTTGGGGGAACCTATATAGCTCATGGGTCTGTAAAGTACTCTGGGCATCTTAGATTCAATCTGTCCAAATTATTATCATAATTATTACTAAGCCCTGGAACATCAGAGTAGAATTTCCTCACTATAAACTGGAAAGGGAAATCAATAAGCTCACCCTGGAGCCAAATGCAAATAAGTTCAACCCTGTGGAGATTGACATTTCCTCTTTCAACTAGCCTGGCATGGGGTCCTAGTGTTCTTGCTGGAACTGGTGGTGCTCTCCCTTGGAACAGATCAGGATGGCAAATATGCTCCAGTTAACTGACCCTAGAATTTGCCTGCCATTTAGTGAGGTACAAAGGTGGCACTGTGTCCTCTGCAACTAGCAGATTAGCAACCAACACCTCTGAGCAGGAAATCAACATTCCTAATCTCTGTCACTGAGTATTAACCTACCCAGTATATCCTATCTCTTCACTCACACACACATACATAATCTCTGTCTCTCTTTCTCTCTCTCCCTGGCCCTCCCTCCCTAAGGAACTGGGAGTATGATGAAAATAATGATTATTCCATAGCCTAAGATTAAGCAACAAATACTTATTAACATTTGTATTGATGCCTTTTGTTTCTAAATTACATAAATTCCAAATATATCTCTCCTTTTCCCCTACTCATTAAGCATTCCCTTGTAACAAATACTGTTAAATGGTGGGTTCTCTACCTTGGAGGTCTTCAAGGAGAGGTTGGATGATCTATGTTATAGTAGATATTTCTTTTGTATGTGGGTTGACTGCTGAAATCTCTTCTAATTTTCAAATTCTGTGATTCTGTAAAGAAAAGAATTAAAACAGTTCATCACAACTAACCTACACAATGACTGTATCTGGCCCATGGGACCCTGACTCTTAAGAAAGAGGAAGGAGGTGCCTTTCAACTCTTTTCCAGGGCTAAACTTCTTAGTCATTTTTAATTCCATAGGGTCCTGTTTCATTTTATTGGGTTTTTTCCCCTTTTTGCATTGTAATTATTGTGTATACTGATTTTCTGCCTCTACTTACTTTACCCTGCATCAGTTCATGTCTTCCTATGTTTCTCTGAATTCTTTGTATTTGTTGTGTCTTATGTGAACTTTCATTTGTATGGATAATTTGTTTAGCTATTCCCCAATCAGTGGCACCTTTTTCCCCAATTCCTAATAATCAAAACTTTTAAACATTGAAAGAAACTCTTCTTCCAGTTTTTTTTTTGTTTTCTTGCATATTTTTTTTCTGGAAGAGAGTTTTGCTCTTATAATCCCATAGTGATAGGAAGAAGCAGAAGAAGATACAAATGCTGGGAGGTGGGAACACATTAAAATACAGTTACCCAAATATAACTTTTTTGGACTTAATTATGTTAAAATGTGACGAGCCAATTGTAAAGTTTGGTTAACTTCTTTGGGGGTGCAACAACTTCATGGAAAGAAAATGCAGTGAAATGACTGAAAAGCCTTGAAAGAAGCTTGAGGGCATTTAGACACCTTCACTCAAGCACAGGACCAAGTGCAGGGTGGATTCTTTCTGGATGTTGTAGTCAGACCATGTATGCCCATCTTGCAGCTGTTTTCCAGCAAAGATCAACCTCTGTTGATCTGGGGATGTGCCTTATTTGTCCTGAATCTTTGCCTTAACATTCTCAATAGTGTTAATGGACTCCACTCCAAGGGTGATGGTCTTGCCAGTCAAAGTCTTCACAGAGACCAGCATCCCATTTCTAAGAGGAAGGGCCAAGTGCAGGGTGGATTTTTTCTGGATGCTGTAATCTGACAAGGTTCAACCATCTTCTGGTTGCTTCCTGGCAAAGATCAATCTCTGCTGGTCTGGGGGGATGCCTTCCTTGTCCTGAATTTTGGCCCTGACATTCTCAATGGTGTCACTGGGCTCCACTTTTAGGGTGCTGATCTTGCCAATCAAGGTCTTCACAAAGATCTGCATTGTCAAGTGGTGCCGACAGTGATACATACACTGAACAATGGATTCAATTCCTGTCCTTGGTGGATCTAAAGTTTGGTTAACTTCTGGAGATGGAATGGGATAGAATGGGGAGAAGGCAGGGACAGATTTGGAGTAGTATTACAAAAACTCTAGAACCTGGATTAAAGGTATCTGACAAAGATTAGGATGACACCTGCCCCTTAATTGGGACAGCACATTAGGTACTTGGTTAAATGAACAAAAAGTCCAAATGTACCTCTTTGGAAATGGCAAGGTTAGGAATTCAGAAGATTCTTTCCAGACTTCATCAGGGCTGTTACTCATGATTTTAGGAATTCCCTGAGATGGGCAACACAGAGAACCCTGCCAAATACACAAGGGCCTGGGTTATGTCAAGACTCTCTCCAGGGAGACTCTACTTCTGATTCACTTCTTTTAATTCTACTGAGCTAACAGATAAGAACAATCTTATCTGACATTTATATAGCACTTTAAAGTTTGCAAAGCTTACATTATTTTATTAGAACTTCACAACAACTTTGTGAAGTATGTGTTATAGTTACCATTTTACAGATGGACTCAGAGAGGTTAAGTGAGCCATCTATGGTCACACAGCTAGTAAATGTCAGACATAGGGTTTTAGGTCTTCCTCACTCCAAATCTAGAATTTCATCCAGAATAATACCTTTTATGATTCCCACTACTGAAACTCAGATGATTTCTTTGTCTTGGACATTAGCTCCCTTAGCCTCTTCCTTAATCCCAAGCCACGTTTGAGTTTAGTGAGGGAAGTAAAACTACAAGAGGAAAAATATCATTTACAACAAACATGCAAAATAGTCAATAAATGAGAATGCAAAGTATTATCTATCCATTAGAATGACTGGTGCTTATCTTTCTCATTTTAACCATTTGAAATCTAGGCCCCAGCCTCAGAGGTGAAATTACTTATTTTAAATAGGAAAAATGACATAAATATCCCTTTGTTTTCAAAAATGAGACTGGACCCCTTGATCCCAAAATGCCCTGCTTGGGTATTGGCTCCCTTTCCCAAGGATGAACAAATAACAGAGGTTCCACTCCTTACACATTCTTTTGTGCCTTCTGGTGAGTGAGATGATACCAAGCTATTAGTTACACTTAGAAGGCAGGTATACCTCAAGGTTATGCTATTGTCCCTGTTCCAACACTGTATTTGTTCCTAAAGAAAATTGTTATGCTCTCTTCTACTATTGCTTATTCCATTTAATTACTCTGGTCCTCTTTCCCCTTGTCCCCTAAGCCCAGAGCTCACGTTCTGGGTTCATAGGATCTAAAACTGGAAGAGACATTAGTGCTTATCAAAATCAAACCCCGTATTTTATAGATAAAGAAACTGAGGCAGACCCAAGATTTTAGCTCAGGTCCCTGGTCCAAATCCAGTACTTTTTCTACTACTACACCTTACTGTCCTTTTTCCCCCTCCAGAAGTGCCAGATGAAGTGATTTTTCTGGCTTGACTTCAACTAGGTACTATTGGTCACTATTTTCCTTCAGAGAAGAGTATGGGCCAGTTTGGAGCTATGCTGACCCTTTTCATGGTGTTTGCTCTTAAAAACACAATTCCAATAAAGTAAAGATTCTCTTCTCTGATTTCCAATTACCCACACACAACCAAGAGGCAGCCACTTCATGATAATTCTCTAATAGCCATATAGAATTCCTATAAATTTGCTATTAATTTTTAACCACTGGATCTTTCTCTTAGAGAGTGGAACATAAATTAAGAATCTATAAATGACTGTCAGTTTAAGTGTGTGTGCATGTGTGCACAGGTGTATGCATGCACATGTGTGTTTGGAAGGGGAATAAATCCAGTATGTTAAGAGGGGTGGTAGAAGTCTTAAAATCATTCTTACAGATGAAAATAAGAAGGTGAATCTAGGGTTCCCTCCAAGTCTAGTGCTAATGCTTATTCCTAATTTGTGGTGAGCTAATGGCAGCAGTGAGGATGATTGGGGAAGATCTTGCTCATAAATGAGAATGGCTTTCTGCGTTGGGTTCTCTGGTTAAGGGGTGCCTTCCCACTTCATCATTCCTTCCTCCTGCTGGGTGATAATTTACAAACCAGGCTTCCAAATGTAATCTTTCTGCATTGTGCTACTCCGTGGTGCTGCCTGAATTGCAACACAGACCAGGTCTATTAAAGGCACTTCAGAGGAAATGGCAAACATGCAGGCATACCCTAGCAAGTGAGCATCCAGGTGCCAAGCAGAGAAATTATCCTGCTTTTCAGGAGATGCTAATGAGGCAAATTGGGAGAGGACTAGGCTGAGCCAGAACCATAAGAGCTCCAGGCACAAGAGGCCATTGAAGAAAGAGAAAGGGAATCCGGGGAGCTGTTTGCCTCACTTGAGGAACCTGGAATCACCATCTTCTACTCCACTAGGCAGAGAGAAAAAGGAAAGACTTCAATAAATAGGAGAAGAGCAGCCGTGAAGAGAGCTAGCTAGAGAAGAACACTAAGCATCTTAGGGAAAGCCAAGACAAGATAGGAGTCATTAAGTTAATAAACATTTATCAAGCACCTACTGTGTGCCCAGCACTCTCGGGATACAAAGGCAGGTAAAAGACAATCTTTGCTTTCAAGAAGCTCACAGTGTAATGGAGGAGACAACATGCTAGGAGCAAAGTACAAACAAGATATATACAGGGGGAAATGTATATAATCAACAGAAGGATGGTACTAAAATTAAGGGTAATTGGGAAAGGCTTCCTGTAGAAGTTAGAGTTTTGGCAGGGACTTGAAGGAAGCCAGGTGAACAGAAATGAGGAGAAAGAGCATTGTAGTCATGGGAGACAGCAAGTGAAAGTGCCCAGAGTTAGGAGATAGAATTAGAAGAATCAGAGTTTTAATCAGAGTTTTGTTTGAGGAACAGCAAGCAGGTTAGTGTCATTGGATCATTCAATATGTTTGGGGGAGGGGAGATGGGAAGACTGGAAAAGCAAGACTTTATTATGGGCTTTGAATGTCAAAGAGAACTTTTTATATTTGATCTTGGAGTTAATAGGGAGCCATTAGAGTTTATTGAATGGGAAGGGAGGGGTAACATGGTCAGACCTATGCTTTAGGAAGATCATTTCTGGCAGCTGAATGAAGACTGGAGTGGGTGGGGACTTGAAGCAAGGAGACCAATCAGCAGGCTATTGCAGTAATCCAGGTGTGAAGTGATGAGGATGTGTAGCAGGGTGGCAGTGGAGCAAAGGGGGCTTATGCAATATGCATTACAAAGGTAAAACCTACAGGCCTTGGTGACAAATTGGATAGAGGGAAGAGGAGGGAGAGGGAGTTGAGTATAACACCTAGATTTTCAATCATGGGTGAATAGGGGGATGTATTCCCCTTTGTGTTTCACATAGGAAAGGAAGGAGTGTGGGATCAAAGGTGACAGAGCAAACTACTAGCTGATCAGTTTTGCCAATCAGTAAAAACAATTTACACTTTGATTTGGTTTAAGCCAAGTAAGAGAAAAAGCCTGGGGTACCTTTCCTTTGACCAGAGCTGTCCCTGGTGCTGAAATGCAGAAGTACTGAGTCCTCGTTCTAGCTCTTCTAAATCCAGGTTGCCAAACAGGTTTTAGTAATAGGTGCTCAAATCCAGTCGACCCTCCCAGCCCAATTCCAATATCTCCTTTGACTCCAAGAGATCAGGCAGCAGCAGTGAGAAATTGGGCCACAGAATGATTTGAAGGTTCCTATGTTTGATCTATAGCAGAGCTGGCTCCTTGCAGCTCTGCTTCTGAGTTTGGTGACCTGAGAGAATTAAAGCTGCCTTAAATACAGTCTCTGTCAGCTGTATATTAATCAACCAGGAATCAAAAGTCATAGCATCTCAGGGAAATAAGCAAAGGAACAGACGGCTCCCCTTGTCCTAATGCTGCAGCCCTCAGCAGGAAGAGAAGCAGGGAAAAGCTAAGAGCAGCACAGGGCCCCTAGCTTGCTGCCAAATTTCTCCAAACCTCCTTGCCAGTGTATTCTCAGAAACCTCATGCCTTGGAAAGGGAGAGTCATTTTCAGTGCCACACAACACTGGCCCTTGATGCCAGTTTAGAGTAAGGTAGATGCTATTTTTTTAAACACACCAACTAGCTGCCTTCTTAAAAGACATGGAAAATAAAATCTGTGGTATCCATTTAACCTGTAAACAGCAACTTGCAAAGCTACCTTGTTGTATTTAGAGCTGTTGATTAGAATTAGTTTGGGTTTCAGAGGTTAACTGGAAACATCCCAAATGGCCCTACCTAGGCCATCCTTGTTCTAACTCGTCCCTAGAGGTACTTAAACTTCTTGTTTCGTGGATCCCATTAGCAGCCTAGTGAAATCTATGGACACCTCAGAATGTTTTTAGAAACATAAAATAAAAATCACGAGATTTAAAAAGGAAACCAATTATGTTGATTTCCATGTATCAGGGTTTTTTTTTTAGTTCACAGACACCAGGTTAGGAATCTTTTCCTCTCCCCACATACACCCGAAACATTTCCCTTGTGGATCAGCCTTCTCAGTCTAAGAAAAGATCCTTCATATTCCCACATTTCAACACTGAACATACCCCACATAATAAGTTTTAATGGTTAATATCTGCACCTTATCTTACTGGCAGGCAGGTTTGACTCATACTATTAAGGGAGTACCCCCATCCTTCAGTAAAGGGTTAAATGGAGAAACTCTTCCCCTAGGCTTCCTTCTTGTCCACTTTCCCCATCTGTTGTCTATGCATTAGCTCAAGCTGCCCAACCTTGATGCTCCTGCCTCTCCAGGGTGGTGTGCTTTGCCTGGGCAACATTGTCATTCTAGGACTTTGGGTCAGGATCCTAATGAGCTTTTAATGAGCTATTGCTCTGGCTTCAGGGGACACAAAGGGGTATGGAAGAAGACAATGCCAGCCCCCTTGTGTTCTATATTTTGAAGAACTCAGGTTCCTTGTTAACTAGCTAAGTGCTAGACTGTAACTGCAGAAGGTTTCCTTAGCCAGAAATTCTCTTATAACTCTTGAGATTTGTCCTCTATACCTCCTCTGTGCCCAGGACCTTCCTTACCCATTGCTATTTCCTCACTGTGGAGCAAATGTTTCCCTCTACATCCTCTTTTCTCTCTTGTGCTTATGCCAGGACAAAGGAAAGGGCATATCAGTTCATTGACCTGTGACTTGCCAGACCAAAACACCCTTTCTAGGCTTCTACCCCACTTTGTGTGTTTTCTTTCTAATATAAGTTCCTTCAGGAATTTTCTTTCTTTTGAAGTTATATATCCATCACTTAACACTATGCCTAGAACATAATAAAGGACTGATGTTTTTTTTCTTTCCTTCCTTCATTCAAAGGACACTAGTTTCTTAGTTTCTAAGAAAAGTTGTGTAGGGACTTAATAGAAAAAGATGTAGAACCAGAGAGGTTCCAATACTGGTTTTAAAAACAAGATGCAAGGAAAACAAGGGTAAGTGCTGGGCAGAGCCTTGATCCATCTTTTTTTAGCTACATCTTGACATGATGGCAATTGAGACTTCCCTTCCGTTTGTGCAAGAAACCATGATGCTGCTCCCAACCCGAGTCTTTTCTTAGGAGCTATAAAATTCATCCATGTTAGGAACAAATCTGTGTGCTCATTTCCCTCTTCCAGTCTATAACTATGGAAAGGACCCCAGATTATCATCTAATCTACCCCTCAGCCATTCCCTTCAGGATATTTTTGAGACCAGCTCAGTGTTAAGTTTTCCAAATATTGGAACTTCTGCTAAACTTCCTCAGAGATACTATTTTGTATTCTGGGGCAGGGGAAGAGGAGGGAGACATCCTACAAGCTCCCATGGTCTTCTGAGTGTGAGAGGCCAATAAAATCCAATTTATCTCCCTTCCTCAAGCTCTCCCTTGGAACTGTCCCCAGGCTTTCTCCCTTTAAATCAAATTAAGATAGGCAAGATTGGGGTTGGGCAGAAGGAAGAATTTCTTGATTTCCAGGGTGATAAAACACTGGAATGGACTCCCAAGAGGAATCAGTCTTCCCTGGAGATCTTCAAGGAAAGAATATACAACTCTGTCACAAATGACTTAGATTTGCTTGAAGGCAGAGGGCTGGAAACTTGATCATGAAGCCCTACTCTTCTCAAGCCATATTCTAATTCTGTGACACTATAAGAGGGAGCGTGAGAATGTGAAAGAATGTTTATGTTAGAGTTAGAGAATCTAGGCTTCAAGCCTAGATCTGATACTTTCTGTGTGACCTTAGGTAAGTCACTTCAATCCTCTGAGCCTGTTTTCTTATTTGTAAATCGAAGGTAGTCAGACTAGATCATTTTCAAGGTCCCTTCCAACTCTAAATTCTGTGTTTCTAATTGTTTCTAATTTCTATGTGCTTTCATCATTTCCATCACTTCCTATTCCCTACCTCCCCACCTCACTGGAGCAAATATAGGAGTCTGTACCAGTCCCAGGACTGCTAAAGGCCAAATATGAGCAATTATTTTTAAACCATATCCTCCTGTCCAATTGTAGATTCAATGCTCAAAAATTAAAGCCTCAGACAGCTAGATGCAGTCATTGGTTATGAGTAAATAGGCCAGCCTTCCTCATGCCCAGCACTTCTGTCAGGGACATTAGTCCTGACAGGCAGGGATCACTGCAATGCCAGCCCCACCTGGGCATGAACAAAGACTGTTAGCTGTACCTACATTGAAGAATCCACTATCTAGGCTTATATCATCTGTTTTCCAGCCAGGATTGAATATAGCTTTACAACTGAATAAATAAATATGTGGACCCTCAATACTTCCCTGAGTCCTTTCCTTTTCAAATTTATCACCCAGGCCTCTTCCATTTATCATCTAAATGGTGATCTTGATGCAGGGCTAAGAAAAAGAAAGAAAGAAGAAAAAACTCCACTTCCTGAAGGACTGTCAGCTTTCCTTATGCACATGAAGATGGGCTCATAAATGACAAAGAGCAATAAGACTGTATACAATCCTGTTCACATTTCCTATTTCTGTCTATGGTGCAGTCCCACAGATTTTTCCCAACCTCTTGCCTGATGAGAGAGATCATAATCACTAGGCAAACTGAAAAGTAACTGGATTAGTAAATACCTGATTTGTTGTAAAGAATAGTGAACATGGGGCAGCTAGGTAGTCCAGTTAATAGAGCACTGGCGCTGGAGTCAGGAGGACCTAAGTTCAAATCTGGCCTCAGACACTTGACATGCTAGCTGTGTGACCTTGGGCAAGTCACTTAACCCAATTGACTTGCCCTCCCCCCCTCCAAAAAAGTGAGTCTGACAAAGTTAGTTTGGGGTTAATGATAATTAAGGACAATGCTTAGTAGTGAAAGACAAGCAGTGATGAAATTGGCATAAGGCAGGAGGCAGGAATACCTTAAGGAAAGAGCACTGGGTGCTGGGAAACTCAAGTTATCCTGACTGTACTGCTAATTCACTATATGATCTTCAGCAAGTCTTTTTACCTCTCAGGTTTTTAATACACAAAAGGGGATCATATTATTTGCCCTAAAACTCATGTTTGAGGGACAGCTAGGTGGAGCAGTGGATAGAGCCCTAGAGACAGGAAGACCTGAGTTCAAATCTAGTCGCTGATACTTACTGGCTATGTGACCCTGGGCAAGTTACTTAACCCTGATTGCCTCAAAAAAGTAACATTTTGAGATAATATTTGTAAAAGAGCTTAGCACAATACTTGGTACATGGTAGATGCTTAATAAAAATGCTTATTCCCCATCCTATCCTCATCATTATTCTGATGTGAGAAACTAATGAGATGCTATATGTGGGGAAAAAAACCTTTAAAAAGGTTAAAAAGTTAAAAAGGGCAAAGTCTCAGGGGTAGTAGTAGTAGTGGTGGTGGTGGTAGTGGTGGTGGTGGTGGTAGTGTTAGTGGTAGTAATGGTAGTGGTAGTAGTGGTGGTGGTAGTGGTGATAGTAGTAGTAGTAATAGCTGCTACACAGCATTTCCAATTCTGACAGAATTGTGACAAGACACTTTTATACCTGTGGCAAAGAGCATAAAGTACCCTCAAATCAATTTAAAAAAAAACCAAGAATCCTATGGGCAGAAACCTAAGACATGACAGGGGATTGAGAGAGAGAGACATGTAGGATCCAGCCATCTAGTAACTTCCTATTTTATTTTTTCTTTCTAAATAGGTAGTAAGTTCATTATTTCTACTCAAGTACTTTCAACACCATGGAGAAGGTCCAAGTTATTCCACCATCATTTCAGTTTTAATATAATTATTTCACTACATTCAGCTATTAGCATCAGAAACTGCAGGCATCTGGTATGGAATTAAATTTTTAGACTGTAACTGGGGGGTGGGAGGACCTGCCCAAACCTTGGTTTCTCATGTCTTGTCATCCTGCGTGGGTTTGGGGCTAAGCACCCTGAACTGAAGCTTCAAAGGAGCTAAAAGAAAAACACAACTGATTGTTTCACCCATATCTGGCAGGCCAGATGCTCTCTGTGCCTGGAGCCAATCTTTCTGGTTGCAATAGGAGGCCACTGAGAAATTTCAAAGTCTGAAGTATAACATTCCAGAAATGGCCAGCTTCAGATGCTTCTTTTCCTTTTTATCAAGCTCTCTTTCCTTCTATAGACAAAGAGAGGGAGAAATCCTGAGGGTTCCTTTAAAATAAATAACAATGAGGACCAGTATTGAGTATTTAAAAGTCTATCTAAATCCAGCACCCCTTCTTTCTAAGAGTTCAACTGGCCTCCAGTCCCGTAGGGGAGAGGCGTTTGCAAAAGAAAGATGTGCTTATAACTGCAACCCTATGCAACTTCTGGCTTTGCTCATATATCTCACATGTGCCCTTTGCTTTCAGTCTCCCTATATTTATTATGTTTAATTTTGCTGGGACGTGGTTGTAAGTGAGATGGATGGACCTGAATCTGTGAGGCTGGCAAATAGCTCTTAATTAAACAGATAAATAAACTTATTTTTCACTTTTTGCTGCAGTCTCCACTGGGGCTTGAGGACTTGCCTTAATGGGTGGACAGGGCTCTCTCCATGCTAACCAATGGGTGCCAGCCACCCACAAACTGAGTTGGTCTTTGTACTTTTTCATGCTTCTGCCAAGAAGGCTCTTGGTCAGTGCTGGTGGGGTTCCAGGATTTGAAGGACCCTTTCTCTCCCTCTTAATCATACTTTTAATAGCCAAAAATGCCATTGAGTTAAGATGATTCAACTCTTTACTAGAGCTCCCCAATTTTACCTCAGCTGAAGAAGTCACCATTTACCTGTATCTGGTCTTTGTTCCCTTTTCTGCAGGTCTTTTTCTCCATCACATTTGGTCTTTTCTATTACCCATTTCTATGCTGTGATTGGAAGACCCGGGAGAGAGAAATACTCTCCTCTGAAACCTGATCCTGTAGCTTTTGAAGTCTGAAAGGAAAATGGTCCTTAGATGACTGTAATATATCCTTTCTAACAGGACATAGGACTTCTGTCCCGGCTGTAGACTTTGCCCTCATAAATATCAAACTTTAGGAAATGGGGAAGTATCTGGTTAGAAATCACCAATTATATGGGTTCTCCTGGTTAATTAACACAGAAGACTTTCCAGTGTTCCATGTTGTCATCCATACCCTCTGTTCCATCTTGTCTTCCACATGGGTCCAAGGATCTTCTCCCTATCTCCTGTCCTGCCCCCAAAGATACACATGTGCACATACTGTGGATTTGTCTTCTAGGGCTGCCCTGCCTTGTGTTTGCCCTTCACACCTTACCCCTTTCAGTGACCCTGTATATATTTAACCTTCTAACCCCCATATTCTCTTTGGAATCCTCGTCAGCTCTGCCAAATAAATATCTTGGGGTAGCTACCATTGAAAGACACCATTGAAAGCATGAAGTTGGATGTATTTATAAAATATAGTGAGGCTTAGCTTAGTTGAGTAGCCTGAAACTGGTGAGATCATCTTTTGTCCTAGGTTGGCTTTAGGTCAGTCAGATGATTTCTTAGCAGATGTTCTGGGTGAGATACTTCAAAGTAGAAGTGGAGATATAAAGTGGAAAGGGAGTAAGAGGGGACCAGACTGAGCCCTGCAGGGAGAACAAATGCATTATTTTAGTTACAGAATAATTCTTGTCTCCTTTCATAGTAGTCAACTGTGCTGAGATTATCACCATGGTCATTTGCTAAATTCATGAAGATGGGTAATAGTCCTAAAACTAGAAATTTACACATAAGTACATTAACTTAGCCTGAGACCTCTTTTTCAATTAATGGACTAAAATACCAAGAATGGGAACTAACTGTTAAGAGGCATGCCAAGAATACAGTCTTGCCACATGCTCAAGAATACTTTGACATGGCTCAGCCAGGAAGCTTCCCTAATCTTGAACCTTAACATAAAGGGCCACTATCAGATTTCAGGTGAGCTTTTATTCCGTATTGGCCTTTTATTCCTCTGGCCTTCCAAGTAGCTGGGTTGAGCTGGAAAGAATGGTTTGGGTGTCCAGAAAGTAAACTGACAAGCTCAACCTTCTCCTGCAACCTTCCCTTACATCACTGGTAGAAATTTTTATAAACCCATTTTACAGAGGCTTTGAGTTGCCCAATGCTTTGAGATATAAAGAATCTTTTATCACAGTTATATGGCTAACCAAGTTATATGGCACTCTAGCTTCCCAATGAGTGCCCTAGTGGTAGTGCATAAGTAGACATCTTTTCTTGGGGGAAGAGATCCATCTAGCAAGACCTTGGCCATGGAAAGTAGAACAGGGCATGAGACATTAGGAAAGATCATGAAGATCTCAAAAGCTGTGGAACCATCTTTTGAGGTGCCTCCCTTAGCAGATATTTATAGTGGTGCCCAGGAGCAGAGAAATAATTACAACTCAGTTCCTGCCTCCCTAACAAGGCCCCTCTCAGATTCAGGGTAAATGGGATATTTTTTCCTTAGCTTTTTTTTGAAGTAGCAAATATTAATACCAGATTGACAGCTTTTGCCAACTAACAGCTTCTCTTCTCCCCAGTAGCAGATACCAGAAATATTGACTTCCCCCACTCATGACTCCAGTGCCACTCACTCTGGTTCAAGTCACCCTCTGGGGAGGAAAGAGGTTGCTCAGCCTCTTTGGAGGCACCAATAAAAACTTTTTAAGGATTCCCAAGAGTATTTCCAGAGTGAGATCTGGAGAACCTTATGCCACTATTGCATTTGCCTCCTGGGACCACTCTTCTCCAATCTCCCCTACTCCTACCACCAGCTGTTGGAAGAAAAGGGTAATCCTTTTTTACCTTCATTATTTTTTGTGTGTATGGTGTGTATTTTGGGGGGCCAGCAATAGCATCCGATTTGAATTTCTGTATCAGAACAAAATATCTTGGAGTCTCTTCTAAAAATAACTTTCCCACTCCCAATCCCACCTCTACTTTCAATAGATGCTAAGCTCCTAGAGAACTGACTCTTCTGCCATATCTAGGTTTCTATCTCCAGATCATAACAGCAAGAAGAATATTGGATTTGGAGTCAGAAGACCTTCCAACCTTGTACAAGGAACCTTGATCAAGGTTCTCTCTGGACCTCAGTTTTCTCTGCTGTAAAATCAAGGGGTTGGATGAGATGTTCTCTGGTCTCTTTCAGCTTTAAATTTTATAATTATGACATTAACTCAATGCTTTTGCTCATACTAAAGGTTTAGTAAATGTAAATGGAATTGAATTGTTAGCTTTAGAAACAGCCAGGGTTTATAGCACCCTACAACTTAAAACCTGTTGCCTGTTCTTAACCCATCTGATGTTGCCTTTCCTTCAGAGAGCAATATGAACAGAGGTCTGTACTACTTAGCATCCTGGGAACTTCCCTAAACTTCATTTGTTTTGAGTAATTTATGGAACCCCGAGGGGACACAGCCTCTATCTTGCAGAAACTCTAAAGATAGATGCTCTACTTAACTTTTTCTGAATGTTATTTTGTGCTTTTACTACTTTTTCTATAAAACCTTCCTCATCTACCTTGATTGAAAGTATTCTCGTCTTCCTTAAACTTTCCTAGGACATTCTGTCTGGTTCTCTCTTTTACCTCCATCATGATCTACCTCACGTTATATTTATATGTACACAAGTTGTATGCCAAGTCACCCTCAAAGTCAGATGACTTGTCTGAGGTCACACAGCCAATATGTTTCAGAGGCCAGACTTGAATGAAGGTCCTCCTGGCTTTGAGGTTACTTTTATTAATTGAATTGGTGAGCTATTATAATAAGGTAGGTGTTTACACTATTCTATGATTACTAGGAAAGTCTTCATGATGGACATGGGATTTAAAGACAAAGGGTATTAGATTTTCTCGAAAGTCTTTTCCAGTTGTAAGATTTTATTGTTTTTGTTTTTATTTTCTTAAGGAGAAGAGGGAGACCACTTGGCTACTCTAGGGCAAGAGCAAAAACCATGAGGAAGAAGGTAATAACAGGGCTATGGGCAGGAAATACGGAATTCAGAAAAGTCTTGTGGTGCCACTGGCCAGAAAATGCAGTGACAAGAGGCACATATAAGATGTCTCCCAACTCATAGTTGTATTATCATGCAGCACTTTCAGTGTCTGGAGGAAAGGTGTTTCTGGAGGCAATGAGCTAGATAAGGGTCCTTTTGTAAGCTTGGGCTTTGTAAAACTTTATACTTACTATGTATATACCTGGTCCTAATAAAATAAAAGTAATTATCAGGAAAAAAAAAACATTGTACCAAGAGATGGAAGATCCAGATTTTAGTCTCCGTTTCACCATTTGTGGCCTACATAAGCTCAAAAGACCATCTAGTTCCATTCTCTGATTTTACAGTAAACTGAGACCCAAAAACATTGCTTTTGAGCTCGGTTTTTGTTGGTTTTTGGATGATGGGGGGAAGTGGAAAATAAGGAACACTTATATTACCAGCTAAATGAGGACTAAGCTACACCTCTCTACAGAAGAGAATGAACCATTAAAAATTGGTATCTGAACTGTTTAGACTCTGCCTTACTCAATATAGGTATGAATTTACACCTGGTTTTAGAAAATCACCCTCTCCAAGTCAGTTTGTCTGCCTTTCAGCAATCGAGTTAGGACAGTCACCTTAAACTGCCAAGTTCAAAGAAGGTCAACTCTTATCTCTTTGTGTTGTGTGTAAGTCTGTGACTATATTTGGGCAGGTGGGAATGGAGAGATGGGTACCCAGCTGGTGTGGCATAGGCCTGATTTTGTGCTTTACTGCTTGATGTGAAACCCCACAGATAAATATCAGTTGCTTTACATATGTTGTTATGAGGAAAGAAGTGCAGGTGGAAATGGTACAGCCTCCCCTTTCTATTCATGTGTGTGCCAGGTGCTACTCCACATGATGTGGGGTGTAGCAGAGTAACTGTTTGTGTGCACACCTTTCTGATGTGTTCAGGTGAAGATGAACTGGAATGTTGCCAGATTTTCCTACCCATTCAGACTGAGTGCGTCTGAGGAGTCCAGGCAAGGTGGTTATTAGATGGTATGTGCACATGTATGCGTGGCCTATACCATATACTATCCCAGAGATTAGAACTCAAGATAAAGGGAGACCAGGGAAGCACAGCCAGAAGGTTTGGTTGGATTTCCAAGCCCTGAATAGACGGAGAAAGCTCCTTACTGTGAGGAAGCCTTTGCGTAGGTGCCCTCATTACATCACTGAAACTCCCTGTCACTGAGCTGGTTTCCCTTAAGATAGTTGCTATCCGAGCACCCAGGGAGAATCGCCTTCCTACCCGCAAAACCAGTATAGTGCCTTCCCATGATGTGAATGCTCTCCCCCAGCGCCAGAACCAAGAGAAATTTTTAAATATCAGTTTTTAAAAAAATCTGTAAGCAGCTGGGGTTCCTTTGGGAAAAACGGAGGGAGAACAGGGAGGAGACTGGGAAGGGAGGGTGTGAGAACTGGCTGCAAAAGAACTCCGGCAGGCAAAGGGTTAAGTGTGGGATCAGCTGTTGTGCTGTCATTCTGGATTCTCTTCCTTTTATACGGGGCTCTGTTTGATGTTGGAGTACGCCAGGGACTCCCCCTCCCACCGCTTGCCTTACACAGACACGCGCGCCGCGCACACACTCTCGCACTCTTTGCCTACCGGCCTCTGATGGCTCCAAAGTGATATTCATTTTCTCTTTAGCTCTCTTCGTGTGTGTCTGTCTCTCCCAGTCTGTGTCTCTCCTTGTCTGTGTCTGTATCTCTCCTCCTTCTCCCTCTCCCTCTCGTCTTCCCTCTCCATCTCCCTTTCGCTCTCCATCATTCCCCGCCCTAGCTGGGGGAGAACCGGGCAGAGGAGCGCTGCTTTGATGCCTCCCCCTTAAACAGCGCCACGAGGGGGAGGGGAGGGCCCGAAGAGGAGGAAGAGGAGGAGGAGAGAGAAAGGGAGGGAGCCAGGGAAACACTCTAGCTCGCTCGCACACCCAGAGGGACAGAGCAGAGGGTGCGAGAGGAGCCCCGAACTGCCTCCTCGGAGCCGGGCGCCCATCTGCTGCCCCATGCTGTGCTCCATGGCGAACTCGGGCTGCCTCCTGCTGTCCAACTCCGGCAGCATGCTCCCGCATTCAGTGCCCTGCCCGCCTGCCTTCCTCTACCTCCAACAGGTAAGCTAGCCGGCCCCGCTCCTGGCCCCCGGACTCGCACGTGCTTTGGGGGGTGGGGGTAACCGAGATTCCGAGCAGCCTGCCGCGACCGCTGGACTTAACCTTTTATTCGCCGGTAGCTTGGTTTCTCTTCCCCTTTCCTTGGTGCGAGGCGAGAATGGTGTCTCTCCCTCCCTCTTAACCCCCCCACTCTTTCCCAGCTTCACTCAGCTCTCTCTCCTCCGCACCTGGAGAACCGAAAGCCGGGCTGGGTCGCGCCAGGCCGAGCCGGGCCGGAGTGGGCGCTGCGGCGATGTCCTGGTTTGCCTAGCCCCTTCCTC
>CM053593.1:184430816-184488595 GCA_028646575.1 Pseudocheirus occidentalis
GGTCGGGGGAGTTCCCGACCCTCCCTGGGCACCGCTGCCTGCTTGTCTACGAGTCCGGAGGAGTGCGGAGGTGGAGAAGAGGGAAAGAGAGGCGTGTGTGGGGGAGCCCCAAGCTTTGCTGCAGCGGAGATCGCGGCGCCGGCGGCGGCTTGGAGGGGGCGGATCTCGGAGAGCACATCGCAGAAAGCACGGCGCTGGCGCTGGTTCTGTAGTCCTGGTAGTAGGGGTGTGGGAGAAGACCCCATAGGAATCAGGAGCCCAGCCCCGGGTGTGAGTTGAGGGGCAGGGAATGGCGCGGGGGCGAGAGTCTTTGCAAACTGCGGCGTCTGGAGGGAGCTCAGGCTAGAGAGATGCGGATCTGTCCTCTAAAAATTATTTGGGAACTTGGTGAGGAGGAAAGGAGTCTCCCTGAAGACCAGGGGTGGGTCCGAAGGTTTCTGGAAACCCCATCATCCTTCTCTCCCCCCCCCCCCAGTTCCTGCCAGCTCTGGGCCGCTCCGAGAGGCAGTTCAGACTGTACCCCTCCCTTCTTCCAGCATAGAGGCAGGAGTGTGGCCCTGGGATCCAATTTGGGACCCGACCCCCGCAGTGGGGATCCGGGTATGTATAAGTTATCTTTCCTTAAATGGCTTTCCCCCACCCTCAGTACAGACTTGCTGCGGATATCCCAGTCGTCCAAAGGCCGCTCCCATTCCCTACCTACATCTCCAGCCTGGCCCTGAAGGTTTCCACCACCCCAACCTTCTCTTCCTTTGCTCTTTCACTTGCCATCTCTGTCTACCAAAATGGCGAGTTGTTGGAAGGGCCTGCAGAGGGGCTTTGGAGGAAACTCTGAAGAGGAAATCTAGCTGAGGGAAGTAATTTAAAAGGTTTAGAGGGAGAAAGAAGGGGCCTGGCCACCATACCTCCCGGTCAACCCATATTGCTACCCCTGTGCATTTGCCTTCCCAGAAACAAGAATATCCTGTGGCAGGATCTGGGAACCCAGTGAACTACTGAGACAAAAGGGGGCAAAAAGTGTATCCTAGATTGGAACTGAAGGTTTGGCACTGGCCTTCTGATGGTCTGGATTGAAAATCCTATTTCAGGCCCTCTTGGGTCTGTTGATTGTCTTCCTAAGATGTGATGGGGAAAAGCAAAGGAAAAGGTGTGTGTCATTTCTCTTTCTGGAAGTGAAGTAGTGGCTGTCACTTGCTTTTCCCTCTCTCTTACTTACATGTGCCCCTTCTTTACCAATACAACTAGAGAAGAGGAAACCACAGTAAGTCATACAGGGAGGGGCAACGGGGCAAGGCAAACACAGAGCCCATCCTTAGCTGTGGCCAGAAAATGACTGTACCCCTAGATTAGCTCCAAATGCCCCCCACACCTACACATAAACACATACAGGTGTGATAAAGACTCAAATTTGACAGAATGATATGCACCAAGAGAAATTAATGAGAGAACAGCTATGGGGATCATTTCAGTGGAGATAGGATGGTAGAGAAAATAGATGAGCCAGTCTCTATTTATTTAAATCCACTATTCTTTTATATCAGAAAGATAGACATCACCTGTTACTTCTAGCTAACACTAGAAGTGGGCGTCTCACTGTGTATAATGAAGGTGCCTACCCAGCTTCATGGAAGCTGCTGAGATCATCACAAGGAATCTCCCTCATTTCCCCTTCCTGCAGCAAACTAAAGTGGGAAGACTTCTAGGACAATTTTTTCTGTAGCCCTCAGACTGTAGATGAAAAGGATATTCTGTGGATTCATAATGTCCCATAGTAGGTCCTGTGATGATGAGTCAGTATCATTTTGAGGAAGCCAACCTTTCCAATTTCTGATTTCCGTTTCAAATCCTGGACATGTTATCTGGTTCAGTGTTTTCTGAAGGGTCACAAGGAATGGGGAAGAGCACATCGATCTACTGATTCACCATCCAGATAAATGAGTGCAAATCGAAACAGAAGTTCTGCTCCATCCATCCTTTCTTTTTCCTTCTGCAGGTACCTGCAGAAGGAACCTCTCCATGTCATGCATGGGTCAAGGGGTCAAAAGTGACTCTTTTATGCTACTGAAGGATACATGCACTTATGAGGAAAATGCTTTATTCAGCATTCAGGGTATTTTTCTTTTCAAGTTGTTCCCCATTTTCATTAATTGGTACAGAGAGATATTGTGATGTAGTGGATAAAGTTTTCCTCATATTGACCGGTTAAATCACTCTCAGTGCTCTATACAACTTTCCAAGGCTATTAAGTTTTTGGAGAAGGCACCAATTTAATATTGGTAGAAGTACACTCTATTAATGGAGCCTCACAGGTTCATTCCCTCTTCTATTAATCAGTACAATCTAAGTATTACTTTTTTGTTGTTGTTGTTTATTTTTACAGTCCTTTTTATTTTTACAGCCATTTTCTGTACAATCCTTTCCCCAAACTCCCTAGCCTTGAAACAAAGAAAAATAGTTAAACAAAACCAGCTGATGCAGAAAGACACCGTGATGCAACGGAAAGATTGCTGAATTTGGAACCGGCAATCCCACCCCTATTACTACCAAGTCACTTCACCTTTCTCAGTCTCAGTTTTCTCATCAATAAAATGGGAAGATTGGACTTCCTCCCAAGCTCTAAATCCCTGATCTATGACCCAACCATGTTTGATAACATAAACATCATTCTATTTCATAGTTGCCCATCTTTGAATAGATGGAGGAGGGAGGTGTATTTCCTCATCTCTTTTGGGAGTCCTAGGGTACTTGCAAATCCGACAGCTGTTCTTCCCAGAATATAATCTCCTATCTTTAGTCTGTGTCAAAGCACTAAGCTTGTAGATATTCTTTGTAGAAAGCACCTAAGAATTAAGAGGAAGCGATTGTACCTCACCTAGCCATTCCTCCTTAAAATGAGATCTTTCTTTACTGAAAGATCTATGGTGTAGGTGGTTGGATGGAGACTCTTTACATAAACTTGTGCATGAGTGAGAATGTTTGTTTCTTATGTAGGCTGTATATTAAATCTAAACAGCACAATTGAGCAGAGTGAAAGATGTGAATTCAAGCAAGACAGAAACAGTTTGTGGTGCATTAAAATGCAGCAGTGGAATAGGCAAAGGTTTTTAGACTAGGTATTTTGCTCAACCTGGGGGTGAAAAGCCTCAACCAACAGGACTCTGTTCTCTCCATTACATTAAAAACTCATTAACCTTTTACTGCTCTGAGAAGGAGCATATGCTGTTCTTCTCTGGACCCCAAACCTGCTGGGAACTGTACTAGGTCCTCTCAGATAGAAAACTGTGCCATAATTAATTGGACATCTTTTTTGTGACTGTCCACCCCTTCCTGCCCCTCTCCTGATGGTGGTGCTGATATTTTTCATCATATTAACATTGCATGGGACAGCCACAAATGAAGCTGTCTGCAAAACTTTGATTAACCAAATGCCAGGGAAAATACAGCTGCAGTGTGGGCTCTGTCATTTGTGAATAGCTCATCAAAGGCAGCTGCGTGCATCTTGTACCTCACTCACATCAGCTCCCTGACAGTATCTGCCTTTGCTTTACCATGGCCCAACTGCCAGAATCCCCCATTTCAGGACAGTTTTTGCTCTCTGAAAACCAATCAGGTGGATAGAGCTACCACCATGCTTAGCCCAAGACCATTATTCTCCTATATGGAGCTGCCTCCCACCTTCTGAAGTTCTTCAGTGGGAAACGTAGGAGACTTAGAATCTGGGTCCTAAAGGTTCTACACGCTTCTTTCATCACAATGCACCATAAAAGAATAGGCTTTTCTACCTGAAAACTACCAACATTTGCAAAGAGTTATTTTATGTGATTTGGAATACAGGCTGCTTTTGAAGGCAAATTATAGAGAATTGCAGGAAAACCAACGAAAAGGAACTTTTGTCACTGTAATTAATTTATTAAGCTATAACATCATATCAAGAGAGTCTTATAGCCACATCAATTGTCAGAGGGAGAATCTCTAAAGGGGAAAACAAAGTATCTTAAAGTATTGTGCATGTACACATGTACAAGAATTAGTAACTGGGTGGGAAAATAATAGATTTGTAGAATAATTTAGAGCTGAAAGACACAGTTACATTGTTGGAAATTTGAGCAACTTAGGCCTTCCTGAGAAGGCCTTTTCCTTTCCCTCTCTGAGACTTACTGGAGCCAGACTCTCAGGCTGTCCTTGGGCATCAGAGCTATAACTAGACATTTTTGTGCCAGGGCAAGCAGTATAAATCATGTCCTTAGTTGATTAGGGTAGGGGCAGGTTGTCATCATGTCAGAGACTGCTGATGAGAAGATCACCAGGTACAAGCTTGAGGGGAGTGGAAAGGAGCTTAACCTATTGTATAATAGCTCCCTATTTTAACTATTCTTGATAACCTCATACTTAACTATATTGTTTCTGTATAACTGACAGTGGTTGCTTAATTAGCACACTGAGGAAAGTCCCTCACCATTATGGCTCTGCTTAGGGTCCAGACCATGAGACTAACAGATACTTAGGTGAAACTGCCTTACAATTAAGCATTTTTATGAAATGTATCATGGCCTAAATCTAGAAAATATTCTGGTGCCTAATGAATAGTATCATGGTCATGAGTCCTGTTGTGTTTTTTCTAATTATGTCTGTGTAATAAAAGGTTAATTTAAATATTATATAGTGCTTAAAAATAAAATGAGACTGTATCATCTTCAATCACCAGCATTTTTAGTAAAAGAATAGATTCTTTAGTCCTGTTATCATTAGTTAGTTGCTTCTTGGAGGTTTTAGTAATGGTAAATTTTCCTGGGGGAATGGAGCAAGAAGTCTCAGAAAGAGACAGGGATTTCCAAGCACTATTTTGAGAATTCATTAGCAAACTCTATTCTCATTAATCACTGCTCTCCTTTTGTTCCAAGGCATCATAGCTGCTAATCACAGGAATTTATAAAAGGAGTAATTACTGTAGCAAACTCAGCATTATTCATTAAACTCTTCATGTACTTTGGGGCATTTACACTTGTTCCCCCAAATTGATGCCCACCACACCTAGACCTCATAAAGGAACCCCAGGGCTACTTTTTATGGCATACTCTCTATGTATGTGGCAGCTCACCCTACACCCCTCCCCACTACTCCTAACATTAACATTTTATCATTTCTGAGGGGGGAAAACAATTGGTGTGGAAATGGCAACTTTATGCAATTTTCAGAAGCACATCATTTTTCAGGGTCTGGCTTGTGTTGAGGCAAGTAGGTAGAATAAGAACAATCATTTGTGCAGGATTTATCTGGTTGGAGGAGCTAATTTGGTGGTCCTTGCCTCTCCCACTGTGAGATCTGATAGTGTGCTTGGGGTCCAGGCCATTGGGCTATCTTGTTGATAAAGCCATCTTATAATAATGCCTCTTTGCAAACATATCACTAACAAAACCCTCTTGTCCTCAAGCTGAATTTTTCTCTGTAAATACAGTATTTTAGAAGATAAAAAAAATCAACTTCATTCCTACCTCAACTGTGTTCTGGACCATCTCTGGAAGAAAACAAAATTAGATTGAGGGTTTTTGTGTATTTAATTCTTCCCACCCAATCAACATTTATCGATTACCTACTGTGTGCAAGGCACTGTGCTCTCTCCTGAAGACACAAAGACAAGACAGAAAATAGTTCCTGTTGTTGAGGAGCTTTCATCCCACATGTACTCGTTTCATAGAACATTTACTCAGTTAATATAATAATTGCTGGTGCTTTATGTAATTCTTTAAAGTTTCCAGTGGACTTTACAAACATTGTCTCATTTTACCCTCACAGCACCCTAGGAGGTAGGTACTACTATTGTCCACATTTTACAGGCAGAGAAATGCTTAATTTCTGGCGGAGATGAATGATGTCACACAGGGTCATGCAGTTAGAACAGAGTTGAACTCAGATCTTTCCATTGTACCACCCAGATACATAAGGATTTGAAGTGAGAATCAGAAAAGACTTCTTAATGGCCTTCATGAGTTGAGTCCAGAAAACACAAAGATGAAGAGTGTAGATACAATGCATACCTCTCTTCCTCCTATTTCCTTTTGACTTCCTGTCCCCCAAGATACTCCACTTGACCTTCCTTCTCTTGTTATTTTCAGAAATTCCTATGGTGGAAAGTGAACATGGAGTTAATGAAGTGTTCTTCTTGGAAAGTTGGTCTTTATATTTTGGGGGGAACCAGTCTTCTGTTTCTCAGTGAGTCAGGGTTTGTGGGAGCAGTGCCTATGATCTGGCCATGTACAACACAGTGTATATTTAGCAGGGTCTGAAGAGTGCTTAACATAAAGAGACTGAACCTGCATAAGCCATAGGAGTTTCTATATGAGAGAGAAGAGAGAAAACCACCTACTGGACCCAGGTAGGAGAGACAAAGAGAAACGCTGGAATCTTTCACATTCAAACTCAGTAGAAGCAGCTTGGTTCAGTAGGAGCACTGGATTTGGGAGTTGGGGGACCTGGGTTTAAAACTTGACTTAATCTCCTTCCTGACTTTGTGACCTTGGGCAAGTCACCTAATCTCCCTGGGCCTCAGCTTCATTATCCATAAAATGAGGGGTTGGACTAGATGATATCTAAGGTCTCTTCCAGTTTTAAATCTATAATCCTGTGGTTCTGTGATCAGGGAATACGAGTACTATATTTATGAGTTCTTGTAGCTGAAATTTCCCCAGTGTGATGTTTTTGTACAAATAAGCAGAGTCTGTATACAGATCTAGAGATTTCCATATGTGTAGTAGGGGCTGTCATCTTCTTTGTGTAAATAGGTGGGCTCTGATTTAAAGCACACACACATACATGTATGCACACATGTACATGCCACATGTATGAGCATAGATATCTACCATGGTGAGAAGTCTACTCATTCGGAGTTCCATGTAGCAGGGCTGTAATAGCTAAGCCTGTGCACTTGTCACATTTGACACCTGTAGGATTTTCATGTTCTGTTAGAGACACCAGCATCTTTTTGACACATTAGGCTATGGCTGAGCAGTCTAAGCTTAAAATCAGAAGTCCCTGAGCTCCCTAGAATCATAGGGTCAAATTCTCACTCGGTCATCTCTGACGTTTATCCTCTCCAGAAAGGCAAATAGAGTATCTGCAGTTAGCTATGTGAGTGTCAAAAAAAAAAAAGAGAGAGGCCTTTTTTAAAAAATGTAAATGAAACCTATTTTAGATAAGGCTTTGGGGTGGATAAGTAGATCCTGTAAAATAAAGGGATTAAGAGGAGGCTTTATCCAGTTCAGGTCTAAGTTTCTGGCAGGAGTCATTTGGATGAGGAATCTTTTCAGCCACTTTCCCTATCCTGTGGACTATGAATATTAGGGCAAAGTAGAGGGTAAAAGTGGCAAATTTCATGACAACCCTTTCAGACAATCAAACAACCCCTTGGATTCCCTCAGAGGTTGCTATAGGACAGAGGAAAATTAACATTGCAGAGATGTGAATGCTATGCCTAACTGACTTTAACTTCACCCTGGCACAGTGGGGTGCCTACTGTATGGCCAGACCAGTGGGGCAAGCATATTGAGCCTTAAAGCAATTTTTAAAACACCAGTCTGCCCTTGGGAGGGACAAATGACCAAGATTACAACCAAAATACTCTTATGAGTAGTGCCTATTGTGAAGACCCACTCTAAGGATCCTGTAAGAAGGATAAAGATGTTACCAGAGAGAAGAGATAGCCCAGTATGGGCAGGGCTATCAGTGCCAGCTCTAGAAATTTGCCCACAGTGGGTTTCAGGTTTTGGCATCTTCACTGTGGTTAGGTAGAGCCGTCTGAACATAGAATCTCTATCCTTCTCAGACCGGAGCTGCATTGGTACCAGCTACGAGCAAAGGTTTGGTTGGGAGAGGGAAAGTGGAGAACTCCAAAAGCTGTAAGAACCTGGTTAGCACTTACGGCATTTACAAGGGGGAGAGATTCGTGCTGGTTGTTACTGATTAAAAGAGAATGGGCAAAATGGGAGAATTTGGGTCACACAACTACTGGGTAAAAATGATCCAGGGCCAGGATTCCCCTCGTCTCACATGGAGTCCACGTCCTGGATTGTTTTACGCCTCACCTAGAGTAACCCGTATACCCCCTAAGGAGTCCAGTCTAGCCACAAGCAGAAGAATCCTTGACCCTAACCTTGTGGGACGGACCTCTCCTCAGACAAGCCAGGTCCAAGAAGCTCTTACAATTCCTGGAGCAAATGTGGTTTTTATTTCTCTGTTGTTACATCTTTGTCTATTTTGTCTTCTAATAGTTTTCTCTTTTTTAAATCTCTTACCTTCTTCTCCACCCCCACCCACGTCTCTCTCTATCTCTGTCTCTCTGTCTTTCTCACCCTCTCCCCTTTCTTATATCTTTTCTCTTTTTCTCTTATATCTCTTCTCCTCTGATTCTGTGTAATACATTGTGTTTTCTTCATATTGCTTTCCATATTGTATCTTCTTATGGCCTTTTCTTATTAGTTACTTGCCTCATCCGATATTTTTCATTCTTTTAGATATCACCTCAGTTCTCTCGCCTTTAAATTGCTAAGGTCCCTTCTAGCTCAGGCCTCATTTCTCTCTCTCCCTTTCTTCCCATCTACTCTGTCTCTCCCTCCCTCTCTCTGCATGTCTATCTCTTTGTCTCTCTTTGTCTGTCTTTCCCTCTTTCTCACTCTCTCACTCTTCTCTGTCTTGTTCTTCCTGCCATACTTTCTCTTCTTCCTCTTTCTCTGTCACCCCCACTCTTTCTGTCTCTGTTTCTCCTTATTTCTTTCTCTTTCTGTCTCCTATTCTTTCTCCCTCCATCTTCCTGTTTTTCTCTGTTTCCTTCTCCCTCTATCTTTTTGTGTTTTTCTGTCTCCATTTCATTCTACCCCTGTTTCTGTCTTTTTCTCTGTCTCCCTCTGTCTGTATCTGTATGTCTCTGTATGTCTTGCTCTGCCTCTGTCTCTCCCCTTCCCTGACTCTGTGTCTGTCTTTCTGTACATCTCCTTCTCTCAAGCACAGCTTCCAGACCCACCCAGTGAATTTCTGAACTTGCCAGCTCTGCAGAGTCCCATCTAGCCCAGCTACCTGATCCCCACCAGCCTAATCACCCAAATGGTTATTTGGTCCTCTCAGGGACTGCGCATATATTACAAATTGGGTTTACACAAGATCAGCAGGATTTACTCCAGGCCTTTTGTGTAACCAACCCAGCTGAAATGTGATCCTTGGCACCAATAACCTATTAAAGGGAGTGAGGCAAGAATTGGAAAGAGACACAGTCTGGGAGAAGGATCCAGAGATTCTGTCAGGCAAGCTGATGGGTATTCAGATGACCAATCAGCTGCTAGAGATATGTGCTACTGACACTGCTTCTGGGGGTATTTGAACTTCCTGAATTGGCCCTAGGTTATGTTTGACTCGTTGGCTGAATTTAGCCCATCCAAGAGGCCCAGTGATGCTTCCCACTGATGTTGTCTGGTTAAACCCAAGATCTGACTTAACCTGAGAAGAAGCTGAGTGGCAATGTTGCCTCCCAAACTATATTGTAAACTCCTTGAGGACAAGAACTGTCATATACTTCTTTTTGTTCCCAGCATCTGATGCACATCCAGTTCAATCCCACAAATATAAATTAAATGTTTAATCTGTGCATAGTATTGTGCTGGGTTGTTGTTCGCTTGTTTTTCAGTCATGTCTGGCTCTTTGTGACCCCATTTGGGGTTTTCTGGGCAAAGATACTGGAATGGTTTGCCATTTTCTTCTCCAGCTCATCTTATAGAGGAAGAAATTGAGGCAAAAAATTGAGGTTAAGTGACTTGCCCAGGATCTCCCAGCTAGTAAGTACCTGAAGCCAGATTTGAACTAGGGAAGAGGAGTCTTCCTAACTGGAGGCCTGGTTCTCTATACCTTGTGCCACCTACCGACATTATTTCTCTTTTTCCTCTAAACAGCCTTTGAGACCTTGAACTAAACCTGCTTTTGTTTCTCTGCCCACCAGCCACTATCTTTGTGGTTAAATAACAACCCTGTAACAACCCAGGATTGTAACCGACAGCTGGCACTGGATCAAGCAGAAGGAGAAGTGACAAATGCGTAACTTTTGTTTTTTATGCTCATCATGTCACATGATACAGTGAGGAAAGTACCCAATTGGGAGCTCTGAAAACCTAGGTTCTAGTTATGACTATCACCAGCTTGAGCTGTATTCTGTGCCTATGCACAAAAACGTCCACCATGCCTGGAATGCGCTCCCTCTTCATTTCTGCCTTGTAGAATGCCCAGCTTCCTTCAAAGCACAATCCAGGTGCCATTTCTGACATGAGACCTTTTCTGATTTTATTATTAGTTGCTGACTCTCTTTCCCTCTTGGAATTACTTCGTATATGTTTTATAGGATTATTAAATGCTTATATATTTAGATATATAAATACTTATATTTATATAGGAGGTAGCTATATGGCTCAGTGGATAAAGCGCTGGGCCTGGAGTTAGGAAGATCTGAGTTCAAATCCAGCCTGACACTAGCCGTGTGACCCTGGGCAAATCACTTAACCTTTGTTTTCCTTAATCCAATAGAGAAGGAAATAGCAAACTATTCTGGTATCTCAGCCAAAAAAAACCCCAAAGATAGTATTGGCATGATACAGTCCATGGGGTTGCAAAGAGTCAGATACAGCTGAACAGTAACAACACACATTGGCTATATGTTGCAATCCCTTAAGACAGAAATGAGCTTCTTGAAACCGGGAGCTATTTTGTATGTCTCCTCAGCACCTAGCATAGTGCTTTGCATATAGTAGGTACTTAATAATTAATAGCAATGATGCCCAGCATTATAGCACTTTAAGTTTTGCTAAATGCTTTATAAAATATTATCTCATTTTATCTTCCCAACAACCCTGAGAGGTAAATGCTATTATCATAACTATTTTACAGATGAGGAAACTGAGGAATGTAGCAATTAAGTGACTTACCCAAGATCATACAGTTAATAAGTACTTGAAGCTGGATATGAACTCAGGTCTTCCAGATTCTAAGTCTAATGCTCTATCCACAGCACCATCTAGCTGTCTATGAAAAATATGTATTGAACTGAAATTCTTGTGTGACCTTGAGCAAATCACTCAGCCTTCCTGGGCTTTCACTTCTTCATCTATAAAATGTTCCCATCTACTGCCAGTATTCTAATTTGGAAAGCTGAGGTGTGAATAATCCACACTGCAGTCCCACCCCCTCTTTCCCTACCATAAACACATATAAACATCATCCTCTACCTTCATGCTGTTTCTCTTCCTCCTAATCCTTCAGGTGTTTCTTCTCTCATCCTATCCCATCCCCCTACCATTCCATATCCCTCTATCTTACCACACATCCTACACACATAATCACCCCAACTGACTAGTGATATGTACATGCAAGCATCCACTTATTGTTCCCAACCTTGTAACATGTATGAGACACACACCACCATCTCCCCTCATGTCTCCCCTCATTCTCTTCTCCCCCCCTTCTCTCTCTCTCCTCTCTCTGTCTCTCTCAACCCCCTCTTCCCCCTCTCCCTCCCTCCCTCCTCACAGCCTGTGTCACTTATACCACTGTCCCTATTCTTAGTATATCTGACATACAGGTATATATCCATTACTTTATATTTTGCTTGAAAATATCCTTCAACTTTAGAGACTGGCATTTATGGGTTCTATCCATATATTTCAAGCTTAAATGTGTCCAATGACCAAATTAGTTTGGGAAACTCTGGACCAGAACAGAATGCATATCGTTACTATATATAATGCATTCTTAGCCTATAGGCTAAGTAAGCATAGCCTACTTAGACTATGCTACTCTGAGAATCTGTTATAACCTTAGTTAAAGCCTGTGCTTCTCCCTTTCTCTCTCCATTTCCCTCCCTTACCTTGTATATTTCCAAAGTTCCATCAATTACTTTTCTTCTAGATTAAGGGTTCTTAAATTTTTTTTTCTGCCACAGACATCGTTGCCAGCCTGGCAAAACCTATGAACCCTTTCTCAGAGTAATGTTTTGTGTGTGTGTGTGTGTGTGTGTGTGTGTGTGTGTATGTATATATGTATGTATGCATGTACTTAACCGGTTCTACTGATTGACATGTCTTATTTTTTTTCATTTTTAAAATTTTTCATTTATTTTTAGTTTTCAGCATTCATTTCCACAAGATTTTGAGTGACAATTTTTTCTCTCCCCATCTTTTCCCTACCCCCACTCCAAGCAAGCCTACTGAATACCCCTTCCCCCAATCTGTTCTCTCTTATATCCTCCCCTTTTACCCCCCTAACTTTCTAGTAAGGCAAGATGGGTTTCTATACCCCAATACCTGTATATCTTATTTCCCAGTTGCATGTAAAAAAACCCAATTTTTAAACATTTGTTTTTAAAACTTTGAGTTCCAGATTTTTTTTCCCTTCTTCCCTCCTCACCCATCCCCACTGGGAAGATAAGCAATTCAATATAAATTATACGTGTGTAGTTATCGACATCATTTCCATAGTAGTTATATTGTGAAAGACTAACTATATTTCCCTCCATCCTATCCCACCCCCCACTTATTCTATTTTTCTCCTTTGACCCTACCCCTTTTCAAAAATGTTTACTTCTAACTACCCTCTCCCCCTCAGAGTAATGTTTTTAAATGTATAATATAAAACAAATAGAATTATGAAGGAAATCAATATTTATTTAAAATATGGTTTTAAAAATACTTTTTAAAAAACACATTTTCAGACTTCATATTAAGAATTTCTGTTCCAAACCATTCTTACAATTACATATGAACAGGTGAGCAGACCAATACCATTGATGGTCAGATTATTATAGCCAAAGTATGAGCATTAAAAATGTAAGGCATTTGATTCCTTTCAATAAGCATTTGTTTAATGCCTGCTTCATTCTGGGCCACTGTTCTCTGTCCTAGGGATATAAAATCAAAATAAAGAAATGAAATTCCGTCAAGGAATTTACATTCAGGTGGAGAATAACTAACAACCAACATTGAAGTAATATTTGGAAGGTTATAGTCCTCACAGTGAAGTTGGTACTTTGGGGGAGGGTCTGGCACTGTGACTTCTGGGGTGTTAGCAACTCCCATTGAAGAAACTCTCTCTACCAAAGCAGACCATCTGGCCCATAACTTAGAGAGTTTCCTGGGAACTCTGAAGGTTAAGTGATTTACCAGGGTTGTGCAACTAGATGGTACAGTGGATAGAGCACTGGGCTTAGAATCAAAAAGACATCTTCATGAGTTCAAATGTGGCCACCGATACTAAATAGCTATGTGACCTTGGGCAAGTTATTGTCCTCTCTTTGCTTCAGTTACTTATCTATCAAATGAACTGGAGAAGGAAATGGCAAACCACTCCAGTATCTCTGCCAACAAAACCCCAAATGGGGACACCAAGAGTCAGATCCAACTGAAATGACTGAACAACAGTAACAACACAGGTTGTACTTAAACTTTAAACTCTACCGAAGGCCACTTGTCTCTGCGCTATCCTATGATGACTTTCCAAATAGGAGCCATGGGTATTTATATCCCCGTTTTGCAGATGAAAGAAACTGAGATTCAGATTAAGTACCTATAGTCATATAGATTAAAGGTATCAGAGTTGGATATGAATCTCATTTACCTGACTCTAAATTAAGCTCTCTCTCTACTATGCTGTGCCATCTCAGTGATTATAGTGGTGATGATACATATTTCTAAGATATTTAAGGTTTATAAAACAATCCTTTGAAGCAGATAATTTAAGTACTATTATCTCCATTTTATGAATGGAAAAACTAAGGTGGGTTATTGTAAAGCATTTTGTAAATCTTAAAACACTATAAAAATGCCTGTTATTATTATTCCTATTATTCCTTTTAATTATCCTGCAGTCATCAGCTCTCCAATCTAGTGATGACTTCATGCCTTCAACCTTCTACTGTATTCCTGCTGAGCTCAAGAAATCTTTATAGAGCAATACAAGAATGTGCTAGTAAATATTTAACAACCAGGCTCTCTAGGGGGAATAAATGTATGCATACATACTTTTAAATTTAATCTGCATTATTAACACTTTTTAAAAGTCCAAACAATCAACAAAATAATAAATCAAGCCCTGATATATAAAGATTGCCAATTTCTGAGGTGTAAATTCTTATACAGAAAATTTAACAATTGACCCTCACAAATCATGTAGAGGTGGTTCCAACATACACCTCAAACTAAGGAAAAGGGAGTTGCTTAAGTGCTTTGCCCAAGTTCAAATAGCCAGGTCTCACCTTGGACTTTTGAGTCTCAAACCAGTGCTTTTTCCACTCTCATCATAGGCTCTACTGTTAGAAATGACTTAAAGACCTTGTAGTCTAAGCCATTCCTTCTACAATGAGAAACTGAGGCACATGGAGGTTTAGTGACTTCATTTATGGTCACAAAGGTAGTAAGTCTCAGAAGTGGGATTTAAACCCAGATCCTCTGAATTTTCAGTTCTCTTTCTACTGTGCTGTGTCATCTCCATGATGATGATGATGATGATGATGATGATAATGCCATGTGGAATTTTCCTTTCTCTCCCTTCCATTTCTTGAGTGATCCTTTAAATACTAGCTCAGATGCCACCCCTTCCCTGAAGCCTTCCTTCTTTGATCCCCAGAGTTAGGAATAACCTTGCCTCTCAGTCCTTATGTGGCATTTTGCTGGCAGCCTTTTAAGTATGATTATGCTTTATTGCTATCTGGGTCTGTAACTTCCACGAAAGCAGAACCTATGTCTAACCCAGCCTTTTTATTTTCCTTTGGAAATGTGAGTGTCACAAACTCCTCAAGTCTGTTCATTTCATCTTCAAACCAAAGCCTATAGCAGTGCAAGGCACACAGTAAATACTTAATGACTGCTTGTTGAACTTAAGGGTTATTTGGGGGAAGAAAGTGGGAATGTTGAAAACTACCTTAACTTTTCCTTATTTCCAAATTGGACGGAGCTAAAGAAACTATACATTCCTTTGAGCAATCCAGGGAGGCTTCTTGAAGAAGGTAGCTTTCAAGGAGTCTAGTGAATGGGGAGTCTAGTAGCCCAAACTCAGGCACGTGGCTCAAGAGAACCAATTGGAAAAGGAATGTAATAGCCAAGTGGAGAGTAGCCCATGTGCCTTCGATGATGGAGAAGCTTGGCTGGGGTTCCTTTGTTGGTTTGCCCAAGAGGAACAATGCTTCATCCCAGGCAAGTGCAAAAGAATGCTGATTTCATTTGTGGCTGGTTTAAAAAAAGAATTGTGTGGGCTGGTAAATTGTACCTAGGCTTCATTTACAGAGCTTTCTTGTAGAGACAGGGACATCCATCTCAGTCATTGTTTCCCAGCCAGTGGGTTGCCCAAGACCAAACTATTATATTACAACAAGCTAGACCTTCCTGGACCTCTCTCTGTGGTTCCTGCCCAGAGTACTTGCTAACGGTGCTGAACTTGTCCATCATTATCATTTCCTTCTTCTTCCCCCTTTTCTTTTCACCTCCATCATCACCACCACCGTGGCCAGGGCTTGCCTCGTTGGGGCTTAGGCCTCCATGATCTGCAATCTTATTTGACTCTTTTGCTGTTCAAGTCTTGCATGAAGGAGTAAGCTAGGTGACACAGTGTAAAGAGCTCTTGTCCCAGAGTTAGGAAAACCTGAGTTCAAATCCATCCTCAGACTCTTACAAGTTGTGGGACCTTTTGGGAAGTCATTTAACCTCTGTTTGCCTCAGTTTCCTCATCCACAAAATGGGGATAATAACAGAATCTGCCTCCCAGGGTTGTAATTAAGATCAAATGAAATATTTGTAAAGGGCTTAGCACTGTACCTAACATATAGTAGATACCTGATAACTGCTTCTTTCCTTCCCTTCTTTTTTTCCTTCCTTGTCCTCTTTTTCCTCTCCACAGTCATAATCACAGCACTATTTATTTACAGCATTACCCCATCAACATTTTCCCATGCAAGCATCATCTTTCACCACTCTCACACTCCCACTCTTTTTTCTTACTCATTAAACTGAAGGTGCATGGGGTTTGCCTTGGAAGGGAGCTTAGAAATTTCTGTAGTCCAGCTACTTTTCAGATGAGGAAAGTAAGGCCCAGGAACCTTAAGTGGCTTATTCATGGTCATATGGGAAGTAAGTAGCAGGGCTGATATTTGAACCCAAGACCTATCGTTAGAAATCTGTTCCCATTTCTGTCGTATCACAAGGAGTCAAGTGGCCAAGGACTCTCTACTAAAACACCTTTGGGGCTAAAAAAAGAAATAGCGGCTACTTTAAATTTTTTTTCAATTAAAAAGCATTTCTTTTCTCTCCCATGGAAAAAAGAAAGAAAAACACAGCCCTCATAACAAATATGCCATCGAGCTAAACAAACTCCCACGTTGCCCAGTGTCCAAAATGTGTGCTGGATTCTGCAGCATGAGTCCATCGCCTCTGCATCTTCATGCTCGGTCCTCTGCATTCTCCAGCATCTGCTGGCTTGTCTTTCTGCCCTCTGCCCGACGGAGTGGAGGAGGGTGGTACTGCTCTGTGATGATTGTGGAGACTCAGCCTTTGCTGCTCACATCACCCGAGTAGAAAATGACAACTCAAGCTGACGAGCTCACTGTGCTTTCACAGCACCATGCAGCATCTGTTTCCTCTCCTGGGTGCTGGACAATGGGCTAGGTGCCTGTTCTGCATATACATACACCGGAACACGGCAGGAAGTACTGCGTACACAAACACGTTCACAGGTACGTACACAGGGCTAAGCGTGCTCACCTCCTGCTGTGTTTGTGCCTTTACTGAGGTTAACAGTGGTAATACTGGTGTGTAGGTAGCAGTCTTGGAATTTCATCTGTGGGTTTAGATCAAGAGGTGAGATTGTTTATAATTAGCATTAGGTACAGGAGACTCCATCTCCATGTGATCTTAGCATGTGCAAACTCACTGGTGGTACCAAGCACACGGCCAAAAGTACAAAGAGCGTTCCAATACAGAAGGCACGTGTGCTCCATTCTGCGTTTCTGTGTGGTAGTGGTGCTGGTGCTGGTGCTGGTGGTTGTCCTGATTGTCCCTCTGCACAGTTGTCCAGCATGTAAGGAAAGACATGTTAGAAGCCTGATCAATGCACCCTTCCTAAGCCCCCTTTAGCACTATGGAAGCCCAGCATGAAGAAAGTGCCACAACTACCCCTTAATTCCAAGGACAAGAGATTGGCCTTTGGGAGGAAAAGGAGACAAAAGAGTATTTTACTTTAAACTATTTCATTTCTCAGGAAAAACCACCACAGTGGGATACAGACATAGGCTACAGAGAAGAGCTATGGGGAGGGACCCTCTTTCTGGAACTAGACTAACATCTTCCCTAAACCATCCTAGTGTCCATAATTCTTACCACCTCTACCCCCCCCACACACACACTGTTGGCCCCACCCCAACCATGGACAGGGAAGGGAAGTAGACCGAGTTTCTGTTTTAGCCAGTTTTACTCCTCCCCTGCTCCCTACCAGTGAGTGCCCAGCTCAAAACAATGAGGGTAGGGATCATGGCCCAGCCACTTCATAAGTTGTCCTTCTCATGGCAGTAATTTACTGAGGGGCTGAAGAGTCCTGAGCTGTTTGTGCCTCCTAAATCTATCACCATCTGCTCAGCTACTTTGCTGCTCCTATAAATAAAATGTTTATGGACAGCCCCTTCATTCATCTACCCTCTCAATCTGCCTCCTGCTTCCAGCTCTCACTTCTGGCCATGGATGCTCACACATACATCTAGTCTGATGAAGCCTGAGAAAGCCAGAGAGAAAGAAGCTAGTGGGGTTACATATGGAGGGAGAGACCCTCCTTCCTCTTTCCAAACCCCCTTCTCTCTCATCTACCCACTCCCCCTTAAAATATGAAAACTTTTAACAGTGGCATGACCTTGTAAAGAGGTTCTCATCATCCTCTGAGCCTAGCATTTGAAATGAAAAATCACCCTATGGAGAGCAGAATTGATATATTCCTTTCCCATGACCCTTTTAAAAGACCCAAGCAGGTATCCATTTCCCCTCTCTCTTTCTCTCCAAGTCAACATGTATTCCCTGGAAATTATGGCAATATGTAGGGAGGACTTGAAGGTGGCTTTTGACTCAGAAAGAAGAGAAGGCAGGGTGACCACGGATGCAATAGTGGAGGAAATCCAAAGGAAATGGAGGGCTCCGATATCCAGTCACTTCCAGCCCTTTCGTCTGGAAGATCATGCCTTTGGACTTCAACTCTGTTTGAATTACATGGTTATAGTATGAGAATAGGGAACGTGTAAGTGAAGACTATGGTGGGGGCAAGAGAAGACAAAAGGAGGGGGTGAATCTCATGCAAGGTGAATTCAAACAGGCCATTTCATAAGAGATCTGAACATCTCCCATTCTTACCAAAATTGGTGTTGTTTGAGGACTATTAAGGGATACTTCAGGAACCAAAGACTTCAGGAGAATAAGACATCAAAAAAGGGGGCCTATTGAAAGCTGAGCAGGCCCAGTCAACCTTGACAACTTTCAAATGAATATCACATCCCAGAAACACCAGTGATAAGATGCACTTTTCTTATTGGTCTCTTCCTTTATAGACTATTTGTACTATTTTAATTTCATTTCTTGTGCTTGTTTCAGATTCTTATGCGTAAAAAATAGTGAAAACTGGGGAGGCTAGGTAGCACAATGCATGGAGCACCGGCCCTAGAGTCAGGAGGACCTGAGTTCAAATCCAACCTCAGACACTTAACACTTACTAGTCATGTGACCTTGGGCAAGTCACTTAATCCCAATTGCCCTGCCCTCCCCCCTCCAAAAAAAAGAAAAATAGAGAAAATGTATCGCCCCATGCCTTTTACTGGACATGTAGTCTAGAGGCAGGAGGATACAGTGGAAAAGGCCCTGGTGTAGGTGTGGAAAAATCTGGATTTGAACCCCAACTTCACTAGTTCGCTAGTTTTAGGACCTTGTGCAAATCATGTCAGCCATCCACACTTCTGCTCCCTCACCTGTAAAATGAGAGTTGTAATACTCACCTTACCTCAGAGAGGGTTTGCTGTAAGGAAAGTGTTTTGTCAACCGCGGAAAAACATGAAAAGTGCCATTAAAAAGTGAGCTGTTATGATATTTCTTTGTAAGAGCTTTTAAGTCCGTGTTTTGTCTGCCTCCGATAATAGCTCCCATTTCCATAGGGACTTGACAGATAGTTATAAAGCATATCATCTCATCTGATCTTCCTAAGAGTCTTATGAGATACGTAGTAAGAGTAATATTATCATCAGCCTTCTACAGATGAAGAAACTGAGCCCAAAGTGGAATGATTAGTAAAGATGCTGGGATTAGAACTGGAGGCAGGTCCTCTGGCTGTTTTTATCATCCCTGGGACAGATTCTTTTACCCCACGATGTCTAGCTGCTGACTGACTGCCTGGATGATCAGTGTGGGACACCTTTCAGGCCAGTATCTAGCAAGTTAGTTGAACTAAGTGAACACTCAGGCCCTTTGCTTCCTGTCCCGGTACCAGTGCCATGGTGTTAGGATCTGGGGGTTGCAGCCCAGAAATGAAAGGGTTAAGACATCTCACACTCTCCATTCAACATCTCCCAGAGAGGTATTGCAGTGAATGTCTCTTGGGGAGCTATTCCCTCAGTCTCATATATCTATCTTGCCATTAGGAAATGTTCAGCATGAATCTGCCTCTTTCTCAATCCTTTCCTCCCTCTGGGATCCTCCAAATACTTCCTATCTCCCTTCTCTGAACCTTCTGCCTTTCACATACCTGTAGGTGGTTATTGGATCCCCCTTCATTAGTGACTCTGAGCTAAGCCCATTTAATTGTTTTGATCTTGGTTCAGAAATCATCCCTTCCAGTAGTTCCTGTTGCCCTCATCAGAGCATTCTCTGTCTGAATGAGGAACTCTGAGCTGAAAGCTGGAGAGTATCCCTGGGGCTGTTTTTCCTCCTATATCTCTTGTGTGCAGTCCTCCATCATAGCCAATACTGCCTCCCTACCCAGGCAGTGTCTCTAGTAGAATCTTTGATACTAGAGGCATGTGATTAACTGCCCCCAGGGAGGAATTGTATACTTCGTTTGGCTAAAGCACTGCCCAGGTAGCTGGTGTGTTGTATTTAGCAGAAGACTGTCTACAGCAAGGAAGGGGGAGAATAGGCTATGGAGAAGGTCACTAGGAAGGAAGGCTGTAGCTTGGACTGGTATAGGGAGCAACTTTCTGAGTCTTGATGGAGGAGCGCCAGGGAGAAGAGAAACCATTTTCCCAGGCTGGGAGTTATCCCTTAATCTTGTCCCCAGAACTTTTAGTAGGAGTAGAGGGGGCCTCAGACACAACTGTGTGACCCTGGGCAAGTCACTTAACTCTGCCTCAGTTCCTCATCTGTAAAATGATCTAGAGAACAAAATGGCAAACCATTCCAATACCTTTGCCAAGAAAATCCCAAATGGGGTCACCAAGTGTCGGACATGACCAAAACAACTCAACGACAGCAGCAGCAACAAAAAAGAGGGACACATCCTTCCCCTTTGTTACATAGTGTATTGTCCCTACTCCTAGCCAGGAAGCCCATAGACCTTCGGCCAAGCCTCTGCTGTCATCTGTTCATCACGCTTCTTGGTCATCAGCCAATAGGAGGCAGCAAGGGAAGGGCCAGACCTCTGGTGCTCTTGTGGTGGCAGGAACCCTTTGACACTGATCTTCTCCTATTGGGGTTATGGCCAAGGACATCAATAATTGAGAGCCAGAAAGAAGTCCAGCCTCTGCTACCTTGCCTAGTGTGGGCAGCCCATGCCTGTCTGCATTGCCTGTATAATTTTTCCTTCTCTCTCCCCAGGAAAGGGCAGGATGTAGGAGGCAGAAGTAGTCCCTCATGTCTGGTTATGCGTTCAAAGATCATCAGAGCTGAGTTCCTCTCCTCTGCTCTTTTCTCATCACCTACTCATTTTGAAAAGGGAAGCCAATGAGAAAGGATTCTCTCTCTCCACTTCTTTCCCCCCACTCCATACCTTATTATAGCCCTGATACACCCAGCTGGGGGTCTAAGCCTTGGGTTGCTGGTAACCTAGATACCTTACATTTGTCTAGCACTTGTAACTCTTCGAAGAGCAGGAGGGCATTAGCCTGTCCTTCCTTGGCCTATAACCAGCAACCTTTGACCCAGATCTGGATGGCTTTCCCCTACCTCCCATGCAAAAGTGAACAGCAGAAGCTGAAGGACTTGGGATGCAGTTTCCTGGATAAAGCCCAGAGTTACTAAAAGTTAGGGCCCTAAAGCAGGAAGGAGCTGTAATGAGATTGGAGCATTAATGGGGTTGGATTTAAAAGTTCTTTCTATTATGCCCAGGGAAGGCAGTTTTGTAGGCTGTTCACTGGCCTGTGAAGAAACCTCTACCTGATGTGCTGTCAGCCGGGCTCCACCTCAGTGGGCTCAGACCTGGGAAATGAACAGCTCCCTTTTGCTCCTGCTCCTCACAAGGACAGCTGGGCCTCCAGCTGGGACAGGTTCTCTTGCCTCCCCCAGTCCTTCCCCTGGTTGGTGCATCCCCACTGTCTCTCCATTTCCCCCATTTTAAATCTAAAATGAGAACCAGAGGAAATGAGAAGGAGATAGTAGCAATTCATTTATGAACTGCATTGTGTTGGGAGCTCTTAATTAGAACTAATTAGACTAATTAACTTTCAAATGAGAATCTCGGATTTTTTTCCTCCTCTCTCACTGTCTTTCTTTTTCACTCTTTTTTTCCCTTTCAGAAATGAAATCAGGATAAATATTTGAATGGCCCTGTACATCTTGGGTGGTGGGAGGCTGCCTCTAGGAGAGGAGGGAGGATGAGGACAGTGCCTTGGGATAGATATTCAGAAAGCAAAAGCCCTCATGCCTAGGATACCCTTTTCTCCTCCTTTCTTCCCCTCAGTCTGAAAGGCTGTGGACCCTGTGCTTGTTTGTTGTAGGAAATTTGGATCAAGGCGTGGCAGGTGGGAGAGGGAGGTTTCTAAATGCCTCTCCCTGGTTCAGAGAAGGTCAGTGGTGTCTGTTGAGATGAAAGTTTGAAACTGATTAAGTGAGAGAAGCTGTACTGTTTAGGTTTGTATATGGAAAGGAAGGGGAGAAGAAGATTGGACACAATAATATAGGCCAAGGGCCCGTCACCTTTTTTTGTTTCCTGGACCCTGTTAGCTCTTTTGTAAAACCTAGGGACCACTTCTCAGGATAATGCTTTTAAATGCATAAAAAATACACAGAATTACAAAGAAAACCAATGGTATTGAAATAGTTATTAAGTTTTTTTTAAGTTAATGGAACCTGAATTAAGAACCTCTGACACCATCTACTCAGACAATGACCTTCCTGCCTCCCTAAGCCCATTAATGAATCTTCACACCAACAGCTACACTTATCCACCAGTTCAATGTGAGGCTGCGTGGGGTGTCTTGGAAAGAGCCCTAGACCTGGATTTGCATTTAAGACATAGCCATTCAAATCCCAGCTCCACCATATACTAGCTGTGTGTATCTGAGCAAGTCCCTTCAGTGCCTTGTTCCTTCATTTATAAAATGAGGGAAATAATACTTGAACAGCCTACTTTCGTATTCTGGAGAAAGCACTTTGTGAACTTTAAAGCCCTATACGAATGTGAGGTATGTTGTTATTAGCTTAGTTCATTAAGGAATAGTGTTAATGGAACCAAAGTTGTGGGTTTTATCCCTGCCTGGATATTTTCACAAGAAAACTAACAAACCTCTATCCTGTGACCACCAAGTCTACTGTTCCCTAAGGCCAGCAAATAGGAGTGACAAAATTATTCCAAATACACATCTTACGATAGCAGGGAGGCCCCTGTGTCACCCCATATGTGAAGAGTGGGACCTTATTTTTAAGTCAGTCATCCTCAAAACCTCTAACACCCCATTTCAGGTAAAATCTTTCTCCCTACCTTCTGGGAACTCAGACCCTTCCACCTACCTTTGCTCATTTTTTCCTGTTTGAGGGTGAAAGATGATGCCTCAGCCTAAAAAGATCCCCTTGGGCTTCTGCCCCTGCTGCTCTTCTCCCCTTCCTAGCTTCAACTACCTACTGGCAACATTAGAAATTTTATCTATGCAAAATGGTAACAGATCCCTAATTCACTGCCCCTATCCCCTTGTATCTGTCTTCTCTCAGCTTCCCACACCCCCTCCTACTGTCCCCAAGGGAGAGCCCGGCTCAATGTGACTGCTATAATTTGGTCACATTAATAGACCCACTGGCCAAGAGTGACTTTAGCAGTTTTATAGGTCAGCTCTCTTTCCCCCTACTCACATACACCCTACCTCAAACCTCCCTGCTCTTGCCTTCCCCCGACAGGAAAGAATCCCTGATGCCTACTCCCTCACAATCCTTATTGATTACCTCTCTGTTCCAATCCAAGCTGCTCCAGTGATGGATCCACGGAGGGAGGGGTTTCCAGAAGCAGCAGGGGGAAGTATGGTGCCGTTGTTGCTGATTCTTTAGAAAGTTCAGCAGACTCAGACCACCAGGTGGGAGTCCCACCCTACCCCATTCCACTCTCCTCCTACTACTACTCCCCCCACCCAACCTGCTTACTCTCCTCCCTAGCTTGTTTATGTGGCTCAGCAGAAGGGTTGGACTTCTGTAAAGGCTCTGAGGAAGCAGGGGGTGGGAAGGGCTCAGTCAGGCTGTCTGGATGCCATCTGGCCCAGAGACACATACTGCACCTGGACTGGGAAAAGCCGGGCAGAAGAGCTGAACGAAGACCTGTTCTGCAGCTGTTCATCCCCAGTGGGGGATGGGCAGGGACTGGAAAGGTGGGGTTTGGAGTAACAGGGGTCTTCAGGTGATATCTGCTACACTTCTGTGCCATCCTAGCTAAGGAGGTTGCCCAGAAAACCAAAAAACCAAGGTCTGTATTCTCTGATCAGTTCAGGGACCACAGGATAAGACCTGATGCGTTGGCCTAGAAAAGCCTTGGGGCTGTCTCTGCCCTGGCATGGCTCCTGGCATCAGCAGACAGTTTACTGAACACAAAAGTGTAGCCCCTGTAGAGCGGGAAAAGAGAGGTGCAATGTTTTCATATTGTCATATCTATAAATTCCTTGACTATAAGCAGATTTCCACCAGTTATTTCCAATGTCCCTGCCACAATCTATGTTGCAGACCCTTGGCCAAATTCATAGCTTCCCAAAGAGACAGGGATTGTGGGATCATCAGTCTAGAGGTAGAAGGAACATATGAGGCCCTCTGGTCCAACCTAAGTGACTATCCCTCAGAGGCAAGATTTGAACCCAGGTCCTCTGACTCAAGGTTCAGTACTCTTTCCATTGAAATACACTTCCTCCTATCTATTTCTAGACCTACCAACAAAGACTGAGAACTTTCACAGACTGTTTCCCTTCTACCTCTACTGGCTTAAAGCCCTAACCAATATAAGCTTGATGTACCCTGGACCACTGAAGTAGTTTGACCTGATCTTGGTACCTGGCGTCCCTTCAGGATCTGCTGACACGTTTTTGTATGCCCTGACTCCAATATCTACCTCCTTCACTCTCCCCTGCTGATTTCCTGCTCTCTTCTATCTCCTCACAGAGTGAGTTTTGCAGGATTTTATTTAAAAGAGTCAAATTTTATCTTCACTTAGACTAAAGATGTCAAGCTATACTAATAGATGGAGTTTCTTCACTTGGGAATTCCCTATAGCAATGAAATCACAGGTCTGGCTCCCATCCATAACCTCTATGTGCAAACATCAGTCCATACTTAATAGTTTAGTCCATCATGCTTTGCAGTTTTATAATTCCAGAACTTGGGCTTCATTTGTATAATCTTTGAGCAACCCAGGTCTTAGGTTCATGGGGTGTGGCCTCTTCACTGAGTCCAAGTTTTGCAGAACAAACCCTTTTATTAAGGGGATTTGTTCTGTGAAATTTGGATTTAGTCAAAGGGCCGCACTTGACGACCTGGAGGACCATATGTGGCCTTGATGCCACAGGTTTCCCACCTAGGGTCACCTTCATCCTAACATCAGAGGAAGACTATGTGAAGAATATATGATAAACATATGTATGGATATGGGGCAAGTAAATTCTAAAAGCTAGCCAAATTAACTCTCTATGGCATAAATGAACAACTCTTCCAGATTTTACAAATGTGTCCCCCATGTTAAACTAATGATTGCTATATGCTAAACTGGTGAACAGGTGGGCAAGGTCAACAGCTACTTTTACACCAACTTTTTTGTGGGCTGGGCTGCTCTTCCCCTTTGGGGGATGACTTTCCAGTAATTCCCTCTCCCTCTAGAGAAGTAACTTTCTGTTCAAACTAGGCCTATGGGAGATGGAATGGAGGAAGGGATAGAGGTAGACCGAGAAAGTAGATGCCCTCAGTTGTAAAAGTTGTAAAAATGAATTAATACCTCTTTCCTAGCTCTGAGTCCCCCACCAGAGATATTTTTCTGGCAAAATACCAGTTTTAAATTTTTCTCTTTGACAATCACTCCTCTCCAAGTTGTATTCCTATCATAATACACACAGTTCAGCAATACAGATTTTTCTCATTTTGGTGACTTAAAAGCCAAAATAAATGTTTAAACATGAAAAAGTAAATATATTTTAAAGAAATAATGAAATAGGGAAGGGCTTAGAGGAAATATCAGGCTTATACCCTGAGAAGAGAGAGAGGAAAATGGGTAAGGATTGAGATGTCATTGACATGTCAGCAGCCCAAACAGAATTCAGCAAGGCAGGGTCACAGATTCTGGAGTCCAGTGTTGGCAGCTTCATAGCTGCAGCCTCTTACCTGCTTCCATGATAGCTGGGCCTCAGCTGCTACCCTTCTGTCTCTTCTGCCAAAAAATAAATGAGTGTAAGTACAAGTTTGTTTCCAGCTATGAATCTATGATCACCATACATGAAGGAGGACTTGGTGCTGTCTTGGGTACTTGGAATTTGGTCATATGGAAGATATTCTTGCAAAGGAATGAGTTGTCTTTTGTGAATTGGGGGATGAAATTGGTGATGGGATAGTACTTGTTTTGGGGACTGGATTAACTTACTTATTACGGGAAGTAGTGTGGCAGAGTAGAAAGAACACTGCACTTGAAATAAGAAATATGAGATTTCAGTCATAGATCATTATTATCTGTGTCATCTTGAGTTAATCATGCAGCTTCTCAGCCTCAGTTTCATCATCTATAAAATGGGCACAATAATATTTGTCCTAACTCACAGTGATGTTGTAAAGATTAGACAAGGTGTATAAAGTGCTGTGTAAATACATTTAGGTATATATGTGTGTATAAATACATAATTATAATTATAAATGTCACGCATGTCCAGCATGTGGTTGGATCCGGACAGTATCACTGGCCATTCTGAAATGGTTGAAGCTGTGGTTCAGATTTTTAAAACATTAGTGGGCAAAAACTAGAAAACTAGAAGCTAGTAGAATGAGAAGCTAAGGTCACATGGGTAGAAGTAAGCAGCAGAATCAGGTTTCAGCTTCGAGTCTCTAATTCCAGATTTAGCAGCACTTTCAATTACACTATCCTACCTCACAGGAATCACAAAGTTTACAAAGGAGGCCCTTCTCAATTCTCCTAAGTTCACTAAAGGGGTGGCGGGGGAAGTTGAGTTTTTCTATCAGTTTTTTACCTGTCCAGAAAAGGATACCATTCCTTACCTGCCATTTTATTTAATAATGCCATCTTTGCCTATTTATTCTATTCAAAACAGTGAGGACTAGAGCTAGATCTGCCCCTTTTGTCACTAGAAAAGTAAGTATCTATTTCTGGGTTCAACCACAGTGACATGTCTGCTTTCTGCTCTCTGAGAAGAGAATTTAAGAAAGGTCCTAGATACCCACCAGTGAGTGCACTTAGAGTCACAGGATACCAGATTGTGGTCTCAAGAATCCCAGTGAAAAATAATAAGCAAACAGAAGTGTAGAGGAAGTGTCCCACTAATGAATATACTGAAATCACTTTTGTTTACCCCCAGGCCGAGCCTCTGTATTCTCAAGGAGTACTTAGTTCTTAGTTTCTTTTCTTTCTTTTTTTTTGGGGGGAGGGGAGGAAGGGGAGAAGCATTTTGGGTTAAGTGACTTGCCCGGGGTCACAAGGCTAGTAAGTATCTGAGTTCAGATTTGAACACAGGACAATGAATCTTCCTGACTCAAGGTCTGACACTGTCCTCTGCACCACCTTAACTGCCTCATGGCACACAGTAGAGTTTTAATAAATTTCTGTGAGTGTTGAATGAAAACACCCGTGTTCCTAGACGATACTTTTTTTCCATGTGTGTTTTCCTAGACATGCTTTACTTTCCTTCTCTGTTCTTGTAGTTTGTAGCTTTTTTGTGTTCTCCTTTGGTTTGTCCTGGCAAGGATTTATAAGACTAATAATTAATAATAAATATTATTGCTGCTTTAAAATATCCAAAATACCTTATATGCATTATGTCTGAAAATCTAGGGGGTCAATTGAGTCAAACACCCCACCCCTTAAAATAACTAACATGATGCTATGCAGTCTGATACCGTTTTTTGGATGACAACACCTCTATCAAAGCCATCAGTCATTCAAAGGTCTTAGACTATGTGCAAAAAGTCAAATAAATTTGGAAGGAAAAATGCTTTTAACCATTGCTTGAAATGAAATGACATTGCACCGAACGCATATTGGGATTGGTTGAGGAGTTCACCACTCCTGGTGGGGCTGGGAAAAAAACAGCAAGCTAGTGTAGTGTATTCCAGTGGTAGGCCAACCTGCTAGTGGAAGTGGTAGAAATGAGGCATCAGAAAGGGAATTACTTGCCAGGTGGGGAAGACCTTGCAAACTTCAAAAGGTCAGAGGAATTGGGACTTCCTATCTAAGATGATAAGAGGGTCCATAGAATAGCCACGGTTGCCGATGGCATCTGTATCGGCTACTGCGAAGCACATTGAAGATGAACTAGACCCCCTAACACATTGAAGATGAACTAGACCCCCTAAGGAAAAGCAGCTTTAAGATTTTATAAGAAACTCAGCAGAAAGTAGCACTGTACCTTTATGGGCATTTCATGAGGACCCCCATAAGCAGAGGAAAACAACTTTTGGCAACTAGAAGATTTGAGTTACTCCTTTGCTAAATGTGCTTAAGCCTGAATCCACTCTCTCCTGTACTGTGGATTTATTTGTGGAAGAATGTGCCCTTGTTTTAGGAAATATTTTGTACCAACTCTTCTTGCTATACCCACTTAGTTAATACTGCTTCCTGAAAAGATAATTAAGTATGGCTGTCTAATTGACATCAATTGATGATCAATGGGGGAGTGTACTGGTGGGGGGGCTTATGAGCTGTAGTACTAGAGAAGCCACCCTCCATTCCCCCAAAGTTGCCCCTGGAATACTGGTGGGAAAAGTAACAGACTGTCCTTTGGGGAACCTGACCTGCCAGTGTGAATAGGGGTTCAGAATAGTAGACCCCAGAACCTTCCTACATCTCATTTAAGCTTTACAGCAGCCCTGTGAGATACGTGGTATGAATAGTATTGTTGCCACTTTCAGATTAGGAAAAATCCTCAGAAAAGTAAAGTAATTCGCCTACTATCATACATTTAATAATTCTCAGAGTTGTTATTTAAACCAATACCTTCCCAACTCCAAGTCTAACTTACTAGCTGTATCTACTATACTACACTGCTTCCCTCACTCAGAGAAATATAATTTGGGAACCCGCAGACCCTTAGAGCAAGCGGGCAAGGTTTCCAGAGTAAGCCATTTCTGTGTCCGTCGTGGGTTTGTTCTGTCTCAGCCATTCTCATGCTGGGTCTGCATTCTTCCCAGCTAGGTCCTCACCTTTCTAGTTTTAGCCCTCCTGTTCTTCTCTCTCGCTAGCTCTAGATGTTTCCCCCTCCAAAACAGCCCAAAGGCTTTGTTAGCACAACTCAGTTCAAATGTCTGATTAGTCCTTAGGAGATCAAGGGGTCAATTTTCCACAGCTCCTTCCTCTCCATTTAACTAATTTAACTGCCCAATTGTTACAAATTTCATTTTATTATAGCTCTGCTTCTCAGTCCAATTGAATTACTAAAATCTCATTTTCTCAGAAGTGCTGAATATGTAATTAGAGGAAAAAATATGCTCCCATTTGCATGTTGGGGTGGCTCATGCATGTGTGGATATTATGACATGAGGCAGTATGTGAGACTGTATGTTTGTGGTTCAGTACGGTGAGGAATTATTGTGACAAAGGACAAAGCAAGCATTCTTTTTAATGGTATAGTGCATGTATATTGGGGCAGTAGTGCTTCCTAGGGCCTAGGGGTTGTCCACCTCCTCCTCTCTGCGTGCAAGGACATGTGTGTGCACAGGGCATCATGATTGCGAAAGGAAAAAAGCAAATTAACTCACCGATTACAAATTAAACAATATCTCTGAGCCATGGTAATTAAAGGGAAATTCAATTCCATTCTAATGCTCCATTATATTTGGTTCTTCGAGGTAAAGCTGGAAATGTGCAACCCTTTTAATTGGACCAGAGGTTACAAGGGAAAACGAACATTATCCTGAGGTTTGGCCTCCTTCCCTACCTCCCAGTTCTCAGCAGGGACAATGACGGTGGAGGGACACAGTGGGCAATTTTTTTTATTTGTTTTGTCCTGGGAATTTCTCTTCATCTGTATCTCAAAAAGGCATATCCTGGAGGTGATTTTTTTTTTCTTTAGAGCTTGGTCTTATTCTTGCCTGTTGTAACTTCTGGGACAATGAACTTTTTCCACTCTGTCCCACATATTTTAGAACATCTTTTTCTGAGGCAAGAAGGAGGGAAGAGCCGAGAGGGAGGCGATGAAATTGGACTGTGTTTGCTTTTTGGAGGGAAAAGATAACTCCCAGGGGTATAACTGAGATAGGAAGACTGCTAGGCTAATTGATCAGTCTGTTCTTAATGACACAGGGTAATAGATTTAGAGCTACAAGACACTGTAGGGATCATCTAAGCTAATTCCCTTATTTTATAGATGAAGAAACTGAGGCCAGTTTCCCTTCCATTCTAGAAGGGTATATGGTTGTGGGGCAAGTTAAAGTATAGGGAATAGCTCCATCTTCAAGAGATCAGGTCACATAGACCATAGGCTAAAAGTAACCCTAGAATTGAACTTGGAGGTGGCATATATAGTAACTAAGGTGTCACAGTAGTCAGCTTCTATGGGGACTGGTATCATCTGAAGACAGTGTGTGACAGGGCTGGGATATGCCACAATTGAAAAAGGACTTCCTATGTTTTTCCTCACATGTCTTATACATGCATCGCCTATTGTATGTTTTCCACCTGCCCTGAGTAGGGACCCTTAAGATATTTTTCACCTAAAAATTCCACTGAGGGAGCAGTCTTCCTGTGCCTGTCCAGATCTGGTTCTGGAATGTTCACAAAAGGCACTAGGAGGTATAGATTTATGTTCCAGTGTGAAAGAAAAGGGAAAGTCAACATGGCCACTGGTTCTAAAGACCCTGAAAGTTGTCCAAATGGTCAAAACTAGGGAACCATCCCGTTCATGGCTGCAGAGGACACCACTGCTAGGGTGATCTCAGACATCAGAGAGGCAGGAAAGAGTAGTGGAAAATAAACATTGCACTTAGAGTCAGAATCCTGGGTCTGAATCCTTTCTTGGATATCTACTCACTGTGTGACCATGGTGAATTTTAACCTCCGTTTCCTCATCTGTAAAATGAGACTAATGATAGCATCAACCTCACAGGGCTGTTGTTAGAATCAGATGAGAATGTATGTGATGTGCTTTTCAAACCAGAAAGGGCTGTGTAAACGTTAGCTATTATTATCATGTAGGTGGTACAATGGATAGAGTGCTGGACCTGGGCTCAGGAAGACTGTATCTTCCTGAGTTCAAAGCTGGTTTCAGACACTTCCTAGCTGTATGACTCTGGCCAAGTCATGTAACCCTGTATGCCTCAGTTTCCTCATTTGCAAACTGAGATGAAGAAGAGAATAGCAAAGCACTCTTGTTTCTCTGCAAAGAAAACCCCAAATGGAGTCTCGGAGAGTTGGACACAACTAAAAAATGACTGAACAACAACAATTATTATCATGGAAGATTCTGGCAAAAGAAGTAATGTGTGTGTGCTCAGTGCAAGGTTCTGCACACCAGTGTTTACCTTCAGAAAGCTCTCTTTTCTGTAAAGTTAGGGTTTGGTTAAAAAAGATAGAGATTGGAAGCCCAGCTGTACGAGCCTCTGGCAGTCTTGCTTCATTGTGCCTGATGTGTCATTTGTGATAACCACCAGGACTGGGAAGAGGGCCTGGGGTCCTCTCCTCTGTGTCTCAGTGAGTATCTCTCTGGAATTTTTTTTTTCTCCCCTGCCTGGAGAGCATCAGTGTTCGCTAATACCAAGCTTTATCTACTCATTCTCCGGATAGCAGAAAATCCCCAGGGGCCTGAGCCAGACACTTTCACTTATCACTGAAGTGTTTCTCCAACTCTGAAACAGCTCTAGGGAAGTGAGCCTAATAGGCTGCTAGCCTGCTTGCCCCTTCCCAAGGTGATGGAGCTGGCTCCCTGATTAGGTTTCTGTTTTATCAGCATTGCTGAGAGTATAGTAGAAGCTACTTCTCTGGGGAAGACCCACCTCTCTCTCTCAGATGCATGCAGATACACAAACATACACACACACACAAACACAAAACACACACATACACACACACAAAACACACACATACACACACACACACACACACACAAACTTTATTCCTTCCTTGCTGTGTTTGAAACCAGCTTTAGGGGTAAAGTTTTCATTTTGGCTTTGTTGTTGTTGCTTCTGTATTTGCCATTGTTTGCTGTTGTGTGTGCTTCCCCTGTCTCTCCCAGTTTGAATATAAGCTCCCTAATTACAGCAACTATGTCCAACAACACTATGCCTTATGGCTGGGCAGAGAGAGCCTCTATGGATGTTGATGATGGTGGTAGATTGTGTGAGTGAATTGAATGAATGAAAGAAACCATTATTTATTAAGCACCTACTGTATGCAAAGCTCTGTGCTAGAGATACAAAAATGCTCACATTCTAATGAGAGAGATGACACATATAGGCGGTTTCAGATGATGGAAAGAGCCCATTGTCCTTTGGGTGCAGTGGCAAAGCAGATAGTAATGCATCTTTTTAAGTGTTGTTCCCACTAACCGAATCATTTCTCTAAGCACATAGGGACATGTATAAAAACACATATAAATGAGCAGAAAAAGACTTATCTAAGAAGGGTAGTAGATTTTTTTAAATTCTCCTTTTTCCCCCCAGTTTTAATGGAAGACTCAAAGTCTCAATACAGTTTCCTCTATTTCCCTTCTTCCAACATCTGGCTTCTGTACCCATAGGATCATAAAATATGAGATCTGTAAAGGACTTCAGAAATAATCTGGTCTCCTCTAGATCTCCCCACCTTGAAGATGAAGAAACTGAGGCATAGAGATGGGAAGTGCTTTGTCCAGAAGCAGACAGATAGTGGCAGAACAACTTTGCTCCTGATCTCAGGTTTGGTTCCCTTTGTCTCCCTTCACTGCTGAGAAATGAAGGATTAGTTAAAGACGGGGAGGGCAGGGTTTCCTTAGAAAGCATCAGAGCATGAGCATGAGAATTATTTTAATACTGTTTTCCAATAACATATAAAGACAATTTTAACATTTATTTTTACAAAATTTTGAGTTCCAAATTTTTCTTCCTTCCCTTCTCTCTCCTCCCCTCTTCCTAAAATGGTAAGGAAATTGATATAGGTTACATGTGTGCTATCATATAAAACATTTTCTTAATAGTCATAGTTGTGAAAGAAAAACAGACTAAAAGGAAAAAGCTATGAAAAAATAAAATGAAGATAATATACTTCGATTTGCATCCATTAGTTCTTTCTCTGGAAATGAGTAGTATTTTTCCATCATGAGACCTTTGTAATTGTCTTGGAACATCAAATTGTTGAGAAGAGTTAAGTCATTCATAGATCTTCAGACAATATTGCTGTTACTGCATACAATGTTTGCCTGGTTCTGCTCATTTCACTTTACCATCAGTTCATATAAATCTTAATGGGTCTTTCTGAAATCTGCCCGTACATCATTTCTTATTGCACAATTATATTCCACTACATTCATGTACCACAGATTATCATGAGTTCTTTCGGGCAACTGACACTGTTGTCCCTTTCTACAAAGGATAGGGATTCATAAACTAAATACAGGGACCTTTTATACCAGGGCTCAAAACCAATTCCTTTATGAGTAAGAATGAGAAAAGGGTAGAAGAGTCCAGAAAAGGTCAAGGCCCTTGTGGGGACTCCAGAAGTTTCATTGCTTCCACTTAAGGTGGGGGAACATAGGGAGAATAGACCAAGGGAAGAAGGAGTAATCAGCTGGAACTGAAGGCCTTAGGCCTTATTCATTCTCTCTCTCTCTCTCTCTTCCTCTCCCCCTCCCTCTCCCTCTCTCCCTCTCTCCTTCTCTCCTTCTCACTCCTTCCTCCCTCCCTCTTGCTTTTTCGAGGGGGGAGGTAGAACAATTGGGATTAAATGACTTGCCCAAGGTCACACGGCTAGTTTTTTGTGTTAGGTGTCTGAGGCCAAATTTGAACTGACTCCAAGGCCAGTGCTGTATTCACTGTGCCACCTAGCTGCCTCACCTTATTTACTTTCTACCATTACAGCTTAGTACTTTTTAAAAAGTTTAATAGTGTTTTATTTTTTACCCAGTTACATGTCAAGAAAATTTTTAGCGTTCATTTTTTCAAGATTTTGAATTCTATATTTTTCTACCTCCCCTGCCCTCTTCTGAAAATGCTAGACAGTTTGGTATAGTTTATACATGTAAAAATATTTCCATATTAATCACAGTTGTGAAAGAAGAAACAAAAAAGAAGAAACCATGAAAGAGAATAAAATAAGTAAAAACAAAAAAAGCTTTGATCTGCATTGAGAGTCCGTTAGTTCTTTATCTGGATATGGGTAGCGTATTCCTTCATGAGTCCTCTGTGCTTGTCTTAGATCATTGTGTTACTGGGAAGAGCTGAGTCATCCGTAGTTCATCATGACACAGCGTTGCTGACACTGTGTACAATGTTTTCCTGGTTCTGCTCATTTCACTTTTCCTTCTAAAAGCATTTTTTATAGATTAATCCTCATACATGCCCACACCAGACTGGAGTATGTGTGTATGAAGACCCAACCTTGGTGAGTACAGAGAGTGGGAAGAAGAGATAGATCCACAGGTAGAGATTTTTAATCATCTTTTCCAGAAGGGTTAAAGAAAAAACGCTGGACTTGACATCACAGAATCTTAGAGACATCTAATCCAATCTGTCTTTAAACAGAAATACTGTATTCAACATACCCAACAATGAACTAGAGAAGGAGATGGAAAACTCCAATATTTTTGCCAAGAAAACCCCAAAGGGGTCACAGGGAGTCAGAAAAGACTGAAATGACTCAACAACAACAAAAAAGTGGTCATCTAGCATTTGCTTAAAGATCTGCAAAGTTATGGAGCCTGCTGCCTCCTGAAGTAACTTATTCCACTTTGGGACAATTCTAATCATTAGAAGTTTTACCTTAGAGGAGGCTAGGTGGCACAATGAATAGAGCACTAGCTCTGGAGTCAGAAGGACCTGAGTTCAAATGTGGCCTCAGACACTTAACACTTACTAGCTGTGTGACCTTGGGCAAGTCACTTAACCCCACTGCCCTTCCAAAAAGAAAGAAGAAGAAGAAGAAGAGGAAGAGGAAGAAGAGGAAGAGGAAGAAGAGGAAGAGGAAGAAGCTTTGCCTTGAGTCAATTTCTTGAATTCTATTTTTCCTAAGCATCCACCTTGTTCCTAGTTCTCCTTATTCTGCCCTTGGGAACAGTCCTTCCCCCCAATCCCTGCCATCTTTTTTTCTCCAGGTTTAATGTCTCAACCCCTTTAGAGGAGTCATATTTGGCACTGTCTCTCGTCCCCTTATCATTCTGACTGCCCTGCATTGGAATGCTTCCAGGCAATGACCTTCTTAAAATGTAAAGCCCTGAACTGAGCAGAATATACCAGATGTGGCCTCACCAAGGTACAATACAGGGGACTATCAGATCCTCTATGTGAACCTTATTTAATGTACAGACTTCTTTTAATATAGCTTAAATCACTTTACTGTCATGGCCCGTGTTTGAGTTTTCTTGTGCTTGCAGACCCTTTAGGTCCCCAAATTTTATTCGCAGGAACTGTTGTCTAGCTATATCTCTCCAATCCTGAACTTGGAAAGTTGGATTGTTTTTTCCCTAGTACTTTCTTTTTCATCCCTATCACATTTAACTTCTTAGATTTAGTCCATCACTCTAGTGTGCTGAGAAATCTTTTAGGGTCTTGACTCTATCATCTAACATGTTAGTTAACCTTCCAGTTGCAAATCAAATAATCATGTTGTCTGCCACTTTAGCTAAGACACTCATAAAAGGGTGAAGTAGCCCCAGGGCCAAGTAGAGTTCTCTGGATCGCTACTCAATACTTCCTTCCAGGTTAACATTGAGCTGTTAGGGACTTCTTGGTGAAGTCATTCAACAAGTTACAAATTCATCTAACTATATTGTCCTCTAGTCCACATATTTCCATTTTGTCCACAAAGACAGCTTGACCTTGTCAATTGCTCTGCTTAAATCTAAGTGTACTAATGACTATAGAATCCCCCTAATTTACCACTGCAGTGACCCTGTCAAAAGATGAAATGATGCTAATCTGGTATGACTCTTGATGTAGCTATATTATGATTACTACTTCCCTTTCTAAGTCCTCCAAAATAATCCTTTTAATATGTTATAAAATTTTGTGAGGTAAGTCAGCTTGGTGGTGAAATGAATGGAACACCAGCCCTGGAGTCAAGGGAACCTGAGTTCAAATTTGACCTCAGACATTTACTAGCTGTGTGACTGTGGGCAAATCACTTACTGTGATTGCCTCAAAAAAAGTGGTTAGAAATGTAAGTTAAACCCACTGGCTTACTTTTTGTGGAGGGAGTACTTTTCTTTTTTTTGAAAATTTGCTCCAGTCTTTCAGCATTTCTCCCATTCTCCACAGTCTTTCAGAGCTCGCTGATAAAAGCTCAGCAATAATGTCGGCTAGTTCTTTCAGTACCTGGAGGTGTCATTCATGTGGTTCTTCTAACTTGAACTCATTGAGGCTGGCTAGGTGCTTTCTTACCATCTCTTCACTTAATCCTGGGTTTTAGCTATCTATTATTGATTTTTGATTTGTTCATCCCAGTGTGATGATTATCCCCATTGGCAGAGAAAACAGAAACCTGTTAAGACCTGAGCATTCCTTCCTTCGCTTCATTTTCTTTAAAAATTCTCTTAGCAATCTCTACTTACTCCATCACTTCTGTTATGTCCTCTCTTACCTTCTTTTTGCAGTATTGAGCCTATAATTGGCTAGTGTAGCAATATACTGTCCTCTACCTTTGAAACCTCTGCCCCCTTGTCCTACTACTGCTAATATATTAACAAGCCTCGTCCTTGGTTGAGGTATTCCCATCATTTTTTTTCTCTGTTCCTACATGTATGGTGCCTAATGGTACTAGAGATCATCATACAACTGTGTATACTGGGTCCACTACAAATTTACCTAAACTCAAGTGGATCCTTATTGTCAAATGGCAGTCCTTTCATTCTCCTTTCATTGACTTGCTGCCAAACTCCCTACAGTGATTATTCCATAGCTTTTCTCTTCTCAAGCCTCCTATACTTCTCTTTCCTCCTCACTCTCAGAAAAAGTCTTTGCCCCCCTACTTTATTGAGAAAATAGCCTTTATGTCTTGAACCCTCTCTTTTACTATATTCAGGGAGGACTGGCACTTCTGTTGTGAGGAGCCTTTTCAAGGCTGCTTATCTACCTTTGGTCTCCACCTGTCACCCAACTCTCACCTGTGGCTCTAAGAAATTGTAGCATGCACAGCAGCCACATCCTTGTAAAACCATCTTGGCAAATGCACTAATCCAGGTTGGGGGTAACCAACAGGCCTCAAACCCATTGGTGTTAGGGGATGCCTACCTGAAACACATGAAATCTCCAGTAGAATTTGTTCCCATAGCACTGAAGGTGAATGCAGCAGGTGCTATGGAGCCCTTATAACTTGGTCAGATATCAAAGACTATGCCAAGGCTATCCACTGAATCCTGAGCTATCACTAGTCGTCTTGATTTTTGTCTTCCCACTGAACTTTGATGACTCTGAAAGAGAGAGTGAGCCTGATGACTGTGTAACTGCCTTACATAAATCCAGTTCACAAATAGTCAAGACATCACTCCTTGATGTGATTGGTCCTCTTCAAAACTGAAGGATGAACTGGTTTCTCCCATTTGTTATAACTCTTCTATTTAATATGACTAATGTGAAAATATACTTAATAGGAATATATATGTAGAGCCTATATCAGATTACATGCCATCTTGAGGAAGGCGGTGGGAGGGAAGGAGAGAAAATTTAAAATTTATGGAAGTGCATGTTGAAAACTAAAAATAAATAAATTAACTAATAAAAAATACCAATAGGAAAAAATGAAAGATGAACATCATCTCAGAACCTCTTCACATCAATTCCCTCTCTCTCTTCCTTTGATCCAATGTCTAAAAAGCAGGTGTCTCTGCTCCTTACCAAAGCCAATCCTTTATTTGTGCCCTTGATCTCATCTCTTCCTATCTCCTCCAGGAGCTCTTCCTCTTTGATCATCCATCTCTTCTCTCATTTTCTCTCACATCTTTACTTATTTACTAGCCCCTTAGCTGACACCTACAAACATGCCCCAGTCTCCTCCAGCATTAAGTAACCTTCATGTCATCCTGCCATAATGTTAAACTATTGTCTTATAATTCTGTTCCCTTTATCAGTCAAATTCTGTCTACTCATCTTGCCTCTATTCTGTCACCTTCCACTCACTTCTCAATCAACCTGGTTTCTGATCCCACCACTCTACTAAAACTATTTTGTGCAAGGTTACCATACATTTCTTAATTGCTAAATCTAATATCCTTTTCTCAGTCTCTTCACTCTTCTTTATCTCTCTGCAGCATTTGATACAGGTGTCCAAGCTCTGAGTTCTCTTATTCTCTCCTCTCTTAACTTTCATGACAGCTCTTTCTTGACTCTCTTTTCATCTGACTGGCTACTCCTTCTCTGTTACCTCTGCCAGATCATTACACATTAAGTTTAAGTATCTGTCCTGGGTCTCCATGAGTTCTTTCTTTATACCTACTTTTAATAATTTCATCAGTTTCCCTGGACTCAATTTTCTCAGAAAACTCCTACATCTGTATTTCTAGCTCTAATCTCTTTCCTCAGATTTAGGCCTGCTGTCTATTAGACAACTCTACCTGGACATTCCATATATATCTCAAACTCTAAATGGAACTCATTGTGTCCTCCAACATACAAACCTACCCTTTAACCCAAATTTCCCTATTTCTGTTGGAGACACTACCGTTCATTTTCAGTCACTCAGGTTTTCAGCCTCAATATCATCTTGACCTTTCCAATGATAGATTTTAGTCATAAACAAAACAGATTCCAACATTAAAGGGAGGATCATGATGGGGATATTAAAAAATAGTGAAGAAAGAGTAAAAACCTATGGTCTGGGGCAGGGCAAGGGGAATCAAAGCAAAACAGTTATAGGTCACTAGTGTTAAGCACACTAGTCTTTCACAACTTTCTTCATTGTAAAGAGTGGAGCAGATACGAGTACAAAGAGAGGAAAAAATATAAGGAAGGAAGTACATAAGTAACAATTATTATGAGTGTGAATGGTATAAATTTGCCCACAAAACAGAAGAGGATGGAGAAATGAATTAGAAAGTAGAATCTAACAATATGTTGCTTTGGGGTTTTTTTTGTTTTTATTTTTTTACTTTGTTAAATATTTCCCAGTAACATGTAAAAAAAAAATTTATCATCATTTAAAAAACTTGTAGTTAAAAATTCTCTCCTTCCCTCTCACTCTTCCCCAAGCAATTTGATATCCATTATGTATGTGAAATCATGTGAAACATATTTCTGTACAATGTTGTTTATAAGAAATACACTTGAAACTTAAAGTTTTACTCAAAATTAAAATTAGGTGCTGGGGCAAAGTCAATTATGTTTCAAGTGAATTCATTCTTTACTTTTCACTAACTTTCACATACCATATCCATAAATTACCAAATCTTATTAATTCTTCTTCCACAACATCTCTCATGTTTGCTCCCTTCCCTCCATTCACCATCCTAGGGTGGTCACAATTCTAGTTTAGGTCCTTATTACTGCTTACCTGGACCACTGAACAAGGCTTCTAATTAGTCTCCCTGTTTCTTGTCTCTCCTTCCTTTCTAATTTTTCCTTTACACAGCTGCCAAGATAATCTTCCCAAATTTCAAGTCTGATAATGCTATTTCCTTATTCAAGAATCTATTCAAGAATCTTCATTGTCTCTCTATTGCCTCTGGGATAAAATACAAACTCCTCAGTATGGTACTCAAAGTCCTTCACATTCGAACTCCAGCCTTCAGCCTTTCCAGACTTATTTTTATTACCTCTCTTCAGTTTAACTGTCCTACTTTACTGAATTCAGCATTCCATCTCCTCCTGTCTCTATGTCTTAAAACAGGTAATAGCCTATAATACATTTCTTCTACATTTCTTCCTCCCCCAATCCTTAGCTTCCTTTGAAACTTCAGATCAGTTGCCACCTCCTACAGGAAGGTTTTCCTGATCCCCCAGTTGGTATTCTCTCCCTCTTCTCAAATCATCTTGCACTTACATATCTGTGTAAATATTGTATTCCCTCTTAGTAGAACGTGAGTTCCCTGTCTTTATATCTCAAGTACCTAGCCTTACAGATACCATGTGCTTGATGAATGTTTGTTGAATTGAAATCATTCCATCCACCCTAGCAGCACTCTTATTCTTTCTTGGCTATTCCCCTTGCACCCAACATAGATAAAAGGGACCTTTATATTGTCTTTAACACTAATCACTGAGCTTAGGTCAATCTATTCCTTAGTCCTCCTGACACTGTTATTAAAGGGCTGTGTCGCATTTTTGTATTCATCTTGCTTTATTTGACCTTGCTTCTATCTTCTATACATTATTTTTAAAAATCTAAGTTGGTAGAAGAATTCTCTATGAATGCACATGGGTCTCTGGACAGCTCCTTCTTTCCTTTCTCATCAGAATGGTTTCTGTTTGTAGCTTCAGAATTTCTTTCTTAAGAAAGGATTTCTTTCTCTTTTGTAATGACAACCTCTATGGAATTTTAGACTACGGGATCCTACCTTTCCTTTCTTTAAATCTAGTCAAAAGAGTTGGATTTGTTTCTTGGTTCTACCTTTTATTTTTTTTATTTTTTAATTACATGCAAAAACCATTTTTAACATTTATTCTTCAAAATTTTGAGGTCCAAATTCTTTCCCTATTTCTTTCCCCTATCTTTCCCTCCCCAAGAAGGTAAGGTAACTTGATATAGACAATATATGTGCAGACATGCAAAACTTATCTTCATATTAGCCATGTTGCAAAAGAAAACAGACAAAAAATGAAAAAAGTAAAGAAAACAAAAAAGTATGCTTTGATCTGCATTCAGACTTCATCACTTCTTTCTCTGGAGTTGGGTAGCATTTTTCATTACAAGTTCTTTGAAACTGCTGAGAATAAATAAGTCATTCACAGTTGATCATTGCACAGTATTGCTGTTATTGTATACAATGTTCTCCTGTTCTGCTCACTTTACTTTACCTCAGTTCATCTGTCTTCCTTCCCTTTTCTGAAACCATTCTGCTCATCATTTCTTATAGCACAATAGTATTTCATCACAATCATATACCACAACTTGTTCAGTCATTCCCCAGTTGATACAAATCTCCACATTTTCCAATTCTTTACACTACCAAAAGAACTGTGATAAATATTTTTATCTCTTGGTATTGCTGGGTCAGAATGTATGCCGTTTTATAGCCCTTTAGAAACAGTTGCAGATTGCTCCCCAGAATGGTTGGACCAATTCACAATTACTTGATTCTACCTTTTACTCCCTAGGTGACATTGGGTATTTTCTTTCTCAACGTTAGTTGCCAATAAGAATTAGGACTTAAGACTTCCTGGCTTCCAATCCATGATTTAGATAACTTGTCCCTTCATTGTAAGCCAAATAGCATAGCTAAAACTTATGTTCAAATTCGGCTAATTATTCCCATCCATACATGAAGAGATTTTGCCATTTTGGAATTAGAGTCAGAGTAGGATGGCATATAAAAAGGAAATTACACTGTGACTTGTGCCAGAAAATCTAAATGCCAATACCAAATACAACACTTATTAGCTGTGTGATCTTGGGCAAGTCCCATCACCTCTCTGAACTTTGGCTTTCTCTTCTCTAAAATGGGGATAATTCTCCTATCACCCAAAGTTGTTGTAAGGAAGGCATTTTTTGAGTGAAGTGTTGTGCAAATGTGGGTTATTAGTATTACATTCACACTCAAACAGAACTCTCCCTTATGGAGCTCAACTTCTAGAGAAAATCACATTGTGCATCTCCCTCAACATTTTTAATGTTAGACTGTTGAGTCTGGCCCTACTATTCACACAAGAAAACACAAGTGATTGAAAAATTTATTATTGCCTATGCTACAATTTGCAGTGGAATGGCCAGTATATATAGATCATTTATTAATAAATACATCTTGGACAGACACTGAAAATAGAAAATGAACTTGCTAAGTTACATAGGCAGAACAGAACAAGGTGGATTGCCTTTGGGAAATTGTATAGTACTTTTAATTATTTAATTACTCCATGCTTTTCCCTGAAATGAAAGCTAATTTTTTAATATTGTAGACTTCTGGTGACTTTGAAAGTGATTCTGTAAGTCATGGTATATAGAATAATGCATGACTGGGGGGAAAGAAACCTTATTGACCTCTAGAGTAGTAGTTAACCTTCCTAATGCCTCGACCCTTTAATACTTGTATGTGAGTGTATCTGCATGTGGGCGGACCCGCCTGGAGATGGAGAGAGGAGCAGTGTCTTGGTTCCTAAGACCATCGGAAATATGGGTTTTCCGATGGTCTTAGGTGACCCCTGTAATCCCTGTGAAAGGGTCGTTTGACCTCCAAAGAGGTCACGACCCACAGATTGAGAACCACTGCTCTAGAGTATAGAAATGGGAATGGTAATTATGGGTAAGACATGCAGGAATGAAAGATAAGTGATGAATAGCCTGGGTTCTGCCTTATTTCTATGTTAACTACATACTCCCCCTCCTCTTCCCCACCACACACTAGCAGAGTGGATTAGGTGGTACAATGGATAGAGTGCTGAGCCTGGAGTTTGGAAGACTTGAGTTCAAATTTGACTTCCAACATTTACTAGCTTATGACCTGGGGCAAGTTACTTAACCTCTGTTTGCTTGTTTACTTGCCTATAAAATGGAAATAATAGTAGCACCTACCTCCCAGGGTTGTGGGGATCAAATGAGATCATTGTAAAGGAGAGGTCTCATGTAGAAGTAGTTTTGTAAAGTATTGGCTGCAGTGTCTGGCACATAGTGGTGCTATGTGAATGCAAGTTGTTATTATTATTGTTGTTGTTGTTATTGTTGTTTATGATTATTCCCCAGAGGTCCATCTGGGTGGAGAACTATCTACTTCTCTCCTCAGAGTTCTAATATTAGCACACGTGGGTTGGGAGGGAATGTCTAATGCTATAGTTGACAAACCCCCAACAATATACTTCCCTCATTAATTCATATTAGATGGTATCAATTAGCTCGAGAGACTCAATTAGCTTTTAGAAACAGATATTTAATAAGAAAGTAAGAAACCGTAGGAACAGTTGTTACAAAGAATCCAGGGGAAAGTGTGCTTAGACTAGCTCATGTTCTTAAGGGAGGAAGAGAGTAACACATATCCTGTTTTACAGAGGTCCTTTTCTCCATTTGTAGACTTCCCACAATGTTCCCCATGAGTATGGTGTATCCTTAGACTTCTTATGAAATCCTGAAGCTGTCTTTCCTCAATGTGTCTAGCACAGACTGTGCCACCACTCATTGCTCTTGCAGGACTACTGGTCACCAATGAGAAATCCAAATTTTGACGTTCATAAGGCCATGTTCTTGTCCAGGGTGGGAGGAGGATGAGGCAGAAGCTCTCTTCTTCATTTCACTCAAAAAGGCTAGGATGAACTTCTCTCCAGGCTGCTGAATGTCCATATGATAGTTCTAAACTTGGTTCTAAACTGACTTGCTGTTTTATGGAAAACATGCAGGGAGTGGCATGGTGTTCTTTAGTTTAATTCCTTTATTTAATTCAGTAAAGATGTTCTTACCAGTTAAGAATATCATGAGTGTCTTGTTAGTTAATTTAAGTGGGATAGGATGATTGATTGTTTAACTCAGTATACCCCAACTCTTACGTGTTTAATGTCAATAAAACAAGAAGAAGACCTCCAGCAAGTCAACTGGTCTCCTTTGGTTTATATATGAGGTCATGGTCAAGAGTAACAAAATTTGGTCATGCGTGGATGGATTTTCTTTGGCATAGTTGGAGAAGATGCTTGCATCTATGAGATAACAGATCTGTTGGATTATTGGAGTGTTGGATTCTCAGTTAAAAAGGAAGTCCTAATGAATCAACAACCTACTTGAGGAGTAAGCTGGATGGACAGATGGACAGTGTATGTGAATAAGAGTCATGTCATTTTTGTGGGAACCAACCTCCCTTTATTTGGAATGTTTTGTCCTCCTTATTTTTTGCCCCAAACTCTGGCCCACAACACATGAAGGGCCCTCCAAGGTTCAGGGTCCCAATTGGCTCTGCTCCTGAAATGGTTGTTGATCTTATTTTCTGATTTCCTGCAATATGTACTTTTTTTCCTATAGATTTTTTCCCCAGTTTCTGGTCCTACCCTTTGATATTTCCTATCCTTTTTCTCCCCTCTTCCTTTGCTCATCTTTCTAGTCTTTTGGCATTTTTCCAGTACCTAGAGACATTGTTTTGACCACCCTGGGTTAGAATAACCTAATGGTGGTGGTGGTGATAGGTTTACAAGGCACTTTCTTCACAATAGTTCCACGAGATGGGGAACACAAATATTATCACCCTCATTTTTTGTTCAGGAAACTGAGGAAACTTACACAAAGTATCTTGAAGGCCAAGACTTGATCCCAGGTCCCTAATTCCAGCTTTAACACTTTTTCTACTACACCATGCTTATTGGAACATAGCCTGGAGTTTTCTGGAGCTATTGTCATTATCCATTCTTTCTGAATGACTATGAATGTCTTGGGTGCCATTATTAGATTTCATCTAGATTCAGGTCTGTCTACCACATTTTAACTGGTCTGCACAACAGAGAGCTAGCCATGGAGGCAAGATTGGCATTTAAATCATGCTGTAGACACATACTTGATGGGGAAAGATAATGTCTCAGGGCCCTGGTCAATTCTGTAGAGTTTCATATGAGTTTCTAACCTTCATTGGTAAAGAGAGTTTTTATATCCAGATCTCCCCACATTAATGAAATTACAAATTAGGTCCCCCCAAGTCATCCAAAATAACGAGAGTTCTAAAAATCACATCATATAAAAGAATAGTTGAAGAAAATGGAAATGTTTAGCTTAGAAAATGAGAGGGGGGGCAGTTGATAACTGTCTTTGAATATTGGAAAGGATTTTCTTGTATAAAAGTGATAAAATTTGTTTAGTACTATTCCAAAGGACAGAACTAGAGCCAGTTTGTAGAACACAAATTTTGGCTCAATATAAAGAGAAATCTTCTAGCAATAAGAGCTATTCATCAACAGAATAATCTGCCTCAACAAGTAGAGAACCTCTTATCCCTAGAAATATTAATGTAAAAGTCAATAAGTACATGTTACTGTCAGTGGGAGAGCTTGGCAGAAGGTAGTTGTGCCAGACCAAGGACTTCTAAGACTCAGACACTAGACATATATGTAGAGATGGGTTAGATTCTTTAGGAAGGTTCCAGAAGAAAATATGGGAAAGAATTAATTCTATCAGGTGTAAGAAAATTTTGACTTGTTCTTCTAGGCCCTGAAGAGCACAACTAAGGACAAGGGATGATAGGTTAAATTTTCAGAGACAGATTTCCAGTACAAGGAAAACTTTTGTAAAATCAAAAGCTTTCCAAAAGTGAATTTCACCAGGAGACAGTGGGGTCCCACCACCAACAGTCTTTCATTGGAGTCTGGATGACCGCTTACAAAGGACATAAGTAGAAGGAATGTTTATTGAACATGCAGAGACTCACTCAGCCACAGAGACTGGGAGCCCAGCAGGACAGAGCTCTAGGTTCTGGGATGATTAAAGAAAACAAGGTCATACAATTTTGAGCTGAAAGGAAGCTTAGAGACAATCTCATTCAACCTGTTCATTTTCCTGAGGTCAAGGGAAGTAAAATGAACATGAACTGGAATCCTGCATTTTGTGTTAGCTCCCCCACTTAGTACTTGAGCTCCTCGAGAACAGGGCTCACCTCTTTTTCCTGTTTGTTTTCCTTGTGCAGGACTTGCCCTGAAGAAAGTGAGTAATAAGTACTTTTTCCCCAAGTCCATTAAGTGACTTGCCCAAGGTCCCACAGATAGTGGTAGGGTCCTAGGCACCGTATACTGAGGTAGGGACTTGTAGTGGGGAGGGAACTTGGTTAAGATGGACAAAGCAAGAACCCAGTTGCTGCAATTAGGAAGGATGCAAAAGCAGAATGAAACTGATTGCAAAGTGGTGATATTGAATTCCAAGTCAATTGAACAAGCATGTAAATACCTAATATTCTCAAGTCAAGCTAGGGGTTGGTGGCACTAAGATAAAGATGAAATTCTACCTTTGAGACCTTGCATTCTTCAGGGGTTATTTAACTGTTGCTGTTGTTCAGTCCTTCAGTTGTGTTCAACTCTTTGTGACTCCATGGACTTGTTCATGAGGTTTCTTGGCAAAGACACTGGAATGGTCTGCCATTTCCTTCTCTAGTGTGTCTCCATTTTACAGATAAGGAACTGAGGCAAACAGTGACTTGCCCAAGGTCACACAGCTAGTAAGTCTCTGAGGCTGGATTTGAACTGAAATCTTCCTGACTCCAGGCCCAGAATTCTATCTGTTGTACCACCTAGTGGCCCTACATAACTTCTGAACAATTATTCAGACACAAAATATTTACAAAATGTACGAAGTGATTTCATGGAAAGAGAGCAGTGATAACTGGGGGAGGCTGGCAGAGAGAAGGGATCAAGAAGAGTCTTATGTAGAAGTTAGGAAGTGGACAAAGTAGAGATGAGGGCAGCTAAGTGGCGCCGTGAATATAGCACCCAGCCCGAAGTCAGGAAAACCCAAGTTCAAATCCAACCTCAGAAACTTACTAGTTATGTTACCCTGGCCAAGTCACTTAACCCTGTTTGCCTCAGTTTCCTCATCTATAAAATGAGCTATAGAAGGAAATGGAAAACCACTACAGTATCTTTATCAAGAAAACCCTAAATGGGGTCACAAAGAGTCAGACAAGACTGAAACAACTGAACAACAACAAGCCTTTCAGATATGGAGGACAGTCTATATGCAAAGGCAAGAGAGGAATGTTGTGTACAGAGGACAGCAGGCAGTCCGGTTTGGCTGGAACGCAAAGAGCATAATAATATGAAATCAGTTTGGAACGATAAGTTGCAGCAGGCAAGAAGGGTTCTGAATGCCAAGTGCAGAAGTGGATATTTTTTTTACAAAGGTAATAGGGAGCCACTGAAGCTTCTTAAAGAGTGACATAGTTTGACTTTTGCTTTCAGAATATGGATCTGACAACTATATAGAGATTGAATTGAAGAGAAGGGAAATTGGAGATGAATAAACTACTGCCATAATCCAAGTGAAAGGCAATGAGGACCTGAGTTAGACTGGTAACATGAATGGAGAGAAGGTATTCTGATTAAATCAAGATTTGATGGCTGATGAGGTAGCAGGTGGAGTTGAGGTTGACTCCTATGTTGTGAACTGGGTTGCTGGAAGCATGGTAGGTACCCTCAACAGAAATAGGGAGACTGGTGGGAAGGATTCTACTTGTTGTCTTGGGACATGTCCAGTTTAAGATGTCTTAGGGACATTCAGGTGGCAATTTATGAAAAGGAACTAGAGCCTGTTATATAGATCTGGGAATCATATACATGGAGATGATAATTGACCCCAGCTGAACTGATGAGATCACCAAGAGAGAGCAGCTTGAGTAAAAAAAAAAAAAAGACCCCAGAGAGTGCAATGGGATATACCTGCAAAAGAGACTGAGAAGCAGCCATCAGCTGGGTAGGAGGTGAATCAGGAAAAGACTTCTCATTAAAATTCGAGGATGAGAAATTGTCTAAGATAGGGATCCAAATCAGTCCCTATAGGGAACAACAGAGAAGGTGTCCTTAAGCTGGCTGGGAGGGTTGGACAAGATGTTCCCCAAGATCCTTTCTATCATTAAGATTTTATGATTCCACGAATAGATGAATAAAGGAATGCTCAGACATGTGGCCCCTATTTTTGGGAAAACATCGCACCTTTGTCTCCTGTAAACAAGTCTTTCTCCTTAGTCTCTGGCCTGGTTAGCTTCTGATTCTTCCGACTTCACATCTAGAAAATCCTAGTAACTTTGCACAGCCTTTTAAACATCTAACCACAGGCCAATATTAATACTGACCCCACTGCCCAAGAGAAATCAGTCTGTGATCTTCAAATAAATAAAATATTCTCTACTCTTCTTCCCTTTGATTTTTGCAAACGTCTGTGTTGGGGGGTATTTGGAGTAGGGAAAATGTGTCATCCTTGGGGGGAGTTGAGAACAGAAAGGAATTTTTAAAAAGATGCCATTGACACCAACTCCTTGGTAAATAAGTAGCTTATTTATGATAGGACATGAGGCAGAACTTTGTCAATTTTTTTTTGATTAATTGAATTTTTACAATTCTGTATTTGGGGGTGAGTGTGATCTCCAGCTCCCCCAGTTGTGGTAGGTCTGAGCCCTCTGAGACACTCTGTTTATTCTGGAGTGTCTAAGAACTGTGCCACATGGATTTTGCTGTGATTCAGGGCATGATACTCAGGAGGCAATCAAAAACTATGCCACATCAACTTTGCTGGTACTTTCTGTGTAAGGCCTTCGGGAAAGCAATCAAGAAAAAGGCAATGTTTGAGCCTCCCCAGGTCCCCAGAGAACTGTCTAGAAGGGAAGATATGGACCAGTGTGCTCAAAAGCACTGCAGTTTGATTTGTAGTAATAACAATATTTAATTGGGGGAGGGGGTTAATGAGAGAGAGAGCCTCTAATTTATTGAACTTGATGGATTTTGTAGGGTGTGAACATATATTGGCAAGGGCACTGTCCATGGAGGTGTGTATGAGGCCTAGCCCCTTACTAAGTGGACGTTGGTAACTCTTCTAATTGGTCCCCAGTGACTGTGGCTTTCACCAAGATGATTCAGGACTAAGAGTCTGGGAGATGAGGAGCCACTGGAACTGGGAACAAAGACAAAGCAGGGTCAGCGAGACTCTTGTTCTCGCCTAGATAGCAAAAGAAAGGCCCTACGCCAAATTCAAGTATGCTTTAAGCTAGGAAGACCTCTTGCAGCCAAGAAATGCTTAATGGTCATGTAGTCATTCTTTAGCCATAGGCAGAATGAAAACTTGGAAATGGAAAGCTCATATCATAAGATAGGGGGAAGGGCGAATAGAGAGAGAGTATGAAGAAAAAAGCAGAGGAGAGAGAAGAGAAAGTATAAAGAGAGAGAAAAGGAAGGAGAGAGAGAGAGAGAGAGAGAGAGAGAGAGAGAGAGAAAGAAAGGGGCAGCTAGGTGGCACAGTGAATAGAGCACTGGCTCTGGAGCCAAAAGGATCTGAGTTCAAATGTGGCCTCAGATACTTGGCACACTTACCAGCTATGTGATCTTGGACAAGTCACTTAACCCCAATTGCCTTGCCTTTCCCCTCCAAAAAGAAAAGAGACAAAGAAAGGAGAGAGAGAGAGAGAGAGAGAGAGAGAGAGAGAGAGAGAGAGAGAGAGAGAGAGAGAGAAAAGAGGTATGTATTGTAGGGAATGGAAAAGAGCCATTGCTAGCAGCCTCAGGTGCCACTTAGTGCTATGCCGTAGATCTCTTCTATTCTAAATATTTCCACCCAGCTAGGGCCACTTGGTTCCAACCTTCCCTGACTTCATCCAAGCAAACAGTATCTGAAGTAGGCTACAGGCCAGGTAAAGCTGCAGACAGCCACTGTGACTCTGTTTTTTTCCAGTGATGAAAGCTATTCTCAACCCAGTGACCAGTACAAAGTCATAGCCAGCCAGACCAGTAATGCTCACTGCAACCTCAAGAGTGGCTCTGTGTTTTTGGCTTGCTAACTCTTGGCTCTCTCAGAAGGGTGAGGGGAGGGGGTTAAAAAGGGATTTGTGGTAGGGGATATTTTCTAAGCAAGCTTCAAGTCACTCCCATACTCCAGGAGCTTGGGGATATCATATAGGTTCTAGATTTCTGAATAGTTCATAAAAAATAAAAACATAGGAATTAGAGGTAGAAAAGACATAATAAATTATCTAACCTCACCCCTTCATTATACTAATAAGGAAACTGAGGCCCAGAGATAAGACACTTGCTGAAGTATCACATAAAGAATGAAATTGGTCTTCAAATCCAGCTCCTTTAACTTTAAATCCATTGCTTCTTGTGTGCCTGTTACTGTTATTTGATAGGCTAAAGGTGTCCTAGACTCAGCCAAATCCCCAGGCTTGCTGAGCAGAGCTCTTGTACAACACCAGTATTACCACCGTTGGAGTCTACAAACAAGACCAGCCTAGGTATTCTAGGGAAGCCCAGGCAGCTTTCTGGGTGCATTCAGTCCTACCCGCTCTTTCTTCCCTGGAATAGGTTGGTGGTGGGGAAAGAAGCACTAACCTTAGCTGTCCCTTAGAAGAAGCAGGATCTCAGGCAAATCGTCTTTCATTGTCTTCTACTATCCACTAGGAAAGCTGGCCGTATCTATTCAGTTAGGCACTATCCATACCTTCAAGAGGATATTCTGCAGAACAATTGCAGATCTCCATTGATAGGAGTTTCCTCACCAGGAAGTTCTCTGTACCAGTGAAATCACAGATCAGAGAGAGACAGACAGACAGAGAGACAGAGGGAGAGAAAGGAAAGAAGGAAGAAGGGAAGGAGGGAGAGATAAAAGAATAAATGAATGAAAAGTGTGTTTTCTTTACTTATCTTTTTCATATCTCTGTACATGCTGTACCTCCACCCCACTTCAGATAAGATAATACAAAGACTGGAGGATTCCAATGGCCAGAAACTGGGAGGGCTGGGGTAAAAAAGATGTGTCACAAACAGAATGGGCAACAGAATTCTGCCACCCAAAAAGGTAGAAGGTAGAAGTACAAGGGATGTGAAGTCTAGTTGAGTCATCTACTAACTAGGGAGGTAGTAATTCAACCAGGTAGAGATATCAAATTCAGAGGGGCATAACAAGGGGACCAGAAACCTTGCAGCATTAGAAGTAGAAGAAATATTTCTTGCCCTACCTTGCTCAGACATAACCCTGCTTATTATGGGGTTTTAGAAATGAACTAGGTGGCACACGTGGATAGAGCACCAGGCCTGGAAGACCTGACTTCAAATCCAACCTCAGACACTTACTAGCTCTGTGGCCTTGGGCAAGTCAGTTAACCCTGTTTGCCTCAGTTTCTTTATCTGTAAAATGAGCTGGAGAAGGAAATGGCAAACCACTTCAAGCTTCTTTGCCAAAAAAAAGCCTAAAAGGGATCACAAAGAGTCAGTCACGTGACCAAAATGACTGACCAACAGTTACAAGAGGTGGTACAGTGAAGAGATTGCTCTGCTTGAAATCAGGAGGACTTGAGTTTAAAACCTGCTTTATTAGCTACAGTTATTAGCTGAGTGACCATTGGCAAGTTTCCTCATCTGCAAAAGGTAGGGAATCAAATGAGATAATATAATGTAGGCATTGTACAAGTATTAGCTGTTGTCTTAAGGACCATCTAGTCATATTACAAATGGGAAAACTGAGACCCAGAGAGATACAGGTTGACCACGGGATCATTCAGGTCAGTAGCAAGAGATTGAAGCCAGATCTCCCAACTGTTGTGGCCACTGCAGCTTAATCCCAAGTCCAGTGCTGCAGGACTTTGATGATGGAACCAAGAGTGGAACTCTCTCTGTGTGTGAAAAAAAAAGCATTTTAAAAAAAGGAAGAAGCCATCAGCAAATTCGCTACTTTGGATACAAGGACTGCCTGACTTGCACCTCTTGGAATTCCTAGCTTCCTTTAAGTCAGCTCAAGTGACTCTTTCAACAAAAGGCCTTTCCGGCCGTTTTCTAGACTCAGTACTCAGGCTCATTTCCCCACCTCCTCCTTCCCACAATTACCCTGTACTTATTTTTATTATATTTTGTATTTGTAGAGAGATGGTGTGGAATAATGAATAGAAGGCTGACATTAGAGTCAGGAAACTTGAGTTTGAATGCTACTTCTGCTACAGACTTGGCTGCACAACCCTGAGCAAGTCACCCAGCTTCTTAGTACCCCCAGCCATCACTCTGAGACCATATCCTATAGAATAATGGCAGATCTCCATTGGTAGTGGGAGTTTTTGCACTAGGAAACTGGTGGAGTGGAAGAAATAGTTATTAGCTTGTCTGTGTACGGGTTTTGTCCCCAGCCCACCTAACCCACAGAACATAAGGAACCATTTATTTTTGTTTTCATATCACTGGTGCCTAACACATTGCTTGGCACACAGTGAGTGCTTAATAATAAATGCTATTAGAGTTCATTTTAAGACCTAGGTCCAGTCTAAATCTGGCTGTGAAAGGAGACAAAAAATTAAAACAGAGTCTGGATTTGGAGACAGGACTGGATTAGGGCTGGAGGGTAGATGGGGACTGAAAAGGTTGTCCCCTCCCCTTTACCTGAACAGGGCCAAAGTAGAAATGCCACAGAATGACTTGATTTGGGGCATCTTTGGCTGGGAGCAGCTGTCAGTCAACAGGAGTTAGCGGGCCTGCAGAGAGACTAGAGAGGAAGACCAGTGCTGAATCGGCACCAGCCCTCGGAAAGACTGTCGTCTGAAACCGGAGACAGCGTAGCTATTAGAGAAGAAAAAAGCAGCAGCCAGAGCATGTGTGCAGGAACAGCCAATACTCCCTTCATACATTAGTAATGGGGAGTACATCTCAGCCCGCACCTTTGGTGCTGCTGGAAGTGGGGGATGGGGAGGTGGTGACCAACCCTGAGTTCTGGAGGTTAAGGGATGGAACCATTGCTGACCTGTCGTACTCCATCCCATGTCATCCCTCCTCAGGAGACTTTAGAGATGTAGGAAGGTGGGGACAGGCCCGGGCCCTTCTCTTCACTCCCGTCCCAGCCTTAACCCCAACACCTCCCCATTTTGCCCCACCCTTAGCCCCCTGGATTTCCTGGCCCAGCTTGCCTCTGTTGCACAACATTATCATTTCATAATATTCTGAAATATACATGAAGTTGGCTGAATGCAGACAAAATTGCACCATTTACTGCATGAATATTTCATGCTGGCTTAGCTCTGAAGTATCCTCTGATGGAGCTGGAAGCCCACTGCCCTGAACCTTCTCCGGCCATCCACTTCCTGTTCTATTTCACTGAGCACGCAGGGTTAGTTTTGTGGATTGGAGTGTCAAGGGAGAGGGAAATGAATGAAGAGGGAACTGTGGGATTCAGCCTTTCAGAGTGAGGGGGAAGGAAAGGAGAAGCATGAGCATATGATTGCCCATTTGCGGCCAACCCTCACCCCCAATTTTGTGGCTTGCGTATTCAAGGAATATACCAGTGGAACAGGGAGAACAAAAACCAACCTGAGCATCATAGGGAGAGATACCTGGGCACCTACTGATTCATTGTATTCCAGAGTCCTGGAGCAAAGTCTGGTGCGGCTGAGGATATAGACAAGCAGAGTTTGAGGGCCTTTGGCAAGAAGTTTGCCTCACCTCCTGCTGAATCCCCTGGATACTTGAAACAGCAGTTCTCCAGTCACCCTGCTGAAAACACAGGGCCTAAGCCCCTGGATGCATGATAGTGTGCAGGAATAGAACAAAGGCAGCAAGGACAACCACCACCAATGCTGCAGGAAAGCAAGATGATAGGAATGTGGATAGGGAGATGTATGGATGTGGTCTGTATATAAGGAGGTAGATATTGTGGCAGTGAGGGGCCTGGGGGTGGACCTGACAGCCAACATTCTCCTCAGAACTGCCCTGAAGTACAGAGAAGTTTGTGAGAAACAAGCCTTTCTAAACCAGACTCCTTTCTCCATGAGTCTCATGAAAATTCAACCACACACATCAAGCGCCACCACAGCTGTACCACTGGCTGCCAGCCAACTTACCCCATGTCTGTGTGCTGCAAACCTGTCTGTCTCTCAAGTGGGTTCCACGGCTCCCCAGTCCATATCAGTGCCAGACCCTCCCTTTGCATCACCTCCTGTCCAGGATCCCAGATATACCAGGCCATACCTCCTTCTGCTCCTGCCTGTTGTGAGGCAATCCTCCCAAGGCCCCACAGGACACCACACCACCTGCCATGAAACTGGGACTCCAGAAACAACCTTGAACCATCTAATCATCTGCCTTCTTCAATAGAAGTCTCTCTAATGATTGATAACTCTGATTGGACTCTTTCCTCAGTAGTTAGGAACCTCCCTCCAGCTGTCCACTCCCTTATTTCCATCCACCTCAGTGGTTCTCAACCTTCCTAATGCCCTTTAATACTCGTATGTGGACATATCTGCATGTGAGCAGACCCGCCTGGAGACAGAAGAGTGGTGTCTCAGTTCCTTAAGACCATTGGAAATAGGTGTTTTCCGATGGTCTTAGGAAACCCCTGTGACCTCTATGAAAAGGTCGTTCGACCCCCAAAGGGGTTGTGACCCAAAGGTTGAGAACTGCTGATCCACTTAAGCCCTGCTCTACCAATTTCCCAATCCAGATCTGTCTGCCTCTTCCACTGTCTCTAAAATGCCTGTTACATAATTAAATTTTTACTTTCATTTTGAACCTCTTCTTTTCTTGCTCCTTCAGTCTTCTGGCATTTGTTGAGACCTGACAACTGATTCTGTCCTGAAGACATTGATTCACTGGTCACACTTAATATAATGGCTGCACTGTCTTATACCTCCCAGGTCATTGATTGCAAAGGGAGAGTTGGGATACTCCTTGCTCCCTCTTGCTGTTCACATTCTCTGTACCACCATCTCTTAGCAACCTCTCCTCTTTTAAGGTTCATACCATCAAAGTCTAACACCCAGTTCAGATCTTGGTCACTTCATCTACTAACCCCCTTTGTCCTACCCAGAACATTTTCTCTCCTTCCTCAGTGAGTCCAGCCATCTAATTCACAGTCTCACTTTCTAACCCCACCTCCTACTCTCATACAAGGGGACATCAACGTATGTATTGATGTTTCCTCTGGTACCATAACTTCTCAGTTTTTCAATAAACTCATTTCTCATGTCCCATCATCTAAATCTCAGCTACATACAAAGTCATATACCCTTGATATTGCCATCAATCCCAAATGTTCCACTTTGATGTTCTTGAACTCAAAAATTCATTTATCTGACCATAATAATTTTACATTACATCTTTTCTGTTACCCTTTGATATATACATAACTCAGTTTTTCCTCACTATGACCTCTAATCCCTCTGCTCAGTATTTCCACAGGCCATCCCACCTAACACTCTCCTTCCTTCCCAATCTTGACCCTTTTAGTGAACCATTTCAACTGTACACTGTCCTTTACTCTCAGATCCCTTGTCCCATCACTAATCACTCCTTGCCAAATCCCAGTTCCCAGCATCTGACTACTCCCCATCATTTGTTCTAATGATTGCCCCCCCCCAGTGATCATCCCCATTCTTTAATCTTTAATCTCTCCCTATCTCCTGGTGCCTTCTCTGCTACCTATACAAATAAACCCATATTTCTTCCAACCTTTAAGAAAGCTGTCACTTGATCCTAACACCCCTACTAGCTCAGATTTCTCCATGTTTCATCCAATCTCTAAGAAAAAGTTGTCTATATTCGCTTCTCTTATTCTCTTCTAAACTCAAGGCAATCTAGTTTCCAATTTCATCATTCAACTGAAATCTCTGTATCCAACTAATGATCTTTTAATTGCCAGATCTAATGGTCATTTCTTATTCCTCATTCTTCTTGACCTCTCTGGAGTATTAGACACTATTGATTACCTTCTTCTCCAAGACATTCCTCTTTGGATTTTGATCACACTGTTCTCTTAATTCTCATAACTTTCTGAACTCTCATTCTCAGTCTTCTTCCCTGGATCTTCATCCACATAATACTCACTAAATGTGAGTATTTGCCCTAGGTTCCCCTTTCTTTTTTCTTTATACTTTTCTCACTTAGTAATTTCATCATTTCCTTTGGGTTTAATTATCATTTCTTTGCAGATAATTCCCAGAGCTTTATATCTAGCCCAAGTCTTTTTCCTGAGTTCTCATTCCATATCACCAATTCTCTATTGAACTTTTCAAACTGGATATCAATAAACATCTCAACTTCAGCTGTCTAGAACTGAACTCAGTATCATTCTCTTCTCTTCCTTCAAATCTCTATATTATTCTTTTATTTACATTAAATAATATTTTCTATTATTTGAAGGGTTGCACCAATTTCCCAGTCTCCTAGGTTCACAATTTTGAGACAATCCTTAACTCTTTACTTATCTCATATATCCTATTAGTTACCAAATTTTTGTTGTCAGTTACTAAAAAAAATAGTTGTCATTTTTACCTTCACATTTCTGATGTATTCCCCTCTTTATTCATACAGCCACTTTTCCTAGACTATTATATTAGCCTTTTTCTTGGTCTCCTTGCTTTATTCCACTCCCCACTTCAATCCACTTGCCTAACAGATGCCAAGGAGGTTTTCTAAAACATGTCTGACCATGTCAACTTATCCTCCAAATGTAATAAGTATTAGTGGCTCCCTCTAGGATCAAGTACAAACTCTAGTATTTAAAACTTTTCAAAACATGGCTTTTCCTTACTTTTTGAATTTTCTTACACATTCCTTTCTATCATATTCTCTCCAGTCCAGCTAAACCTGCCTTCCTGAATCTAATTCTCCATTGCTTTTTTTTTTGCCTTGTCTTTACAGTAGCTGTCCCTTTTGCCCTGGATGCTCTCTCTTCTCACCTCTGTCTCTTGGAATGCCCAGCTTCCTTTAAGACTCAGACTCAGTTCAAGCACCACCTTCTTCCTGAGGCCCCTCCTGATACTTGTATCTACTAGAGCCTTAGCCTCTAAGACAGCAGTTCTCAACCTGTGGGTCCGGACTCCTTTGGGGGGTCGAATGACCCTTTCACAGGGGTCACAAGGGTCGCCTAAGACCATCAGAAAACACATATTTCCAATGGTCTTAGGAACTGAGACACGACCCTCTATCCATCTAGAGGTGGGTCTGCCCACATGCAGATCCGCCCATATATGAGTATTAAAGGGTCACAGCATTAGGAAGGTTGAGAACCACTGCTCTAAGATAACCTTTACTCTAATATATCTTTTATGTGCGTATAAGGGCAGCTGGGTGAGCAGTAGGTAGAATGCTGGACCTCAAGGAGAGAAGACTGCTCTTCCTGAGTTCAAATCTGACCTCAGACACTTAGTAGTTCTGTGACCCTGGGCAAATCACCTAACACTGGGTACCTCAGTTTCCTCATCTATAAAATGAGCTGCAGAAGGAAATGGAAAACTACTTCAGTATTTTTGGGGGAAAAAAACACCTAATTGGGGTCACAAAGAATCAGACACAACTGAACAGTATGTGCATATAAGTAAATATATATGTGTGTGTGTGTGTGTGTACATGTGTGTATGTGTATAGTCTCCCCCATTAGTATATAAGCTCCTTGAGGGAAAGGATTGATTAAATCGTATTTAATGAAAGAAGGGTATTAATCAGGGAAGGGCTGATGAACAGCTACTATTTCAAATATTTCAGTCCTTTCTGACTGTAACCTGTATTGGAATGAAGTAGGCTTATATTGTCTATCCCTCTAACATTCGGTTCTGGTATAGAGGACTCTTTCCCAGCTTGATGAACTCTTATCCATCAGTTAAAACTCCCAGATGGAAGGAGCAGCTCTTGTTCCTGGAGCAAGGGGAGGGGAGGCTCACCGGGATTGGAGGATTTGACCAAGCATTGAGTCTACTCTGTGTGTGTGTGTGTGTTTGTGTGTGTGTGTGTGTGTGTGTGTGTGTTGGGGGAGTAGGGGAAACTGTCCCTCAGGGTCCAAGCAAAATGAAATGATTTAGATAGGAATATGCTGTTTAAATAGTGAAAGGGAGGAATCCTTTCTTCTTTTGGAGGAAGGGACAGACACCGCAGCAGCCCAGGACAGGAAAGACCATTCATCATCCACCAGTAGCATTCTGATTCCTTCCTCCCCCAACCTGTTTATTCTGACATTTAACAAAGGAGGTCATGAATACCATGACCTTCCCCCTTACTGGACAGGCTAGATGAGGGTGCTCTTCTGCAACAGGCCTTTGAGAATGTCTGTCTTTACCTAGTCACTTCTGTAAGTTTACCTGGAGGCTTTAATGATAGTCTAAGTCTATAAATGGGGGGTGGGGTGAAGAGAGAGAGAGAGAGAAGAAGGGAGGGAGAGAGAGAAAGAGAGAGAGAGAGAGAGAGAGA
>CM053593.1:184489095-184510329 GCA_028646575.1 Pseudocheirus occidentalis
ATAATTTTGTGAAGTGGATTGGGGGATTCAGTTTGATCAACTCTTCTGCCCCCACATATACATACACACACTGTTGCTGCCCCACATTTATTATAAGAATGATTTTCACAAATAATTTTCTTAGCTTCTATTTTATTAAAATGATATTGTGAATCTGTTATAATCTTTATAACAATGATCAAACAAATCACTTAAAATAAAAATAATATGTAATATATAGACATTAGTCTGCATTGCATTCACCATCATAAGATCATGGATTTTAAGACAGAAGGGATTTTCATGATCATCAAATCCAAACCCCTCATTGTATAAAGGAAGAAAAGAACTGAGGCTCAGAAATGTTAGGTGACTTGCCTAAAGTTATATAGGTATCAGAACTGGGATTTAAACCCAGGACTTGTCACTCTAAATCCAGGGAGTTTTCCTTTGTATCAGCTACTTCCCAAAAATAATGAGGAAAACAAGATGGTGGCAGAAGGCTTCCAAAGGGTTTCATTTTTTGTACTGCTGAGAAATCTCTAATTTCCTGATACCTCCCTGGTGACAAGGTTAGCCAGCACCCTTATGCTCCAAGAGCATTTTCACCCATGGGACCAAATTGGAAAAGGAGGAGGAGAGGGACCCAGTCCAACAACCTATGAGCTGACAAATAACATACTCCCCTTCTGTTAACCCCAACCAGTTGGAGCCTGCTTAACCATTTAGTTGATGCTGATTTTGCCCTTTTTACCACATTACATTGAAAGAAGTTAATACATTCATATAGGAATTCTACTTAACAATATCCAAAACTTTTGTCTACTGCTTCGTCCTCTACTATTTGGAAAACTATGCCTTACATTATTCTTGTTGGCAGATCAAGAAAATGCTCTAGATAGAGATAATATGTTTGTGAATAAGATGCAGACATTGGGTTACAATTAAGGATTCTTTTTTTCAGCTAAAGAAAAAGTAAAGTTATCGAAAGCTATGGGGTAGATTCTTAAGGAGCCAATCTATGCTAGGTTGTTTTATGGAGCTTTCACACAAAGCATGTCTATGCTAAGCTATTCCTCTCTGCTAGGCCGTTTCACAGCGCTCTCACCACAGTCAAGGATTCTTAACCTAGAGTTTATGAACTTGTTTGCTTGGTTTTTTTTAAAGTATGTGTTGATAATTAAGTTGCTGTTCAGTTGTGCTTGACTTCTTCATGACCCTATTTGGGGTTTTCTTGGCACAAGTACTAAAATAGTTTGGCATTTCCTTCTCCAAATCATTTTACAGATGAAGAACCAAGGCAAACAGGATTAAGAGACTTGCCCAGGGTCACACAACTAGTAAGACTCTGAGGGCGGATTCAAACTCATGAAGATGAGTCTTTCTGATTGCAGGCACAGAGCTCTATCCACTCTGCCACCTAGCTGCCCTTTCGACAACTATATTTGAACATAATTGGTTTGCTTTGTAATCCTATGTATTTTATGTAATACATTTAAAAGTATTATTCTAAGAAAGCATCCAGAGGGTATACCAGACTGCCAAAGGGAGTCATAAGACAAAAAAACATTAAGCTTCCCTGCAGTACGTGGTAATACATATAGTTAAACACATTTGGAACCAGTAAATGACTGTCCAGTCACAATTTGATGTGAGGTTGGAAAGAAGTTTCTAGTCCAGTGTCTCAGCAATCTGTCCATTTTTTTTTCAGTGATTTGGTTGAAGATATTGATAGCACACCCATCAGAGGTTCAGATGATGGGGCCAGAAACACAACAGATAATGGCGTTCAAATTATGAAAAGATTTCCATCAAATAAGATGGAATTTAATAGGGACAAAAGTAAAATTCTAAGTGAGTTCAAAAGCCTGACTTCCCGGGTACAGAGTCAGTGTTGGACAGCAGCTCCTGTGGGAAAAAGATGTGGGGAATTTTAGTGTGCGTCAAATGCAGCAAGTACACAGTGTAGCCTCCAGTCCCCTCCCCCCCAAAAAAAGTTGGTGCTGTCTTAGACTATGTCAATAAAGGTTTAGTCTCATGAGGTAGATACATAACAGAAATGTTGCCAACTTAATATGTGACTCACCACCTTCTTTGTGTTTTGACAAAAATGTATCTTGTTTACAGAGTATTTATTGAATCTATTTATGTACTTTTTCCCCCTCTTGGGACTCTGTTTCCATAGGAATTGTTAGATTATGAGCAATAAATTACTCATAAATTTAAAAAAAAAAGAAAAAGAAAGGTTTAATGTCTGGAATTAGAGAAGCAATTTCTTTTTTTTTTTTTACTATCATCTGCCTTGGGCAGATCCTACCTAGAGTACTGAGTGCTACATTTTAGGCAAGGTACCACAAAGATGGAGGGCAGATGCAGCAGAAGGAAACTTGGATAATGAAAGGGGATTGGAGAACGTATGCCATGTACAAAGATCAGCTGAAGGCATTGGGGCTGTGCATTCTAGAAAAGAGGAATTTCGTTGGACAGGATAGCAATCCAGGTGTTTGAGGGATTGGTATGTGGAAGAGTGATTAGAATCATTCTGCTTGGCTCCAAAAGATAAAACTAGGAGTAATTATGGAAGTTACATAGAGATAGGTTTAATCTTTTTTTTCCCTTTGGAGGAGGGAAGGCAGGGCATTTGGGGATAAGTGACTTGCCCAAGGTCTTTCAGTTTGTAAGTGTTAAATGTCTAAGGTCGAATAGAACTCAGGTCTTCCTAACTGCGTGTGTGTGTGTGTGTGTGTGTGTGTGTGTGTGTGTGTGTAGCCAGTGCTCTATTTACTATGCCACCTAGCTGCCCCAGATTTAATCTTGATGAAGGAAATATTTACCATCACTTAGCAGCTAAGTGTCAAAGTGTATAGAGCACAGGATTAGAGTCAGGAAGACATGAGTGCAAATCCAGCCTCAGATACTTAGTAGCTATGTGACCCTGGGCAAACCTCTGCTTGCCTCCTTTTTATCATCTCTAAAATGGGTATAATAATAGCACCTCCCTTCTAGGACTGTTGTAAAGATCAGATGAGAGAACATTTGTAATGTACTTTTAATTTTTAAAGATCTACATCAATGTTAGCTATTATTAAATATTTCCAAAAATTAGAGCTATCCAAAAATGAAATTACCTTGGTGAGTACTGAGTCCCTCCTCGCTAGAAATCTTAAAGCAAAGTTTGAGCCCACTTGATAGGTGTGTTGTAAATTGAATTCTTGGCCAGGTCATTTCAGTTCTGTGATTCTTTGAATTTCTTGTATTTGTGCATCACTTTGCATATTATGAAGTGTTTTCATACATCTGATCTCATTTTGTGTGAGCTCCTATCTATCTTTTCACCAATTAATCATCTACTCGGCCAGGACCCCAATATGGTGTCCTAATAAATCAGCCTCTACACATGACCCTGTCCCTACAATATCCACCCAACCCTTCCATTTAATCAACAAATATTTATTAAGCACCTATTTTATGTTGTGCTAGCTGCCTGGGATACAAAGACAAAATGGAAACAGTCCCTACAGTTTGAAATTTTTTAGGCCAATTGATGTCAAACTCAAATGGAGGGGGACTTACCTGCATCTTGACTTGGAAAACCACATATTAGCATTACCTATGTTTGTATTGAATTTTTATTTATTTTTGCTATTTCCCAATTATATTTTAATCTGACTGGGGCAGCAATTGGGAATCATGTTTGAAACCTCTGTTTTTAGAGTATTGCAAAAATGAAAAAGTCCTTTTCATTTGCTCTTGCCCTCAGGAAACTTAAAGTCCAGTAGGAAAAAATAGAAGGTGTAAGAATTAATTATATTCCATAAGATAGAATTCAGTAAATACCCAAGGATACACAGAAGCAAACACATAGTTGATGGTTCTTTATAAGTCCTATTCATCCTTCAAGACCCAACTCAAGTCCTTCCCAGATTGCCCCAACCTTTGATGTTTCCTCCCTTCTCTGAATTCCTCCAACACTTACAGTCTGTACCACCCATTTGGCACTTAACAAATGCCACCTTTTATTGTTATTGATTATTATATATCTATTCTGTCTCCTCAATGAGATGGATTACAAGTCCTTTGAGGACAGATACTGCCTTACACTGTTCCAGTGCCTGATACTGCATCCTACCCCAGTAAATGTTTCTAAATGTTTGTTTTTGGATTATGGTGATGTGAGCAGCTCTCAGAGACAATTTAGAATCACAGGCACATAAGCTTCAGAGCTAGACAGGACCTTCAAGATCATTTAGTCCAATGCCTTCATTTTACAGATGAGAACCAATGATTTGCTGGCTAAAGGACATTGAAATTATTGGATACAATGAGACTCACATAAATCTATGGATTCCTATGATCCTTACTCCCCCCACTCCCCTACCCTTACCCCTACCTCATGCCCTATAACCACAGATAATTGAGATAATCAATCATCAAGCTGGCTCTATTCACCCTACATTAGCTTTCCTTCTCATTCTTTCTTGTCTGACCCTCAGTGACTCCCTTCTCCAAGGCCTTCCATCACCCTTATATTGCCACTGGCTTTTCTCAGAGTTCCTTTTCCATTTCATTGTTATCCAGAAAGTATTTCTATTTGGTCAAAGACTCCTAGTGAAGCCAGAGTTACTTATGATGATGAGGAAAATCACTACTGCCTCTGGTGATAAGTCACAGTGGGACTACTGCACAATACCTCACCATTACCACCATGTTAATAAAAGGGGGGCAGGGAAGTAGACCTGCACTTACCAGGGGAAAAGCAAACCAACCTCTCTCAAATTCTGGTCTTAATTTCATTGGACAAAGATTCATTCTAGGAATGTGCTATATACTGCAGAAATAAAGGCAAAAAATGAAACTGTCCTTGCCCTCAAGAAGCTTACATTCTCCTGAAAGAAAACAACACATACACACATAAATAAAAAGTGAAAGATTTATCCAAAATGAAAAAAGCCTTGAATTTGTATGTGTGTCTATATGTATGTGTACACACACACACTAATTTCAGTAGGAAGAAACTAGAATATGGGAGAAACAAGAATGTAGCATTTGAGCTAAGCTTTGAAGGAAGCTAAGGATTCCAAGGATAGCCCCATGGCAAAGTGGATAGAGTGCCGGGCTTGGAGTTAGGAAGGCCTGAGTTCAAATTTGGCCTCAGATACTTACAAACTGTGTGACCCTGGGCAGGTAACTTAACCTTGTTTGCCTCATCTGTAAAATGAGCTGGAGAAGGAAATGGCAAACCACGCCAGTATCTTTGCCAAGAAAACCCCAAATGAGGTCACAGAGTCAGACATGCCTAAAAAACAACCAGACAACAACAAAAGGAGTCTAAGAAGCTTAAGACTATGTCAAACCCAGCTTACTCTCAGTGAAGGATAACCCTTGACCTGCTTCCCAGGACAGGCTTCTGCTTGTTAGGGGTATGGTATTCTCTTCTCACTTGCCGTGGTATAATGCCCTAATGACGTCCGCTTTCACTGATGGCACTGTAAGCATCCAGGATCCCATCCTACCTGTCCGTACCAAATGTCTCCTTTGGGGAAAGGAAACCATGTGCCAGACCCTGTACTAAGCACTTCACAAAGTGCACTTTCATTGCACTAAGCACTTTCATTTGACCTCTCCACTGCCTTGGGTGGTGGATGCTATTATAGTCTCCGTTTTACAGTTGAGGAAACGAAGGTAGATGGTGTCTAAGTGAAAAGTAAAAGTTGCATGACTGGAGTTGAAGTTTGGAACCTAGATGTGTGATGATGAAATGACACTTCATTATAGGAAACCATGTAAGGGGCAGTGAGGTGGTACAGGAAATAGAGTTTCAGGACTGGAGTCAGGAAGCCTCTTCCTCCTGATGTCAAATCTGGCCCCTGACACTTATTAGCTGTGTGCTCCTGGGCAAGTCACTTCACCCTGCTTGCCTCAGTAATCTCATCTATCAAATGAGTTGGAGAAGGAAATGGCAAACCACTCTAGTATCTTTGCCAAGAAAACCCCAAATGGGGTCACCAAGAGTCAGACACACCTGAAAAAGCCTGAACAACAGCAACAACAAAAGGGCGCTATAAAGTAGAATCTCTGGTCCACGCATGGTAGGATCACAGGGTTTTAGAATTAGAGGTACTTGTGAGGGAGATCTGACCCCTTCCTTTTATAGATGAGGAAACAAGCAAAATTAGAGAAAGTGACCTGCCCCAGGTCACACAGTTAGAGATGGAATTTCAACTTAAGTCTTCTGACCCCAAATCCCATCCTCTTTCCACAGTGCTGCACAACCTCTCTGGGTTCTAGTCCTTCCTCTGTATTCAAATGTCTAATGAGAGACTTGAGCTGGGTTATCTCTCAAGGTCCCTAGTTTGGTTTGCTGTGATGTTCTAAGAACGGGTTCTTTCTCCTCTTTACTCTCGGGCAGATCTGTGTCTATTATACTTTTCTTTCTCCTTCCCAGCTAATTCAACTCCACATTTATCAGGTTCATTTCAAAACTTTCCTTCCTTTTCCTCCTCTTGTCTCCCTCGTCTTGTCATGGTCTCCTCTGATTCTAATTTCTCTTTGTTTGAACTCTTTTTGTATCCTTTTTAATTCTTGCCCATGCCAACCTCCTTCTCTCTGTGCAAAGGTGACCTAAGGGGCACAGAGGTTGAGAGTGGAGTTAGAAGGCAGCCTTGTTTCTTGGACTTCATGACATCAAGGGAAAACACAAGGACAATGTGGCCATTGCTAGGGAGAATTTGCCTATCATGGGCACGTGGCAGGGCCTAGTCAAGAAGATGGGGGAAATAGTGAAGACAGGGTAGGAAGTTCACCATCTGGTATTTTCCCATTTGAACTAATTATTCTTGCTAACTAGGTAGTAAGTTCAGTTGTTTCTGTGTATAAGTTATGTCAGCAACCTGGGGCAAAGCCCCAGTCACTCTGTCCTTTCATTTCTGGGAACCAAAATGCAGGAACAAACTTGGGTTGCTCATTGGATGCCCCTGGCTTAGAAGAACTAGCTTTAGAATTTTTTCCCCTGGTGTGTTGAAGTTCAATTCAATTCAAATAGCATATTTTAAAAATCTAAGCATATTTTTAAAAATGTGCAAAGTGATATACTGGGCATTGTACATATTCAGAGATATGACATATTTCTTGTTCTCATGGAGTAGGATCACTGCCACTGCCTTCTTGTCTTTTTTCTGTTTTCTTGTGCCAGTGAATGACATGCCACAATTCTCAACCACCTGCTTGACCCTTTTGTCCAAACCAGAGCGAATGATTAGGTATTGACCTACTCCCCCCCATATCAAACACCAAACTCTCAGTTGAAGACTCACTCCTCAACTACCATCCAGATTGGTACTTCCACCCTCTATCTGCTTGTACTTAATGTATGCTCCTCATATAACCATTGAATGCAAACATTTTGTTGGTCCTAAATACTCTTTCCATATCTATGTTGACTATCTTCTACAAAGCAAAAGCCATATCTGTGTGACTGTAGGCAGTCCCATGTATACACTGCCATGGGCGGATGTTGTTTGGCATTTGTCCATAGAGGACCAATGACATCATGGGGTGATATCTTGACTTGGGCATGAATTGGACTTAAGTGAGGCAGAACTGCACCAAATTGTCAACCTTGCTCTCTCTTCCAGAGTCAAATAGGAACTTAATGAAGGTCCCAGATCACTATGATTGATGGCAGTCACTCCTACCCTCAGTCTCATCCTTATGTCTCTGCTAGTGAGGTACCCAGAGCCCTCTTCACATGTCTCTGAGTATTCCAGGTAGGAAGCTAAGACAAGGAAACTTCAGGCTGGCAGAAAAACCTATAAGGTCATCTATTTTATTCCCTTTCTCTCAGCTAAGATAACTCATTTATTCTCTCAGAAAAGAATTGAATAGATAAGAATCTCTCCTGTTTTTAAAGATATTCAAGGAAGGATTTTTCATAGTCACTGACCCAAGTGCCCTATTATGCTTACCGTCAAGAAGTTCTTCTGTATATCTAATTTAATTCCCTCTTGTTGCAGCATTAGAAGGCCATTTTCTCATGTTCTGTCCTCCCACCCAGGATGACTTTTCCCAATTTCAGGTTGAGATGAGCAGGTCAGCAATCAAGTCAAGAACTAATGACAGCATTCTGATTCCCAGTCCTGTTCTTTTAGTCACTCAGTCAATATGCATTTCTTAAGCACCACATGCAGATACAAGGGGGGGATGGGAAGCAAACTATCCCCTACCTTCTCTAAGAGCTTACAGTCTAGCTAGAAGAGACACATACATACATAATACATATATATGCACATGCACACACATATGTGTCTGTATATATACATAATACGTGTATATGCACATATTACATAGACAAATTTACACAAAATATATACAAGGTAATTTTGGAGGATGGGAAGGTACTAGCATCTGGAAAGATTACAAATAACTTCAAGTAGAAGATGGTATTTAAACAAAGCCTTGGAGGAAACTAGGGCTCTTTGAGGTGGAGGTGAAGAGGGATTACATGCCAAGCATGGGAGACAGCCAATGCAAAAGCATGGAACTTGGAGCTAGAGTGATATATATATATATATATATATGTATATAAAATAATTTTAGTGGGAAGAAGCTAGTTGGGAGAAATATTAAGAAGACCATAGTGTATATGAAAGGAAGCACTATGTAATAAAGGTCAAAAAGGTAGATTGAGGGCCAGGTTATCGAGAGTTTTAAATGCCAAATGGAAGAGTTTATATTTAATCCTTTAAGTAATAGCAAGCTACTGGAGGTTTATTTAGTGGGGAATTGACATTATCTAACCTGTGCTTTAATAAAAAATCACTTTAGAAGGTTTGTGGAAAATAGATTGGAGGGGGAAAAGCCTTGAGGCAGAGAGGCTAATTAGAAGGCTGCTTCCATAATACAGGTGAGAGGTAAGAGGCAAGAATGAGACCAGTGCTTGTATGAGTGGAGAGAAGTGGACATATATTAGAAATACTGTGGATGGAAAAGGACACGAGTTGACATCTGATTAGATATCTGGGATGAGTGAGAATGAGAAGTCCAGGATGACACTAAGGTTTGAATAGAACGGTGGTGATGCACTTAACAGAAATGGGGAAGTTTGTAAGGTGAGTGGATTTGAGAGAAAAGATAATCTGTTTTAGACATGTTATATTTGAGATACCTATGGAACATTCCATCAGAAATGTACATAAGGTAGTTGATGATACAGGAAGACAGCTTAGGAGAGAAAGACTACAACCTAGAGATGAGAATTAAATCCATGTGAGTTAATGAGGTCACCAAGAGAGTATAAAGGCAGATTTAAAGAAGGCTTAGAACATAACCATGGCACAGTTAATGGGCATAACATGGAGGAGGCCCCTGCAAATTAAACTTGAAAGGAGTAGTCAGACTGGCAGAAGAACCACAGAAGAACAGGGTCACAAAAATGCAGAAAGGCGAAAGTGGGATCAGTAGTGCCAGAAGCTTCAGAGGGGTCAAGAAGGATGAAGATTGAGAAAGAGGCCGTTTGATGTAACAATTAAGAGATCACTGGTAACTGATCACTTCTCTGCCAGTCCCTCCTGCCTTCTCACCCTCCTGTGGTGTGTCCCTGCTTTTTGATGTTGTACTGTGCCAGGAAACTGTCACAAAACACTGCATCCTTTGCTCTATTAATCCCCAAATGGATTTTCTCTATTACTTTCCCCTGGTGTTTACTAATTTGGTAATTCCATTCATAACTAATTACCACAAAATTACAAAGCCATCATATTTCTCTGACAGTAGACAGGTGGTCACACTCCTCAGAATCTATAGTGTACTCAGAGCTCTATTAACTTCTAGAGCAGTAGTCTCCAAATTAGGAGCCCTAACCCTCTGGGGTTCAATGGCATGATCCCACAAAGGGCTTGGTATATATGATCAACCAATCAAAAGATAGGGTGAGGTCTTATGGCTCACCTTTTTTTTTTTAGACTAATAATCTCTTTTTTAAAAAAATTATTTGTTTACTTTTAGTTTACAACATTCAATTCCACAATCCCTTGAGTTCCAAATTTTCTTCCCCCTTTCACTCTATGGTGGCATATTATCCAATACAGGTTCTCCAATACCTTTGCATTAAATATTAGGCAAGTTGTAAAGAAGAGTTGTAACCAATGGAGTGAACATCAAGAAAGAAGGAACAAAACAAAACACAAAAGAGAGAGAGCAAGTAGTTTGCTTCAATCTGCATTCAAGGCTCTGTAGCTCTTTTCTCTGGATGAGAATATCCCTTTCTATCATGAGTCCTTTGTAGTTATCTCATAACTTTGCGTTGCTGAGAGGAGCCAAATCTATCAAAGTCAGTTGTCACAGATATGATGTGTCTGTAATTGTATGCAACGTTCTTCTCACACAACATCAGTTTATATAAGTCTCTCCAGGTTATTACGAAGTCCGTCTGCTCATTGCTTATAGCACAATAGTATCCCATTACATTCATATACCACAACTTGTTCAGCCATTGCGCAGTTGATGGACATCCCCTTGATTTCCAATTCTTTGCCACCAGAAAGAGCTGCTATAAATATTTTTGTACATATGGGTCCTCCTCCCACTTGTATGATGTCTTTGGGATACAGCCCTAGAGGTTATAGCTCACCTTCTTACAATAATCAGTTATGGGATTGGTTAGTCATCTAACATTAAGTGTTTATACTGTGCTAGGCTTCCTCTAAATGCTGAGGATAGAAAGAAAGACAGAAAATAGTCTCTTCTTTCATGGAGCTCACAGTCTAAAAGTAGAGAGACAGCATGCAACCAGCTATGTACATAGTTGTGTATGCATGTATATATACATATATGTGCCAGGCACGTAGGAGACAATCTCAGAGGGAAGAGTACTAACAATAAGGAAGATGGAGAAAGGCTTCTTCTAGAAGGTGGGGCTTTTGGTGAGATGTGAAGAAAACCAGGGAAACCAGGAGGCAAAGATGAGGAAGAAAAATCCAGGCATGGGAGAAATCCAGTGAAAGCACTCAGAGCAGGGGAGTGAGTATTGTGTGTGAAGAACAGCAAGGAGGTCATTGTCACTGCGTCACAGAATACATGGGGCAGGAGAAATGGTGTATGCGGCATAAGAAAACTGGAAATGTTGGGTCCGGGTTATAAAGGACTCTAAAAGCCAAACAAAAGATTTTCTATTTAATACTGGAGATGATAAGAAGTCAGGGGAGTTGATTGAATCGGGGTCAGTTGGTCAGACCTGCACTTAGGAAGATTACTTTGACAACTCGGTGGAGAATGGATTGAAGTGGGGAGAGATAATTCAGAATGACCAAGCAGCAGGCTACTCTAACATTCTGGGTGTGAAGTGAAAAGGAGCTGCATCTGGATGGTGGCAGTGTTTGAGGAGAGAAGCTGACATATATTAGACATATTGAGAAGGAAGAATCAATAAGACTTGGCAAATGATTGTATATAGGATGGAGAATTGGAATAGGGAGTCTAAAATGACCCTCGGTAGTGAACCTGGGTGACTAGGAAGATAATGGTATCCTTAAGAGTAATAAGAAAGTTAGGAAGAGGAGAAAGTTTGGGATGGAAGATAGAGATGTCTTGGACATGTTGAATTTAAAAATACCTACCAGACATCCAATTCAGTGTGTCCAATAAGTAATTGGAGATGAAAGACTAGAGGCCAAGAGAGAGGTTAGGACTGGGCCTATAAGCCTGAGAATCATCTGCATAGAAATGATAGTTGAACCCATGAAAGCTAATGAGATAAGTGAGTGAAACAGTATTGAGGGATAAGAGAAGAGGCCTCAGGACAGAGCCTTTTGGAACACCCATGGTTAATGGGCATGACCTAGATGAAAATCTAGCAAAGGAGACTTTGAACAATAGTCAGAAAGGTAAATGGAGACCCAGGATAGAGCAGTGTCACAAAAACTTAGAGCAGCAGTTCTCAACATGTGGGTCGTGACCCCTTTGGGGGTTGAATGTCCCTTTCACAAAAGGAAAACACAGAAAGCACATATTTCTGATGGTCTTAGGAACTGAGACACTGCTCCTCTATCTGTCCCCAGGCAGGTCCACCCACATGCAGATATGCCCACATATGAATATTAAAGGGTCATGGCATTAGGAAGGTTGAGAACCTAGAGGGAAGAGCATCAAAAAGAAGGTGCAAAGATGAAGAAGGATGAGGTTGAGAAAAGGCTATTTGATTTGGCAATTAAGAGGTCATTGGTAACTTTGGAGAGCGCAGTTTTGATTGAATGATGAAAGCCAAACTCCAAAGAGTTAGGAAGAGTGAGAGGAAAGGAAGCAGAGATGTTGATGAGACAGAGACACCTTCTCAAGGAGTTTAGCCACAAAACAGAGAAGAGATATGAGACACCAGCTAGCAGTGGTAGATAGATTGAGGGAGGGGTTTTTGAGTATGGGGAAGACAAGAGCATATTTTTAGACAGTAGAGAAGCAGCCTGCAAACTGGGAGAAGTTTAAGATAAATGTCTCCAGAACCACACTGACCTTCCATTCATTATCACACAATATTCCCATGAATTGACACAAAATTCCAAATATCTCCCTTCTACACTGTGCATAGATTCCCTCATGGCAGTTAATTACAACCCAGAAACCACATTAGCAGCTGCACTTGTGCCATTGGGAATAATCCTCTACCTCCTTCCCCTTCCCCAGCCAACCTTGGGAGGACAGACTGTTCTCCAGGACAGTGACCTGGAACCCTACTCCCTTTACTTTTCATTCATGGAACAGTGAATTATATCAGAGAAGCAGGCCTACAATCAGGATCTCATCACATTATCTTCTGTCTCAAACTCAACCCTCTTCCAGACCTCTCTGTTTCTATCATGGGTACTACCATCCTTCTGGTGACCCAGATTTGCAACTTCAGTGGCAGCCTCAAATGCCTCACTTTCACTCACACCACAAATTCAACCAGTTGCCAAAAAGTTATATCTCCACATCGTTTCTTGCATAAATCCCCTTTTCTCTATTGAAATTGCCACCACCCCCCTTTTCAGTCCTTCATCACCTCTTGCCTGTACTACTACCATGGCATCCCTGTCTCAAGACCCTCCCTACTCCAGTATATCCTTCACTCAGCTGCCAAAATGATTTTCCTAAAGTAAGGTCTATCACCTCTGTCCTCAACAAACTCCAATGGCTCCTATTACCTCTAGGATCAAATATGAACTCCTCTGTTTGGTATTTAAAGCCCTTCACAGCATAGCACCAACCTACACTCTCCTTCTTTCACTCTATAACTATTGCTTTAACTCCTGCTATTCTTCTCACTCATTCAAAAGCACAATTAAACTGTTCAATGAGAAATTAAGATCGGATACCACTCATTAAGGGCAGCTAAATGGCACAGTGGATCGAGTACTATCCACCTGAGTTCAAATCTAACCTCAGATACTTACTAGCTCTGTTACTCTGAGGAAGTCACTTAACCTTGATTGCCTCAGTTTCCTCATCTGTAAAATGAACTGGAGAAGAAAATGACAAACCATTCCAGTAGCTTTACCAAGAAAATTCTAAATGGGCTCAGTGAAGAGTCAGACAAGACTGAAACAACTGAACAACAGTAACAAACAACCACCTGGTAAGCAGAACCATGGAAAGAAAAGGAATTCACTTGAAAACTTTCTGCTGAGTTGAAATCAAAGACAATTCACTTTTGCTTGTTTTTGCATTATATATGGTGAATACACACGGAGAAATATGCCTCCTGCTGAAGAGCTAGAATGTTTCCTGACTGCTGTGACCTATTATTTGATCATTGTATCTTAAATAAATAACAAAGCATCTAAAAAAATTTTACCGGCTTGGCTAGCTACGTTGATCAAATTAACTGAATAATGAACTACTAGCAAAAATTACTATTTATAAGAAATTTCAGGACATACATAAACATTTTTTAAATGAAGTATACACAATAATATTGTTCTCACTAAGAAATGGTATTAATAACAGTTCTTAGGAAGTACAATGTTTTGGTACCATTGTAAATAAAATAATATATTTTAAAATATGTGTTCTATTTTTAGCTCATCCTTTTACATTTCTTTTGGATATATTTTATAATTTACACAATATATTAATAGAGTAGCACATGTTTATACTTTATAAATGAATATACTTATATTGAGGGCATATTATTTTTTAAAAATTTTATTTATAAGATTATGCAATTGAGGGGCAACTAGGTAGCACAGTGAATAGAGCACTGGCCTTGAAGTCAGGAGGATCTGAGCTCAAATCTGGCCTCAGGCACTTTATACTTACTAACTGTGTGGACCTTGGGCATGTCACTTAACTCCAATTGCTTTGCCTTCATCCCTCCAACAAGACCCTCCCCCCAAAAAAGATTTTGTGATTGAACAATCTAAGAGACTATGACTCTAGAGCAGTTATTTCCAAATTTCTTGGAGTTGTGATGTACTGTGTTTTGTGTTTCATGTTTTTTTTATTTTGCATATATTTTATTTATTTTATTTTTTAATTAAATTTTGTTTATTTTTAGTTTACATCATTCATTTCTACAAGATTTTGAGTTACAAATTTTCTCTCCATCTTTCCCCTACCCACCACTCCAAAACGGCGATCCCACTGTATATCCCCTCCCCCAATCTGCTCTCTCCTATATCTTCCCCCATCCCCTCTCCAACTTCCTGGTAGGGCAAGATGGATCTCCACACCCCAGTGCCTGTATATCTTATTTCCAGTTGCATGTAATAATAATAATAATAGTAATAATAACAATTTTTAAAACATTTTATTTTAAAACTGAAATCCAGATGCTTTCCCTTCTTCCCTTGTCACCCACCCTTCCTGGGAAGATAAGCAATTCAACATAGGTTGTACATGTGTAGTTACACAAAACATTTCGATAGTGGATGTGTTGTGAAAGACTGACTATATTTCCCTCCACCCTGTCCTGCCCCCCCGACTTGTTCTATTCTCTACTTTGACCCTGTCCCTTTACAAAAGCGTGTGCTTCTATCTACCCTACCCCCCAACCTGCCCTCCCCTCCGTCATCCTCTCTCTCATCCCCTTCCCTCCTACTCTCCTATAGGCAAGATACCCAATTTAGTGTGTATGTGCTTCCCTCCCTAAGCCAAATTCAGTGAGAGTAAGGTTGACTCATTCCCTTTTGCCTTCCTGTTCTTCTCCTCCATTGTAAGTTATCCCTTGTCTCTTCTATATGAGATAATTTACCCCATTCTGTCTCTCCCCATCTCTCATTATATTCCTCTCTTACCTTTCAATTTCATCTTTTAGATACCATCCTTTCCTATTCAATTGATCCTGTGTCTATGTATAGCTGTACACATATATACACACACTCATATATATATATATTCATAAACACATATACCCTTCTATATAGACACATATATGTATATGTACATATACATTTTTATTCCCTTCAACTATCCTCTTACTGAGGAAAGTTTCATAAGTTACAATTATCGTTTTTTCATGTAGACATGTAAATAATTCAACTTTGATAAGTTCCTTATGATCTCTTTTCCCTGTTTACCTTCTCATGCTTCTCTTGCTTCTTGTATTTGAATGTCAAATTTTCTATTCAACTCTGGTTTTTTCATCAAAAATGCTTGAAAGTCCTCTATTTCATTGAATGACCATATTTTCCCCTGAAACATTATAGTCAGTTTTGCTGGATAGGTGATTCTTGGTTTTAATCCCAGCTCCTTTGATCTCCAGAATATGATATTCCGAGCCCTTCAATCCCTTAATGTAGAAGCTGCTAGATCTTATGTTATCCTGATTGTGTTTCCACAGTATTCAAATTGTTTCTTCTTGGCTGCTTGTTATATTTTCTCCTTAATCTGGGAACTCCAGAACCTGGCTATAATATTCCTAGGAGTTTTCTTTTGGGGATCTTTTTTAAGAGGTGATCAGTGAATTCTTTCAATTTCTATTTTGCCCTCTGGTTCTAAAACATCAGGGAAATTTTCCTTGAGAATTTCTTGAAGGATGATTTCTAGGTTCTTTTTTTTGATGATGGCTTTCAGGTAGCCCAATAATTTTTAAGTTTTCTCACTTGGATCTATTTTCCAGGTCAGCAGTTTTTCCAATGAGATATTTCACATTCCCTTCTGTTTTTTCATTTGTTTAATAGTATCTTGATTTCTCATAAAGTCATTAGCTTCCATTTGCTCCAATCTAATTCTGAAGGATTATTCTCCTCAGTGAGCTTTTGAAATTCCTTTTCTATCTGGCCAATTTGGCTTTTGAAGGCATTCTTCTCCTCATTGGCTTTTTGGGTCTCTTTTGCCATTTGAGTTAGTCTGTTTTTAAGGTGTTATTTTCTTCAGTCAGGTTGTTGACTCTCTTTTCATGATTTTCTTGCATCATTCTCATTTCTCTTCCCAGTTTTTCCTCTAGTTCTCTTACTTGATTTTCAAAATCCTTCTTGAGCTCCAACATGACCTGTAAGCAGTTCATATTTTTCTTGGAAGCTTTTGGTGCAGGAGTTCTGACTTCATTGTCTTCCTCCCATTCCGTGCTTTGATCCTTTTTGTCCAAAAAAAGGAATCAAAAGTTGGATTGCTGTGCTTGCGTTGCTTCCTTTGCGTGCTCATGTTGCCACTTGATTACTTGACTTTCAAGCTCTTTGCCACAGTAGAACTCTGCTTTCAGAGGGGAGAGCTTTGTCCCAAATTGCTGGGGTTTTAACAGCTGCTGGGGCTGTTATTTGGGTGCCCTCTTTGCAGCCCCCACAAGCTCTGGCTCACTGGCCACATACCTCAAGACTACCACCCAAGACTGCAATCCAGATCCAGGCAACTTAAAGCAGCTTAAAGCCTGTGAATGGTTACTTGGCCCCTCTATGATCTGCAGGCCAGGAGCTGTGCGCCAGCCACATGGAGATGGCTGCATGGTTGCCATGCCTCCGCTGCTTCTGACTCTGGGGGCAGAGGCTGGACCACACCTCCATCCTCCTGGTTCCAACAGAGTTCTACAGTGACCTTTTACTTTGTCTTTGGCATTTATGGGTTGATAATTCTGGAAATTGCCACAGCTGCTGGTGCTTCACTCTCCCAAAGTCCACTGCAGCCACTGGTTGGGCTACCCTGGGGCTAAAACCATGGGCTCACACGGGACTGTGCTTTACTCCCAGTGCACTGAGATGGACCCTTCTTGTCCACCTGCCAGACTGCCTTCAGCAGATGTGTTTCTGTCTGTCACTTTGTGGGTTCTGTAGCTCTAAAATTTGTTTAGAGTCATATTTTATAGGTATTTGAGGTAGTTATGGGGGGAGCTATGGAGTTTTCCTGCTTCTATGCTGCCTTCTTGACTCTGCCCCCTCTATATATCTATCCTGCATTTTTTTTCTCTGTAATCCATAGTCTCTGGGGCTCATGGAAACTTCACTTAGACTAAGAGGTTGTATCTGTCAACAAGCAATCACAATGTCACAAGACTTATGTGAAAACCAGGTTTATTATAAGAGAAATGAATATGCAAGTGGAACCCAAATGGTTCCCAGTCTTTATTGAAGTTTGCATTTTTATATAGGAGGACAAAAGGAAGAAGGGGTACTAGGAAGGGGTGTGACATAGGAGAGGGAATGATGCAGCAAAGGTGGGAAAAAGACAAGATCACTCCCTGTGTGGAGAACAAGGTGATGGCAAAAGCCTCATTCTTTTTACTTAGAAACTGCTAGACTATAGGGACACCTTAATAGCCCTAGTATATCCTGAGAACGCCAACACTACTTTTCCTTTTAGGATTCTAGGGGAAACTATGAGGATCTGGATTTTTTTTTATTATTCATAAGCTCCCACCGTCTGATATTTCTTCTCCAATATTAATCAGCAGTTTATCTTTTCCCCCATATTATTTAACAGATTAATATCAATTAACTTCTGTAAAGGGTTATTTACTGAAAAGTTATATGAAGAGCCTCTCAAACTGGGAACACACTCCCTCTACTTTCTTTGTCCCTAAGGGAATTAGATTCACATAGGGTATGGTGACTATTAAATATTCCCACCATCAAGTTTAGTTTTGAGAGGGGCATGATAAAAGGGTGTCGATCCCTTGTTTATAGAATTTCTTGTCTTTGGTGCTGGGTCAATTCACTGCTAGGCTAGGTCAAACAGGTCTTCTTTTGAGCTGACTTCTCACCAGGCTTAGCTGCTGCTATGAACTCCAAATACTGAACCTCGTGTGGCTTTTCAAAGATCTTATGGTTATATGTTGTCTTCTGTTGTTGTTTTTTGGAGGGAGGAGGCAAGGCAATTGGGGTTAAGTGACTTGCCCAAGGTCACACAGCTAGTAAGCATGTCAAGTGTCTGAGAACGGATTTGAACTCAGGTTCTCCTGACTCTATTCACTGCCCACCTAGCTGCCCCAAGCTCCTACAGTTATAATCTAGTCTGTTCTACTTCCAATATTCATTCACCTAAGATGAGGAAAGAATAGAGGCATTCCAAAGTAACAGAAGTAACGCCATGACTTTAAGGCCACGTGGTGCCTGAGTGTGAGGAGGAGGCTGCTACCTCTCCCTCTACCTGAAGGTGACTAAAAAAGGCACCGAGGAGGGTTCGATTTCTTTGAGCTTTCTGTATTCACACTTGGTTTCAGCTCAGCAGTCGGTGGAAAGGCTTAGTATCGCCATATTGTTCCTTGTGATTGCTCGGCCGTTCTAGTTATATCTGACTCTTCCTGACTGTTTGTGGTCTGCTTGGCAGAGATACTGGACTGGTTTCCATTTCCTTCTCCAGCTCATTTTACAGACGAGAGAATTGAGACAAACAGGATTAAGTGACTTGTTCAGGGTCCTACAGTTAGTGTCTGTGATCAGATTTGAACTCACGAGGATGAGTCTTCCTGACTTCAGGCCTGGCACTCTTATCTGCTATACCACCTAGGTGCTTGTATAGCATCACCATGCAGTAAGCTAATGAGAAGCAGGCAGGCAATGCCTGTACATGCTCTAAAGTGGGGTGGAGGAAGGATCTTCCCATTAAGTTTACTCCAAAGCAGGCTTACCACAACAACCTTCCAAAATGGGAGCACAGTGTCCCTGAGGAAAGGAGATTCACACATAGAATGATGATTATTAAACATCCCTACCACCACCACCAAGTTTGGTTTTAGGATTTCACAGACAATGGATGTTGTTTCCTTGTTTGCAAGATATGTTACAATCTTGGTATTGGATTGGGTCAAGCAGGTTATTCCTTTGGGCTGATTTCTTTATGTGCTCAGCTAGTACAGCTACCAATGGACTTTGCTATAGACATCAATTGCTAGACAGCCAGTGGCTACAAATCTTCCATGTGGTAGATTTCAACAGGCAGAGAATATCATGTTTGCTCTAAAACTGGGCCCTTATTGGTCAGTATTTCAATGACATATTTTTTGGTAAGACACAAATGCGCATCTTTTCTTCTGGGAGGCAACATGGTGTGATAAAAAGAACACTCAGCATTCATCTCGGGGACCTGGGTTCAGCTCTCCACTCTCCTAATTATTATAACTTGACCAAAATTTTTGTTTTGGGGGTAATAATACCTGTACAACCTCCTATTGAATTGTTTTGTGGGATAAGTACTTTGCAAACCTTAAAGCCCTATAAAAAAAGTGGAGTTATCATTTTGCTACATGGTTATTTAGTATCTATGCCTATTTTGAATTTATTGATTTAAACCTAATTTATTTTGAGAATTCTGTCCACTTCCCAAGAGATAAATTGGGTATACTTTTGGAGAGTGTTAAAGAACTCTGGTAAAGGATCGTAGAAGTGCAGTATGTAGGGCCTGTTGTTGCTTCCTAGAGACCAGGTTAGTGCAAGTCCAAAGACACTTAGAGGAATTTGACTTTCCTGAACTGTACTCCTTTCCCTGACTGGGAATATATGTGATTTTATTCCCATTCATCATTTTGCCAGTTAGTTTCTCCCTTTGACCTGGTCCTGCTGGTCTCCTAGGCCAGATTTGTCTCCTAAACCAAAGAGATTTTACCCTGTAGTCCAGAGGTTCTCAACCTGTGGGTCGCGACCCCTTTTGAATGACCCTATCACAGGGGTCACCTAAGACCATCAGAAAACACATATTTCCAATGGTCTTAGGAACCAAGACACTGCTCCTTTATCCGTCTCCAGGTGGGTCTGCCCACATGCAGATAAGGCCACATACAAGTATTAAAGGGTCACGGCATTAGGAAGATTGACAACCACTGCTGTAGACAATTCTAAGATGGTTGTTGTTATTTAGTCATTTTCAGTTGTGTCTCACTCTTTGTGACCCCATTTGTGGTTTTCTTGGCGAAGATAATTGAGAAGTTTGCCATTTCCTTCTCTAGCTCATTTTACAGATGAGGAAACTGAGGCAAACAGGGTAAAGTGATTGATTTGTCCAGGTTCACAGAGATGAGTCTTCCTGACTTCTGGCCCAGTACTCTAGCCACTGTACCACCTCGCTGCCCAGTGACTTAGTTATCAAACCACACATGATAAAATGCCCACCTTTTACTACAAGTCAAGTGACTTCCTAAGTTGTCTCCCATTGTATTGATTTGGAGGACAGGTGAGTTACTAATCCTGTAAAATCTTCAGAGTCCCTTAGACGAGGCCCAGGATAGTAACCTGACTTCATATCTGGGACTTAGATGAGGATGCCATAATCCCATCAAGTTTCACCCAAAAAGTTATTGAGACTATAATAATAGTCATCTTTAGGTAGAATTTTGAGATTTATAGAGTGCTATCATCACCATTCATTGACATAGGTGGTTCTAGTTGCAGAAGAGGAAACCAAAACCCAAAGCTAGGAAATGACTGGCCCAGGATCACATAGCTCGTAACTCAAAGTTCCTAGATTCCAAGACCAGTGCTTTTATCACCACAGTGGAGCTGCCTCTCCAAAAGTAACTACAAATAGAAAACAGTCTAGACGATTCTAAGAGAAACTACTACAAATCTCCTATATCCCTCCCCAAAGATTTAATAAGACTCTGTTTCCTAATAGTGACTGAGTGGAGATTAAGTCTACAGCAGAGATTTTTTTTTTGTGCTTTTTTTTTTTTGGAGGGCAGTTGGGGTTAAGTGACTTGCCCAAGGTCACATGGCTAAATTTTTGTGTTAAGTGTCTGAGGCCGGATTTGAACTCAGGTCCTCCTGACTCCAGGGCCTGTGCTCTAGTCACTGCGCCACTTAGCCGCCCCCCCTTACAGCAGAGATTTTTAACCTTTTTTAAATACCATGGACTCCTTTGATA
>CM053593.1:184518018-184532392 GCA_028646575.1 Pseudocheirus occidentalis
CTGCGCTGCCTGTAGTGCTTTCTGTCTTGTGGAGAGTTTTGGAGCTTGAAAATCTGTTTAGCGTCCCATTTTCTGAGTTTTTCAGCGTGTTTGTGTGGGAGCTGTGGTGCTTTGCTGCTTCTACACCGCCATCTTGGCTCCGCCCCGGCTTTATATTTATATTAAAATAGGCATTTGACATTTGGCATCCCCTTTGATATTTCCCTTACCATTAATAAGCTTGTTTTGCATATGAAGCAATTAAGCCTCAAAGAGGTTCAATGAGTTACCCAAGGTCATTTGCCCAAGTGTGTGGGGCATTGGAAGCACAGCACGGAGTAGTGGACAGAAGCCTGGCCTTCAGATCTGAATTGAGGAGCAGCCCCTGACATGTTACCTTTATAATCAGGAACAAGTCAATTCACCTTTTAGTGCTCCCAGTCTAATCTTTAAAACCATAAATTAGGGATGAGTTACAATCTACCTTGGTGGAGTTTCCACAGTAGGAATTCTACACTTATGAAATCACAGGTCCAAATCATAAAATAAATTTCAGATATTACTTGTGAATACACAACACTAATTCTTTATTGGGGCAGCTCCCTATGCTCTGAGCCCAGTTCTGAGACTGAGTCGTTTTCTTAGCTGAGTGGATTAGATAAGATGATCTCTAATATTCCTCAAGAATAAGAAATGTTTTGCACTAAGATCCATTTTTATATATAGGAGCCTGGCATATTGGAGACCTTTCCTTTGTCCACCTTGTGCTCTGAGCAGCGTTCTACCTCTCTTCGAAAGGGAAGCCCCTGGCCTGAAGTTAGAGGAAAAGCCCAAAGGGGATTCAGAGGAGACATGGAAACCTCCAAAGGAAAGAGAAACCTCCTTCCATTGCTAGCAATAGTTACCACCCACAGCCTCTCTTGGGTTTTTGAGAAGAGTGGGGGCTGAGGGTTGTTAGTAGAAAGATTTTTCCAGGTTACAGTTTTCATTTTAGTGCATCAGATGTTGGCATGTGTGCCTATAGTGTTTGGGGATTTTTTTGGAGGGGTGGGAGTGGGGAAGGGGTAGGCCTAGCCTGAAAATTTATCTCCCAATTCCCTTGTTGTTTGATTTGAATTAAGCAAGGGGACCCAAAGAATGAACATCCATCCAGATCAGGTCATCTTGAAGGAAATGAGCATGAGGACACCACTTAGTACTTCGTAAATCCTACATGCCTCACCATTCTTTACTCACCCCTCCAGCCCACCCCCTCAACACATACAATAGACACTGTGAAAGCCACACACTTCCCCATAGCAGCCCTCATCCCTGACTCCTCAAGAGATCCATTGCCCTTTTCCTTTCCAGAAGACAGACCGTCAACCTAGCCTAGGTAGATTGAGTTGAAAGAATTTAGACATCCCACTTTCATGTTCTCTCTGCCTTGTTTGGAGAAAGTATCAAATCACCCTTCCCCCTCAATCTCATCCTCAGAAGAAGAGAGTCACGGCCTTGAATCTAAGCAGCATAAGAGAACAAGGTTCATGTTCTAACATAAAGCTTGAGCCAAGAAGTACTTGGCTGGCCCTGGACATTCTTGTTTGGGTCAGCAAAAGGAGTGTCAACTGGGGAAAGTGAGGAAACTGGGAATGGAAATCCCATTAGTGCATAATGGTGCACTAATAACAATGCAAGGCACGTTCAAAGGATACATTCAATTAAAAACTGAGGTGTTTGGTTTTTTTTTTTTTCAGTTTAGCTTCAGTCATAATATGTCATTTTCTCTGACCAGTGTCTATTGCTCTTCCTTGACCTTCTTCCTCTATGATGGGTTCCTTTTCCCATTCTTCACTGAGAAAGCTGATGGGAAAGAAGGAAAGAGAAAGAGAGGATAGGCATTTGGTGATATAGTGACAGAGGCAGGGAGGTTGGAGGAGGGACAGGTGGCCCATCCTTCATTATATGTAGAAATAATTACACATGAGGTGTAATGTTGTTTTTTGATAAATGAAAGTGTCACGGTGGTAAATCATATTTTTATTTACTTCAAAGTTGTGTTTTCATTGATGCTTGTTAAATGCTATGATATTTAATTTTCCTGGATCCAGACAGTATTTCAAAATCATCATAAAATTAATACTACACCAGTTTGTTTATACTCATCTTTTTTCAAGCTCAAAAACTTTTATGAGGAGCCAATGACCATGCTGGTTTAATTGGCTTCAAGTTTATAACTAACTTCTATGAGCTCTTCTCTATCTCTTATCTCCTCTCTTCCCGCTTTCTTACCTCTGTGGATTCTCTCTATATCTCTGTCTTTCTCTCTCCTCTGTTTCTCTGTCTCTCTCTCTTTCTCTTCCTCTCTACCCTTCCCTATTCCTTGCTCTATCTCCCTCTCCTTCTTCCATCCCTCCTTCTCTCCCTTCCTTCCTGAATAGAGAAGAAACAGAAAAAGAGGCTCAATTCTCTGAAACTGCCTTGAGTTTTAGAGCAAGTGAGCAGTCATGCCCCCGAGACTTTGGAACCCTGCAGAAAATACTATGGCTTCAGTCTGTCCAGCTCTTATTGACTGTGTGACCCAAATCCATCATGGATTATCTCTAAGGCTTAAATTTTACCCAAATATAAAATAGGAGGAACTATCTGAGACTCTTGGAAATCATAGAATCAGAGTTAAATGGCCCCTCCGAAGCCAATCCCCTCTAATCCAACCCCTTTCTTTTACAAATTAGGAAACTGAAGTTCAGGTTCATTGACTTGCCCAACATTATGTAGTTATTCTTTCCATATCATGAAGGACTCATGGAGTATAGCCCACATTTTTCTTAGGTAGGAGGGGAACAGTAGGAATTATCAGCAGATTCCATCTTCACACCACCCCTTGACCCTGTCCCAGATATCCCTTCTCATAAATCTCCTTATGGGAGCCAATGGTTACCCATACGATATTCCCTATGTGGTGTCTATGTCTACTCCTGCACCTCTCCTGCAGCTGTTATCTACTTCAAGATCAGATCTAGAGGGATGGGAACCTTTTCTTCAGTTAAAGAGGACAGAGGGACATTCTCTAGATGAGAAAACTCCCTGTTCCTAATGTGTGGGACAAATGACAAAGGTTAGAAGAGGTGATTAGGTTCTCTTACTCATTCCCTAATATTTATCAGCTAATGGTCTATTAGACCATTAGTCTATTAGAACTATTTTAATTTTTTAATATTCATTTGTTGAGTGTTCCAAATTCTTGCCCTTCCCCCCGCCCACTCGAAGACAAGCAATATATCTGCTATATATGTGAAGTAATACAAAACATATTTACTATATTGCCAGAAAAGGCAAGAAAAATAAAGTAAAAATTTTGCTTCAATCTGTACTCAGAGTTCATTAGCACACTCTCTGGAGATAGAGAGTTTTTCATTATGATCCTTGGATATGTCATAGATGGGGCAGCTAGGTGGTGCAATGGATAGGGCACCAGCCCTGGAGTCAGGAGGACCTGAGTTTAAATCCAGTCTCAGACACTTGACACCTACTAGCTGTGTGACCCTGGGCAAGTCACTTAACCCCAATTGCCTCACCAAAAAAAAAGGGAAATGTCATAGATCATTTTATTAATCAGTGTAACTAAGTCTTTCACAGTTGATCATCATAAAATATTGCTGTTACTTTGTACAGTGTCCTCCTGGTTCTTCCCACTTCATTTTGCATCAGGTCATATAAGTCTTCCTGTGTTTTTCTGAGCCCATCCCCATTGTCATTTCTCATAACACAATAGTATTCCTTTACAATTAAATACAAGTAGTTCAACCATTCCCCATCTGTTGGGCATCTCCTCAGTTTCTGATTCTTTGTCACCATAAAGAGTTACTACAAATATTTTTGTATCTATTCGCTCTTTGCCTTTTTCTTTGATCTCTATGGGATACAGACCTAATGGTGGCATTGCAAGATCAAAGGATATACACAGTTTTATAACCCACATAGTTCTAAATTGCTCTCCAGAATGGTTAGACCAATTCACAACTCCACCAACAGTACATTCATGTCCCTATTTTTCCACAAGTCCTCCAACATTAAACATTTTCCTTTTCTGTCATATTAGTCAATCTGATAAGTACCTTGTAACTGTTTTCATTTGAATTTTTCATATGACTGTTGATAGCTTTGGTTCTTCTTCTGAAAACCACCTGTTCATATCCTTTGATTATCAATTGGGGAATGACTATTATTTTTATAAATTTGACTCAGTTCCCCATATATTTGGGAAGTGAGGCATTTATCAAAGAAATTTGCTATAAAATTTTTTCCAAATTTTCTGCTTTCTTTCTAATTTTGACTACTTTGTTTTTGTTTGTGCATAACCTTTTTAATTTCGTGTAATCAGAATCATCCACTTTATCTCCCATGAAACTCTCTATCTCTTATTTGGTCATAAATCTCCCTTATTCATAGATCTGAGACATAATTTTTTTCTATGCTTCACTAATTTGGTTATGCTATCACCCTTTATGTCTAAATCATATACACATTTGACCTTATCTTGATATGTGAGATGTTGATCTATGCCTAACTGCTTTATAGCTTTCCTAGCAATTTTTTCAAATAGTGATTTCTTGCCCCCAATGCTTGAATCTTTGGGCTTCTCAAACGCAGGATTACTATGGTCACTTACAGCGCTACTGCATATTATATCCCTGATCTATTCAATTGACTAACATTCTATTTCATAGCCAATGTCAAATTACTTTGATGATTACTGCTTTATAATATAGTTTGAAATCTGGTACTGCAAGGCTACCTTCCTTCGCATTTTTTAATATTCTTGACACTTTGTTCTTCCAGATGAATTTTGTTATTTTTCCTAACTCTCTAAAATAATTCTCTAGTAGTTTGATTGGTATGGCACTGAATAAGTAAATTAAGTTAGGTAGAAATGGCATTGTTATTATATTGGCTTGGCCTACCCATGAGCAATGAATATTTCTCCAATTATTAGTAGTGTCTTTATTTGTATGAAAAGTGTTTTGTAATTGTGTTCATATAGTTCCTAAATAGGTAGATGGTAATCATTACTTCTATGTCAATGAAAGATGAAAGCAAAAACCAAAATATAAGTCATATATATTCCAGTGAGATTTGGTAAAATATGTGAATTATTACAGAGATAAATTACAGTTGGCCAAATCTTGGATGTAAAGCAAGTGATGGGAATGCAAATGCTGCCCATGGCCCTCACTGGTACTTCAGATGAAGTAAACACTCCTCCAGGCCTGAGGAGTTTCCTCTAGTTTTGCAACAACCTTCCCCAAGGCAATATAAAGCGCCAGTATCTGCGTGAGGATCAGAGTCTTGGGCAGCAGTGAAATCTGAGCCTGTCGTTCCTGCTTATATAGTAAGAAAGCTCTTCTTGTGGCATCAGACCTTATCAGTAAAGTTCCCATTCTTCAGATTTTTTTTAGATTTCTTAAATTCATAAGAGCACTTATTGGACGAGTATGTCATGCCTAAATTTCATGGATAATTTTTTTTCCCTGAGTCATAATTTGCCAGAGCACACTAGCCTAGCTTCCAGATAGTCTTTTTCATGTTCATGATGCATCTTTAATCTTAGTATATGTTCAAGAGTCTCTACAGCCTTGTTTCCTAATGTCTGGGTGACAACTATGATAGACTGGTTCTCATATTTAACGCAAAGATGATATACAGTTGTAGACACTGAGATTATCTCAGCATAAGTCATCTGTTTAGCGTGGGTTCAAATAAATATCCTAAGAATGATCTTGACAGAAGCTCCTGTTAACTTTGAGTAGAAAAAAAGAGGGAAAAACATTTTTCATAAATTGGAAGAAAAGAAAAAAAAATACCTTATACTTTTGGCAAGTAAATTTACAAGGCCTCAAGCAAGCTGTGCTTCAGAGGTCCATTAATTCTTAACATGCAAGTTAAAAATGAATGTAATCAACCATATTTAATATAAAAATTTTTTATACTTAAGAAAGTAGTTTCCCAAAATGGGAAAATTGACCCAAATTGACTTGTGGGTCCAGTAGTCAATAAATAATAAGGAAGAGGAAGAGAAGAACTGGCTCCATTCTTGTTGTTCAGTCATTTCAGTCACGTCCAACTCTTCATGGCCCCATTTTAAGTTTTCTTGGCAAAGATAGTAGAGTGGTTTGCCATTTCCTTTTCCAGCTCATTTTACAGATGAGGGAACTGAGGCAAACAGGATTAAGTGACTTGTCCAGTGTCTGAGACTAGACTTAAACTTAGGTCTTCTTGACTCCAGGCTCTATCCCCTGCACCACCTATTCTCAAATGAATTTGCGATTTCATGATTTTGGAGCACCCTCCATTGATTCTTATCACATTCATTTTTGCCCATCCTGAGCAACTTTCATCTATGTCCTCCCAAGAGTTTACCACCAAGAGTCCGCCTCATTGGATCACATTCTTAACTTTCTCCCAACATCACAAGGGTATCAATGAAGCACTCTTGCCTGTCCATTTGTCATCCCTTGCCCTTGCTATGTGACCAGCCAGGCTTCCTTTCTGCCACATAGTTCTTTGATGATATCATTAATTCATTGATTCTTTGGGGTCCCTTGTTGGTTGTATCTTGTAGCCTGCTAGCCCTCACTTTGCCCTCTGTGTGATCCTCATCTTTAGTTCTTTAGAAGCAGAGGCATTCCCGGTCTCACTATTTTATAGTAATGCCTGTAAAATGTTAGTATTAAAAAGATGGATCTTTGCTACTAGAGAAAGCTTGATCAGTAAAAGTCCTTTGTAATTTTCTGAAAATAAGTCAACCTGCTTTCCTCTTTTTAACTCTTAGACCTTAGAGAACTTAGTAATAGAACTTAGAAATAATTTCATTGTCCATCTGGATGGTCTATCCCAAACATAGCTACTATTGGGCAAACTATATAGAGTTTCCATTCAAGTAAATATTGAATTTCAAACACTCTACTTTCTTCATCCATTTGGTCTTTCCTGTGTAGATGGACATGCTATACTCCTTTGAATGATCAGAGATCTCTTCCAGGAGACTCTGCAATGTTCTGAAGCCTGATCCTATCAAAAAGAGCCATCTAAAAATGTTTGTCATCCATAGGGAACTTCTCATCTTCTCCTCTATCCCAGTGGCAAATAATTTTGGCAAGCATTCATCTCTCTGTCTTATGCTTTGCCTGCTATTTATTACCAGTAGATTATTTCTTATTATATCTTCCAAGGAATCTTGAATGTCTTTGACATAGGAACAAGAGACATTTTGTTACAAAAGAGCCTACCAGACTGTGTTTTGTTCTGCTGTATCAAATGCTAAAATAAATAATAATAGTAACAATTTTCAATAAGTTATTAAATAGTAAACATGTGGGCCACTGTTGAATATCATTTACAAAAGCTCGCTTGTTCTCTGCTAAAACCCTCACCAAAGATTCCCTCAATTCATGCACAAATGACCCTCAAAAGATTGTGTATAGGTGGGAGAGCAGACATATAAGTCAATAGTTATTGATATTTTCTCAGTCATTTTTTATTTTAAATCATTAAGGTCTGACAGGTATCATAGGATCATGGATTTTAAGCTCCAGGGAACTTTAGAGAGTTATACCAGCCTCTGCTGTGGTTAGCATTTCTCAGATTTTCCACAGGGGTTGGGGAGAGGAGAGGGAACATGAGCAGATAGGACTTCACTTAAAAATCATCACAAATACAAAATAAGGGAAATGTGGCAATGTGAGTGACAAAAATTACGGGGGTTTTGGTGGAATTCAAGGTCACTATGAAGCAATAATGTGATATATCAGCCCCCCAAAAGTAAATGCTATCTAAGGTCACACCAACAGAGGCCGATCCCCTGTGTTCCTCTACCCCAGGTCAGAACACAGCCATAGTATTATAGCTGGTTGCTGCTTCCACATTTTAGAAAGGACATTGATAATCTGGAGAGCATCCAAAGGAGGGTGAACAAGGTGAACAAGCCTCAAGGTCATGCCATATGGGGATTCATTGAAGGAATTAAGGAGGTTTAGCTTTGAGAAAAGAAAACTTAGGAGGACACGATAGCTGTCTCAAAGTATTTGAAAGGCTGTCATGTGGAAGAAAGATTAAGACTTGTCCTGATTGGCCCCAAAAGACCAAACTAGGAGTAACAGATCAAAGTTGAAATGAGGTAAATTTAGGCTTGTTATAAGTTAAAACTTTCTAATAACTAGAGCTATTCAAAAGTAGTGCCAGCTGCTTTGGGAGATAGTGGGTTCTCTCTCACTACAGCTCTTAAAGCAAAAGCTGGAACACCGTTATGTTGTAACAAGGGGTTGTTTTGGTATAGGTTGGGCAAAATGGTCTCTGAAATCCTTTCCAGTGCTAGAATTCTTTGATTATCCCCATTTTACAGATAAGAGCTTAAGTGACTTCACCATACCTAATAAGCATCAGAACTGGGATGTGAACTCATATCTTCTGACTCTAGTTCTTGTGCTCTTTCTTCTATACCACAGATGCATCTCTACTACACGTGAGACACTGTGCTAAGTGCTAAGGATACAAAAATGAACAATGACATACTCCTCAAGGAGTTTGGAATCTAGAAAAGCAGTATAGTGGATCAGAAGATCTAGGTTGGATCCAAGCATATATTTATGAAGCCCCTACTATGTGCGAGGCATGCCAGTACAAAGAATATAACAATTCCTACTCTTATGGAGTAGACATTCTAATGGAGAAAATAAGTACCAAGTATATGCAGAATAAATATGAAATGGCAAATGGAAGGTAGTTAAGGAGGGAAGACATTAGTACCTGGGGGGATGGGGAAAAGGTTTCATGTAGAAGGTGGTGATTAAACCACATCTTGAAGGGAAAGAGATTCTGTGACGTGCAGATGCGAAGAGAATGCATGGGATAGAGTCAGTATGAAGGCACGAAGATAAGAGGTAGTGAGCATATGGAGGCAACAGAAAGTAGATCAGAGTAGTTGGACTATAGAATGTAGGAGGGGAAGTATGGACAGTGAGGCTGAAAGAAAGGTGGAAGCTAGGTGACAAAGGGCTTTAATAGCTGATTAGAGGAGACTGTTATCCTAGAAGCTATAAGGAACCACTGGAATTGACTGAGTAAGGGAGTGACATGGTCAGATCTGTGCTTAAAGCTTTGTGTAGAATAGACTGGAGTAGAGTGAAACCTGAGTCAGGGAAACCAATTAGGGGGCTCTCACAATAATCTAGGTGAGGGGTGATCAGGACCTGATATAAAGTGGTAGCCATGCAAGGAGAAAGAAGTGTTGGAGATGTTGAGGTATGTTTTGGGGTGAGATTAAGCCATAGTTAAAAAATCGAGGAAGGAGAATGAGACAAAATGAAGAATCCAGTATAATGCCAAGGTGACTAACCTAGGAGACTGGAAGAACAATAACGGTACCTTCTACAAAAGCAGGGAAATTTGGAATAGGGGTGAATTTAGAAGAAAAGATGAGCTGTTTTGAACATACTAATTTTGAGAGGACTCCAGAACATCCAGTTTGAAATGTCCAATAGGCAGTTAGTCATATAGGATTGGCTGGATCTATATATCTGTGACTCATCTGCATAGAGGTGATAATTAAACTCATAAAAACTGATGAGGTCACAAAGAGAGGATTTATAGAGAGAAGAGAGCCTAGGGCAGAATCTTTGGGAATACCCACAGTTAGGGGATGTGATACAGATGATCCAGCAAATGAAATTTTAAAAAGAGTCCTCAGAAAGATAGGTAATCCAAGAGAGAGTGTAACCAAGAAAACCTAGAAAAGAGAGAATATTGAGGAGGAGAAGGTGATCAACAGTGTTTAATCATGTAGAAACAAGGCCATCAGAACTATCAATTAAGAGATCACTGGTAACTTTGGAGGGAGCAGTGGAAAGTAGAGAAAGCAGAAGCAATGAATTCAGGATACTTTTTTCCTATAGTTTGGATGAAAAACGAAAGATCTGGTTTTAGTGGATGGTGGGGTCTAGTGAAGGGTTTTGTTTTTGTTTTTAAAATCAAGGAGACCTGGAAATTTTTTTTAGAACAGTAGGGATGATATCAGAAGAAAGGGAGAGTTGGAGATTATAAAGAGAGAAGGGAGATGATTGAGGTGGCAATATGGTGGAGAAAGTAAAAGGGAGTGGGATTAAGTGTATGCGTAGAAGTATTGGCCATTCCCAAGAGAAGGGCCATCTCATCAACAGAGCCTCAGAAAAAGGGGGAGACAGTGAAGGATGATGTCAAGGGGTTAAAGAGAAAATGAGAAGAGGGAGATTTGAGGTGAATGAACCAGAAAGAGGGCAGCAAATCAGCTGTTCCACACATGACCATAACGTTTTCCTAGTATAGCCTTAACCTTGAGGCTAGTCAGTGCATAGTAGACAGGATGATGTAAACAAAAGAATGGATTATATTTACCAAAGATGGATTTGGTACTGATGTGGTTAACTGTCTTCTGGTCTGAAATTTCCTAAATAATTCCTATTCTTTGCCGGTCCTCCGGCAAATTGCTTTTTGCATATCCTCTGGTGTGTTTTTTCCTTTGGAGTAAAGGGAGGGTCTATCTGTATACATATGTCTGCAATTCACATTCTTGTAGCACTAAATTGTGAGGGTACATTGTGTAAATGCCTGTATGAATATGTATACCTGAATGCTCAGGGAACAAAAGTATGTATCAATTGTGCAAATGCCTTGTGTGTGAGTGTGCATATGTCTACACAAGAATATTCATTCTTATGGCTCTATGGTGAGCTTGTGTTTGTGTGTGTGTGCACATGCGCATGTGTGTGCATGATTTTTAAAGAAGAAAATGTTTTAAAATGGAGTTGTCAGCCGGGAGTTGACAGGCACAATCAGCAAAGTGCAGTGTCGGCAAGAACTGCCCGGCTCACTCAATTACTCCAGAGGAAATGGCCCCCGATTTGTGCTGAGGAGGCAGAGTGTGGCTGGAATAAAGCAAGTGGAGCAAACCAAAAAACTTCATTAATTAAAGGAACTCATTAATGAGGGACATTTAATCAACTAAAGATTATATCCATGTTCACATCTGAAATGAACTAGGCACGGAAAGGGGAGAGAAAAATCATCCCTCTCCCCCACCTTTCCATGGTTTCCATAGAGTCAGATAAGGTACTGGGGTAGGTGAAGTGAACCTTGATCTTAGCTAAAGGGATAATTAGATCATAGATTTAAACATGGAAGGCACCTTAAAGATAGTCTTATCTAGCCCCCTTGTTTTGTAGTTAACACGCCCTCTGGGAGTTATTCCCTTGACACAGGTTCTCAGTGGGTCCCCAGAGCGAGTGCTTCTTCTACCTCAGGGTTCAAGGCTATTCTTTTGGTCTTGACTTCTAAAACTATTAAATTACAAGCCCCCACTAGTATATCTGTCTTTAGTAGTCAGCCAGTAGATACAAATAACTTAAAGCAAACATGATTACTGAGATGGCAGGAGAACAGTAACTATACAACATCCCCCACCCAAACCTTAAGTATATCATCCCACAAACACACCGTGTAGTGGGGAAGGTGGGCACAAACTTAGAGAATAAACCTCAGTCTTTTACTCAATCAACACTCCCACCATCTGTAGTTATTCACAAGGTGCTGAACAGAACTAGAGAAAATGTAAAAGCTGTGCTCACTAGATCTCTTAAAGATATGTTATATAATCTCAACTGGGTCATTACTGTAGCAAGATAATCCTTTTACACATCCTTAATCAATTGTGTATCCCACTCACCGCATCCAAACTTTTTCATTCTCTCTCAAGCCTGCCTCTCATGACACCCTTTCCTCCCACGTTCTCAGTTGAGATCTTGACTCATACTTCCCCCACCAAAAAAATGAGGCCATTCACTTCTCCACTGTTCTTCATCTCACAACACCCCACTATATAATCTTCCCCTGGTGTTTCCTCCTTCACCCTGGTCTCACATAAAGAGGCGGTCTTCCTCACCTTCTTCATGTACCCTTGATCTTATGTCCCACCTCATCTTTTTCAAAAGATTGCCCCAGGGTGGAGTCAGTATGGCAGCATAGAAGCAGGAAAATTCTGTGGCTTCCCCCATAACCACCTCAAATACCTATAAAATATGACTCTAAACAAATTTTAGAACTACAGAACTGAGGTGGCTAGGTGGTGCAGTGAATAGAGCACCGGTCCTGGAGTCAGGAGGACCTGAGTTCAAATCTGACCTCAGACACAACACAGAAAACTAGCCATGTGACCTTAGGCAAGTCACTTAACCCCAATTGCCCTCAAAAAAAAAGAACTACAGAACGCACAAAGTGACAGAGAAAAACAAATCACCTTCTGAAGGCAGCCTGGCAGGCTAGCAGGAAGGGTCCATCACAGCACGCTGGCAGCAGATCCCAACCCTGCATGAGTCCAAGGTTTTAGCCCCAGGGCAGCCCTGACCAGCCACAGCTGGAGCATTTGAGAGAGTGGCAGTTTTCAGAATTATCAACCCATAAATGCCAAAGACAAAGTGAAAGATCACGTGGCTGCTTCAGAGCTGCCGGGCTACAGATCATTGGGGGGAAGCAACCATTCAGAGGTTAAGCATTCTTGCCCTGCCTCAATCTGGATCTCAGCCTTGGGTGGTGGTCCTGAGGTGTGTGACCAGTGAGCCAAAGCTGGTGGGGGCTGTAGAGACAGTGCCCTCCTAATAGCTCTGGCAGCTGTGAAAACTCCAGTGATTTGGGACAAAGCTCTCCCCTCAGGAAGCAGAATTCTACCATGGCAAAGAGTTCAAAAGTCAAGTAACCGAGTGACAACATAAGCAAGCAAAGGAAGCAAAGCAAGCACAGCTATCCAACTTTTGATTCCTTTTTTGGGGGACAAAAAGGATCAAAGCATGGAATGGGAGGAAGACAATGAAGTCAGAACTCCTGCTCCAAAAGCTTCCAAGAAAAATATGAACTGCTTACAGGCCATGGAGGAGTTCAAGAAGGATTTTGAAAATCAAGTAAGAGAAGTGGAAGAAAAATTGGGAAGAGAAATGAGAATGATGCAAGGAAATCATGAAAAGAGAGTCAACAACCTGACTGAAGAAAATAACACCTTAAAAATAGATTAGCTCAAAATAGCAAAAGAGGCCCAAAAGGGCAATGAGCAGAAGAATGCCTTAAAAAGTCGAATTTGCCAAATGGAAAATGAATTTCAAAAACTCACAAAGAGAATGATTCCTTCAGAATTAGATTGGAGCAAATGGAAGGTAATGACTTTATGAGAAATCAAGATACTATTAAACAGATCCAAACAAATGAAACAATAGAAGGCAATATGAAATACCTCATTGGAAAAACCACTGACCTGGAAAATAGATCCAAGAGAGATCATTTAAAAATTATTGGACTACTGGAAAGCCATGATCAAAAAAAGAGCCTAGAAATCATCCTTCTCTTGAATTCTCAAGGAAAATTGCCCTGATGTTTTAGAACCAGAGGGCAAAGTAGAAACGGAAAGAATTCACCAATCACTTCTTGAAAAAGATCCCAAAAAGAAAACTCCTAGGAATATTATAACCAGGTTCCAGAGTTCCCAGATCAAGAAGATATTACAAGCAGCCAAGAAGAAACAATTTTAATATTGTGGAAACACAATCAGGATAACACAGGATCTAGCAGCTTCTACATTAAGGGATCAAAGGTCTTGTAATATGATATTCCAGAGATCAAAGGAGCTAGGATTAAAACCAAGAATCACCTACCCAGCAAAACTGAGTATAATGTTTTAGGGGAAAATATGGTTATTCAATGAAGTGGAGGACTTTCAAGCATTCTTGATGAAAAAAACAGAACTGAATAGAAAATTCGACGTTCAAATACAAGAAACAAGAGAAACATGAGAAGGTAAACAGGGGAAAAGATTATAAGGAACTTATCAAAGTTGAACTATTTATGTGTCTACATGGTAAAATGATCATTGTAACTTATGAAACTTTCCTCAGTATGAGGATAGTTGAAGGGAATATAAATGTGTGTGCATATACACACACACATGTACATATATATGTATAGTCATATATGTCCATGTAGGAGGGCATATATGCATATGAATACATATATGAGTGTGTGTATATGTGTACAGATATACATAGACAGAGGGCACAGAATCAGTTGTATAGGAAGGAATGATATTTAAAAGGTGAAATTGTGAGGTAAGAGAAATATAATTAGAGGAGATGGGGAGAGACAAAATGGGGTAAATTATCTCATAGAAGAGGCAAGGGATAACTGTTACAATGGAGGGGAAGAATAGGAAGGCAAAAGGGAATGGGTCAACCTTACTTTCATTGAATTTGGCTTAGGAAAGGAATGACATACACTCTGAATTGGGTATCTTGCCCTACAGGAGAGTATGGGGGGAAGGAGATGAGAGGGGGGATGATGGTGGGGA
>CM053593.1:184532492-184552313 GCA_028646575.1 Pseudocheirus occidentalis
TGTTTATTATTATTATTATTATTATTATTTACATGCAACTGGGAAATAAGTTATACAGGCACTGGTGTATGGAGATCCATTTTGCCCAGTATACCAGAAAGTCAGAAGGGGTATGGGGGAGGATATAGGAGAGAGCAGATTGGGGGAGGGCATATACAGTGGGATCGCAATTTTGGGGTGTGGTGTTTAGGGGAACGACAGGAAGAAAAATTTTAGCTCAAAATCTTGTGGAAATGAATGATATAAACTAAAAACACACATAAAAGTTAGTCAAAATTGCCCTCCACTATCTTCTCCACTCTCTAATCCTAACTCTCTTCCCATTTATTTTCTCCATTCCTTTTGCCTTTCAAACATCCTTTAAAAAACTCACTTGATCCAATTATCTGCATTAGCTATTATCCAATAGCTCTCCTCTCTTCTCAGCTAAATTCTGTGAGACAGCTTTGCTTCCTCTACTTTCACTTGCTTCTAAACTTTCTGTAATTTGGCAGCTTTATTATTCAACTGAAACTCTCCAAAATGGCCAAGTCAGATGACCCTTTTCTCAATTCTTATCCTTGTAGACCTTTCTTCAACATTTGACAGTGCTGACCTTCTCTCGGATGCTATTTTCTTTCTAGGATCTCATGACACTACTCTCTTCTGGTTCTGCTCCTACATATCTAACTGCCCCTTCTCAGCTGCCTTTGTTGAATCTTCATCCAGGTCATGTCCACTAATTGTGGATATTTCTCAAGACTCTGTTTGTCCCTCTTCTCTTTTCTTTCTGTACTATCTCATTGATCTCATCGGTCCATTTGAGTTCAGTTGTCTCTGTGTATGTGATGCTCAGATATGTATATCCATCCCTAATTTCTCTCCTGAGTTCCAATCCTACATCACTATCTTTTGGACATCTCAAATCAGATGTCCCTAGGCATCTCAAATGCCACATATTCAAAACAGAACTCATTATCTTTCTCCCCCACCCCCCCCAAAAAAACCTTTTCCCATCTTTGCCATAACTATTGAGGGCATCACCAACTTCCTTGTCACCCAGGCTCAAAACCTTGGTATCAACCTCATTTCCTCACTCATATTTAACCTGTATAGCTAATCTGTTGTCATATCTTATCGTTTCTACCTTTACAGTGTCTCTCACATACACATCCCCTTTTCTTCTCTAGTATAACTGCTATCCTAGTGCAGGTCCTAATCACCTCTCACCTGGATTATTGCAATAACCTTCTGGTCGATTTCCCTGCTTTAAGTCTCTCCCTACTCTTATCTATCCTCCTATCAGCTACCAAGGTGTTTTTCCTAAAGTATAGATCTGACCCTCTCCCAATCAACTAACTCCATTGGCTCCCTATTACCTCCAGGAACAAAGATAAAGAAATCCTCTCTCTGCTATTTAAAGCCTTTTATAATGTGTCTCCTTCCTACTTATTTTCTTATTTATTCCTTATTTCTACTTCGTTTCTTATATTTTATTCCCCTCCACACACTTACACATGACTAAACCACACTGATTTACTTGCTGTCCTTCACAAAATTCACTCCATTAAAACATAAGTTCCTTGAGAGTCAGAACTGTCTTTGGCCTTTCTGTGTACTCCCAGCACAGTGCCTGGTACATAACAGGCTTGTTAGCTGACTGTGACACTCCATCTTCTATTTCTGTGCCTGTTCCCATGTCTGAAATGCTCTACTTGCTTCCATCTCATAACTCACTTGACTTCCTTCAAGACACAACTCAAGACCCATCTCTTCAGGAACCATTGCTAGTGTCTGTAGCTGCTAGTCTCTTCCCTTTCTAATTATCTTTTATTTACACTGTGTATGTCTTGTAAATACATAGTTATTTGCTGTTTTCTCTCCAATTTGCATATAAACTCCTTGAGGGCTAGGGCAACATTTTTGCCTTTTGTCTTTGTTTTATCCTCAATGCTTAGCACGGCGGGTAGTACATAGTAAGCACCTAATAAATGCTTGTGGTTTGATAGACTGTCTAGTCGTGAGGTGACTCACGTGGCCAAGGCAATGCCCTTTACATCACAGAGCCCCACTGTTTTTGTTGCTTCTTGTGATGTTCTCACAATAGGAAGCAAAATCTCTCTTATATAGGTCACTTATCTAGCACCAAGGCTAGCTCTTCTTTATGGCTCTCTTCTCTGCTTCCAGGTCATACTACTTGGAGATACCTCCACTAACTATTATACTTCCAGCTGGATGCAGGCTTCTCCATTTCTATACCTGCAGTTCAGCTATAAGATGACATGGCCAATGGAAGAGAATAAGAAAAAAACTTCTCTCTCCTTCTTCTGCTCCTCTTCTTGGTAAAGGTACACTCAACAAAGTTACTCTCTGCCCCCAGAACTGTCAAGCTTAGCTTTGGGGCAGGGATTTAGTCAATGTTGACAGCCAGGAGCAAGCTTCCTCTCTCATTACATCATGAAAGACTCCTTCATACTTTAAAAGGGATAACAGTGCATAGATTCATCTATGCATTTCCATCTAAGTCAATAAACCCTCATCTTCTCTGTTATTTGCCTCCTACTTTCTATGATTTCATCAACTTGGGGAAAGGGGATGGCGAAACAAACTCTCCCTACTACACATAAATGAGAAAAATGATACTTAGAAAAGTGAAACTAGCTTAAAGTCATACAGGTTATATGTTGCAGAGCCAGAATTCAAATCTGGGTCCTCTGTCTCCAACTTTGCCCAGCTATGAAGCTTTTATTAGTTGCTTGACGATTCTTGGAAGGTAAAAGCTGTCACCAAAGGAGGGTAAGGTTGACTGGATGAGGGTCAGGACTTACTTAACCCAGAGTCTGGAGGCTGTGGTAAGGGACAAGCCTATGAGAATGTAGGTATGTCTGTAAGTATAGGTGGGTAAGTTTGTTTCTGTTCATTTTTGTCAGGGGCTTCAAAAAAGAGAAGTTCATGGGAAAGGGTACATGTGGGAAAAAAACAAGAAGAAAAGTTTATGGGGTGCACAGAATTGTGTGTGTTGTGTAGCCAAGACAGAATTCTAGGGACACAAAAGATCATGATATCCAGCCTCTTCTATTTAACAAACATCTTCTGTTTGATTGTATTTTAAATATCTGCTCTGCTTTTGAGCATTAAATTCCACTTGTAGTCTAGAAACGCAAGATAATTGCTACATTATGGAATCCATGATCTAGATTGCCTATATTACTCAAATAGCCCTTTATTTTCCACAGAGAAGTGTAAAGTTTGGTTCTCTAGGCTCCTAAGGTCCTAGCTACAGATTTTTACCCTTCTATTCCCAAAGCCTATCCCATTTTTTCCTGTCGTAAAGAAAGAAGGGAAAGGAGGACACTGGAAGCTCCTGCCATCCCCTTTGAAAGTCTGCCAGAATAGAGGATAACTACTCAGAGCTCTATGGGAACCTCTAGAGCTCATTCCCACCCACAATAAGGATATGGGCAAAGAAGGTGTTTTCTATGTATTATGGGGCTAGAGACTCTTGACTTTACAAGGGTGCTAGATTGGATTTGGTGTCAAAGGGCCTGGATTCAAATTGCAGTTTTAGCATATGTGATCTTGGGCAAGTAATAATCATTATGGGTCTCTATTTCTGCATCTGAATAATTATGGAATTGGACTAGAGGATTCTTAAGGATTCTCCAGCTCTAATCTAAGTAAGCAGCTTGGTGGTTTGGGTCACATAGTTCTAGTGACTACAAGACCACAAATGTCAGAACTAAAAATAACCTTGGAATTCATCTGTTACAAACCTTTCATTCCACTCTAAAGACCAGAGAAAAAGAATTTGCTCAAGGATCACACAGATTAGAACCCAGGTCCGCTGTCTCAAAACCAGAGTTCTCACCAACTGCAGAAAAATAAACAGGTAATCTTTCAACAAAAAAAATTGTAAGCATGCACTATATGCACAGATCACTTCATTGGACACTGAAGGAGAGAACAACAACTGGATATGTCATATGAACTCAGTTTTATAGATAAGCTGTAATATGATCATCACAGACCACATTTACCTAGAACTTAGAATTTTGCAAAAACCCTTTTCTTAGCAACCCCGTAAGATAAATATTTTCTTGACTGTTTTTCACATGAGAAAACTGAGGCACAGAGAGATTAAGGGAATTATCCATATTCACACTAGTTTGAATTGTAAGTTCAAATTCAAAATTTGAACCTAGGTCTCTTGCCTGATTCCAGGTTCTACATTCTTTCTTCTATAACACTTTTCCTCAATACTTTAAGAGTTGAGGTTGGGGAAGGGACTGATTGATTGTTCGTGTTTGTCCTTCATTTTTCTGAAGAGGACCATGACATCAGGGAGGTGATGACAGGACTTGCAATGGACTTTGATTTGTGTGAGGGAATGCAAGGTCACCAGCCTCATTTTCTCCTCCAGAGCCATCTGGGTCCAGTGACCAGATATTTATCAGGATGACTGGAGATGGCCCCTTAGGGAAGGGGAGATAAAATGCAAGAATTATGATCTACAATATTGCATTCAGATAATCTATCCTACCTTCTTTGAGTAGGTCGTCCACCTTAAGCAAAGAATTACAGTAGTTTCTGGGCTTCTCAATTAAGTGTAATGCTCTCTTTTTTGTACCATATTCCCTTCCATCCTTACCTCTTCCCACTATGCTAATCTCCCTGACCCTTTCCAACCACAAGGGTACCAGATACATCTGTCATTTCTAACAACTCAGGTTCCCCAGGATTAAACACCTCATTCAAAACTCCCATCTATCTCCCAGCAGAGAGATGGTTGGGATGGTGTGTGAGACTGTCCTTTGCACTGTCTCAGGTTCAGATGCTGAGAAGTTTTGGAGAGGCATATTCATGTGAGACATAGAAGGAAAAAATGATAATCTCTTTGGAAACAAGACTTTACTTAGGAGCATTCTGGGTCCTGGAATGTGGATGTTGGTAATGCTGGTGGTGGAAGAGGTGTGAAAAGTGGTAGGAGGAAAGAGACAGAAGATGGAGCTTAGGAGATGAGTCTGAGGTGAGATGAGGTGAGACCAGTCTCCTGGGACTGAATTGAATATTCTCTGTCTCTGTTCTCTTAGAGTGAGTCTGATATAACTATCTCTCAGGATTCTAGGATACCCTGAGGGGATGATGGGGTTTCTTTTCTCTACTGCAATCAACTTAAGCCCCACCAGCTGTTTTCCTCCACTGTTAGGTGATAGTGACTTGTTCCCCAGTCTCATTCAACCACTTAACATCAATTAACTTTTACAAAAGGATATTTACTTAAAAAACATAGCAAAAGTCTCAGATGCTCACTCTCTACCTAAGATGCAAAAAACCACCAAATGAAAGATCAAGGACAATAGACAATTGTAGAACATTTCAGGTATCATAGCATGATGTTATAACCCAATGTAATTACCGTGGTAGTCTACATAGTTTTGTTGTTGTCCTTATTGTTGTGTGATCATTTTTCAATCATGTCTGACTCTTTGTAACCCCATTTGGCATTTTCTTGGCAAAGATACTGGAATGGTTTACCATTTCCTTCTCCAGCTCACTTTACAGATCAGGAAACTGAGGAAAACAAGATTAAGCAACTTGCTCAAGGTCACACAGTTAATAAGTGTCTGAGGCCAGATTTGAACTTAGGAGGATGGGTTTTCTTGACTCAAGGCTTGGTGATGTATCCACCGTACCACCTAGCTGCCCCTATATGTAACTTTAGGTGGCATTAATGATATTATTCATTTCATAGGGCTACACATCATCCTGATTCTCTTGAGGGCAGGTGTTCCAGCGTTCTACATGGTGAAAGACATCGACAGAGGTTTCCCTATGCATAGGGCATGTCCCTGTTACACTAGGAATTGGCAGTAGGTCATATTAGGAGTGTATGTGAGCTCAGGTGAGTAGGACCAGGGAGAGGGATTCTGTAGGATCTATTTAAAAAGCTCTCCTTGGAAGAATCTTTGAAAGTCAGTCTGTCAACTTGCATTTGTTGAGCACCTGCTTTGTGCCAGACACTGTGCCAAGCCCTCTGCTTTTTCCACTGAGAATCAAAGAAAGCAAGAGAAGCTGGGTTGCTCCTGACTTTTAATGATGAACATTAAAAGGAATTCCCCTTCAGATCTGTTCAAGCTGTTGGAGTCTCTGGAGAAATATGAATGTCTTTAAAATAGTCTTATTTGTGATGGGTCGCTTAGATGCCTAGAGGCAGGAGGATGTACTAAATGACCCTTCAAGGTCCCTTCACACCCTATGGGAGGCTGTCCTTAGTCATACCCTCCATACTTCAACAACAGTAAGAACACAGGCAAAACCCCAGGAGTCTAGACTATAAACAGCTTTTAAGGGCTCAAGATACTGCAGTTCTCCACCCTAAAAGGAAAATCCAGGGAAGAGGTTACTCCTTTGGGGCTCCATTTTCCTGTAGGGGCATATAAATACATACATACACACACATACACACACACACACACACCATATAGTGTCTTTAGTGTCCTTAGTGGCTCCTGGGACATGATGACAGAGAAAGGTAAACTTAGCATTTCATGAGAACTATGGAAGCCTTTAGGTCTCCTTCCGAGACTACATGTGTGGATAAGGCCATAGGTTTAAGCCCCATATAGGTCAGTTAGTTTTGCCTTTTCCCTCAACCACACAGCAATTAATTTATCAATTAGTAAATTAAACGTTTATTAAGTAACTACTCCGTTCCAGGCACTGGGCTAAGTGCTAGGGATACAAAAAAAAAAAATAAGCAGAAGAAAACCCCTGCCCTTTAAGAAGCTTACAGTCTAATGCAGGATAGATAGTTAGACAGACAGATAAGTATGAATATATATATATATGTATGTATGTATGTATGTATGTATGTATGTATGTGAATATGTATGTATGTATGTATATATCCATAAAGCAAGCTATAGACAGGAAAAATAGGAAGTAATTAACAAAAGGAAGGCCAAACATCATAAGGGAGTTAGTTTGGCAAGGGAGCGTGGTTGGTTCTATTCTCAACCATCCTCTCTACTGAAAAAACCATTCAGAGTACAGAAAGGTCAGCTTCCTATTTGAAGACTGCCACATTTTGTGAGGCGCTTCCCCCTGGGGCCCTGCAAACCATACGATAGTACTATAAACGAGCCCTCTCCCTCAGAGTGTCCAGAATAGCCCCTCCCAGTTCTGTCCATCCTTCAGAGCCCTCCTCCCCCATGGATTCTTCCTAAGCTCATAAGCCCTCACAGGTCCCTTCATTCTCTAAGCTCCTAGAGCACTTACTGGCTGTATCATTCATTCTGGCATCTCATTACACGGCTGTTTCATGTGCACAGGACTTGTTTCCCCAAACTCAATTGCTCGGTTCCTGGAAGAACCACAGTTTATATTTTCTTGTATCTTCCTAAGAGCTGGACGCATAGTAGGAAAATATTCAATATTCAGAAATATTTAAAATATTGCTGAATGATTGGGGAGACGTTGCCCGTGTATGGTGTGTCCTGCCGCATGCAAGGCTTGCTGTTACACAATCCTCGGTGTAGCTTGGTCTGCAGGACAGCTGTTTTTGTGCTGTGCATCCAGTCAGGCCCAGCCACATTAAAGGGCATTACTGAAGAAAGTGGGAATATTGTTTCTACCTAGTCTCTATTCCCCAAAGGCACTTTACTAGCCAACTTTCAAATACCCAGCCTAACAGAGGAAGCCAGTTGTAAAGACAACCCACAAATAATAGGCAGTTTTAGAGCATTTTAGATGTCAGCGTATGACGTTATGATCCTATGTAATCACTGTGGTGGGCTACATCACTTTGTTGTGGTTGAGTCACTTTTACTTGTGTCTGCCTCTTTGTGACCCCATTTGGACTTTTCATGGTAGAGATACTGAAGTGGTTTGCTGTTTCCTTCTCCAGTTTATTTTACAGATGAGGAAACTAAGGCAAACAGGGTTAAGTGACTTGCCCAGGGTCACACAACTGGTAAGTGTCTGAGGTCAGATTTGAACTCAAGAACATAAGTGTTCCTGACTCCAGACCCAGGGCTCTGTGCACTATGGTGCCACCTTCAGCCCCCAGTACTGTTACTTCCCATTTTATAAATGAGAAACAACTGAGCCCAACAGAGGTAATGTTCCCAGAGCCACACAGGTATTAAGTGTCCAAGGCCACATCTGAACTCATCTTTCTGCCCCAGGCCCAGCATTCTATCCACTGCGCCGGCCAGCTTGGCCCATAATAGGATGTACATTGTAGAATTTTAGAAGTGAACAGGGCTTTGGGAAGCATGTATGTGAAGAAGCGCACTATCCAATCCACCAGAAAGGAACACTGAGGCCCAGACTAGAATTAAATGTCATTGCTCTCAGGCCTGGGTCCTTTACAGATTTATTTTCCTAATTATGTTCTGTTAATTTTCAAATTTCAATCGAGTTTGCCCTCCCACAAGGGTAATGGAGACCCAGGAATTCCATGGACAGTAGGGGGAAGCCAACTCAGAATGCAAATCCAATTGTTTTATTCCATAGTTGATAGTACTTGGAGCTACTCCTGGCCCATAGACTTATTCACTATTTAAGTTAATCTCTAACTGGGTTTTCAGGGTATACAGTCCCTGCTGCAGACAATCTCATTCCACCCTCCTTCCGGATCCTTTCCTGCCCTACCCTGGGATACTGTGCCTTAATATCCTGTTCCATTTGCTATAAAGACTATGGGTCATTAATAATGCTAATAGCTTTTAATGAAAATGTGGGAAACAAATATCTCAGATCTCTTGGTGGCCTCTGGAGAGAAGGCCATTTTGGTTCTGGTTATGGAAAAAGGGCACAAAGGCTACTTACTCATTTTAATGGTAATTACATGTAATAACCCTGGGGGTGTGGGAGTGCCCCATGGGAAGAGGGGTCCATGGAGTGTATGTGCTAGCACTCTAGTTCCACAAAGACTAACAGCTGCAGTAGAAAGCCTCCACCAGTTATATAGTTGGGATATCCCAGGCCAACATGGCAGAGTCCCAGTAGCCTCAGACCTTCTTACAGACTTCTAGGGCAATGCCACTTACCCAAGTCCAAAACCGCATTTTAACAATGGTGCTTCCCCCTCATAATCTAGCTTGTTTCAGAGTAACTCCCTAAAAGATAATGAAAATAGTACATGCACTCTCTGTCACTCTCTCTTTCTCTCTTTCTCTCTTGCGCTCTCTCTCTCTCTGTCTCTGTCTCTGTCTCTCTCTCCCCCTATCTCTCTCTCTCTTTTTCTCTCTCTCTCTCCCTCTCTCTTTTTCTCTCTTTCTCTCTTTCTCCCTCCCCCTCTCCTCTCTCTCCTCTCCACCTCCCTGGCTCTGGCTCTCTCTGTCTCTCTGTCTCTCCCCCTCTCCTTCTCCCTCTCCCTCTCTTCCCTACCTCCCTGGCTCTGGCTCTCACTGGCTCTCTCCCTCTATCTCTCTGTCTCTTGTCTCTCTTCCTCCTTCCCTCCCTCCTTCCCTGTTTCTCTCTCTTTCTCCCTCCCTCTCTGCTTCTCTCAGCCTGGACTCCTCACTCCCTCTCCCTCCATTCTCTTCCTTCTCCATTCTTTCTCTTCTCTATCACCACCCCCCCCAGGTTGGGCTAAGGGAAAAACAATATCCTGTGTCTTAAGGAATGGAATTCTTCTCCCCCTTATTCTTTCTGTATGATTCAAAAAACAAACTGGCTAAGGTTTGATAGCCATCAAGGTTTCCCCACAGTCTAAGCAGCATAGAAGTAGAAATAAACTTTTAGGGTAGGAGTTATTAACCTAAGGTATGGGAACTTTAAAAAAATATTTTATGACTATTTCTTTTCTTAATGTATGTAATTTTCCCTCAAATACATGTTAGAACAATTTTTAACATTTGGATTTTTTTTTAAGTTTTGAGTTCCAAATTCTATCCCACCCTCTCTCTCCTCCCCTCCCATCCTCCCTTCCTGAGACAGCAAGCAATCAGATATAGGTTATACATATGCTATCAAGTAAAACAATGACTATTTCAATATAATTGGATCCCTTTGTAACACTTTATGTCTTTAAAAACCTCATTCTGAGGAGTTTGTGATCTTCACCAGACTACCAAAAGAGTCCATCACACACCATGCAAACATACAAACAGAGAGAGAGAGACAGAGAGAGAGAGAGAGAGAGAGAGAGAGACAGAGAGAGAGAGAGAGAGAGAGAGAGAGAGACAGAGAGAGAGAGAGAGAGAGACAGAGAGAGACAGAGAGAGAGAGACAGAGAGAGAGAGAGAGAGGGAGAGAGAGAGAGAGAGAGAGAGAGAGAGAGAGAGAGAGAGAGAGAGAGAGAGGATTAAGCAGCCCTTCTTTAGAAAAGCAGAGCTTCCAAACCTGGCCCCAGAAGGGAAAACCATCTCTTACAACCAGGTCAAAGGGAAACAAGAAGTGAACGGTCCGGCAGGAAATGAAGATGCAGAGCACCCTTAAATCCCCTCACCAGTGGACAAGAAGGGAAAGAAAGAAATTGTGGTGTGGGTGGGTGTGCCACACCGGTCCCACAGCCTGCTACTTTCATCCAGTGGGGCTTGTGCTGCCCTTCACAAGTACTTGACCTCCATCCATCTGCCATAGCTGCTTTCCCATCATTAGCAAAGTCCTTGACCCCATCACTATCACATTATTTCCACATCCATCAATGGACAAGTATTAGCTGCCTATTGTGTGACTAACACAGTTTAAGTGCTAGTGAGACAATCAGTGACAAGATAACCACTTTTCTACAAGGTAAAGCCGGCTGGCTCCTGATACAGCTATCTCTTCTACATCATGACTTTCCCCTTCATGATTTCAATATATAATGTGTTAGCATAAGGAATTAAATGGCAGTTTTAGGGGAACTTTGCAGAAACCACAAACAACATGCAAAGGCCACCAGATGCCACAGAGCCTAGAACCAAATGCTTAACCCAGATTTTACAATAAAGTACTGTATAAATACCCCATAAAAGAAAAAGAAAAAGAAACAAATCAGACCTTCTGTTTTGGAGGGTCAAAAAATTTTGCTCGACTTTTTCAGATTGCCATATACTGCACCTCTCCATGTGGAAGGGATGACTGTGCATTCTGGAAGGACTGACTTCTTCCCAATGTCCCCAGTGCTTGGAAACTCTAGGTTAAAAAAAACTCTACTTGCTCCCTGCAGTCACTTCTTGCTTCCTAAGTTTCCATAGCAATGGCTATCGACGTGACAAAAGTAGGTCACGTAAAGTACCCAGAATCCCAGAAATATTAGAAAAGCTGAGAGGAAGGGACCTCAGAGGTCATCCAGACCTGCCCTTACCTGAGCATAATAAATTCCTTCTGCAGTAGACTTGATAATTGAGGTCTCTGCTTATTGGGGAAATTTGTCACTTCTGGAGGTAGCACTTTCAAAGAGCTAGAAAAGTCTTCTTCTATGAAAACCATAATGTGCTTTCCAGTAACTTCTACCCATTGCCTCTAGTTTTGCCCTCTGGGGCCAAGGGGACCAGAGCTAATCCCTTTGCCCCAGAACAAGTCTTCATATTCTTGAAGATAGCTATAGTGTCCTCAGCCTTTCTGGACAGCAGTTTCCTTGACTGAAGGGCCAATCCCTTTTAACTCTAAATCTGTGATTCCATAAGCTGACCTAAGACTTCTCTTTAGGCTGTTTTCTTCAGTCCAGTTTTCCACCTGGACTTCATACTACATTTTTGAGCCCTATACCTGTCCTGGTCCACCATCCTCCTTTGGATCTTTTCCACCTCGTCATTTGTTCTTCTTGTGGGCAAAGTAGGACTTCTTATATGGTCTAACCAGGGCAGAAGACTAAATCTTTCTGGCCACTAGATGTAACTGAATTAAAGGGTTTCATTCATAATAGGTTCAATTAAACTCAACAAACATGAGAGTGCAAGCAAAGAAAAATCCAGATTGAGGTAGTCTTGGTCTCTGCAAAATAATAGGCTTTGACTGACATCCTTTCAGCTCTGGATACTTTGGTACAGCCTGGGACATTTCTTTCCACAAACTAAAAACCTTGGAAAACTGTAGGTAAAAACCTACATTGAATTGCTTATCTTCCTAGTGGGGGTGGGTGAGGAGGGAAGACGGGAAACAATATGGAAATCAAAGTTCTAAAAAAAATGTTTAAAAAAATGTTTTTTATATGCAACTGGGAAATAAGATATGGAGGCACTGGGGTATAGAAATCCATCTTGCCCTACTAGAAAGTTAGAGGGGGGATGGAGAAAAATATAAAAGAGCAGATTGGGGGAAGGGGTATTCAGTAGGCTTGCTATCTTGGAATAGGGGGTAGGGGAAAGACAGGGAGAAAATTCAAAACTCAAAATCTTGTGGAAATGAATGTTGAAAGCTAAAAATAAATTTTTAAAAAACTGGAGGTAAAGACAACTAAGAGTACTGTGGCATGGAGTAGAGAGGGTAGAACCAAAACTTGAAACAGGTAGGATAAAGAAATGCTAGGCAGCAAATGATAGGCATGTTCTATCAGATTTTTTTTACTCATAACTAGACCTCAGAAACACGTGAAAATTGCAAGGGAGCTTAGAATCTAACATTTACAAATGAGAAAACTGAGGCCCAGAGTAAAAGTGACTTTTTGAACCCATGTCCTCATGCTCTAACTCCAATGTTCTTTCCACTATTACTGCATATAGTACCCCTTTGGTCACTGCTGCTACCAGTCCCTGCCTAGCCTCAGAGATACCCAGATTTCTTTACCTTTCCTGACATGTGCTAGGCTTGGGAAGAAAAGCCCTCTTCCCTTAATGTAAAAGATTTAGAGAAGAATTTTTTAAAAGTACAGTATGACCCCTACATAAACCTAATGGTGATTTCTTTTGTTTGTGTTGGGATCCTGGCTAATAAAAGTTGAGTAAATGAGTATATCAAAGAGTGAAAAGGGAAGAAGACCCCAGGGTTGGGCCAGGATACAGCTGCAAGAATTAGTTCCCTTCCTTCTTGGGGCTTGTTGATTCACAAACGGAGTTGCCAGTGGTTGCCATTATAAATTTTTATTTTAAAGCTAAGTTACTCCAGGGCCTTGAGATATCTGTCCTCAGCCATGGAAATGTTTCTTGTTGCTTTGAAAATGAAGGACCCACAAGACCATCAACAATCCCCAGCACTGAACACAATTTCCTGCTACATAGTAGTTACTTAATAAAGGCCTGCCTATTGATTGACCTCCAGCCCTTCTAGGAAGATAGAAAGTCACATGATAGTCTCCCAAAGCAACATGAGAGCTCACCACAAGGCAAATCCTAGTTCAAAGACCAACTGGATGGGAATGAAATCATGGTTTTAGAACTAGAATGAATCCTAGAGATCATTAGTTGAACCTCCCTCACTTAACAGATGTGGTAACTAAAGATCAAAGAGGTGAATTGAATTGTCCAAGGTCACAGTGGTGGTAGCAGAACCAGGATAGAAATTTATGTCACTTTATCAGGCTAGGTAGTGAGTAGTCCAGTTTTCTGCAGTACCACAAATCACAAGAATGAGGGTCAAGGAAAATAAAGCTGGAAATAAATGTTGGAGCTAGATCATGAGAGTCTTAATATCAGCTTAACAAAAGTGGACTTTATCCTGTGGACACTGGGGAACCATCAAAGGATTTTGAGCCATGGAGCAATATGGTGTGTTGTGCAAAGATTAATCTGGCAGCAGTGTGTTGAATGAATTGGAGAGAGGGGCCTCTGATCCCTCTCTCTCTATCTATCATTACTTAACACAAGGGAAAGCCTCACAACAGTTTCTGAAAGGACCGAGAGAAGGCACAAGAGCTAAGGGGTCATAGGGACTTGTGTTTTCTTTTCATATAACTGAAGATCAAAGAAGAAACCTCTGTATTCTTCCTTTCTAGTCACCACCTGCCTGGCTTGGACTGCTGGCTGAAAACTTTCGTATTAATTTCCCCATGTCTGATAGGGCTGACAAGGGTGAAGGTCAAGATGAAAAAAAGAAGAGGGATTTATGGAGCCAAATTATTTATGATTTGTAAACTGTAAACTTGGAGTGAGTTACAGCATAATTATATGAAAATCTATTCCTTAGCCTGATGCTCTTCTGCTGAGATCTGCAGGAAGGTTGGGCAGAACCATAGCTAACAGTTCTGCCCCCTCCCCTAGAAAAATGCAGAAAATGCCCACCTAATTGGGGAATTGGGAGAGGAGCTTGGAACAACATCCCAGAGAGTGAAGAGACAGAGTTAAAGAGCTTTTACTGATGATGCCACCACCATAGACAGAATGGGACTATGGGTTAGGCTAAGGAAGACCTCACCATCTGGTAGTTTCCTGTCTCACCTAATTATTCTTGCTAACTAGTTGCTAAGTTCATTTGTTTCTACGTGTTAAAGGAGTACAGGTGCACCCTCCATTTTGGTGTCTTATGGCAAAGCCCTGGTCCTCTCACTCTGGTTAGAGCTTTGATTGGATGTGAGAGCCAAAATACCCAAGAATGGCTCTGAGCCTGAAAACCTAGGTGACTAGAATGACGCCATTACCCTCAGCAGAAATTGGGAAATGTGGAAGAGGAGAGGGTTTAGGTTAGAAAAATAATTAAATGCCTACAGATCATTCAGACAGGCATCCAGCAGGCAGCTGGCAATGCTGGACTGGAGTCCAGGAGAAACATGATAGATAGATAGATAGATAGATAGATAGATAGATAGATAGATAGATAGATAGATAGATAGATAGATAGACGGGGTAGACGGACGGATGGATGGACAGACAGATGATAGATGCACATATATGTGTGATAGACATACAAATGTGTGTGATTGATAGATTATAGATACATGTGTATGTGTGTGTGTGTGAGAGAGAGAAAGAGAGAGAGAGAGAGAGAAAGAGAGAGAGAGAGAGAGGAAGGAGAGGAGAGACAGAGACAGAGACAGAGAGACAGAATAGAGAGAAAGCCTGAAGCAGAACATTAGGAGACAGCCAGTTAGGGGACAGAAGGCAGATGCAGAAAGGGGTCCTGAAAAAGAATAAGAAGACAGATAGGAGGAATTCTATGTCAGGAAAGCCAAGAGAGGAGAAAACATCCAGAAAGTGGGGTTGGTCAACAGCATCAAACGCTGCAGAAAAGTCAGTAAGAAGAAGATCATAGAATTTAGCAGTTGAAAGAGGATTAGCAGTCTCACCGAGAGCCATTCCATCATGGAAGAAGTTTGCCTGTGAAAGGTACTGGAGATCTCTGTTCTAGAACAATAGCTTGAGAGCATGACAGGATCGGGTGTGAGTATTTTTAAAGATGGCAGAGAGCTAGGCATGCTTGTGAGCATCAAGGAAATAGACAATTAGAGGAAGATAGAAAACTCTCTTACCGAAGTTTTACCACTTTCTTTTCTAAGCTATTTATTCTCCTAATTCTTTCCTCCAGAGCTTGTATTTCATTTATCTCTTGCTTCATTTCTTCTAGTTATTCACAGACTCCTTGTGGAAAAAATCTTGTTTTTCCCTTTGAATCTCTGCTTGCAGTTATTACAGAGATACTTGCTGCTTCTTTTAGGGAATGGCTAGACCCATGCTAATTTTTCATACTAACCAGCATTTTCTCAGATTGTAATTCATCTCTCCAGCTTTAGTCCCTAAACTGGGCTGTTATTCCGCGCCCCCCCCCCAGCTCTGCTTTTGAGGGGACTGGTCAGCCCTGCTTAATCTCATCCTGGGTCACTCAGGTTTCTGCCCTGAGGGACTCAGTTTGCTCAATCTTCAGAGCTCTCTCTGGTACCTCAGAATAGAGTGTTATGAGGGGCAGCTAGGTGGCACAGTGAATAGAGCACCAGCCCTGGAGTCAGGAGGACCTGAGTTCAAATCCGACCTCAGACACTTAATACTTACTAACCATGTGACCTTAAGCAAGTCACTTAATCCCAATTGTCTTGCCTTACCCCCTAAAAAAAAAAATAGAGTGTGATAGAACTCAGAGACCCTGAGGCTGGATCAACCCAATCTAAATGCTGCAGCACCACTTTAGTCATTGCCTTCTGTCACTTTCATGGGTTTCCGAGGTCACCACCCTGGGACTTTCTTAGAAAAGCCCCTGTTTTCTTGCTGCCCGCAGACACAGAGCTTCCTTGAATGTTACATTTGTCCCTTATCTATCTTTGCTCATCTTTGGTTCTACTAAGGAAACCCAGCTTTACTGTGGGCCTCCTCCTATTGCCTTTAGGCTGCCTGCTGACCTCATATAGCTTTGTAGTGGAAGAGGCTTACGGTAGTTTTAAATTGAATTTCTTGATCATTATTTGGTCTAGTGCACATTTTAAGGTCTTGCTGGAGTAGGTGTGTGGAAGTTGGGTATGTTCAGACAGCCCTCGTGGCTGGGAGTTTGTAGAGAGTTTTAAGGGTTACGAAGTGCTTTCCACATATATTGTTGCCCCCGTTTTACAGAAGAGGAAACCAAACTCAAAGAGATGAAGGAGTTTGTTTAAGGTCATGCAGCTACTACATAATAGAGTCAGGGATTTCTGTCCAACTTCTGTGTGTCTTCAGGATGCTGTTGGTGATCATGAACTTTGGGGCAGAGGAAAAGGTGCTGGGCACCTTTGACCTCAGGCTGTCTTCCCCAGTTGTGATTGCATTAAAGAATGCTTCTCGGGCCACTAAGTGGCACAGAGGACAGAGCACCAGCCCTAGAGTCAGGAGGACCTGAGTTCAAATCCAGCCTTAGACACTTACTTCTCTGTGACCCTAGACAAGTCACTTAACCTCAATTGCCTCAAAAAGAAGAAAGAATACTTCCTTTCTCTCCTGAGTAGGCTAAAAAAGGAGATGAAAACCAAACCATTGGACAGCATTCCCAAGGGCTGAAGAATACCAAGGCTTGCTCCTACCTCAGACCAAGAAATGAGTGACCAGAGATGCTTGTGTCCACTAGTATAAATGTGTATTGAGTGCCAGTAAACCAGAGGACAGTCTACCCAATGATTACAATGATGAAAGTTAAAAGATCCTTAAGAGGAAGAGAAAACCAATCTAGGTCCTGAATATACCTCCTAACTCACAGAAAAAAGGATAGGGGACTACTGAGACAGAATATTATATACATTACCAAAGGAGATTTCTGTATCAGATGTTTTTACTTAATTGTCCTTTGTTGCACAGACAAAGTTCAGCATAGGGAAGGAAATAGAAGGGGGTTGGGGATGGGGTTGAAAATAACCGTGTCAGGACAAGAAGTATCAATGATTTTTTTTTTATTCCAAGGCCTTCAGATATCTGCCCTCAGCCATAGAAATATTTATTGCTGCTTCTGAGTAGTATTAAAAACTAGAGAAGCAAAAATTAAAAACAACCCTCTCAGCCCCCTAAACAGAAGCTCCTATTCCCCCCAGTAGACTGGAGTAGGAAATGAAGAGGAGTAAGGGGAGGGCCATCTTCTAATTCCTCCTGAAGCTCCTAGTTGGCAGAGCACATGACCATGGGCTGGAGGTTGGATCCCTCAAATTAAGGAATGAGCAGAGAGAAAGAGAAGGGAAAGAGAGGAGTGGCCTACCAGAGCAGGGTGGCAGTGGAACAAGGGAACCTAATGGTCCCTGAATGAAATAATATTCAGTGTGACAGGCCATCTGACAGCCCTAATTAATAAAAGAAATTAAACCAGCTGTCAAGGGACAAAATGAATTAGATGGGGCAGGAGGAACAAATCACTCAGGTGACTACTCTCCCCCAAGTCTCTCAGTCCTCCCTTTCCCTCTCCCTCCTCTCCATCTCCCTACACATATCATCTTTCATTTCCCTTCCCCTCCTGGGTTCTCCTCATGCTCTTTCTCACTCTCAGTGTGCCCTTCACCCCTGTCCTACCCCTGTCTTCACTCTTTCTCCAGTTCTCTGTACTTCTCCTGGACCTTGTGCTTGCCTAGGGAAGGGAGCAAGTTTTAGGTTTCTGTAGCATGGTAACCAGTGGGGAATCTTGGGCACTTCCAACTCCAAGAAGCCTAAGGTATGTACAAAATCACAGAATTTGAGATTTGGAAGGGACCTCAGCAGCTATCTAGGCCAACTCTTACGGGAAAGGAATCCTTACTTACTATAAGATACTCAAAAAAGTAGCCACCTGGCCTCTGCTTGAAGACCCCCACCACCTAGCAAGGCAGCTTTTTCCTGACACAAAGCCTAAATTTGCCTCTTTGTAACTTCCACTCAGTACTGAGTCCATTGGATTGTATTAATTTAGTCTCCATATGAAATTTTGTTCAAAACTTTGTTAAATTTGGAACAATGGTCCAAAACTTACTAAACTGAGCATATACTTTGACCCAACTCTACCACTACTAGGCCTATTACCCAACTCTACCACTACTAGGCCTCTATATCCCAAAAGAGATAAAAAAAAAATAGAAAAGAGTTCTATATGTACAAAAATATTTATAGCAGCTCTTTCCATAGTAGCCCACAGCTGGAAACTAAAGGTATACTCACCTACTGAGGAATAGCTAAAAAAAATGTGGTATATGAATGTAATAAGATATATCTCTGAAAGGCTTTAGAATTCTGATTAATGCAATCATAAGTCATGGGTCCAGAGAACTGAAGATGAATCACACCATCTGTCTCCAGCTAGAGAAGAGATAGACTTAAAATCTTGAATGATGCATGCATTTTTTGGACATTCTTGACTACACATATTTGTTGAAAGGTTTTTGTTTTGTTTTTATTGTTCAGCTGGAGGTGGGAACCCTGGGAAAGAGAGGTGAAAAATAGATGTTTATAAAAAAAATAAATAATAAAGGGAAAAAAAGCTTTGTTAAAATCTAGATAAACTATATTCGTATCATGGTTCTCATCTGCCAGTTTAGTAATCCTATCAAAAAAGGAAATGAAGTCAGTCCATGATCTTTTCTTGATGAAGACAGATTAGCTCTTTGTAATAATTACTCCCCTTTTCTAGATGATCGCCCACTATGGATTAATTCTAGAGTTTTCCCAAAAAGTGAATCATTGCCTTGTACCTTTTCAAGATTTTCTTTCCTTCATTGAAAATCTGCCCTTCTACTATTCTGATTTCCTTTATCCTTCAATTATTACTCACAATAGCTTAGTAATCACATCTGCTCATTCTTTTAGCAAATGAAGATGTAGTTCTTCTGGGCCAGATGATTTGAATTCCTCAAGAGTAGCTAATTGTTCTTTTACTATCTCCTTACTTATCAACTGGGCAGCTAGATGGTATAGTAGAGAACTGGGCTTGGAATTAAGAAAATTCACCTTTTTAAGTTCAAATCTACCCTCAGACTCTTACTAGCTATGTGTTCCTGGGTAAGTCACTTAATCCTATTTACCTCAGTTTCTTCTTCTGTAAAATAAGCTGGAGAAGGAAATGGCAAACCACTCCAGTATCTTTGCCAAGAAAATCCCAAATGGGGTCGCAGAAAGCCGAAACAGATTTAACAACAACAACAACAAACTTATCAACCTCCTAACTTCTCTCTGTTGCCAGTTACCATCCCATCCACCCCCAAGCAAAGGCCTTAACCCTACTTTTTTCTTTTTTGAAGGGTTAAGTGACTTGCCCAAGGTCACACAGCTAACATAAGTGAGGCTAGACTTGAATTCAGGTGCTCCTGACTCCAGGGCCAGTGCTCTATTCACTGCACTACCTAGCTGCCCCCCTTACCTCTACTTTAATCTTCATTTTTCTCTCATAGCTTATTTTTAAAACTATTTTTGTTGTTCTTCCCAAGAAAACCCCAAATGGGTTAATACACAACTGTACGATGAAATACCATATTCATATTCATCTTGTGTTACCTGGACTTGCTTCCATTTTTTGTAATTTCCTTTTTAAATCCAAATCAGTTGGTAAGTTTCCTGTGTATCCACATTGGTG
>CM053593.1:184552813-184614928 GCA_028646575.1 Pseudocheirus occidentalis
TTTTTTCTTTTAGTTCTTGTATGTCATAAACATAAATGTGCGTGGGTTTGGTCTGGATTTGCCTGCCTGGCCCATGCGCCATGCGGGTCTGTGACATAGATAATGTCAGAACTGGAAGGAAACTTGCAGTGTATTTGTTCCTTTCCCTCATTTTGCAGATAGGAAAATTAAAGCCCAGAGACATGACAGCTGCACAGTTAGTAAGGGGACAGTTTGGAGCTCTGGGTTTAGTCCCAGTTCTGCTATTTACTATTGACTTCTCCAAAAGAGAAAAGTCCCTTTCCTCCTCTGGGCATCCATCAGATTCCTCATTTGTAAAATTAGTGGATAAGAGAGACCTCTTGGGACTCCTCCACTTGAGATCCTGTACCCTGCCTGTGGGGAGCTATGGAAACGTGTGTTCTGGGCACTAGCAAGCAAAGTCTCATCCCTCATTAATACCCCTGAGCACACTATACAGCTATCACCTTCCCTGACATAGGTGATATGTCATTTTGAGTTTCTGACTTTTTTACCTGGAAGTCAGACTTACCCAAAGTAGACAGGAAAAAAGACCTGAACTTGCTTGCCCACGCTCCTCCACACCCCACATCCCACTTCTCATTCCTCCTCAGCCTTGAGTGGGAACTCAGAACTGCATCTGGTACCTTCCTAGGAACCAGGGGGCCTGAAATGCAATTAACCTAATTGTCTGGGCAGATTGTGAGAGCCAGAGGGAGACAGGAACTTAGACACTGAAAGCAGGGAGAGTGTCTAGGACAATCACAGCTTCAGGATGGAAAAAAACCAGGGTGATGTTAGACATGGTGGTGCAAGCCTGTAATCCCTGCTACCTCAGCAATCAGAGCCTGGAAGATTGCTTGAGCTTGGGAGTTAAGAGGTAGAGTGGGACTATGGCCCACTGGTTATCCCCACTAAGTACAGTACCAATATGGTAAGTCTCCAAGAGAAGGGGCCACCAGGCTGCCTGAAGAAGAGAGGAACTTGTCCAGATCAGAAATGGGCAAGTCAAGGGTTTCATGACTATCAGTTACTGGGATTGGTTCCATGAGTGGTCACTGTACTTCCATTCTGGCAAGATAGGGATATCTACTCTTAAAAGAAGGGAAAAAAAGAAGAGGAAAGATTAGGAAATCAGAGTGACTACTAGCAGTAAGGGTGAAAGTAAGAGAAAGAACTCTTCTGCCCTTGCTCCCTCTATGGATCCATATTATAGACACAGAATATTGGACTTGGAAGGGATCTTAGAAATCAAACAGAACAGCCTCTCGTTTTGCAAATTAAGAAACTGAGGCCTAGAGAGGAGAAACAAAGGGTCATCATTAGTGGTTTGATGGCAGTTTTTAAGTGTCTCTAGTGGAATGCATATGGAATCTATTCTTGGTTGTGTGTAGTTTAACACATGTCTGCTAATTCCAGACTCTAGGGTACTCTAGTATTCATAAGTAGTTATCAGTATGCTTCTCCTTAACATAATTAAGTTTTTCTTCTTTTTTAAAAAATAAATTTGTATTGATATCAATAAAATCATTGATATTTAATTTTTACATTATCCATACACCTACCCCTTTTTTCAAAATAAAAAAAAAGAGAGGAAAAGTCAGCAAAACTAGTCAACCCTTCAGAAAATTGGATAATTATGTAATCTTCCATATTCTTGGATGAGCCCCTCCTTACCTCTGGGAAGTAGTTGGGAAAGGTGTCTTCTCATATCTCTTCCCCCAATGATGGGGATGTATTTTGTTTCCAGTTCTTTGCTACCACCAAAGTGATGCTATAAATATTTTGTTATATATGGAGGCTTTCTATTTATCAGTGACTTCCTTGGCCCTAGTGGTAGAATCTGTAGGTCAAAGAGTGTTGGTATTTTTAGCCACTTTATTTGCATAATCACAAGCTGCTTTCCAAAAATTAACTCAGCCAAGGTACTTAGTGAGATGGAACAGTAAGAAAAGTAACTACAAAAAATTCCTACCTAACTGCTTCATAAATCTGAAGCGCACTCCTGCAAACATACTTAGTATCCTGTGCAGAATGAGCACAAACTTGGAGCACAGTGGTAGGCACAAACGTAGGGAACACAGATAGTCAGGGCAACTCATAACTCTACAACTGTCAGGCCTCAAAGTCTTTTCTCTCCTTGTGCAATTCTCTCAGTCAACTCTCTCTTGGAGGAGCTAGTTCCTTCTTAAGTTCATAGCTAGCTCTTTTCTCTGCTGCCAGAGATCCCACTTCTTGAAACTGCTTCTAGACATGAGCACCTATGGAGAGAGAGAGAATGTGTGTGTGTGCATATGTGCGCACATGTGTGAGCATGTGTTCCCTTAACCGAGTCTCATACTCTGAAACTGAGTCTCTTTTTTTTTTTTTGATATAAAATGTTTATTGTTCTCTTTCCTTTCCCTCTCTGGCCCAGAATAGAGATTTCTACTTATTGTTTGTGGTCTATTAAGATGTAGTCAGTTTCTTTTTTTGGGGGGTGGTGGTGGTGGTGACATTTAGTGTTTATCTTGCCCCAAGCTTTTGTGTAGTCATTAGCCTCTTTGATTACTTGATCTTGAATCATATCATCCAGCATATTTTATCATAACCCTGTGTCTATTTCTGAGTCAAGGTATACATTGACTTTGTTTAGACTCGAAGGTTTTTATCCTATGTGTGAGGTGAACTCATTTGGTATTCTGGTGAAGTCTAGAAACCCCTTTCTCAGACTGTTTTTTTTTTAATTGACTTGTTTCTTTACTTTTAGGTTACAAGATTCTGTTCCAGAGTCACTTGAGCTAAACTGAGTCTCTTTTAACTTCTAGGCAAGTAGCTTCACTACTAGACCTAACAACCACTGGGATGCAGGGGAAGAAAAGAAAAGCCTCTTCCTTCCCCTCAAGAAACATAGAACTCAACACCTTATTACCATATTAATCTTCACCATCTGTGGTCAACTGAGTTGAGGGTGGAGAACAAAATCCACTGACACACCCATGCATAAATTTAAACTTAGCAAATTAGTAGAACTAACACAAGGAAATAAGCATTTATAAAGCACCTACTGTGTGCCAGGGCCCTTACAAATATTATCTCATTTGATCCTTGCAACAACCTTGTGAAGTGGGTGCTATTCTTATTGCCATTTTATAGTTGAAGAAACAGAGACAAACAGGAGTTAAGCGAACGATCCAAGATCACACAGTCAGTTAAATGTGTAAGGCCAGATTTGAATTCAGGTCTTCCTGACTCCAAGCCCCAGAGATCTATCCACTATACTATCTAGCTTCTGATAATATGAAGAACAACCAGAGGACACTGAGAATACTGCAGCATCTCTCAAATGTGTTCCCTTCCCTCTTCTGATACTGCTACCACTCTGGTTCAGGCCCTAATCTCCTCATTCCTAGACTGTTGCCTGCCTGCTGCAAGTCTCTCCCCACTCCAGTCCATCCTCCATTCAGATGCTAAAATGGTTTTCCTCAGTCAATTCATATAACCCTCCTACTCAATAAATTCCGATGGTTCCCTGTCACCTCCAGGATCAAATACAAAATCCTCTGTTTGGTGTACAAAGCCCTTCATAGCCTATCCCCCCTCCACATTTCTAGTTTTTTTGTATCTCCCTCCCACCATGTATTTTTTGATCAAGTGACACTGGCCTTCTTGCTGTTACTCAAACTAGATGATCCATAATTCAGCTCCGGGAATTTTTCCTGGCTGCCTTCCATACCTGGAAGACATTCTCCCACCTCACTTTCACCTCCTGGCTTCTTTCAAGTCCCAGCTAAAATCCCACCTTCTGCAGGAAGTATTTACCAATCTCTCTTAATTCTAGTGCTCTTTCTTTTGTTATCTTTTATTTATTTTGTGTATTCCTTGTTTGTACATAATTGTATGTTGTCTCTCCTATTAGGTTGTGAGCTTCCTGAGGGCAGGGGTTGTCTTTTGCCCCTTTTTTCTTTTTGCCCCCCCCCCTCCTTTTTTCCCCCAGTGCTTAGCACAGTGATTGACACATTGTAGGTGCTTAATAAAAGACCACCTGAAAGCCATGCAACAGGAGAATCTGTTGAGGGAATTGAAAGAGTTTCATTTGCAGAAGAAATGGCTCAGAGAAAACATGTGATGAGTGTCTTCAAATTTTTGAAAAGCAATTCTGTGAAAAAAAAAATTACCTAAATATTCTATCTGACCCCACAGGGCAGAACTAGGAGCACTGGGTGGCAGTGATAGGGGGACAAATTTAGACTAGAGGTAATCAAAATATTCTAACGATTAGGGCTATCTCAAAGAAGAATGGGTTATCTCAGGAGGTAGTGGGATCCCTCCCTCATTGAAGGTTCAAGCAAAATCTTGATGACCTCTCATCAAGTATATCCCTTACAATCTAAAATTATGTTATTCTTATATCTCATCAACTCTATTCTAATCAGATCAGTAGGCTCATCTTCTTCAAAGACTCACAGCCTCCAACTTTGAGCTAGCACCAGACAAAATTCTGAAGCAGACAAACCGTCTCACTTCCTCATCAGGACTGAATTCCATCATTCATTTAGCTTAAGCAACCCTCCCCAGTTCCTCCCTGGCTAAGCTTGCATTCCGTTCCCAGGGGGTGAACCCAATAAGGAAAGGGTTATCCCATAAGATTTAGCATTCATTACCTAGGGCATTTTTTTTTCCTTTTAATGGGTTACTCTTAAGGACCTCAGACCTTCCAAACTCAAAGGAAAAAAAAGCTAAAGGTGAAAGTAAAGATCACCTAATCCCATTTCTGATTTCTTGCAGAAAACCTTTATACAATATCTTCTTTTAAAATTTTTTTTATTGATTCATTTGTTTACTTTTAGTTTACAAGATTCAGTTCCACAATCCCTTGGGTTTCACATTTTCTCCCCCTCCCTCCCCACTACCTCCCCAACCCCGGTGCCCCCCCCTCCCAGGTGGCATGCAATCAAGTATAGGATCTGCAAATACTTTCACATTAGACACTAATCTGGTTGTAAAGAAGGGTTGTAACCGATGGGAAAGAAGAAACAAAACCAAACACGGAAAACAAAGAGAGCATGTAGTTTGCTTCAGTCTGCATTTAAACTCTGTTCTTCCTAGCTCTTTCTCTGATTGTAGACATCTCCTTCCATCCTGAGTCTTTTAGAGTTGTATTATAACCTTGTGTTGCTGAGAAGAGTCCAGTTTCTCAAGTCTGGTTGTCACACATATGATGTACCTGTGACTGTGTACAAATTTCTCCTGGTTCTGCTCTTCTCACTTAGCCTCAGTCTGTATAAGCCTCTCCAAGTGAATATGAAGACCGTCTCCTCCCCCCATTTCTTAAAGCACAATAGTATTCCCTTACATTTATATACCATAACTTGTTTAGCAATTCCCCAATTGATGGGCATCCCCTTAATTTCTAATTTTTTGCCACCACAAAGAGAGCTGCAATAAATATTTTTGTACATATGAGTCTTCCTCCCACTTCTGTGATCTCTTTGGGATACAACCCGAGAAGTGGTATTGCTGGGTCAAAGGGTATGCATTTATAGCCCTTTGGGTATACAATATGTTCTTTATAAGTCTCTACTTGTACGAATAGATGAGGTTGGAAAAGTAGGGGAGGGAGATCGATTGACAAGGTGAGGTATGTCAGGCCTCCTTCTGAAAGCCTGTTAGAGGGAGTCCTGATTACACTTTGCAAACTTTAATCTCAATGCAGGAAATTGACCAAGCTACAAGTTGAGGGTGAAATCCCAGTTACCTGAAACTGGCCCACACTGGGCACATTCAGAGTCCTGTCTCTTCCTCCAAATCCTTAATTGCTTTTTGGGGTTAAGTGACTTGCCCACACGGCTAGTTTTTGTGTTAAGTGTCTGAGGTCAGATTTGAACTCAGGTCCTCCTGACTCCAGGGCCAGTGCTCTATTCACTGTGCCACCTAGCCGCCCCCTTAATTGCTTCTTTTTTGTAACCTCTTCCCCCTCCAGTGCCCCCTTTTCCTTCTACCCACAATCCCTGGTGCCTTCTTGCCCTGCTGACTCGTCAGGTGGCTCAAAGGCTCTTGATTGGCAGGTGACGGCATTGAACTCTGGTGTTCCAACCAAGCCAGCGAACATCTGCATCCCAAATGATGGACAAGTGTCACTCACCTTTCACCTTTGACTCCCCAACCTCAAGGGGGTAGAGGGGCCAAGAAGCCCTCAGGGTATGGAGAGATGGCTATGTTTGGAGGCAGCTGGGGGGGGGGTAGAAAAAGGGGAAGATGAAAGTGGAATGAAACAAGGAAGACAGGAATGAAGGGGGATAGAAGCAGAAAGGGGTGGGAGATGGTGGGGAGAAAAAGGAGGAGCTGGAAAATTCTGTAAGTTGAAGCTAAGGTTCCAATCAAATATTTATCAGTTAATTGATCTCTCCTTCGTCTGCCAAAAGGCCCATTTGACAGCTCCCTCTCCCTCCTTCCTTGTCCCTTCCTTTCCCCGTGGTTTTTGTCTTTCCCTGTTTTCTTTTACCTTCTCCTTTTGTTCCTTGCTTTTCTCTTCATTACGCTCCCCTCCCTACTGCTTCCGCTTCCATAACTCTTTTCTGTGGCCTCCCTTTGTGGTTCCCTCTGCCTTAACTGCATCCTCCTGCCCATTCTCTCTTCTTTCATCCTCTATCCTTTCCCTTTCCTCCCTGCATCCCATCCTCCCTCTCTCTCTCTCTCCACCTCCCCACTCTTATCTTTCCTCTGCTGGTTGGGAGCTGTGGGCCTGACACATTCTCTAACATATTTGTTAATAATGGGCAATGGGACTTTGCAACACACTTTGAAACAATGATGCTGGAGTCTCCTGTGGAAGTGTGTGTGTGTGTGTGTGTGTGTGTGTGTGTGTGTGTGTGTGTGTGTCCCTCTTTTGTTGTTCTTGAAGTTGAATGTTGCCCCAGTTTCTCAGTCTCTCAAGATAGAGGGAAGGGATCTGCCAGCTGCACCAAAGCAAAGGCACCAGAGAGTTAGCTCATTAGGCATACAGCTCCATAGCTCAGAGTATCCCAGGGGTGGCCAGAATCAAACCCTTGAGATACCAGTTTTGGAGGATAGCACAAGAAGGACTGGAGACTGGCAACCCTTGAAGAATGAACAAGGTACAGCCTCTCTCATAGGCCCACGCATGGCTTCCTCTGTGGGAATCCCACCCTATTTCATTTACCACAACATCCCCCTAGAACTCATAAAAGCCTTAGCCTTAGAGGATGTCCCTGGGGTAAGTTTTATGTTGCTGACTCCCAAAATGCATTTGTAATGGGAATCAGAGATGTTGAATCTGGAAACATAGAGCCTCCCATGACCCCTAAACTTTCCGTCAAAATCACCTAAAAGTGATATCTAGTAGAAATTATTCGGCTGAGTCATCTCCATCCTCTCCTGATCTTGGAAACCAAACCCCTTCTTCTAAGGTTGAATGGTTTTGGAGCAGAACCAGTCTGATGTTCCCAGATCTATGATCCAAAGGCCAAATTTCTTAGCTGCCCCAAACATCTCTGAACTCCTTGGATAGTCCTTGGGGTTCTTCAAAGTGAGCAGGTAGAGGCAGTTCCCCCATCCTGCCTTTCCCTCACTTTAAACTATAAGACCCCAGAGATCAGGAGCCATGCCGGACTTAGCCTTCAGGAATGCCTCTTGGTAATAATGATAAATCTAGATCATTAACTCTTTAAAGGAAGAGGATACGGTATGATACTATATACGATCATACTATAGCTTCTTGCACAAGGCCATGTACTGATTGTCACTCATTACTGGAGTGAGGCCTAGGGTACAGCTGTCTTAGAGAATGTACCCCAGGACTCAATCAATCCTTGTCTTGACTATCAGGGACTTATTACCTGCTCTTCTACCCTTCCTTTTACATACTGGCCACCAATCCAGGGACCACCACTACCCGTATTCCTTTCCCCTTCCAACTCCCCCACACTCTTGGAGGGATAAACTTGTCATTAGAGTGGGGCCTGGGTCAGAACAGAACTGTCTGAGGATTTGGGGGTAATGAGTACATACTTAAATTTGCCTCACTTACCACTATCCCCCATAAGCAGCCAGGCTCCAGGACTACCCATTTTGACCATCAGTCAGGACCAAGGACCCAGGACATCTGCCCTCATTGATGTATGAGTATTACATACATCTCTTCTCCAACCTTTCTCAACATTACCATTGCAACTGTGAAGTTAGGACAGCCTACATTACCTTACGGTTTTATTCAGTAACCCTGAGTCACAGGCTGCCTACCTTGGTGCCCCTTCTGCACCCTCCTGCCCATTCACATTCGCCCTGTCCTTTTCATGCTTCAATCTCACTCTACCTTATCCTTCCAATGGATCTGGAATTTGCTGTTCTATTCTTAGCAAACATATTAGTCATGTACCCTCCCCCCAGAAATCACATGGCATATTTTTTATTTAATTTTCTGTATATACATTGCTTCCTTCCAATAGAGTATAATCTCCCTGGGGACAGGACCCATTTCATTTTTGCCTTTGTATCCCCAGTGCCAATTATAATGCCTGGAACATAGTAGATAATTAATAAATGCTTCCCAATAGTCATAGGGTCCATAGCCCTAAAGCTGGAAGGGATCTTAGAAGTCTTCTACTCCAAACTTTCATTTCACAGATAAGAAAACTGAGAAACAATGGGGCTGAGGGACTTACAGGTAGTAAGCGGCAGGTTAAAAACAGTATTTTCTAAAGCACACACACACACACACACACACACACACATACTCACATAGTGGGTGCCTCTGTGACCTTGAAAACTCTACCAATAGAGGATGGTCATCGTCATATAATGGAAAGACCACTGGGTTTACATCCTGACTAAGCACTTCAGTTTATAACTGAATGAACTTGGGCAAGTCTTTCCAGAATCTCAGTTTCACAATCTATAAAATGGGGTACTGCCTATCATGCAGGGTTATTATGAGGTCAAATTAGACAGTATCTTTTAAAGTGCTTTGTAGCAGCAAAGGGCTAGAAGTGTCATTACTACCACTAAGAATAATAATTTATCTATAGCAATAATAATAAAAAAGTGATGCATGAGGACTGCTGTGCCTCTGGGCAATTTCCCACTGAACTAGAAGGCCTCTCTTTATAGAACTGTGGAAGGAGGCACTGTCTGTACCCAAGGTGCCACCAAGATTCTAACCAGACCCCTCCTGTTGGTTTTCTCTTTTTCTTTCTCTCTCTCCCCCCAGGGTAATCAGGACACCACGGCTCCTCCTGAAGCGATGGCTCAGCCCTACCCCCAGGCCCAGTATCCCCCACCGCCACAGAACAGCATCCCCACTGAGTATGTGCCACCCCACCCTCACCCCACACAGGACTACTCGGGCCAGACCACAGTACCAGAACATGCCATGACCCTCTACACACCAGCACAGACCCACCCAGAGCAGCCAGGCACCGACGCCAGCACACAGCCCATCACTGGGACACAGACAGTACCGGTAAGAAGCCCCTGCCAGCCAGCTTCAGACGTTAGAGGGCCCCAGGCACTGTCTTCTAAGGTCCCATCATTAAGGCCCATCTAGACCTTTTCTTTAGGACTGGCAGGAAGCAGGGACCCCCCCCCCCCAGACCATTGAAGTGGCTCTGAAAGTATTCAAAGCAAGGTCCATAGAGAGAAAACTGGGGTGTTGGCCAGAAAGTTAAAGCATGGGGGTGATGTGGGGAAACCGAGGGCTGGGCCAAGAAAGGCATGGCTCCTTGATGGGAAAGGGGTTAGGCCGGGAGGGAAGATAACAATGGGATATAGACCTCCCTGGGGAGTGGAAGGGAGGTTTCAGTGATAAGGACAGGGTTCTTTTTATAGAATATAGTGATTCTCTCCCCTCACTCTCTCAGGCCCATGCACACAGAAACTCAAGGTCCCTCTGGCATGTCCTCCCACCTTAGGGTTTGGCTCCATTGGTTCCTCATCAGGGAAACAGTAAAACTCAATAAGTTGTTTCTGAAGGTAGTGGCCAAAGAAGGCCAAGAAAACCTTTCCAGTCTAGGCCACCCACCCATCGGTACCCTTAGCTGTTGATTCTAGCAGTTCTAAAAGAAAAACAAATCACTTTATTTGAGACATGAACATCATCTTCAGCTGCCAGTAACCTGTTAATAGAAAGTAAGAGACCCAGAAACCCTGAGCAGCTGCTGTAACCCTGCTGACGGGGCCCTCTCCGAGCTGTCTCAGGTTACTGGCTCTCCGTCATTTCTAATCACTTGTAATCTACCTGCTTGGCTGCCCTCCAATCAGATAGCTTCAATTATGTGGTTGTAATGCAGTTCCGAAGGGGAAAGTGCTGAGCCATGCACTTTCCTCGAGATTTCCTGATAATAAAGGGAGAGCTTGTTAAGGAGTAACCATCATATTGGACCAGCCCCTGGCCTGTCTCTCCCACGGGGTGAGCCCCTGCCTCCCTGGCTCCTCTTATTCTGAGGCAGCCTCTGCTCTACCCCCCCCATCCCCTTACCTTTTCTTTATTTAATTTGTCGTGTTGTTGTTGTTTCCCCCTCTTTCAAACCTTGGATAGAATGCTGGACTTGGAGCAAAAAAGACCTGGGTTCGAATTCCACTTCTGACAGTAACTGTGTCCTTTCTGATCAGCCTGTAAAATGCTGAGCTTAACTAGATGCCCTCAAAAGTCCCTTCCTGCTCTGAATCTGTGCTCCCATGATCTTTTCCTCTCCCTTCTGATTTCAAGCTCTAGTCCCTCCTGAGGCCTAGTTCTCGTGCTGGCTCTTTGGTCAATAATTTGCCTAGGGTTGGGAAGTAGAGGTGGAGACTAGGAAAGTAGGTTATTATGCTCAGCATTTCCTAGCAGTGACAGTGCCCTGACTTATTAGCTTGTCCTGTCTCCATCACCTGCTGCCCAATTTACTGGGTTTGTCAATCAAGAAGTTTCTACAGGATTAAGAGGCTGCCGGGGCCCTAGCCCTTGTGTAATGCAAAAAAATGCACCTGGAGAGAAAGGGCTAAGGCAAACTCTCACACCCTCTGTGTGAGGCTTTTCTTTCTTTTCATAGGCTCAAACCCCAGTTTTAGGGGGTAGGAGCCCTTTGGTCATAATAGCCAGCGGTATACTAAAGGGCTCTGAATTTCTCCAGTCCTTTGGGCTGAGGTCAGGGGAAAAAAAAACCTCATCTTCCCATAAACTGACTGAGACATAATAGAGTTAAATCAAATCTTTACTAAGTGGCTGCCCTGTTGCTAAATGAATAACACAAATAACACTGTCTTCAGACCTTTCTCAACATTACCACTGCAGCCGTGAAGGTGTTTACTACTTTACTAAGTAGGAAAACTAGAAAGTATTGAAAAAAGTAGATGTCAAATTTAGATGGTCAAGTGTAAGAAACATTTAGAGTTGTGGGATTATTTGATCCTGTTTCACCCTGACTCTCCACATTTGGTAAAACTCTCCTTAACTTCTTTCAGTCTTTTCCCCTTCCCGGTCTGATAGAAGAGGAGTGGAAAGGAGATTGGAGTAAGTTGTATTTGTCAGATAGGGACAAGGGCCTGATTGATTAACCTCCGTACCAGGGATTCTAACACCTCTAGCCAAGGGACGATTACATGTAAAACATTAAGCAAAGATTCAGGCATCCCCATTACCCACTCATAATGAGGAACGGACAGAAATATGTATACACTAAGAAAAGGCAGTGTGGTGTAATGGAGAGAGCAATATATTTGGCATTGGGAGAGTGAGGTTCAACTCCTACCTGATATATTTATCAGCTGTGTGATCAGAGCTTCTGTTTTCTCATATATAATATGGGGGTATTAATGCTTACATTACTTACCTCACAGAGTTGTGGTGAGGAGAATGCTCTGTAAACCTTAAAATATTATATAAAATGTGAGTTATTATTAGGGGCAATATTTCCCATTATAATATCTACAGAAACATACCCTACCCAGAGCTTCCCTATAGCTTCTTTGTCCTAGAGCACAAATATTTAACCTTTTTGTCATCTAAGCCCTACCTGAAGCCAGATCAACAACTCTTGCATTTTTTCTGTTCCTCTCCATCCTCTGGGGGCCTCTCTTCCTTTGGTCTCTGAGGGTCTTAAATGAATGTCTCCTTTGGCTGCACAGGAGCTTTATCATCTCTAGGCTATAGGTGGGAACACTAAAGTCCAAGACTCTAAAGAATCAAGAGCAGAAGTCATTTCCTTCCACTTCCATCAAGTAGAAACAAAATCTGTGTCAATGGGACTGCCACTGATTCAACAAGAGATTATGAAAGAGTTGGTTTGTAAAACCTCATCCAGTAAAGAAATAATCACTAGGAGCCAGCATTGGTTCCCTAAGAACAAATCAGGCCAACCTTACCTCATTTTATTGTTGATTGATTTTTCATTCTAATAGATCAGGAAAATGTTATATCTGTTTGTTGTTGTTCAGTTGTTTCAGGTATGTCTGACTTTTCATGACCCCATTTGGTATTATCTTGGCAAAGATACTAGAGTCATTTGCTGTTTCCTCCTCTAGCTCATTTTACAGATGAGGAGACTGAGGCAAACAGGGCTAAGTGAATAACCCAAGATCACACAGCTAATATGTGTCTGAGGTCAGATCTGAACTCAGGTCTCCCTGATGCCAGGCACAGCACTCTATCCTCTGTCCCACCTAGCTGTCATTATATCTATTGGGTTTCTTCATTTAATACTGGTACCCTTATAGAAATTATAAGACAGTGCAGGATGAATGATAGCAGAGTTAGGTGGCTATCATGCAGAAAAGTCTTCAATAATATCCTACAGATAGTATCCTACTATTCAACAATGTTATCAACAACTTAGAGAAACAAGAGTAAGGGACTCAAATGTTTGTTGAATGCATGAATTGATGCCTAGGTAGCTGTAACTTCATTTACTTTTGGAAATCCACCTTCTTTTTTGGTTCATTTATTTATTTATGATATAGATATACACATACACATATACATGTATACCTGTACATATACATATATAAAATAGTTATTGTATAGAAGCTATCAGATTTTTCAGTGATACAAAGCCAAGAGGAATGACATAATCAGGTTTCAACATAATCTTGACAGGTCAGAATAATGATGAAATTGAACAGGAACACATTGAAAGTCTTGCATTTTGGTTCAGAAACAACACAGAGTTACAAGATTGGGAGCACATGCTTCAGTCACAATTCAGGTAGAAAAGACCTGTGAGTACTAGGTGATCACAAGCTCAACATAACAGTGGGATGTAGCTGCTTAAAAAAAAAAAAAAAGCAAATAGGCTCGATAGTGAGTCATCTGGAAACCATATCATTTTAGGAACAGTTGGAGAGAGTGGATATGTTAAGCCTCAAGAAGAAAAGATTAAGGTGGCCAATTGTTGTTTTCAATATATGAAACACTATATGGAACAAGGAATAAGAATTCTTTGTGACTCCAAAGAGTTGAACTGGATGGAAATTATGTCAAACAACCTCAATTCAATAGAAAGAAGAACTCAGTAATGACTAAAACTGTATGATAGTGAAAAGGACTTCTGGGTTAGGTGAGGAGCTTCCTATCACTGGAAGTGTTCAAGTTGAGGATGGATAATCTCTTATTTAACATATTGCAGAGGAGATTATTGCACTGGGTGCAAAGTTAGACTAGATTAACTTTAAGATCTGATCTACCATCTTTCCAGGATGGAATCAGTAGAGAACTGAATTTGCTCTGACTCCTAACTCTTTGCAGGTTTCCTCAATTTCTGATCCTGGACTTCATTGGCAAGTATAGACTATTTAAAGTTACTCCAGATTCTATCTTGGTGCTTCCTCTGAGGGCTCTAACCATCTCCCAGTGCAAAAACACAAGTTGGCCAAGAATAGCATTTAGATTGGAAAGTAGAGATTTAATGAGAATTAGAAGCCATTTCTCCTCCTCTTGAGTTAGAGGACCTCTCCCTTTGAGAAGTTCATGGAAAATTAAAGAATGTTCTTCAATCCATAAATTCTCCAAAGGCCTTCAGTCCTCTTTCTTTTGTCATGGTTGGAACTATCATGGCCTAAAGTCATGGAAAGAAACAAGGAGCAGGCTACAGAGTCAGTCACTTCTTTCTAAACCTGGCTGATTGCAGTAGGTCCCTGGCCAGGGTCCAAGAAGAGGCTTCTCTCACTACCTACAACCCCCAACCACAGCACTTTGAATTCCCTGGCTAGTGTTGGCATTGAGGGGGAAGGATGGAAAGATGGGAGAATAGGAGGAAGTGACTTTTCAGCAGAGCATTGCAGATTGAACATTGGGATTGGAAGAACTAGACTTGAATCCTGGGTCCTCTATTCACTAGCTATTCAGCCTGGAGTAAGTCTTTTAACTTCTCTGACCCTCAGTTTCCTCATCTGTAACTTGGGGAATAATACCTGTACTTCCTATCTTCCAGAACAATTGAAGAAAGCATTTTTAAACCCTGAAGTGCTATGTAAATGTGAGCTACTGTTATTCAGGATTAGTCTTCTCAGCTGCCTTTCTCCTCTCCTAATCCTTCCTTTTAGGTCTTAGTCTTCCTTCAGGGAAGGTTGTTGAGTGCTACCTTTGGCTCCACCACAATCTTTTCCTTCCCTTTATCATTCCAGATGCGTTTCCAGACCTGGATTCAGAAAGGAAAACTATCCTTTTGGAATGACCTCAGAAATCCCCCCAAGGACTTAGACCCTGACTATCCACACTGACTTTTTATGTATCCTGGCTATCTAAAGCAATACCTTTGGTTCCTAGCTGTTGCACCTTGGACACTCTGGCCATGGAGCCTTAAAGCTCTGTCCATAGCAGAGCCCTGCTCTGCTCTGTCCTGCCATACCTAAGTGCCTAAGACCTAGTTTCTTGGACCTTAGGAATGTGTTCTGAGCGGGCTACTCTGCAGCAGTCGACTGTGGATGTGGGGTCAGGGAGACAGAGAGAGAGAGACAGAGACAGACAGACAGACAGACAGAGACAGAAAGAGAGACAGAGACAGAGACAGACAGAGACAGAGACAGAGAAAGAGAGATTAAACTCAGTTGTATATAAAAGATGTCATAGAGGCTGACTAGGAGCATAATGGTGGGCCTCATAGGATATCTGTATCTTGGTCATGTCAACTCAACTCCACAGACTTAGGAACTCAATTTTAATCAGCCTAGTAGCTGGGTGGCACAGTGAATCATGTGCCGGTCCTGAAGTCAAGAAAATTCATCTTCCTAAATTCAAATCTAGCCTCAGATACTTACTAGCTGTGTGACCCTGGGCAAGTTACTTAAATCCTATTTGCCTCAGTTTACTTATCTGTAAAATGAGTTGGTGAAGGAAATAGCAAACCACTCCATTATCCTTGCCAAGAAAGCCTCAAATGGGGTCAGGAAGAGTCAGACATGACTGAAAAACAACTGAACAGCAACAAAATCCTGCAGTGATCAGGCTCTAGAGAATTGACTGCCATTAACTAAACTCACAAGAAATCTAGAAGCATTGTGGCAGTGGAAAGACTGGTGGACTTGAAGTCAGGAAGACATGCTCAAATGCTGCCTCTTAACACTTACTAGATGTGTGATCATGGGTAAGTTACAACCTCTCTAAGCCTCAGTTTCCTCATCTGTAAGTGGATAAAAAGACCTGTAGTATCTGCCTCACAGGGTTGTGATGAGATTCACATACAACAACCTATATAAAATGCTTTGCAAAAGTACTATGTAAATGTCAGCTGTGATTATGGAGAGATTGATAAATGAGAATAACAGCGTGTTACTTTATAATTGCACAAGAGAGTACAGGACACTCCCTTGGGGAGAGGAGGGGTGAATCTGTGTGCTCATTCAGGAAGACTGATCATAAATCAGCAAGTTGGTTCGTGAGTACCAAACAGTACCGAAAGGAGTTGGGGAGTCTTGTGAGAAATTGCCATCACTCCTAGTGAATTGCCATTCTCCACTGTGGACATATCTCTATCTAAAAGACAGCATCCTGAAAAGATTGCAAGATTTGGAATCAGAAAGAACTGAATTCAAGCATTGTCTTAGACACTTACTAGCTATGTGACCCTGGGTAAATCATTTAACCTGGGTGCCTCAATTTCTTCAACTATAAAATGGGTGTGAAAATAATAGCATCTACCTCCCAGGGTTGTCATTAGGATGAAACGAGATAATATTTGTAAAATGTTTAGCACAGTAGCCAGCACATAGCAGGTATTTAATGCATGCTTTTTTCCTCCCTCCCTCCTTCCCTTTCTTCCTTCCTTCCTTTCTCTTGAGTCAGTTATGTGTTGACATTTCCCCTCAGAACATCATGGAAGGCACACTGGCCTTTTTGACTAAGTTTGGAGACTGGTCTTGATTAAATAGATCAGTCTGTCAGTCACCTGAAAGCAACATAGCCTCCCATTAGAGCAAGACTGAGTACATACATTCATTCATTCATTCAACAAACACCTTATTTTTTTGCCTGAGTTACACTTTAGATTTATGACTTCCTGTGGGTTTCAGGAACCACCCTGGTTCCAACTGCACAACTTCAACTTCAACAAACAAGCCGGGATGCTGAGGATTTAGTTTAATTAGGGCACAGGCACTACCTTTATGGAGCTTAAAGTCTAGTAATAGGATATAACAGATCCACAAATATTTATGACACATGTATTATTATAGATGAAAAGTATATTAGAATCATGAAAGCCAAGTACCATTTGCAGGTTATAGGAGGAAAGTTCAGATATCCCTTAGAGTGGGGTTGCTTCTATAGGTGCCTGGTCTCTTCCTTTACTGACACTGACTCATCAACTTTAGGTTCAGAGGGTGACATTTTTCTTAACCTCGTCCCCAGATTCTGGGGATGTGTCCAAGTTTTTAGCCTGCAGCTCCTGTGCACAAACTACACCCCCTTCTCCCTGTCACTACCAATTTGTGCTGCTTTCTTTTGTTTGGCTGGCCAGCCGGCCCTCTAAGCTTTGGTTAGAAGCCTGTTCTAGTTAGCAAACTCAGTGATTTACATCCCTTAGAGTACAACAATTAGTTCCTTATCTGTGCCTCCCCCATTCATCTATGAGTCAAAGGGGAAAACTCTCAAGAGAGTTATCATCTTGGAGTGGTCCTCCAATAGTTTGATCTGTGAACCAGTCTAGAAAAAGAACCTGATGAAGACCATCTGTCTCTAAGAGCCTCAGGCAAGATTGTAGGCAATTACCAATTTGCCTCAGTTACCTTGTGGTCCCAGCCACAAAACTGTTATCCCCAACGTCCTTCAGAGCGGAACTGCGGGGCATGCAGTGAAAAGAGTTCTACTTCTGAAGTCAGAGAACCTGGGTGTGAATCCAACATGCTTATTAGTTGCATGGCCTTGGGCAGACTTCAACCACCCTGAGCCTTAGTTTTCCTCAGAGTAGGGCTCTTAACCCTTTTTTTCTGTGTCATGGACCCAGGAGTGTCTGGAGGCTCCAATGAAGGAGGAAGGAAAGGGTACAGGCATGTATATACTGCATCTACGTGCCAGGCACGGTACTAAGTACTTAACACATATGATCTCACTTAATCCTCACAACAACCATGGGAGGGAAATGCTATTATTATCCCCATTTTACAGATGAGGAAACCAAGGCAGAGGGGTTAAGCTACTATGTGTCTGAGTTCTAATTTGAACTCAGATCTTCCTGACTCTGGGCCCTCCTGACTGTGACTGTTGACTTCACCAACTAGCTACCTCTGAACATTATCTCTAAAATGAGATAATAGATGTAAAGCATTTTGTAAAATTTAAGGTGCTCTATAAATACTAATTCTCATTATTAGCCTCCAGGCTAGGGACAGTTTCATTCCTTGGGCCCAGTTGTTCTTCTACTGAGCTCAAACAATGTTTATATAGCAATACAGGAGTATACTGGTATATGTTTAATTTTTTTTTTCTTTTTTGGAGGGGGAAAGGCAGGGCAATTGGGATTAAGTGACTTGCCCAAGGTCACATAGCTAGTTAAGTGTCAAGTGTCTAAGTCTAGGTTTAAACTCAGGTCCTCCTGACTTCAGGGCTGGTGCTCTATTTATTGTGCCACCTAGCTGTCCCTCACTGTGCCACCTAGCTGCCCCACTGGTAAATGTTAACAGCTGAAGTGATGGAGAAGGAAATGGCAAAACACTCCAGTATCTTTACCAAGAAAACCCCAAATGGAGTCATGAAGAGTCAGACATGACTGAAAATGATTCAACAAACAAGTTGCCAAATAATCAATAAAAAAGCAGGTTCATGGACTCCCAAGTTAAGGACCTCTCAACTATATAATCTCTAAATTCTCAACCTCAGAATCATGGATTTAGGAGGGATCTTTGAGATTATTTTAATCTAACTTTTTTTTACAGAAAAAGAAAATGAGGCCCAGAAAAAAATGAGTCATTTGCCAAAGTCATAGAACTCATTAGGAACGCTGCCCAGTATTGTTAAGCTATGGTTGGTGGGTTCCCAGTAGTAAAGGCACTCAAAATAAACAACTGGAAACCACTCAGAGAGCCATGGGAAATTCTCCATAGTTCTCAGAAGATGCTGTGGACGTGTCCTTGGATCATGGACCTGAATCAGCCTTGGATAAGACAACTTAGCCATTCCTCTGAGATAAGTAACGGTTAATAAACAGTTCTGGTCAGCTCCCAGAAGGTCTTTTAGGAGGGTAGTGTAGGCTGAACTGGACCACAGAAATTTACTTAGGTTGGATCATTTGGTGCCACATTGATAAGATTGCACTTTATTGTTATTTGGGGGAATTTTTGTGGTTGCCATTTGAAGTGAAAAGATTGAGGTTCAAGTCTAATCCTGCCACGTGTTAGAAGTGTGATTTAGGACTAATCACTTAGCCTTTCTAGTCTTCAATTTCCTCCCCTATAAACTGAAGCGCTTGGACTACATGATCGCTGAGATGGTTAGCAGCCTAAATTCCTATAGTCCTCATTATTTTACTATCGCCTCTTACACTATCATGAGCCAGTGACTAAACCTCAAGCCGGTCTCCCCTTTCCCCACACCCCCATTATCTTTGTCCTTTTTGACTGAGCTAGAAGAAGAGAAATCATTGAAAATGCAGCTTTCAGAGTCTCCAGAGTAGGGCTGATGTGGAGAGAAAGAGGTTCTCTTTGTAGCTCCAGTGATTCATAGAATCTCAGCATTAGAAGGGACCTCAGAAGTCCCTTAGTGTGACCCATAACTAGGCAAAAACAACCACAAGAGCTAGCATTACAGAGTGCTCTTTTTCCAAAAAGCCTTACAGATATTTCATTTGATCCTTACAACAGTCCTGAGAGATAGGTGCCATTACTATTCCCATTTTTTTCAGATGAGGAAACCGAGACTGGAAGAAGCTAAGTGACTTGCCCACAGTCTTGTACTAAGTTTCTAAGGCAGAATTTGAATTCAGGTCTTCCTTACTCCCAGGAAGGGAAAGGATAAGGACAAAGGGAAAGAGAAGGAAAAAAGCATCCAGGCCATAGCCATAGCTGGGGGCCATAACACAGATACTGGATTCACCAAAGGAACTTGAGAGGGCACAGTTGAACAAGTGAAATAGTTGAGAAATAAGGAGGGAACCGTGTCCCCGAAATACATGGGAGGAGAGGGTGCTCGGCAATGCCAGCTGCTGGAGACAGGTCAAGAAGATGAGAACTGGAAAGGGGGCCTCTGGATTGGACAATTAAGAGATCACTGGGGATGTGGAGAGAGAAGTTTCAGTTTTGTAATAAGGAGTCAGATTGCAAAGGGCTGAGAAATGAGTGAGAGCATAGAGATTGGAGGCAGAATAGAAGCATGTTGTGTTTTTTTTTCTTTCTGCTCACTGAATGTTCCTAGTTCTGCCTTCTGGGGACAGGCAGAACAAGAATAATTCCTCTTCTGTGTGACAGCCCTTCAAATATTTAATGACAGCAGCCATATCTTTCTTAAAGTTTCTCTTCTCCAGTCTAAACATCTTCAGCCAAGCCTCATATGTCATGATCTTGAGACCCTTCACTATACTGGTAGCTCTCCTCTTGATTCTCTCTAGCTTATCCATCGTCCTTCCTAACATGTGCTGCCCAGAACTGAATGTAACCTTCCATGTGTAGTCTGACCAGGGCCAGGGAACAGCAAGGCTCATAGTTCCCTCAATCATCCTATGTTAAGAGGACCAAGTGATGGTATAGATGGTAATTGTGCAAACTGAAAAATGTCTGGGCCAGGGCTGGGGATTGTAGTGGAAGAGGGGGAGAGAAAGAGAGAGACAGAGACAAGAGACAGAGAGAGAGGGAAAGAGACAGAGACAGAAAGAGAGAGACAAAGAGAAAGACAGAGAAAGAGACAGAGACAGGGAGAGACAGAGAGAGGCTTAAGTTAGAGTTAGGGAAAGACAAGATGTTGTCTGCATTTGAGCACATTTGAGATTTTTTTTTTTAAGTCAGGAAGTTTGCCTGTTGGAAAGAAGGCAAGAGGCTGCCTAAACCACTGTGATAAATGGTAGGAAAATGCTTCATCTCCCCTAAGGGGCAGCAAGTGTACTTGTTACACTCGGGTTTCTCAGCATGTTACAGTTTTATAGCCATTGAGCCTATTTATCTGCTCCTGTCCACAGCAGAGCTGCTGTGGTTAGACCATGGGATCTTCAAGGAGCTCTCCTTATTCACTCTATGGCCTGGACTCTCCTCAGGACTTCACCCTTTAGCTATCCCTCCCAGCTGCTCTCTCCCTTTCTCTTTCTCGTTGGCTGTAGCTGCCACCCACACCCCTTTAGAACTTTGGTCACGTCCAGGGTCCTAAAGAAGGCGAAGACTAAGGTGACCTCATTTTTTTCCAGCACTGTTATCTGCTAAGGTTCTGCCAGTGAGACAGAAAAAAAGGGCCACAGCTTGATCCCCCAAAATGTTCCTTGAAACATAGTACTTGTTATTCTAGTATCCAAAAGGGAATGAATGAACCCTCTACCCCCTCCAGGCCCCAGTACAAACACTCTTGTGTAGAGAATTTCCCACCTCCAATGTCTATTTTTCCTAACCTCCCAGGTCTTTCTTTCACATAAATTGTTTTCTAGTCATGTCTCTCAAATCCTGGACTTTTACATAGTTGATTTTTTGAACCCACATTCAGGACTTGACATTTATCCTTATTGAAATTCAGAGTTATTATTAGTTTTAAACCATTGTTCTAGCCTCTACATGCCTTTATAGAAACCTTGGAATGACTTCCTGAGAGAGGTGTAAAAATCTCCTTTATTTGCAATGTTAGCAGACTTTCTATAATGATTTAGAGTCAGAACCTGGAGATTGGAGCATAGATTCAATAACTTCTAAATGGTTAGCCCTAGACTATTTTGACTACTAGAGAGCGGGGTCCATGCCTTATGAAAAACATTTCTTTTTATAGGTGTAAGCATAAACTTTAAATGTGTTTGGCCAACAATTCAAACTTTCACGATAAAGTGGACTCAGTATTTGAGCTTCTTAGAATTCATATTAGAGAGAAAATTGCATTGAATTTCATATTCTGTATCCTATCAATTTTCTGGCATCTAAGGACTTGAATTTTTAAAAGGCACTAAAGGAATATGAAATGTATAATGAGGATATTTGTTTTCTATTCCAGCTATATCATCCAAATTAGAGAAAATGTTGGGTAGGCATTTTATTAAATCTGGGATTACAGAACTTAAAAGGAATATCCACTGTAACAAAACATACTTGACAAGTAGTCATACAGCCTTTGCTCGAAGACCTCCAAGTAGGGGATCTCAAGGAAGGCCATTCCACTTTGGGATAGCTCTAGTTTTTAGGAAATTTTCCTAACATTAAGGTTAAATTTGCTTCTTTGGAACTTCCACCCAGGAAGTTCTCCTCTAGGGGACAAAAGTGTCTCCTCCCGGGAGGAGGTTATTAATTAATTAATATTATTTAATTATATTATATGTTTTATATATAATATATTAATGTTATTTAATATTATTAATTAATATTAATTAATTAATTAAATGAATAAATTAATACCTCCACTACATGGCAGTCCTTCAGATACTTGAAGACAGCTATCCTGTGCCCCTGAGTCTTCTGAGGACTAAGCAGGGCTAAACCCAGTTTTTGCTACTGATCCACATATGACATAGATTCAGGGCTCTTCTCTATCCTGCTGCCCTCCTTCCTCTGAACACTATCCATTTTATCAATGTACTTCTTGACCCCTGGTGCCCAAAACTGAGTATGATACTACAGATGAGGTCTAATGAGAACAGAATATAATGGAACTATCACCAACCTGTTCTGGAGGTGTGTGGTTGTAATGGAGCCCAAGATGGCATTAGTTTTTTAGGCTTCCACATCATACCACTAACTAATATTGAGCTCACAGTCTACTAATATCTCCTTATCTTCTTCAGAACAGCTACTGTCTCACCCTGTCTCCCCATGTAATACTTGCTGAAGCTGATTTTTTTTATGCCCATGTGTAAGACTTCACACTGAAATCTTTTTGAATTTCCTCTTATATTCAAGCCTGATGCTCTAGCTTTTCAAGATTCTTTTGGATATTGAGTCAATGTCATCCACCTCTTTATCTGTCCTTCCCAGTTTTGTCATCTGCCAACTGGATGAGCATTCTATGTATGCCCAAGTCATAGAGAACTAAATAATTTTTTAAATTATTTTTATTTTTTTGTTTTTTGGAGGGGGAAGGCGGGGCAGTTGGGGTTAAGTGACTTACCCAAGGTCACACGGCTAGTTTTTATGTTAAGTGTCTGAGGCCAGATTTGAACTCAGGTCCTCCAGACTCCAGGGCTGGTGCTCTGTTCACTGCACCACCTAGCCACCCCAAGAACTAAATAATTTATAAAAATTTTAAATAGTACAAGACCACACATCTCTGAGATAATCCCCTGGAGACCACTGGCCACACAGACATCGAACATTTAATGTTGGACATTGAACCATTGCTGTATGAGTCTAGCTATCCAACCAGTTCTGAATTCACTGGATTGTATTTCTAACCCCTATTTCTCTATCTGTTCCACCAAAATATCAGGATGCTTAGTTATAATATATCTATATCTATCAGATAGGTAGATACACACAGTGGAGGCCAGGGGAAGTAGTTGGAATCACTTTCTCTCTGAAATTTGATTTGTGCATCTATAAAATTAGGAAGCTGGAATTAATGATCTATAAGGTTTCTTACACATCTCAATTCCACAAGATTGTATTAGAACACAAGATGAGGCAAACAGGACTGATGGTGACTGCCTCTTGAAGAGGTCTGAGTCAAATAAAGAGCATCTCAGGATATCCGGCCCACAAATGATGGGGATGAGGGAGATGATCAAGCTCCTTGTTAAGCATGAGCAAAGCAGTCAAGAATAGTGTTTGTGGTTCTGTGGTTTGAATGCAGAGAACATGTCACCCAGAGAGAACATGCGCTCCACAAGTGCCACAGGACTGGCGAAAGACTACACTGTGAAGACAAAAGAAGAGAGTGACCATGCTGGGACCCATATGTGCAAAAACATAGTAGTTCTTTCTGTAGTGGAAAAGAACCAGAAACTAAGGGAATGACCATCAATTGGGAAATAGCTAAACAAGTTATGGTGTAAGAATGTAATGCAGTCCTGCTGTGCAAAAGTGATAAAAAGGGACGGTTTCATAAAAACGTGGGAAAACTTGTATGAAGTAACACAGAATAAACAGGGTCAGGGGAAAAAATTATCCAATAAAAACATTGCAAAGAAAAACAACTTGGAGTTCCTGCAACTCTACCGTAGGAAGGGGCTGGAGTAGATGACCTCTAGGTACCTTTGAGAGATTTTTTAATAAAAAGGAGTAGGTTTGGGTCAGCTTTCCCTCTTTGTTGTCAAGGAACAAATCATGTTCAGGCACCTACACCCCAAACTGCAAAGATACCTTGAGCAGAAGGCCTGGAAGGCAACATCATCTAAAGGAACCAAAGAGGTAACACACGTTTTAAAGCTTAGGAAAGATGGAAAGCTTAGCTAGGGCTCTTAGGATCCAGAGAAAGCCTGATGAAGAGGCTAAGAGTTAACTCCAGGCAGCAAATACTGACCTTGTCTGCCAAGTACCCCTGAGTCAATGCTATAAGCAACCCATCTACCACTACATCTAAGCCTCCATTATCCAGTTTGTGTATGGTCTGGGTTCTTTGCTTCTCTTCCTCCCTTTTTCCTACTGTTTCTATAGTGACCAAGGAAGGATAGGGGAAAGAATATCAGGGAAAAGAGAATGGAGAATCCATTCTAGCCTATGTGCTTCTTACCAAATGTTCTGAGGTTGCAGGGAGAGCCACAGGATGGGAGGGTGGGTAACAAATGCAAAAAAAAAAAAGATCTTACATTGTAAGGGAGACAGTATAGAGGGAAATGGCAGTCAGGGTAGGGTATTTTGGGAATGGTGAGTGGGTAGGGCGGTCAGCTAATGTTCCCTTTCCAAAAGCAATAATAATGTTGACTTGGTTGAAGTTTCCAGAGCTAGAGGTAGAGTCACTCCAGACGAGAGTAAATTAGGTCTTTCTAATTAGATATCTTGAAGTGTTAGCATTGAGGACAACCCAGCTCCAAGTCCTAGTGTCTGGAGGTCTCTTACCAGGCCAATCATTAAAACCTTCCCAGTTTGGTCAGGATCTTACAGAGCTTATAAGATGTCAAGATAGCCTCCAGAAATCCTGAGTCACCTCTGTGCCATGATTAAGAAGGGATTGGAGTAGGACGTGAGTGGAAATTTATAGTCACATTGTATTAAATAGCAGAAGCCAAACCTCCCTCAAAGAGCCTGAAGTAGAGAAGACAATTAAAGACATTCTCAAGAGCAGCATATGATTTCAAAATCATGAACTTGTGTGGTGAGGGAAAGGTGAACTAGAGATTGTTAGAGAAAAAGGCTGAGTTTGGGGTGACTGTATAAATGAGGCAACCTTGAGTTATGACGTAAAGGAAGTCAGAGAGATTGTTTTGTGCTTGCAAGACAGAAACAAAATGAAGGTGGGACAGGAGCTTAGGTGTGTGTGTACAGAGGGAAGGGGGGTGGTGTATTATGCCTCTTCATTCTCCTTTACTTAACTAGGCTTCTTGGGAAGTTCTGATCCCCATTTCTTACATGATTCAGAGCAAGAATATGAGGGGGGAGGGTGCAAGCTTTAGGAGAAAAGAGGACTTGGGTGGAAAGATCTGATATCCAATTCCTCCCCACCTCCAAAAGGCAGGAGAATTCCAAAGGTTCAGGTAGAGGTCTAACCCAGAGATCCTGAGAGTTTGGAGAAGACTCAATCAACAAGTATTTATTAAATGCCAGACACTGTGCCCTAGCACCTATGCTAGGAATACAGACACAGAAGGGGTACAGTCCCTCCCTTCAAGGAACTTACAGTCTCGTTGGAGAGAGAACATGTATATAGAGATACAATTTGGAGGGAAAGCACTAGTCTCAAGGGGGATCAGGAAAGGCATCATATAGAAAACGAGGCATTCTATAAAACAGAAATGACAAGTCCTGAGGCAACAGCCAATGCAAAAGTGCAGTGAGAGAAAGGGAATACCATGTATGTAGAACAAGAATGCTTATCGGGACCATAGTATTTGTGAAGAGGGGTCATGTGTAATAAGGCTGGAAAGATAGACTGGGGTCGTTGTTAAAGGCTTTAAGTGACATGAGTTTTTATTTGATCTTCAAAGTAATAGTCACTGGAATTTATTGAGTAGAGGAGAGACATAGTCAGCCCTGCACTTTAGTAAAATCACTTTGGCAGCTATTTGAAGGATGTTTTGAAGTGGAGAGATACTTGAAGCAGAGAGACCAATTAAGAGGCTATTGCAATAGTCCAGGTGAAAGATGATGAGGGCCTGAGCTAAAATAGTTGCTACCTTAGTGGAGAGTTGCTATGAAGGTAGAAATGAAAAGATGTGGATATGTATAGTGAGTGAGTGAATGAATGAATGAATGAAAAGGTAATTATGTTCTAGGCACTATGCTGAGAGCTGGAGATACAAGATGCTAGATAATACCTGCCCTCAAGGAGCTTTCATTCTGTTAGGGAGAGACCAATTGGGGGAGTAGTGGCCAGGAAGGGTATTTTGGTCTTGGAAGTCACAAAGATGGTGAGTGGAATAATCTTGTCAATCAGTTGACAAGTCCCCTCCAGAAGCAATGGTAATGTTGATATGATTATAGTTCACAGAGCCAGGCTTGGAAAGCTGGGGGGAAGGGGAGTACTTATGGGCCAGGGTAAAAGACCACAGACAAGACTTGCCAACTAGGTATATTGCGCATCTATGGGGCATATATGCCCATCCATAAGGGTAGCTCAACCCCAGGGCATCTCTTCCACGTCCTAGGATCTGAAGGTCCAGTTGGAGGATAGAACAGCAAGAAATGCCCAAAGTGAAGGAATGTGGTTAGATCTGGGCCTGACCAAATATAGTAAGGAGGTTGGACCTTCAACCAAAACTGGGAAGTTCAGAAGAGAGGTGACTTTGGAGGGAAAAGATAGTTCTGTTTTGGACATGGTAAGTTTGAGATGCCTGTAAAACATTACAAGATGCCCTCTCTGAAGCCACTTCCTACCTTGCCATAGCAACAGATGCTAAGGGCATCTCATTGGCCTTCTATTCTGTTTCCCTAGCAAACAGATGAAGCTGCACAGACAGACAGCCAACAGCTACATTCCTCAGAGAACACAGACAAGCAGCAGCCCAAGAGATTACACGTCTCCAACATCCCCTTCCGGTTCAGGGATCCTGATCTACGGCAAATGTTCGGGGTGAGTGCGCTCATCCCAACGCCCTCCCTCCCCTGTCTCTCTCCTACCACCCCTCAGCCTAACTCTCCATCCCTAACTTCCCTCCCCTTAACACCATCATTTACTTGTACTGAAAACCAGAGACTCCTTTATCAAGAAAGAGGGGAGAGGAGTCCACAATGTAGGCACATCAGGACCTCTTCCATCCTCCTTTTCCTCATCCTCCCTCCCCCCTTCCAGGCCTGCCTCCTGTTGGATATCGGATCATATTAGCCTCAGAGGCCCCTGGAAATCCCCACAAGGATCTTCCCGAGTAGCCTTTCTCTTCTCTCCCTTCTCACCTCCTTGGGATTGTGTAACAAGCAAAACAAGGAAACTTCATTCAAAGTGCCAGCCTTTGAGTTCCTTAAATTTATCATCTCAAGTTACTACACTTGCCTCCGTTTACAACTATATAGTTGTCTCTCTGTGTCAGTTTCTTCATCTATATTTTTTTAAAAAAGAAAAATAATAAACTTGTGTTGTTACCTCAAAGAGTTTTGAGGAAATCATCATTTGTCATTATCATGCCCACTCTTTCTTTCTTCTTGGACCCTCCAGGTTCCCAAAAGCCTTTCCCCCTAGCTATGACTTGTATACTCTGTTTCTCCAGCTACCATTCTTTCCCTACAGCAGAGAAGGCAGGTAGGTTTCTGCCAGACTGACTTGCCTCTTCGTGCTCTTCCTCACCTCTCCCCACCTTCCACTTTCCTCCCTCCTTCTCAAGGCAGTTCAGAGGTGGATTCTTCCCTGATCCTCCTGGTTTCATCACCAGAGAAGAGACTCTGCTCAAGGCACTAGCTTGACAAGAGGGGGTAAAGTCACCCAGTCAGAAAGACAACCAGGAGATTCATTCTCTAGCTTTGCTTTGCCCTGCTGTGTGACCTTCGATAAACGTTTGGGGTCTCTGTTCTCACATCAGGAGAACAGTGGCAATGCTAACTGTCATGTAGCTCAAATAAGACGATGTCTCTGAAGTATTTCGAAAGTCTTAAAATGTCATGTCTGTTAGCTATGATTCTCTATTACTCCTACAGTGTGCTTTTTATTATTATTATTTATTACCATGATACCATTTATCATTTTTGTCGTGACTATTTATCTTACTATGCACATTTACTATAGTACCATTTATTATTTTCATCACTACTATTTACCTTACTATGTACCTTAAGCAGGATACTCCTCGGAGTGACAATTCAGTTACACTGTGGGCATCAAGGTGTCACTGTTGCTACCCCGAGTGGACTCCATTCAACTTCAAATTATAGAAGGTGGCATGGATGCGTCCTGCCTGTGTGACCTTAGGCAAGTCACTTAATCTCAAGGCCTCTGTTTCCTCATCTGTAAAATAATGGACTTGGACTAAATGACCACTGAGGCCCCTTGCAGCTCTAGATTTGTGATTTTTAAAAGTGCTCACCTATGGTGATCCAACCCCTGTCTCTAAAATGCTCTATAAAATACAAGAACAAATTATATAGGGAAAATAGTAAACATCTTCTAGGAAATGATCTGGTATCAGTCATTCACATTTGAGTATGAACGAGTATGGGCTTTACCGCTTTATAGCTGAGATCTCCACCAGCTCCACATAGCCTAGCCTTTTTAGGCAACAGAAGCAAGGAAGAGGTGACTTGCTTCCAGAAGCACCTTGGTAGGTCTGGACCCTACCATCCCCAAGGTAAGAAGAGTTCCTGGTGTGAATTATGCCCATATATTGCCTCCCTAATTATAGAACAAAAGGTGTTATTCCTGTTAAAATAATTGTGAGAGCTGGTAGCAGATGGTTGAAGTATTTTCAGCTGAAAGAAAGCCTTCTCCTGCCTTTTTGATCCTAACAAGGACTGAGAGGTTTCAGGGTGAACACTTCAAAGGCATCTCAGGAGAAGATGAGCCTTCTCAACTTGTTCCCTCTTCTCTCCTCTCTCTCCAGCAATTCGGAAAAATTTTAGACGTGGAGATCATTTTTAACGAACGGGGCTCCAAGGTGGGTGCTGCCCAGACGCCGCCATCATTACAGCGAACCCAGCTGTAACGGTCCCGCCAGGCTAACGTGTGAAATGTGCGTTTCCTTCCTGGAGAGCTTCGAGCCCGAGGACCCCTGAGCAACACGGGTGCTTGTATTCCCTGCTCTTCCTGACTCACACCTGTCCTGCCTCTTCCCTGCAATCCTGACCTCCTCTTCCTCCTCATCCTGCAACCCCCTCCCCTCTTCCCACCTTCCCCCAAGCTGTCTGTGTTGCTGCTGCTTCTTCCTTTCTAAAAGCGACAGGACCTCTGCCTACCCCTTGGGAACACTTGCTGCTGTTCTGTTTGTGTCCCTTTTTCCCACTATACCTCTCTTCCCCCACCCTCAGTGTTGGATCAACCAGCATCCTGTCCCCACATGCCTGTCCCTGGCTTTGGCTTGGGGAACTTTTCACTGGAGGTGGGATTACCTGGGCATCATGGGCACCAGGGTTGGGAATGGGTAAGGTTCATCCACAGGGGCTGATGCACAAAGGTACCCATCTAAAGCTGGCAAGGGAAAGGGGGACTTGGAGAACTGGGGAAGGCTGAGCCTTCTGGGATCGAGGTCGGGGAGAGGTGCCCAGCCCAGGGGGCTCTGACCAGAAGCCCTGGCTTCAGCTCCCCCCAGCCCTCAGACCCTCTGCCCCTCCCTCCACTCACTCCAGCGTCTTTCCAAGAGGGGGCAAGGCAGGCACCTCTAGCCCCTCACCAGGTTAATATCCCTCTGGTAGCTTCTGCTCCTCTTATGGGCCACCCTTGGTACCAAGGAGGGACAGCTGAGGAAGGACAAATTCTGCAGTTGCTGCCCAGAGCCTGGTGCCCTTAGCCTTCTCTGTGTGTGATGGTGGCACTAAAACCAGACCTTTTTCTGCAGTTCAGCAGCCTGAGTCTCTCCTATCAACTCTCCTGACTCACCCCCCTCTCTTTCTCTCTCTTTCTCTCTCTTTCTTTCTCCCTCCCTGTCACCCTCTCCCTCTTCCCTCATCCCTGCCTCCCTTTCCTTTTTTTTTCCTTTTTTCTCATCCTGTGTCTTTCTTTCCATGTCTGTCCTTCTCCTCTGCTCACAGGGATTTGGGTTTGTAACTTTTGAAACTAGCACAGATGCTGACCGAGCACGAGAGAAGCTGAATGGGACAATCGTAGAGGGACGGAAAATAGAGGTGCTCAGATAAGTGTGACGAGGGGCCAGGATGCCCTCTCTGCGTTATACCCGTCTCTCTGTGTCCCCCCTCTCACCCCTAGACCTTTGGGTCCCCTCATCCTCCCACAGCTGTTTCTAGCAGGGCCTGGCAGACAGTAGCACTACTGTAGGATTTTAGCCACAGGTTCTTTCCCCTGGCAGAGAAGGGGGAGCTTGGGAGGGACTAAGGAATCCAGTCCACGCTCCAGTCTCCTGTTTTAGTCGTGGTTTCCAGTCCAGTCCCATGCTCCTCCATCCCTTCTTTGGAAACTGTCTCTTACTCCCCCATTCTATTCCCTGAAGTAAGGGAGGAGACATTCCCAGACTGGCTTTAGAAGTAGCTGGTAGAATCCCTGGACACTTTGGCTTTGACAAGCTTGGGTATAGGGGCAACAGTTTGGAGGTAGAGTCTTCTCAGCTGCCCCTCTGATACCACCACCCCCCCACTCCTCAGGGCCACTGACTGGTTACTGGGTGAGGCAGAATAGGACAGCATCCAAGAGGAAGGGCCGAGCTCAGCTGAACCTCTCTGCTCCCTGCTCCCCGCTCCCCATCCCCTGCCTCTTTCACAGGCAGCCCTTCAGCCTTCTGCTGAGTCTCTCACCACCCAAAGGCAGTTTCCTTTTCTGATCTCCTTCTATGCCCCCTCCTTCTCCTTTCCCTATATATGTCCTACAGTCTCTTGCCATCTCAACGGCTCCCTTTTCATCCAGCCCTTGCTGAAATAACACTGAGTGTATAGCACTGAGCACGTGCATAAGCTGGCACAAGTTGTCAGAATGGGGGTGGTGGGAGAACAGCTATAGACCACCCATCCCCCTCCCTGATTTGGGGCACAGAGAGCCGGGTCCCGGGATGCATGCTTCCGCTGTGTGTGGTTCTGGTCATTTGGATTGGTTTGATTTCGTTTTCTGTACTGGTGCTAAAAATAATGGGGAACTTGTGAGCTGATGACTAGACACCATAGTGAGGGAAGGAATTACAGAGACTGCGCCCAGGCCAAGGGGGACCAAGCCAGGTAGCAGCGATGAATGAATTCAGTTTGTCTAAGTTAGCATAACCAAATGGTTCTGAAATCCTATTCTGGTCTGGATTAGAAAGGAAAGAAAGTCCTAATTAGGAAAGCCCCAATGTTGAGAAGTATGGGCCTGTGCCACTAACTGTGGATCCCCAGGCTCCTTCTCAGGCCAACATCCAAGGAATGGTTAGACTCTAAGCCCCTGAGCTTGAGTCAGGGCAGCTGGAAAGGGAAAGAAAAAAAAGATTCAGGGTTCACAAAACTGAAGTCAGGCAAGATAGAAGCCAAAAGGAAATGCTCCATAAATGAGGACTAAAAGCATACCTATAAAGTATGTGCATATATAGGGGAAGCAGGAGGGCCAGACTAATTTTTCAGCCTCTTGGTATTATTCTCTACTTAAGTCCCATATAATCCATCCAATAATCCTACTTTCTCTGCGGTAGATCACTCTGCTCTGACTAAACTTTCCCTAAAAGATGAATTTCCTTCCTTTTTCCTAAATCCTACCCAGATCCCATTGGCCCTGTAGCTCAGGCCTTTAGGAAATGTCCTCTCCAGCCCACTGGGCAGGAGTAGGAGGCTAGATCATTTAATAGAACATCTAGGCACTGGGGACCCCACTACTCCTTTCCCTCATGGACAGTATAGAAACAGTGTATATCCTCCACTTGTCCCCCATATGCCCATTTCCCCTTCATGACCCTTCTGGGAATGGCCTTCTTCTGGCTCTGTGTGGTCCCAAGAGACACCCGGCTCTATAGTTCTGGTCACTGCCCACAAGGCTGGGGTGGGTACATTTTGGCATACATTCCTCTGCAGAGCTAATGTTGAAAGCAGTTGTAGATTCTGGTGAATCTACAGGCAGTGAAATCTCTAGCGATGTGATGAGGAAGCATAATACTGAAGGAATATGAGGAGGACTAGGGAGGGCTTTTCCCTTTTGAGCCTATGGAGTTCTAGCAGAGGCTGATCAATGGAATGAGAGCAGAGAGCACCATTGGAGAGTCCTGCCTAAAAATGAATTTGCATAACCTGATTTTAGAAGGGAGATGTGGGGAGGGGAGGGAAAGGAAGGGGACCCAGCTGAGCCCTCAGCAGGACACTGGAACTAGAGATGAGGGGAGGAGCATAAGTTTGAGGTTTTGACTGGCCTGAAGGTCTGGACAGCAGTCACTATAGAGCTCTGCATACCAACTTGGTGGCAGAGACCTATGGTGCTAGGCCCTCCGTTGGCTGAATTGAATTGATTTTAATTGAGATGAGTTGGCTCTTCCTTGAGCTACTGATGGAGGTGAGAGATTATGGTTTAGGATAGAATGACTTCCGGGGTAACCAGGTCTAGGGTTTATGTCCCCACAAGAAACATTTGAGGAACTATCACTCAGGGAAGGGAGAGGGTTGCATGAGCCTGGGAAGAGATGACAGTCTGGGCACCAGGGACTGCACAGTTTTGGCAGGAGGGTCTTGATGAATGGAATTGGACATGGGACATTGTCAAAGGCCACTGGCTAAAGCTTCCCATGACTCCTTCTATCCCCCTATTCCTGAGATTGCCTACAGCCACCCAGTCAACTCCCTGAACTTCAAGACTTCTTAGTAAAGGCAGTGGCAGCTCATGGGGCCAAGGAGGGACCAAGGGGAGGGTGCTAATGCTCAGCCCACCCTCTCTCTCTCTGGACAGGTAAATAACGCCACAGCCCGGGTTATGACCAACAAGAAGACCACGAATCCCTACACAAATGGTAAGGCGGCAGAGAACGTGGAGGTCCAGGTGGGGGTGGGATGGCCATTCTGCTCTGGGTCAGGCTTCCAGGGAATGTTGGGAAACTACTATGCTGCCTGAAAAGGATCTGATTTTCATATCTATAAAACAAGTAGTCTAGCCTATATTGTCCTCTCAGCTCTCTCTTTTCAAGCCAGAAGAGGGTCATCAGAGAGTCCATAAGGTCTGAGTAGAGCCTGGAATCTTCTTACCCAATACAATTTGTCTGTCCTTAAGCAGGGCCACTGGAATTTTCCCTAACATGTGTAGACAGTTAATAATATCAAAATGAAAGAGTATCACCTGTATAAATTTACATGAGGGGTAGTTAATGTAAGGTGAATTCCCATTTTCCATAGAATTGTAAATGCGTTACTAGATAAACAGTGTGACACAGACCTCAGACACTTAACCCTTACTAGCAGTGTGACCTTGGGCAAGTCAGTTAACCCCAGTTGTCCTCAAAAAAACAAAACAAAAAACAGTGCGACATAGTAGAAAGAGCATTGGAATTGCAGTCAAGGGTATCTAGGTTCATATTCTTATTCCGTTACCTTCTAGCTGTGCGACTTGGAGGCAGCAGGTAGATAGAGTGCTAGGTCTGGAGGTGGCTAGACCTGAGTTCAAATCTGATTTCTAACTCTAGCTGAATGACCCTAGGCAAGTCATTTAGTCTCTCTAGGCCTCCATTTTCTTACCCACAAAATGAGGGGACTAGATAATAGATAAATAACATCCAAAGTCCCTTCCCATCCTAATGGGATTCTATAATAGGACTATATTATAGACCACCTTGCCAGGAGGAGGAAATAAATGATGATAATTCTTTTGTAAGATAATTAAATTGACATTAAAGACACAATATCGGAATGACAGGGGAATTTCCACTATTTGGACAGACCCCTTCCCCTGGTGTTTTGGAGAGATGATCCTCTCTATCTGTAATCTTTAACCTCATTACTATAATTAAACATTGTTATAAATAATAAATATATATAATTATGTATATATTATATAAATATATACTTGCTTTGTTCTGCAATATTGTTTTGGTAATATTTTTGTTATTGTTTCTTAAAAGAAGTTACACTTTGGGGTAGGTAGGTGGCACAGTGAGTAGAGCACCGGCCCTGGAGTCAGGAGTACCCGAGTTCAAATCCGGCCTCAGACACTTAACACAAAAAACTAGCCCTGTGACCCTGGGCAAGTCACTTAACCCCAACTGCCCTCCAAAAAGCAAAAAAAAAAAAAGGAAGTTACACTTTACATAGCAAGAAAAAAGAGCTTATGAAAGCAGCTAGTTCAACTCAGTTTATAAATGAAGAAGCTAAGGTCCAGAGAGATGGACTTATTTGTTCAACATCACATAGATATTAAGCAGAAGAGTGGGGATTAGAACTCAAGTCTTCTGACTCAATGCCAGCCTTCTTTCCACGGTGTCATTTTGGAAGAGAAACCATGATCACAGCATTGAAAGGAATTCTGAAGATTCTGTTATTCATTGTCCATATGAGAAAGCTGAGATCCAGATAAATTAAATAATTTTCTTAAATTTGTGGCACAACTAGAACCAGTACTCAGGTTTCGTGACTGCCTGTCTAGTACGCTTTCTGATAAAGGGTGTTTTAGTATGCAAATATAATATTTGTATATGTTGAGGTCAGGATCTTTCATAGTTGAAAAGGTAGTGATTCTGCGTGTGTGTGTGTGTGTGTGTGTAAGGACTAACAAGACCAGTCATCCACCCCAAAAGTGACTTATTCTTGTGAGCCTGGTGAAACAAGCGATGTTTGGGGCACTCTTTCCAGTTCTCTCCCATGTGTCAAAATTAGCTGGAATTAAAGGAAGCAGGACAAAAGCTATGGAGCCATTTGGTAAGCTATCATTTGCATGTCAAATCAGGTCACCTGACTCCTCAGATGTCAGAGTCCCCCAAGTGATTGACCCAGCTGATTTTTATAACAAAAAAGAATTTTTTTTAATTATAGAAACTTCTTTTGAGCATAATTCTATTGGACAAGGCAAGTCACCTAACTACTTAGACTTTCTTAATTCTACCCCACAAGTCCTTGCTTTGCTTCTGTTATGTTTTTCACATGCCCAGTAAGAAATGTATCCTTCAAGAGAGCATTGAGATGACAGAGGTTTCAGGTTACAAGGGATAGTCAGAGACCACCTAGTTCAACCCATACCTGAAAGCAAATCCCTTCCACAACATAACTCAGCAAGGGGATGTCCAACTTCGGCTTGAAGACCTGCATTGAGAGGGAACTCAAAGCAGCTAGGTGGCACTGTGGGGCAGCCAGGTGATGCAGCACACAGAATCTGGAGTGAGGAAGACACCCTCTTTCTAAATTCAAATCTGGCCTCAGACACTACTAGTTGTGTGACCCTGGGCAAGTCACTTACCCTTGTTTGTCTCAGTGTCCTCTTCTGTAAAATGAGCTGGAGAAGGAAATGGCAAACCTCTCCTGTATCTTTGCCAAGAAAATGCTAAACAGGGGCATGAAAATGACTAAACGTCAATACCACTATCTCATAAGACAGCCCATTCCCTTTTGGATGGCTCTAATTATTAGACTCACATGAAGCCTAAATTGGCCTCTTGGCAACTTATACCCATTGCTTCTAGTTCTTCTCTCTGAGGTCAAAAAGGCAATCTAATCCCTCCTCCATAGCCCTTCAAACACTTGAAGACAGCTGTCATAACTCCATACAGACATACAAACACCCCAACTCTTCTCTTCTTGAGGATAGACATTCCTAGGCCCTTCTGTTTATCCTGCCATGGTACAGACTACAACATCCTGGCTCATACTCTTCTGTTTATCCAGATGTTCTCCACTGCACCACTTCTTAAACTGTGGGTGTCCACCTCATATGGGGTTGTGAAAAATTTGGCAATAGTAAAAGGTTTCTAAATGCACAACAACCAACATTTAATTTAAAATCCAACTCGTAATGAATCTAAGGTGTTTCTGGCAGCACCTGCCCCAATTGCATCACACAACTGCCCCCTAGGTTCTGAACACAAAGCATTGGCACTTTGTACTGTGCATGCCCTCGGGCCACGCAATGCCAACAAAGCTGCCAAGGAAAGGAGATAAAGGGGAGTGGGAAAAGCTTAAGAAGCCCTGTTCTACCTGATGGTCTTCTTAAGCTGTGTCCCCCAGAACAGAGCACAAGTCGTCTAGGGGCAGCCAGCTCTAGGGAGGCAGAAAACTGCAGGACTGTACCCTGCTCATCTCTGGAAGGTGTGCTTCAGTTCTTGTGCACTAAGCCCGCGCTAGATTTTTTTGACTCCCCAACACATTGTTGTCTCCTATCAAGTTTGGCACCCTCTAAAACACCAGCACTGCTAGATGTCCCTTTAGGCTCTTCACCCACCAAATAGTTAATAATCTGGGCTATTTACAGACAAGTCAACAGGATGTAAGGTTTTGTTTGGTTTGGTTTTGTGGTGCTGACAGCTTGCTGTACACACATTCTCACCAAATCCCTCTGTGATCAACAAAACTTAATGCTAAGGATTCAATTGCCAAGGCACATTCAGGGGTGTGTCATGTGACTGTTGAATCAATTTCTCTGTGACTGTAGGAGAGCAGTTTTGTCTCCAACCATTTCAATTTCTGCTGGTCTAATGATGAGAGCATTGGCTTAGGTGAAGGTGTTAGGAATTCTTAGGGAAAATGTGGGTTTGAGTTAGGATTGGATACTTGCAGTTTAAAGATACCATACCACGTTCCTTATAGTTCCCCAAAATAAGGAACCTAAGCATCGCACAAAGAGCAACGAACAAACATCTGCTGGATGTGAGTAGGCTACAAAACATTACAAAGAATTCTGCAGGAAAAGCAGCATAAAGGACACTATCAGAGAAATATCTCACTGGGAGGCTGGAGTGTGAAGGTAGTAAGAACCAGAACTAATTGATAGATTGTGCAATCATAGATTTTAGACTGGAATGGACTATAGATGTCATCAATCCAGCCTACCCATTTTGCAGATTAGAAAATTGAGGCCTAGAGATGTTAAATGAGTGGTCTAGAGTCACACAGAGAGTATATGTTTAATGCAGGATTTAAACTCTGATTTTCCTTGCTCTGGATCCAGTTACACCCTCTTCTGCACACCCATGTTGGTCAGCCAACACACCCCATTAGTATCCACACAATGTCAAGAGCTCTAGGAATCCCTCTCCCTGGCATGTTGTGTACTCCTCCAGTGGAGGATTTACAGGAGGATGTGGACAAGAGTGTTATAGGATGGGCAGACATAAAAGGATTGTAATCTGCACTATGGGAGGTAGAACCTACTTGAATGAAATCACGGATCCACCAAGGGAAAAAATAAAAATAAAATTTAAAAAATTATTAGGTAGCTCACTAACCACCTGAGGGCTCTCCAGGTTTCATCTCGTTTCTGGATGAAATTGAATAGGGTTTTAGAATTCTGGGGGGAACAAAACCAAAACAGAAGGTAGTCTATCCATGAAAGATTAAATCAGGAGTTTTTAATGATTGAGACCAATCAGGTCAGAGAAAAATCACCGTATGCCCTTGTAACAGTAACAACTTCACCTAAATTTATTCGCTGGCATGTCCTAGAATATGATTTCTTTTAATGCCATTCCAATGTGGAAGGTACTATGTTCTCTGGAGACTCTGCTGATGAGATGCAACACATGTCGCTTTGCTCATCATTGACTATGTGGTGACTCGCCTCCATCTACAAGAGCAAAACTCATCTCCAGAAATCTTCAACAGAAAAAAAAGGCCAGATTTGTCTATGAAAGCAAATGAATAGTTTTAAAATGCAAGCAATCCTATTTTTGATTAAGAATTGGGAAAACACCTTTATAAGCTGATTTAGGGTCCAAGTAACAAGTTCTAGCCACGGCACTACCACTAAACTGCTATGAGTCTTTGAGTAGGTCCCTCCCTTCCCTCTTCCTGGACCTTACCTTGGGGGTCAATAAAAAAAGGGAGTTGGACTGGATCATCCAAAGTTTCTTCCTAATACAGTGTTCAGCATCTGGTTTACAAACGGCCTCCTGAGAGACATTTTGTGCAGCATAAGCAGCAACAGGTAGAGAAGAAAAGTACTGGACAGAAGCAGAAGTGCTGTATGAGGACTCTGGGGCAGGAAGCGCCAAGTTTCTCCTTGACCCAGTCCTATCTGGCCCTAATAGAAAATGTGTGGGAAAGGGAGAGGGTGGAGAAAAGGGCAAGATTTGACCTTCATGCCGCTAGCCCTGTTACACTGCTGACATCAGTGATGACCATGAGGAGAGCTCCTACTTAGCCAGTAACTTAAGGTTTCTGAAGTGCTTTTTATACATTATCTCATTTGGTTCTCACAAACAACCCTGTGAGGTAGGCATTATTGTTATCTCCATTTGACAGATGAGGACATTTGGGCACAGAGAGCTTAAGTGACTTGCCAACACAGCTATTAAGCCTCTGAGTGACAGGTCTTCCTGTCACTCTAGTTACCTTACCACACTACCTCCCATTGACTTTTCAGGCATGTTGGGGTCATGAAGAGTCATAGGGTTGAGTGATTTCTCTAGGGTCACACAGCTGGTGTGTGCCAGATGTGAACTCTAATCTATCTTCTGTACCACCTAGCTGCCCTTTCCCATTGTTTAGTAATTCCATTAAGAAGTTTTTCTTTTCCCAGGAGAAGGAATATTTCCTTCTAACTCTTGACTTCCTACAGTTTTCCCATAAAAATGGGAATTCCTGAAATTAAGGTTCAGACTTTACAGTGTTAGGAAACGAGAAGATTATGGAGGGGATGGACATTAGAAAATGTGGCTGATAGTGTAACAAAGTGATGGGCCTTTTGTAATGATCAAGTTCAAGATTCTTTCCTGAAGGATCTTTATGAATTCCTTATGATCAGTTTGCCTTCCAGGACCTGGGTTTGGAAGTCTTGAGAGTGAGCCAGGTTCTGTTTCCAGTTATGTCACTAATTCACAAGATAGCCAACCTGGCTCAGATCGTAGAGTTCTCAACTTTAAATGAGGAAGACCATGGTTGTCAGTTCTGCTTTTCTCCTCTAAACTTCTGTTCTACCAAGGGAATGAGGACCCTTCTCATTCAGGAGCTGAAAAGAAAGGATCTCTGGAGTTGTTCAGGGTACTGAAGAGAGGGGGCCTAGGTGAGCCTAGAGGTTAGATGAGGGGAAATCCAAGATAGTACCAGGAGGAGAACATGAGCACCAAAAAAAAAAAAAAGGCTGTGTAACCCCAGGGAACTTCTCCACTCTTCCCACCTTGAAGCCATCAAGCTGAATCACATGTTAGTTCAGTTTATTTTCCATTCCAAAGGAGTTTTAATTTAATAGAATCACAAAATGGAATCTCAGAATTGAATGGAACCTCACAGGTCATCCAGCCTAGCGAAATCCTTAAGAGCCCCCTCTGTACATTACATACACAAAAGGTTACCTAACCTCATTTTGAAATGGAGAACTTACCACCTCTACAGTCTGCCGATTCTGCTTTTGGACAACTCTAATTATGAGCAAGTTTTTCCTTCTATCCAGCCAAGATCTGCCTCTCTAACTACTACCTAATGCTCTTAGTTCTGTCCTCTGGGATCAAGCAAAGTAAATCTAATTTTTCTTTCATATGACAGCCCTTCAAATACTAGAAAATAATTGTCATGTCCCTGCCCAAGTCTTTGCTTCTCCAGGCTAAACATTCCTAGTTCTTTCAACTCGTCCTCATCTGTCATGATTTCAAGTCCCCTCTACATTTTGGTCATCTGGGTGCACTCCCACTTGTCATTGTTCTTCTGTTCTTCCACCCTAAACAGAACAGAATATTCTACATGTGGTCTGTCAAGGGCAGATTTCAGTGAATATGATTCCTTTCCTCCCTTCCTCCCTCCCTCCCTTCCTTCTTTTCTTCCTTCCTCCCTCCCTCCCTTCCTTCCATCTTTCCTTCCTTCCTTCCTCCCTCCCTCCCTTCCATCTTTCCTTCCTTCCTTCCTTCCTTCTTTCCTTCCTTCCATCCTTCCATCCATCCATCCTTCCTTTCTTCCTTCTTTCCTCCCTTCCTCCCTTCCTCTCTCTCTCTGTCTCTCTCTTTCTCTCTCCCCCCTCCCTCCCCCTTATTTCCACCTTCCCTCCCCGTCTTTCTTTCTTTTTTGGAGGTGTCTAGGGAGTGAAAACTTGAAAACTTCTCAGAATGTTTCTTATAAATTGGTGTCAGTTCTGACTGTCAACTTCACCCTTCCCCCCTTCACTTCTAGTGTCAATCAGCAGCAAGCCCTTTTAGGAATCTTTTGACCCCACCTGCTTCAGTCCTTTGTCTACTTTCCCTGCCTCTGTGGGCCCCTCCTCCCAGCCAGTGGGAGTCAGGAACAGCCCGATCTCACCCCATTCCCAACCAATGGGAGTGAGGGATAATGGGGGAAATACAAGTTTAAAAACTGTTTACCCCACATTGAGGGCCTCCTCTCCTAGATCAGTCATGGGGAGGACTGCCCTCTTTTCTCGGAGGAAGAGAATAAAATTTCCTGTTTTTATCCTAAGAAATCTCCATGTTTCTGATTAAATTTTAAATGGGATTTTTCATCCCACACAGGGGCAATCAGCATCAGGTGACTTGCCCAGGATCACACAGCTGATAAGTGTCTGACAATAACTCCCTCTTCCTAAGCACTATGTACTACACATATTATTACTGCAGCCTCTGACCACATTAGGATTTTTTGATTGTCATGTCAATGTTGCCTTAATGGAACTTGTTGCCCCTTAAAAGCTTCTACCCCTTTTTAAATAAATTGATATCTATGTCGCCATGATATATTTTATAGTTGATATTTTGAATTCAAGTACGAAACTCCATTTTTTCCTTTCATTTTCCTCCTAGTCTATTGTAAATAACAATGGCTAACATTTATAGAGTGCTTTAAGGGATCTGAAGCTCTTTGCTAAGGACAGCCCCGTTAGCTAGCTCATATAACTATAATTATTACCCTTTTATAGAAAATGAGTCTAAGCTAGTGAAGTGGCATAACCATAGTAGCTTTGTTATCATGTGCAGGTCACTTAACCTCTCTGAACCTCATTTTCCTCATCTGTAAAATAGAAATAACCATACCCTTACTGTAGACCTCTCAAGGTTGCTGTATGAAGGGATTTGGTAAGGGGCTTATTAAGCCTTAAGTCATACAGTGAGCTATTGGTGTAATCATAACAACAAATAATAGCCCATTATTCCAGGCTATTTTTGAATTCTGATTATGTCATTCAAAGCACGTGCTAGCTCTTAGCGATCCCTTCCCTTTCCAAGGGCTCATTAACTATCCCTTTAATAATACAATCTCAAAAAATTTCTAGGAATTGAAGACAAACCCCGTGGCCTAGAGTCTAAAAGATGTGTTCTTTCCCTTTATGAAAATCAGTCTATTTGCCTATCTTCAGTTCTATAGTACTGCACATTCTCTATGACTATTCACAGATTTCAGCCATCAAGGGACCTTAGAGGTCATCTAGTTCAATTTCCTCGTTTTTAACAGTCAGGAAACTGAGGCCCAGGAGCATTATGTGAATTGACAGAGATCTCACCAGTATGAAGTATCAGATCCCAACAGGGCTCAGCAATCATGTCCTAAAGTTTATTCTGGCTTAGTGACTTGGTGAACTCACTGAAAGCAGCTGAGGCATTCACTTCTAGGCTCCCTTACCTTACATCCGGATGCCCAGTTAACCCTTTTTATTCCATATTTGTCCCTCTGAAAGTCATTCTCCTTGATAGAGACAAAAAGAAGCAAAATAAGTGAGTGGTTCTGTTTTCTTCATTACCCATGATAATAGAATCACAGAATTTGGGAGGCAGAAGTGACCTTTAGTAGCCATCTGGTCCAACTCATACCCAAAAGGCATATCCACTATAATATACCTGACAAATACTCGGCTATATTGAGTGTATACCTCTACATGAAGACCTCCAAGGAAAGAATTCCACTCCTCCTTAAAGGAACCCATTGCACTTTTGGACAGCTCCAATTGTTAGGAAGTTTTTCCTGACAGTAAGGTTAAATTTGCCTTGTTCCAACTTCTAGCCAGTGCTTCTTGTTCTGTCCTCTGAGGACAAACAAAAGAAGCTGAATCCCTCTTCCACATGCTAGCAGAGTTGGGGAACCTGCAGCCTGCTTCAAGGCCACATATGGCCCTCTAGGTTCTCAAGTGTGGCCCTTTGACTGAATCTAAACTTTGGGGATTTGTTCTGTGAAGTTTGGCTTCAGTCAAAGGTCCACATTTGAGTACCTAGAGGGCCACATGTGACCTCAAGTTTCCCCACCACTGTTAGCCTGTCAAAGTGCTACAAGGAAGCTCCCAGGTCTTTCTTTTACCTGGTTAAATATGCCCAGTTCCTTCAACAGATCCTGATATGACATGAACTCATGGCCATTTACCACCCTAATTGCCCTCCTCTGGACACTTTCCAACTTATCAATGTTCTTCTGAACCACTGAACCCAGAATGGATGAGGTCTGACATAAGCTAAGTATAATCAGATTATCACTTCCTTATTCCTGGAAGCATCGCCCCTTTTTAATGAAGCCCGACTTGGCTTCAGCTTTTCTGGCTGCTACATCACACTGCTGATTCATTTTGAGCTTGTGGTCCACTAAAGCCTTCTGATCTTTTTCATACCAACTGTCCAACCATATCTTTCCCGTCTTTTCCTTGTGAAGTTGATTTTAACACCAAAGTGTTAGACTTTACATTTATCTTAAATGAAATTCAACTTCAGCTCGATGCTTTAACTTATCAAGGTCCTTTTGGAATCTGTCATCAGTGTGTTAACTGTCCTCCCAGCTTCCTGTCACATCTGCAGATTTGATGAAAACACCTTCTATCACCTTATCCAAGTCATTGATAAAAATTTGAAACAGCACAGATCCCTGGAATACTCCACTGGAGACCTCCTGCCGCAATGACCAGTCACTCAACCAGTTCTTAATCCATCTGATTACATTAGCTAATGCAGTTTTTGCCCATCTTTCCCACAAGAGCAGTTTGAGATACTTTATCAAAAGTGAATGTTAAAAACTAAAAATGAATTTAAAAAATAAAACAATTTAACTAAACTCTAGGTAAACCATATCCATAGCATTCCCCTCATTTAATTCAATAATCAGGTTATCTCTTTGGAATCACCGTTTCTCTTCCTAACTGTTCACCAGCCAGTTCTTTAATGACCTTTCCTAGAATTTTCCTAAGAATCAATGTTAAAGACACTTTCACATAATTAGGAAAGGCAATCTACTTTTGCCTGAAATAGAAGGAAATCTATCCCCAGGTATTGGCCCTATGCTTTTTAAAAATGTTTCTATTTGCCCTGCCACCTACATAAAAAAGAACCTTTTATTGTTCTTAATACTCATTATAATCCTCAGTTTATCCTAGGCTCTAAAGTTGCTCCCATTATTCTTTTTTTATTATTTGTTTTGATTTTGTTGTATTTCTTGGAGGGGGGGAAGGCAGGGCATTTGGGGTTAAGTGACTTGACCAAGGTCACATAGCTAGTAAGTGTTAAGTGTTTGAGGTCGGATTTGAACTCAGGGTCCTCCTGACTCTAGGGCCGGTGCTCTGTTCACTGCACCACCTAGCTGCCCCCCTATTGTTCTTAAAAAGCCAAACCTTGCTTTTTTATTGATTATATTATCAGCCCATATTCTGCACGTATAGTTTAAAATTTTGAGTGATTCTGTAAGCATCTTAAAATGTAAAAAAGCACAGAACTCAGAGTCAAAGGATATGAGTTCAAATCCTAGCACTCACATTTACTACCTGTATAAAATTGAGGCAAATTGCCTAACTACCCTATTCATCATCAGTAAAATTTTCAGATGACCCAGTTGGCTTTAAATCTGTGATCCTGCAATAGAAGCACATTATAGACAACTGTATTGGAAATAAATAGATGATGAATTACAGAAAAAGATCACAATGCTGTCATTAAGAGGTGTGATATATCCATAGTAAGGGATTTCAACCCTTTGCTCCCATTCCTTCTCTATGCTGCAGCCTTCCCCATTCCCAAGGGAACATTAACCTACCCTTTTGCCCTGTCCTCCAATCTCACCTGGATTCCTTCCTCCCCTTCTCTAGCAAGAGAGGCTATAGGGAAAGGGCAAGAAATCAGTGAATATCATTTATGTGGTAAAAGCCCAGACTTGGCACCAAGAACAGAAGGAAAAAGGAGACATTCAACTCGTAATTATTAGTTCTAACCTAGGGAAGTTGTGGCATAAATAAAACTGATGGGGTATATATGTACAGCATGTAGTTGCTTTACCCTCATGATTTTCTTTTTCGTAGGTTGATGTTAAAAGGAGTTTTATATTCCCAGAGCACACAACTACTGACAGAGAAGCAGCCTGGGGTCAGGCGGTGGGGTGGGGGTGGGAGGCCTGGATGGAATAACCCACAAGGTTAGATAATTGGGAGTTATTTATATAGAAGAGCCAAGAAGAGAAAACAAACCCAGATAACTTAACAGTAGCTCTGAGAGATTGGCCTGTTCTTGTTCCCATCAGTAGCCGTGGTGATGATAGCATAGCTCAGCTGGAAAAAATTGAAGAACTGAGACGTCTAAGAGTCTCAGGTCCCTCTTAGGTTCCATTCATCCCTTCTCAGTCTTTCATTAATTATTTTGTCTACCTTTGGTCAAAACGGGGCAGGGGGGGGCAATCTGTGGGTGGTATATCTGGTCTGCTTTCTCTAGAGGCCTTTAAAATGTCCAACTTAAAACTCATAACATTTCAGGAATACTTAGCACTTTCCCATGGTGCCCCCTGCTCCAAGGCAGCCCAAATCCAAGGGAGTAAGGTGGGATGTGGAAAAAGTTCAGAGTGGGGAGAAACATAGTAATTTGGTGGGAAGTAGGGTGATTAAGTGGTCTGGATATGACTGTCCCTCTTTATTTCTGTCCTAGGCTGGAAGCTAAACCCCGTGGTGGGTGCCGTATATGGACCCGAATTCTATGCAGGTAAAGTGTGGGGAAGGGGAGAGACATGTCTTTTTGAAACCTGAGCAATGGGAGAAAAGAAACGTCAGGATCCTAGGAGAAGGCTCTCTCAGGCACGCATAGCAATCCCACCCCAACAAAGGGGTCACCATTGTTTAGCTTTCATTTAGCCTCAAGGTAACTTATAGGGTAATGCCCCATTACTCAGGTCCAGGAAGGAAAAAAAGGGCAGAACCAAAGGAAATATTACTGGGGCCCCTGCTCTTGCTTTTAAACCTGAACAGGGAGCATCAGGGGATCAGAGATACTGATCAGAGATAAATATGAGAGAGCTTAGCGAGATACTGGATGCTCCTGCTTCCTTTCAGGTAAAAACTTAATTGGCCTCCTTCCCCCGACCCTCATTTCTTTTTTCTTTCTGATGACTCTATGTGGTGACTTCTTTTCTCTTCCTCTTTCTCTGCAGTGACAGGATTCCCATACCCCACAACAGGCACAGCAGTAGCATACCGAGGGGCACACTTACGAGGTCGGGGCCGGGCTGTCTATAACACATTCCGGGCTGCACCACCTCCTCCTCCCATTCCAACATATGGCGCGTGAGTACCTAGGACGGGGAACTCCTGGTGGCTTGTGGGGGCACAATCTGGGAGATTCCAGGATTAGGAAAATGGAGAAGGAATGAGCAATGGGAGGGGAACAAAAATCTGAGAATTCTAGGGAAAGCAAAGGGGGCTAGTCAACTTGAAAAAAAAAAAGAAAGTATAAATTGCTTGAGGAACATTTTGGAAATTTATAAACTAGCATCACAGGATCATAGGTTGAGAGTTGGAAGAGACCTAGAGACCACTGAATCCAACAACTGCTTCACTTTACATATGGGTAAACAGAGGCACAGGGAGTGTGTGAGGCCCATTTTGAACCCAGATCACCCTAACTCCAAGGCCAATGCCCTTTCCACTATATCAAACTGCCTCTGGTCTCAAAATTTCCCAGTCACATTAAAGAAGCTGGGGACTAGCAGATAGGGAGCTCGCCTCAGAGCCAGGAAGACCTCTGACATATACAGGTTATGTGGACCCTGGGCAAGTCACTTGCTCTCTCAGCTTCCTAAGCAACTCTCTAAAACCCTAAGTTCCACAAAAGTTATTGATGGGTATTGTTAGAGGTAGTTCACCTGGGAATTCCAATAGATATCACATATGTAGTACTTATCCCTCTAGAATGATGAACAATATGGAAGCTTCTCTAAAATTATTCACTCAAGGCATTTAGTCAGAGACCAACATAACACTAGCAGTGCCTCTGAGCATCTTTTGTGTCCCCCAGTGTGTTGAGGATACCAGGGATCCTCAGGACTCGAAGACAGGGTTCCAGTTATGGTTCTTCCCCAGCTGCCTCCCTGAGGAATTGATGACAAGCTCCATCCATCCTAGCACCCTCGGATGGCCAGTGGGAATCAGAGTTCACCAGGATGAGGGTGGGGATGGTTGGGGGTGGGGGTAGTAAATGAGACTGGGGCTGAGAGGCCCCCTAGGCTTGTGGGGAAAAAGTTGCTGACTATAGCAAGGGTGTTACTCTATTGTTATACCAAAACAGGGCACTGGAGCAAACGCTTGTTAAAATGCCAGTCCCATGGGCAGGGCTGGCACCATGCCCCCTCCCTCCTCAGCAGACACCGGAGCCGGCCTACCCCACCTCTCCAGCGTTCCCACCACTTTCTTGTCCGTTTGCTTCCAGGGTCGTGTATCAGGATGGATTTTATGGCGCAGAGATTTATGTAAGTGTGCCCCACCCCTGTTTCAGGGGATAAAACCCTACTTCCCTGTAATTGTGCTTAAGCTAATTCGATGTCTCCCACAGTTCAGATGATCCCAGGGCCCAGCACAGATAGAGATGGTATCACTTTTTGCCTGCCTTTGTTTTCTTGTGGCCTATTATAGTTAACTCTCTAATAGTTTTCATATATTTCTAAAGTAGAGTAGGAATAATCCAAAGTAATCTAATAACGTTGATCTTCCTGTATGAAAGACAGTATATTTGTTCCCCCCATATGGTAGAGCCTTCTGAGCTTGTATTGGTCTGATCAGCCACAGTCAGACACGCTGTACCTTGACCCCAACATAGCAATGTCATTTTGACACTCTTCTAGAACAAAAGGGCAACCACCACCAATGAAAGACTGTATGTTGAGAAGAGGAGGAGGGGGGCAGGAGGTGAGATGAGACAACAAATCTCTATTCTTAATGACATTAGCTTTGATGGCATGAGGAAGATGACAGTGCACCCACAAAGTGTATGACCCAACATGCAGATGGCAGAACTTGCTGTGCTTCCAACCTCTGTTTTTCTCCCTAATGTGCCTCTTCCTCATTCCTACCCCTTTACAGCATCTCCAGGAAAAAAAAGGAATCCTTCATTCCTCATAAAGATTCTTTGTCCCTATTGCTTCCAGTTGGTTAGAAACCTCTCATTTTGTTACAAAATTCCCCTCCTACCCCCACCCCACTTTAGCAGTACCATCTACTTACTGTCTTGTGTTGTCATATCAGAGAGAACCAACCCATCTTGATTCAGAAACAATGAATAAGGTTTGGATCTTATTGGAAGTCATCTGATTCGATCCCTGAGCTCTTCCTCAAGACTTAGAGGGATATACGGTTTCTTTATCCCTCTAAACAAGAAGTTCCTAACCTAAGGTCCACCGACACTGGAGGGAAGGGGACCATGGATAGATTTCAGGAGAGTCTATGAACTTTTAAAAATATATTTTGATAACTAAGTTTCAATATAATTGGTTTCCTTTGTATTTTTTTCATTTTCCTATACACTTTATTTTATGAATTTAAAAAGCATTTTTCTGAGAAGCAATCCATAGACTTCATCAGACTGTCAAAGGAATCCATGACACAACACAGAAGAACCCCTCCCTGCCAGTAAACTGTATTTGACTTTTTCTAATTTAGCAGTGTAGTCCCACCTGGGCAGAGAAATCAAGAACAATATTCCTTTCAGGCCTAGGGCTAGTCTTTCCCCTCCCAGGTCTTCTCTGTTTTCCAGTGTTTTTCAGAGCACTAAATATGTCGATGAACTTGGGTCCCCAAGGACTTGGGGGCTGGTTCTAAAAACCTAGTCCTGTGGGTACACTCTCTAGCCCTATCCTTTTTTGGCAGACATGCCTCCTCTAAATGAGGCCCATCACACTTATCTGCCTTTTCTTTCCTCTCTTTCTTGTCCCTGCAGGGGGGCTATGCAGCCTACAGATATGCCCAGCCAGCAGCAACAGCAGCAGCTTACAGTGACAGGTAAGAACTGGAGTCTAACCTGGGGTATGGAAGTGAATGTGATGGGGGTGAGGTAGAAGGGAAGAGTAGGTCCCTGTAAGTAAACAAAACAGATGACAAAGGATAAATAATCACGAACATGATCAGAAGTGATTATAGCAATCTCCTAGCTCTCCCTATCATTTCTCGAGCAGCCCCCCAGCTTTACTGCTCCATCCAGAAAATAGTTGCCACCCATCCCAACCACTATCCCATCTCAGGAATCCTTTAGAGAATCTTGACTTCTAAGTTGACTCAAATATCATTAGGCCTCAGTAATGGGCACAATTGTCCCTAGGGTCTGTATTGCAACAACTTACTGCAACAGCAAAGTTGTCTTTTCTTGCAGTTTCAAAATTCTCACACCCTTGTAACTTACTTGAGGTTCTGGGCAGAAATTAGTACAACTCATGGTATGACTGATGTCTACTTTTAGTCAGGGTTCCAGATCCCCTCCACTTTATTTGCCTTTTTTTTTTCAGGAATTCAAAGTTATGGGAGGAGCATACTCCTTCAGTAAAGACAGATCTCAAGGCCTTTGTTCCTGGTTGCCTTTAGGCAGGTGGTGGCTAGCACTCTAGTAATAGTGACTGGTCCTCGGACAATAGACGTTCAGGCAGATAGGTAGGTGCTCCTGCTTGTGTGCGTGCATGCATGCACACACACACACACACACACACGCATACACATACTTTGTTGGATCTAAACGCAAAGCCTTTCCAGCTTGTTAGGTTCTGCCAGGGCTTTTACCCTGCTGATCTAGCCTTCTAAATCCCAAAGTCATCTCCATGCCATGAGGATTTAAATTTCACTAAAAATGTGTACCTTATGATGGAGAAGGGTCAGTCAAATAACAAGCATTTAGTAAGTGATTACCATATGTCAGACACCGTGCTAAGCATTAGAAATACAAAGAAAAACAATTCCTGTCCTCAAGGAGTTCATGTTCTTTTTTTTTTTTGGAGGGCAATTGGGGTTAAGTGACTTGCCTAAAGTCACACGGCTAGTAAGTGTGTCATGTGTCTGAGGCTGGACCCAAACTCAGGTCCTCCTGATTCCAGGGCCAGTGCTCTACTCACTGCACCACCTAGCCGCCCCGGAGCTCATGTTCTAATGGATGAGAGAAGCATAAAAATAACTAAGCATCTTTTTATATATATATGCATGTGTGTATATATATGTATAAAAATAACTAAGCATATATATGTATGTGTATATATGCACAAAATATATGTGTGTATATACATATATGGTTATACATGCATATTATATAAATATTATATATATATACACACACACACACACACACACACATATATATACACATACATATTTATATGCATACAAAAAATATAAAGGTAATCTGAAAGAAAGTATTCCTGGCTAGAAGGGAAGATACTATTCTATAGTTCCCCCTACTCACCAGGGTCTTCTTGTTAGCCAAAGAGCAATTTAACTCTCAGTTCACCTAGGTGGCCTGTGGCCAGCCATACATAGTGACTTCTTCCTCCTTCATCTAAGGTTAGAAAATTTCTGGGGAGTGAACCATCACATCCCCTTCCTTGGACACTTGTGAGTCTGGTGCTTCCCTTCCTCTATTCCCCAGTAGCCAAGAGCTCCACTCAAGCCTTTGGCTAACTCCCCAAATGTCTCCCCACCTCTGGTTCCTTAATTCCTTTTGACCAAGCTACCCATATGTTCCCCAGGCTCTAGAAGGGCCTCTAGAAAAGTGGCTAATTGGAATCTTTAGATCATCTGGAATCTCAACTACTCTACTTAGAGGAATTCCTCCCTGCATACACAGACAACTGAGAGTTGACTATAAAACAGACTATTGAAAAAGTGAAGGCGGGTACCACAAGTGAGGTCCAGAAAGGAGTCTTTCTTTCCTTCTCCCAACTCTTCTGTAAGAACCATCAGGGTTTCTGTCACTGGAAAACTATACATGTCATTTGTAAAAGTGCTTTTCTTAACTTTTATCCCTTCGACTTTTCTATAGAAGTCCCAGACTTGTGCACAAAGTGAAACCCGTCCACCCACTCTACTTCTCCTTTGGTTAATTAGTTTAGTTGCCAGAGCAGTTATCAGTCAAAAAGCATTTTAAGCACCTACTGTATGCAAGACACTGTGTTAATCACCGTTCTCCTATCCCTCGCCTGTTATCGCTTCTGAAGAACAGCCTCAGAATGGAAGTGATCAGCAAATACCCAATCCAACTCTCTATCCTGAGTTCTTAACTCATTTTTCCTTGAAGACCAGAAGTAGGGTGGTAGCAACAAACTCAAGTCCCTGGATAAAACTGCTGTAGCTGGGGTTGCAGAAAAGTGAGAAATGTTCAGGGAAAGTAGAATACAGTAGGGGTGGGAGGATGAGGGAAGGGCGCAACTGTGATTGATGAACACGTCCCACCTGAGACCTTCCCCCACAGTCCTCAAGGCTTCCCTGCTAGGCAAAGAACCAAGACTCTACTTCATTCAGCCCTGATAATCGATCCTGCAGAGCCACTCCTAGCAGTGTGGCCTGGGATGCTCAGCTCTCCCAGGCATAAGACACCTGCTGTAGCAAGCTTTCCATATCTACTAGGAGTCTCATACTCTTGTGATGGGGGAAGGTTGTCCTCACACTATCCCTCCCAGGCCCATCCATTGGGAGACTTACCCTACTTAGATGTTCAGCATCTGCTACAACTTCAAAGACTTAAGATTATGTAGTCTCTTTAGTCCAAAGGCAAAAGGGGAACTTGGTTACCATTTTAAATTAAATAATAAATAAGATTTGGTTGGGGAAAAATACAGATATAAGACTGTCCAGAGAGCAAGCTCACTTATCTTAAAGAGAAAGTAGATGGCCAGGCTTCAGAAACTCAGAGGAACTCTCACTGTTGGACTGGCCAATTGTGGATATCTCAGGCTGTTACTCAGTACTGATGAAAGTGACTCTATCCTCACCCTGGTAACCTTTTATCTTCCCACTCTACATATACTTACTGGGATTCTTGCCCGCATCTGCATGTAGTCACTCAGGCCTCTATCTCATCAAATACAACATATATTGTACGCAAAATTATATACGAAAACATGGACAGGCCTTACCCCACATCTCTTGAGGAGCTGACGTTCAATTGGCAAAGAGTCTGATGGATAACAAAAAGGACATGTGATTATCTGCTATTAGGAGCCACCTCTTTCTAAAAAAGCCTTCCTGCAAGAGGTATACCAGGCCTTGGGAAAGAGAAGGAAGGTGACCTAGTAGATATGGGAGTCTGAGGTCAATAGACTTAAATCTAGGTTTAAGAAGTAAGCAGACATCCGTCACCCCATTCATTTTCTTTCTGTTTCCTCTGCTTTCCAACACTACCACATCTTGCCTGTTCTTTTTGTTCCCTAGTTACGGCAGAGTCTACACGGCTGCTGACCCTTATCACCATGCCATTGGCCCTGCTGCAACCTATAGCATTGGAACTATGGTAAGGAGGTTCAGCCCTACTTTGGACATAGATTGGCTCAGCTGTTCATGGTCAGAAAAAGTTGTTATCCCTGGAGGGTAGGGAGAAGGGAGGTTATATTTTGGGGAGTGATGGGGGACCATTAAAGAAAGCCCCAGGCTGAATCTAAAATACCTTTCCATTGGGTCAAGAGGTTGGTAAGAAGGGAAAGAGAAAGCCTGTACAACCCTATAGGTATATAGTATTCCTCTCCTCATGTTCCTTTTTTAAGCTGGGAAAGGGACATCATAATATTACAATTTGTTGGCCCCTTTCTGTGTGTGTCTCTCTGGCCTTCCAGTCTGTGTCATTATCCCAGGTCAACTTCTAAATCTTCAGTGACCCATTATCTTGAATCCAATACATTACTGAGAGAGATCTCAAAACATAGCCTCCTCTCTTCCTTAGTGATACCCTCCCTATCCACAGCAATGGATTCAGTTTCCCCAGATGCAGAAGTGATCTCCCTGGTCCTTTCTATGTTTCAAAGTGCCAGTCCTCTCATACACATAACACCATTACCCACAACCGAGGAGAGGGGCCTGTCAATTGTGACTCATACCCTCCATTGACTCAGTGCTCCCTAAGGTGCTTTTCCCAGGATTCTCTCTCCCTGGGTTCTGTGGTCACCATTGCATGGGCAGAATGGTTGGGGTCAGAAAGAGAGAAAGGGTGCACTTCTGACGAGCTTGGCTTGATGATGGTGATCTACAGGAGAGCCTGTGTGTATGTGTGTGTGTGTACATATGCCAGCTAAGTCACAAAACCCAGCCCCATGCTACAACAGGGTGTTCTCTTGATAACATATCAGTTTAGTAGTAACCCCAATCCCTCATCCCCGGCATTGTACTTAATGTCGGTTTTTAGCTAGCTTGGCATCCAGCATCAAAGATGAAAACTTGGGGGGAGGGAGAGGGCCAGGGAAGGGAAGTGGGAAAAGTGGGTAAGGGTCAATCCAACAAGATTTTTTTTCTTTTAAGGGTCCCTCACTTTTTTATTCTAGTTTTTTCTTTTTCTTTTTAATTTTTGGGTGTTTTCAATCCTCAAAAATCCATTCTTGCCTGAGGTTGTTCCTGGCAACACAGTGGGCTAGATTCAATCCTTCATTGGCTTGCTCTCCCTGAGACCAGTGACTCTCAGGAGAGGTACCAAGGCCCTAGGTCGGTGTGCTTTGTAGTATTTTCTTTAAAAATCCCAGTGCCCTCAGTTCAGCTGCTAGCTAAAAGCTTTCATTAATTAATGAAGGGTTACCTCTTTTTGTGTTTTATTTAACATTAGTTTTTAAAGAAACTTTTATCTTTTTGTCAACTTTTCAACATTTTCCATTTTCTCCCCTTCTCAATCAAAAATGGACAGTAGAGCGGGAGGGGAATAAGAAAATCTTTCATGCAAGGTAATGATGAGGTCAGGTGAAGAAGCAAGCTCAGGACCTCAGAGGAGATGGAAAGGGTTTTGGAAACTCAGGGAAAGAGGGATGCTTTGAGAAAAGGGGAGTGAGTACTCTCTTGCTTATAGCAGAACACAGAATCATAGATTTAGAACTAGAATGTACTTTAGAGGCAAGCTAGTCCAACTCTATTTTACAGATGAAGAAAATGAGGCTCAGAAAGGTTAAGTGATTGAGCCAAAACCACAGGTCCTCTGACTCCAAATTCAGTGTTCTTTCCGATACATTCTGACTATACCGAGGCCACAAAGACTCTCCTTCTCCACCACCACCAACCTGCAAAAAGAAAAAAGAAAACTCTCTACCTTTAAAGGAACTTACATTCCCTTTGTAAGGAAATACCTGAAGCTCAGAGAAGTGATTTGCCCCAGGTCACACAGCTTATAAATAAAGAGGACACCTTTGGACATGCACATGGAAATACAGGTTATTATTCGAAAGCCAGGTCTGATGTGGCTGTTTGGCTTGGACCTTAAAACCTCAATAGTCTGGGGCGGCTAGGTGGCGCAGTGAATAGAGCACCGGCCCTGGAGTCAGGAGTACCTGAGTTCAAATCCGGCCTCAGACACTTAACACAAAAAAAACTAGCCGTGTGACCTTGGGCAAGTTACTTAACCCCAACTGCCCTCCAAAAAAAAGCAAAAAAAAAAAAACAAACAAAAAAAAAAACCTCAATAGTCCCAATTCCTTAATCCAATCAGGTGGCCTTGCATCCAAATGAGCAGGCCCTTATGCTCCCCAGATAAAGCCTGCTTGGAGTGTGCATCCTGTCGTGAAGTCTAATTTAACTCATGTTCATAGGATCACAGTATTTAGAGCTAGCAAGATCCCTTGGTCCATCTCCATCATTTGATTGATTTAATACAAGCACCTATCGTGTGCAAATCACTGTGCTGGGTGCTCAAGAGACAAAAAAGAAAAAACAAAAAAGTCTTTGCTGTCAAGGGGCATCATTACATTCCCTTCCCAAAGGAAACTGAGGCGCAGAGTAGGGAAGGAATTTGCCCATGGTCACAGAGCCTACTAATTTAAAACCACATCCTCCTACTCCAAATCCATTGCTTTTCCGACCACATTAGGCCACACTCCATGAAAGTCAAGGACTACACCAAGGACTAAATAGGAATTAACAGAGAGAAAAAAATTCAAGGCCGGTACTGCTGATGGTTACTTCCTATACCTGCCCCCAAGAGCCCCTCCCTCCTGGCCTGAAGGGATGCCACTCAGAAATAAACTAAGCCCCTCAACCTGGACCCACTGCCCTCTTGCCATGGTGAATTATCACTTATACTATTTATCAATCATTCTCCCCATGGAGGGGAAAAAAAAATCGGGGGAAGAAAATGGGATTTGGCTATTTCTCTTTTTCCTTTTTTTTTCTTTTTCCTTTTTTTGAGTTTTTTCCTACCAAAAGACAATACTGATTGGCTGTTTTTCATCTTTGATGTTGCAGGCTAGCCTCTGCCGAGGAGGGTACAGCCGCTTCACCCCCTACTAGCAAGAGACCCAGCCCCTAACAGCATTCACACTGACTGCTTATTCCAAACCAAACCAAACCAAACTAGACACCAGGCAGATCCTCCGGGAAGACAAACTGCCCCACCGGGTCAGGGACATTCACCGCTGACCCTGCGCGACTCTAAAACCATAGATTTTTACCTCCAGTTGTTTCTCCCCGCCCCATGGTGGTGTGTGTGTCTTTGTCCATGACTGTACCTGTATGTTTGTAACTAATTTCCTGTATTGAGTTTGTCGATGTTGTTCCACTCCCAAACCATCAAGGTATGGTATGCAAACTGGGGGCCATGGGAGGGGGCATAGGAGGGAAAGGGAGAAAGTCGAGATATTGAGCCTGGAGTCAGAGGATCAACCTCCCCTTCCCCATGGCTCTGATCCCTCAACTTGGAGCTACCCCAAAAGGGTTAGCAAAAGAGCCTTGTGCCATGGCCAATCCCCCTACTCCCACCTTATTCCATCGTTACTCTTCAATCAACAGGCTGAAGCTAGGGAATCTTAGTGAAAGAAGTCAGGGCCACAGACCATGTGCCATTCTCCAAGTTCCACAGTTCATTGAGTTGTCCATTCCTCCCACTCTGGTCCTTGCCCAGTGCTTTATCCCTCTACTGTTAGTTGGCTCCCACCTCCACCCAATGAATCTTGAAACTGCTAGAAGAAATCTGTTCCATGAAGAAAAAGACAGGAAAAGTAAAATAGCACTCTCCTGTCCTCTCTTCCATCTTAGATCAACCCCTTACCTCTCTCTGCTTCTCCTTCCCTTTCTTCACTCCCTATATCTGGTCTTCCTCATCTCTTCTCTCGGCTGAAACAAATTTTTTTTAATTGAATTATATAAATCCCATTCCCTATGGAAGTCATAATAATGTCCTGGCCAAAATGTTTTTTGCAAGAGATGAAAATGGAAATGAATTCTCCCTTTGCCAGTTCCCTGCATCTATCCATATGCCTTATAGTTCCCCTGTATTACCATCCTCAAATCTCTCCTTTGTCCTATGACCTAGAAACAAAGCCATCAGCATCCTAGCTATGGAGATCCCTCACCCCCTACTAATGTGGCAGATTTTCTTTTCCCAGTTCTGTCCTTGGTGTGTGCTGCCTAGCCAAAGCATCTCCCTTCCTGTGCCTCAGCTCAAAAAGTCTTTAGTTTGAGTACTTGTATCACTTTGCCCTTCAAAAATTAAGCTTCTTATATAGGGACTCCTCGCTGCTAGATGGCTAATCTCAGGACTGACTCCCTGAATCCAGCTCCCCTTCCTACCATTAATGCAGACAGATTCTTTTTTTTTTTAATGAATGTATCCACATGTCTACAGAGATCTGTCTAGCCCGGCCTGGCCCACCCCTACAACAACAGACTGTGGCTTGAAGACCCTCTGACCAATTCATAAATGTTAGACCTGGAAGAGATGCCTGGAAGGTCATCCTTTAAAACTCCTCATTTTAGTGAAACCCAGAGATGTCATAACAAGTTAGCAGCAAGACCAAGATTAAACTCAAGTGTCCTGGATCTCAACCAGGCGCCGTTGCCACTTCATATTGTTCTTGAGAAAGCTTACCTTTTTGGTTCTAGTTGTTATACAGAAAACTCGTTTCAGGGAACTTAGAGGGAGCCAACAAAGACAAGGGGTCCTTTTTTCTATATCATCCATGGGTTTTAAATAAGCTGCTCCCTGAGCCTTTTTAATCAAGTGAGATAATATTTGTAAAGTGCTTAGCACAGTGGTAGGCGCTATGTAAATGCTTATTTATTCCCCTCTTCTTTCTGCTTTCCTTCACTTGACCATCCCCCTACTGGGAGTAAGCATTTCATCTTTGACTGAGGAAAGCAAAGGCACCTGGTGTCTGGAAGGGACAAAGGCTCCCTACTGGCTGGGGGACATCGTTTCTGCTATAAACACCCTATCCCACCCCCCACATATGTCCCTGTTTGGAAAACAGTTCCCATACTTCCCATCACTCCTCCCTGTTGTTAAAATTCACCTCCTTCCACATATTTACCACCACCTTTTCACATCCTTGTTCTCTTTGCTGAACACTATTCCCAAATGCCTTGTCTCTAGCCCTTCTGCCATCTTCTCTTATGCCCGTCGGTCTTCACTGTCCCAATCAGTCTGCTACAATTGCTTCTCTTATCCCATCTTAGCTTGTTCTAGCTTCTCCATGTTCTACTTAAATCAGAACTTAGCCATATTCTCATCTCCCTCCACTCCAAGCCCAGACCTCCAGTTCTCAGTTACTACTTTCCTATCCCATCACTATACATCCAACCAGCCCTGGAAAGGGAAGGACAAGTTAAAATGCCACATTTAGATTGCAAAGCCAGCAGCAGTCTCCTGAGAGTCAGGGGTAAATATATATAAATAAAAGTATGTATATATATAGTAAGGGATTGGGGATGAGAGCTGGAGCAATGGAGTCCACTCCTCTCCTCTCCCTGGGGCAGTTTAATACATCAAAAAGTAAATATTTGCCTCAAGCCATGGAACACCAGCTCCTCCTCATACTATCTCACAATCTCCTTCTGGGTTCAAAGGTCCTCCCCAGTGTCCAGGGCCTCTTTGGCAACACAGTGTGTTGTTGCATCTGTGAAACTGTGCAAGCTTGGCTTTTTTGTTTCTGTTGTAGTGAAATCTGCTGTTTTCTTCTTGGACCGTGAAGGGCAAAACAAAACAAAACAAAAACAAATAAAAAAAAACAAAATAAAAAAACACAAAAACAAAAACAACGCCAAAAAAAAAAAACCCTAAAAATATTTTAAAATGAAAGCAACAAAACTTAAGCAGAGAAAAGAAGCAATCAACCAAGTGACAAGTCCCACATAGAGGCCACACACAGGCGCCCAGCAAGAAGAGTCCAGCAGGAGGCACTGTGTATCCCGCACCAAGTGAACACCAACCTGATGGCACCAAGGGGGAGACTTTCCCCAACCTCCGCCTCTCACCCCTTTCCCTAAGCTGGCAGTCATGTTGGGGGACCCCTCCTCTTTCTTGGGCTTATGAGGGTGAGGTCAGAGGGTGGGAGCCAAGCTTTTGCTACCCCCAAAGACGGGTTTTTTACTACCATGTCTTCCCCTCGGTCTCCCTTCACTCCCGGGTGGTGTAGGGATCGATAGAACAGAGTGATGGGAGAACAGAAGGAAGACAGAATGTAGTGATCTTGTTCCAAGTGGCTTGGGAATGGCATGCAAAAGGAAAGAGCTGGGGCCAGGAGCAGCTGAATCAGGAAGGATGGGGCAGAGAAGAGAGGGGAGGGTAAGAAAAGCAAAGGCAGTTTTGCATTCCCAGGGAACTCAGGCTTTGGTGCATGCCTAGTCATCCATGGGTTGAGTTTTCTGGGTCTCGGCTCCCCATGCTGTGCTGGCAAAGAAACTGCCCTTGCCCTCACCCTAGTGAAAGCAATGTGCTGAGCAGTGCATCACATTAGAGTTTGCAGGCTGCCTGAATGCTATCTGACCACCAGTCCTCGAGTGCCAACTCCTTTTAAAAAAAATAAAAATAAAAAAGCATTGGCAGGACTCCAGGAAAATCAGAGTCCAAGGATTTCTCTTCCAGCCACTCATTCTCTTGGCTCCCAGACAGCAGAACACAAGCCCAGTGTCTGTCTGTGACACCCAGGCTAAAAGTAAACAGGGACACCCAGTGTTCCTCTGATGTAAGAACTTTGAAAGGTGGGTGTCCCCTGCAGCCAAGCCTCCTCTTTCAAAACTGCTTTCCTCCTCTACCATATGCAGTCCTGTAAGACAAGACTTGGAGAAGAGGCAAGAGTTGAAATAGAGGTAAGAGCCATTCAGTGGGGGATGGGTTTCAAACCGAGTTTGTTCTGGCGACTGAAGTTGATCCCTCTCTAGTTCTGCAGGTGCTCTGCTCTCTGTCAGCTGTCCCAGGTCCATTTCCTTTGGAAGCCAAGGGGCAAGTAGCTGGAGGGGGTATTGGACACAGCTGAGTGGAAAATAGGGGGAGCTGCTAAGGGTCTGACTCTGCTGGAGGGCAGAGAAGGAAGGGAGTAACCTAATTCAAGATCTTCATCTGCTCCATTGGTACAACTCATCTGCAAGACTAGGTGTCATGGTGCTATGGGTCTAGGAAACCATAGCCAGGGGAAGGAACCTGTGAGGAGACAGGGAATGGGGCAGTTTGAGGAAAAGAGAGGTCCAGAGCTGACTCGGCTCCACAGTGGAGGCTCTGTCCTAATGCTCAGTTACTGACCTTGGTGTTGTGGTTGGATGTCCAAAGTAGTGGTGGTAGCAATAGGTCATCCTTTTGGAGCACCTGGGAGGAGGGAGGGACAAAAAACAGATGGCAGGGGGGGAAGAGGAAGCCCCTGCCAGGGTAAGGACAATTGGAGTAGCCGAGAGGAAGGGGGGGAAAAATAGGCTCCCAACATAGTTCTACTTTCTCTTGAAACTTAAAAACAAATCAAACAACCAACAACTACAACAAAAAACAAAACCCTCACTTTATATTCAGCATAAGCGCCTGAAGCTATTGAAATGGAATTCTCCTTTTCTATTCCTGATGTACATAGAACCCAGTCCCTACCTCTGGCCATTTGTCTTCTGTATAAAGCTCCCCCACCCCTTCCATCTGCTGTACTGAATCCTTTTCTCATGGCAGCCTCCTCCCAAGCCCCTCTTCCCCCTAAATTTATTCCCCTCCTCCCTTCTAGGACTGCAACTGAGCCCCCAACTTCCTTTCTTACCATTCTGTATGCTTCCAAGGTGTGACCATTCAAATTAACAGTATTATTATTAAGATTATTAATAAAGATTTCTTTCTTCAAACCAGGACAGCTTTTTGATTGGGGTGGGAGGTGGGCAGGGAGGGGTCCTGGACACAAAGAATGGGAGTGGAAAGGTGTATGATGGGCCCTGTTGGGAAATGGGTGAATCCAAACTGAGTATATTCTCTAAATGGTTTAGTTCTTACTTTGGCCAAAGCCAGACAAATGACAAGTGGTTAAGACACTTTCCCATACACACACACCCACGCACCCAGTAATGTGCAAACCCCAAGTCACTCTTTCCTTTTGCCCCACCTCCAATATCTCTAGAACAGAAATGTGGATAAGCTTTCATATTAATTCTTGGGAATTCTTTTATTTTAAAGAAAAAAAAAAACCCTTTCACAACAGCCTTGTTGCCTATCTGCCCTTACCCATTCAGGTATCAGAAGATTTGGGATAGATGATCTCAAAGGTTTCCCTTCTGGTGTTAAATCCTCTGATCCCAAAATTTCCACTGAGAGATCAGGTGATGATGGTTTTGCTACCACTGAATTCTAGTCAAGTTTACCAAGCAGTAGGGCATCTGCAAGGAAACCAAAGTGACACTCTTGAACCCGATGCTGCTCAAAAAGCCACATTGTCGATTCTAACTCATAACATTGAAAAAATAAATGGATCATGCATGTGGCCAGGCAGAGAGGGAAGGACAGAGGGTTCATCTATGTCCATCTAGAAGGGAAGGTAGAAGCTATTTGAGGTCCTACTGGTCCTGTTATATGCTCTCATTAAGGTTTAATGATGTTGGAACAATCTGGACACCTCCCCATCTGAAGAAGAGAAAAAGAGCTAAAGAAGAGGCAAGGAGACAGGATCTGAGTAAAAGTATCCAAGTGGTTTTTTCAGCTTTCTCCATTCCCTGGATGAGTGGATCAGCAGAAGCCAGAAAAGAGCTAGGGGCATCTGATCTGGGGACATCTGTCTTTGATAAGAAGAAAATAAGGGACAAATAACTGGGGAAGAGGAGATGGAATAGAAAGTCTTCCAGATTAATCAAGTTTTGACTGTGTTTGGGAGTTTATAGGTGGGGTAAGGGGTAAGGATATTCTCAGGCCCTAAATCACCACTCTTGCCAGAATTGCACATCGAGAAAAGTTGAGTTCTTCATTTTTCAAAACGTCAGATAATTTATTTCAGCGCAATTACACCCACCAGAGGGGCACCAGCTTAAATGCCGAGATATTAATTTTCCTGCATATGAGGCTTTCTTGTTGGTGGAATTGGGGACTGTGCTCTCAGGGAGTTGGGGCTGTGTGATCCTGCCGTGCCATGCTCTGCTAAACCCCCTTACTTCTAATTGCTTGCTCACCAGACTGTGAGAAAATAATTGCCACTATAAATTTTCTCTCCTCTGCATAAAATATTCTAAGGAACCTCTACTAGAAAAATGACTACATGCAAATAAATGAAGCCAGGCATCAGTATTACACTAGCTACTAACAGGTGGGGTAGGAGTCAGGACAGAAACTTGAGGAGATTGGGGCTAGCATGAACACTGGGTTTGGGCAAATGACAGACAGTAGAAACCTCTGCTCCATCAAGCTCAAAAAATGGGGGAACAAGCAAATAGAGTCTCAGATAATTACTGAAAATTAAAAAAAAACATGGCTCTATAAGTGGCTCCATCTCTCTTCCCCACCCCAACACGACCCAGGAAGTACCACTCCTACTCGCAACACTTGCTTCCCCCCCCATAACTGCAGAGGATGGAGCATCAGGTGTGCCTAACAAGATATGACCCTGATCCACAAGAGGAATCTGTGTGAGATGTTCCACTCACTCCCTCACATTTCCAAGCAGCTGCTGACTCAGACAGCATCTTTTCCCTGGCTTGCTGTTATGTTCCTTGTTAAGAGTGTGAGGGATGTGAGTACATTACCCACAGAATCACAAGAATTGGAAGGGACATTAGAAGTCACCTAATCCATCCAGTACCTGAACATGAATCCTCTCTTACACATGCTAACAACCTGTCATACAAGCTTGATTCGAAGATTTGCACTAAGGGGAAACTTGAAGCAGCCTGTTCTACTTCAGCATGGTTCTAATTGTTTTTTAAATAAAATTTTTCTTTTCCATTCCATAAAAATCCACTTTCTTTCCTTGCCCTTCCCACCTCCCCCCAACCTGAGAAAAACAAAACCTACTACAAACATGTACAGTCAAGTAAAACAAATTCCTACACTGGTCATAGAATAGTTCTAATTATTCTGGTTTTTCTAGATATCAAGCCTTAATTTGCCTCCTTACAACTTCTGTCCAGTTTTCCCAGGTCTGATCTCTGAGGTCAAGAGCAGAACCACTCTAATCTGTCTTCTAAATGACAGCTTTTCAGATATTTGACAACATCTATCATGTCCCTCCTACTAATTCTTTTTATCTCCAGGTTAATTTCCCAGGTTCTTCAGCCCACCTTCATGACCAGTTTTCAGTCTATCACCCATCTGATCACCATCCTCTGAACATTCTCCAACTTAACAATATCCTTCCTAAAATGTGGTGCCCAGAATTCAACACAATGCTGCAGATGTTGTCTGATCAGAGTACCAGACCATTACCTCACTAAGGCTGGACGCAATGTCTCTTTATCTTAATGAAACCCAAAATTGCATTTGTTTTTTGGGTGCTTTTTTTAAAATGTTGTATCACACTACTGACTCATTGACTGTGTAGTCTACTGAGTCCCCAGAATTTTTCGGATAAACTGCCATTTGCTGATCTTGGGTTTTTTTTGTTTTTTGTTTTGCTTTTTGGAGGGCAGTTGGGGTTAAGTGACTTGCCCAAGGTCACACCGCTAGTTTTTTTGTGTTAAGCGTCTGAGGCCGCATTTGAACT
>CM053593.1:184615028-184633215 GCA_028646575.1 Pseudocheirus occidentalis
ATCTAAGTCTCATGACCCCCCCCCCAAATGTTTATTTTCTAAGTAGAGGGCACACTTAGTTCCAAGCAAAGGCATTTATTGAAATATGATAGTAATAAGATTTGCAATACAAGATCAAATATAGAGTACATTCTTCCACAAATTTATAGTAGGGAGAGTGAACATGCAACAGGGATCACACATGAGGGGCAATTCACACCTCCGATGCTATAGGACCTCTGATATCTTCAAGTGATGTTAACTTTCTGCTCTCAGTAGGTCTGCTCTTGCCTAGGTATATACTCCACTAGACTCTTGCTGGTGTGTTCATCTCTCAGCTCAGCCATCTCAGTTTCAGTCTGTTAGTACCTCATGGCTAACACTTCTCCCCAAAAAGGGAAGGCTGACATAGTTGTAGCCACCACAACCAGCTAACAAAAGCCAGCAGAGTGCCCTCCAGGCTAAGATTAGGTCTTTCTACAGGCTGGGGATCAAAGTCTTTGGTTATGAATAACACTGTGAAACACACCAAAAACCCTCACAGGCTTAGCAATAAATGAACTTCAGCCCTAACAAAAGGTAGGATAAGAAGGCACCCGCCTAGCCCAAATGTCTGTTTTTATTAAGCGTGACTGTCAGTAGCAATGCCTGTGTGCTGTGGTATTGAATTTTAGCCAATGGAAATTTCAGTCCCCCAATACTTATTAAATTTCATCTTTTAAATTTGGTCAGGTGCTTTGGTGCTGAATTTTAGCCAATGAAAATTTCAGTCCCCCAATGCCTATTAAATTTCATCTTTTAAATTTGGTTCAATGTCCTAACCTATTGGGATCTTTCTGTATCTTGATTCTGTTAGCTATTCTTCCCTGCTTTGTGCCATCTGCAAGTCTGATAAGCATACCATCTGCTTTTATCCAAATCATTGACAAAAATCATTAAACAGCACAAGGCCAGGCAAGGATCCCGGGGACATTCCATTAAAGACCTTCCAAGATGACATCAAACCTTTTAAGTCCAGTTGTTCAGTCAGTCCCAAATCTACCAAACTGTAGCGAATCTAGCCCATATGTCTTCATTTCCCCAGCTTCCTCATCTGTAAAATAAGGCCATTGATGGCCTCTAAAAGCCCTTCCTGCTCTACATCTACACTATGTCCTTTTTTGAAAATCAGTATATTTGTGCTTTTCCAATCCTGTGGCACCTCTTCCTATTCTTTACATCCTTTCAAAGAATGCTGAGAATTACATCTCGGCCTGGTAACTACAGCTCATTAAGGACAGCCAGGTGCTTTCAATATTTCCTTACTTCTCTCGGGTATCCATTCTTCACTAGCCATTCTCGTCCTCTCAATTCCAGTCCAAGTATCATTTTTATTGGTAGAGAAACAGAAGAAAAATAAATGCTGAGCAGTGTTGGCATTTCAGTTGTCACTTATCATCACCCCATACACCCCCAAGGGGTTCTGTCCCTTCTACATCCTCTTTTCTCCAGCATAATTTTAAGCCCCCCCCTTTTTTTGCCCTTCCCCACCAAACTCAACCTGTTCTTAGCTTTAGCATATCTCACACTATTTTTATAAAGTTACACTTCCATAATCACTCTCTACTATCTGCCTTTGCTTCCACCTTCAGTATGAAACTTCAAATCTAAGTTGTTTGGTGAATTCACTGTTAGTGCACATCTATCTCAATAATTACTTTCTCCTTATCAGAATTGTTTCCTTTGTGTCTTCAGAATTTCATTCTTGAGAGTTTCCCATTTCTTCCAGAATGACTTCCCTAGAGAATTTTAATCCATAGAATCCTATAGTTTTGGGGTTTTTTTTAAACCCTCTGAAATTTGCAAGCAAGATCACTTCCAGTTTTCCTCTCCTCTATCACAAAATTTAAGGGTGTATGGTCGCTTCCTGGAACCGGTTTCTCCTTACCGGTGAGAATCAGGTCCAGAAAAATTTTCCTGTGTTAGTTCCTCTACTTTATGAAGAATGAAATTATTATTGAAGTCAACAAATTGTTAGCTCCTACACTTCTGAAAGTATAGTAGTTGTCCAGAATTCCATCATTACTCAATCAAGGCAATTTGCCATGTTTATGTTTCCCAAACTTCTCATATTTCATCTTTCTGCCCAACTGATCTCCAATGACAAAACTGCTTCTTTTTCTGCTTCCATTGCTCTCCAACACAAATGTTCTCTACCATGCTTCCCAGCTTTGCTTCTCAGATTGCCTCACAATGAATCTATCTTCTTAAAATAAAATATTACTCAACCCATCCCCCCTTACATATGTATCTTTAAACAAAAACAAAAAAACCTTATCCTATATTTTGTACCTATAAGGTACATATACACCCTTCCAAAGTCAGTCTCATTCCAAATCTCAGTGACATATTTTCCTGCTGGTATTTTAATCTTTCTTGGATTTTGCCACCTATGAACTTTTATCTGTCTTCTTCTTACATGACTGCTACTATTCTTTATGATACCTACCTCCTTCCCTCTCCTTTTTTCAACCTAAAGACTTATTGATAAAATTTGTAAGATACGAGAAATTTACATTTTTTACATGCCTTGTTAGGCTCATGCCTGAGTCATTCTGTGGTCCAAAAGTCAAGCTGTTACCTATATGGCAACTAACAAGTTTGAGAGAAGCTGTAGAACTCTGGTATGCAGGGAGTGAGTTCTTCCAGAACAGCTTCTTAACCTCTTCTGGGACATGGCCCCCTATGGCAGTATCTAGAGATGCCTCTGGATCCCTTCTCAGAATAATATTGTCAAATGCATAAAATAAAATATATAGGATTACAAAGGAAACCAATTATATTGAAATACAATGATCAAAGTGTTGGGGGGGGATTGTTTTGTTTTGTTTTTAAGTTTACAGTCTAGGTTAAGAGTTCCTTCTCTGGAAGAAAGATACTGTCTAAAGAAAGAGAAGGCAAAACACTAGGAGGAATAAAGCACCACCCTTCCACTACCGACATACAAAGAAACCTTAGGTATCCTACGTCTTTCATTAGGATCTGCCAATTTTCCATGAAACCCCCAAATTCCAAAGGCCAAAAGAGAGAGCAAAAGAAGCCAGGAGACCCATGCTGCCATCTGGTGGCTCACAGTACAATGCAGCAATCTTTTTTTGATATCACAAAAACTCAGGATTGATTTGCTCCAACAAAGTATCCCAGGATATGCCACTGGGTATATCACCTCTTAAATGAGAGCTAGATTAAATGACCCCTACAGTTCCTGTAATTCTAAATGTATGATCCTATGTCCTAAAGGCAGGGCTTATGGGTTTTCTCCCTACTCTTTAGGGATACTGCTCTATGAATCCTTCAGATTCACAGAGGATATACCACAGTGAACTCAGTCAGAATGGTTAACAGACTCCAAGCCCTAAGAAGGGTATCTGGTGACAAGCTGGAAAAGTACAACCAACAAGTGTTTTGGGTGCTCCTCGTGACACCTGGCCATGAAATCGATTCATCCAAGACTAAAGACCAAAATGAAGAACAAAGGGCAAGGTAGTGAGAGATGAGAAGAAAAGCAGTAAATAGAAAAGGTTCAGCACATATACAAACTTTCAAAGGGGAAAAGACCATAGAAAAAGATGTTGTCAAATGGACCTATATGAAGTGTTTCTACTGAATCACACAAGATGTCAGGTTAGAAGGCAGACTGAGACAAGCTACTATCCTACAAGGTAGAAAGGGCTATGATGGGCCTGGCTTCTCAACTCCCTAAACCTAATAGCCTCTGGTTAGAGCAAAGATATAGGCAAGGGAGGCAGAAAACGTCCTTCCAAGTCCGATCACAGGAAAGGAAAAATGTTTTTTAAAAAATCTTTGGTGTCCTTCAGAGAAGACTTTTGTGCTGTAATGGGCCTTGGCCCAGTCACATGGCTGGAAGAGATCTAGGGCTCTAGGAGTTTAATCCTTGACTCACAACAGAGAAAACTGCTACACCTTCCTCCACATACCCGCACCCTAGAAACAATGGGCACTGGCCAAGTTTCCACAGAGAAACCAAGACTTGCCTTGGTATGAAGTCTTTATAAATGACCAAGCCCAGAGCATTTGCCCCACAGCGAAAGCACAGTTGTAGCATCTCAGTTAGACTTCATGCCTCTTAACTAAAATCCTCCAGCTGTGATTTAAATTCATTTCCTCAGTTATTCAGACCTCAGTGAAGAAAAATGGCTACCACTTTCAATGTAACACTACAGCCTTAGTCTTCCTCTATTTTTCCTTAAGTATTTCTAATTCCTCTAACTATTACTTTGAAACTTTTCAGCATAAAGAGAATTACTAGGATAAAGTCTTCAAATCATGCCAGAGGAAAAAAAATGTCAGCCTCAAAGAAGTTGATTAAAAAAAAAAAAACAGAAACAGTTATGTGTGCCTCGGTTCCAATGAAGCTACCAAGGCCTACATGGGCCTCCAACAGTTTCCTGCCCACACCTATGCCCAAGATCCCCCAGGGCCCTTTGCTTCAATACCTCCAAATGTACATCCTTGAATCAAGCCTCCCTCCACCACAATGAGGAAAGAAATCTCAAGTCAATGAGCCAGTTCTGCTTTAATGCTTAGGTCCTTGATTTTGAGTAGAGCAGGGTCAATCTGCCCCACTCTACCTGAGGAACCAAGAATCCTTCCTTGGGGATAGGCTGTACAAAGAACTCCACAAAGCACTCCTGGCCAACTGGGGCTTCTTCTACTTCCAGGTTTACCACACGGTACATATTGGAATGAGCTAAACCCAAGAACTTGGGCTCTTCTGAGTCCAGCAGCTCCTTTCTACAAGAATAGTTCCCTCCCTGATGGTAGATTCGGAAGCCATAGGCTTGGGATAACAGGTAGGACCAGCAGAGAGTACAGCTGAGAAGAAGCTTCTTCTTGAACCTGTGTAATTCTGAGTGGATATGCTGCCAACAGGTATGGGAGGCAGTAAGGTCCTGGACCTGGAGCAAGGGTGTCATTAGGCTGTTCGCATCTACTACCTGCCAAGAGAAAGAAAATTCAGAATATTCCCCGAATCCCTCACTTTCGTTCCCAAGACGGGAAAGAAGAACCCTGTACTATTTACAAGTTGGGCACTAGCACCTCACCCCCTCTCTCTGACACAAGGGATTACCAGCAAGCTTTGTAGTTTGCTCCCAGTTTTATAGCAATATCATGCCTTTTCCTTGCAAGTTCAGCATAAGCCCCCAGGTTGAGCCCCCAGAACTCCAAGCTTCCTTTCTACAAGTCTTAGAACAGGAAACTTTATACTTAGGACTCCTCACCTGGATTTCTCCAAGGCGACAAGTAAAGTTTTCATCCTTCTGGCTGCCCAAGGGGCGTGTGAAATTAACAAAGATATCTTGCAAAAAGCAGTTCTGAAGATTCACTTCATAGCAGCTGTGGAGAGGGCAGAAACAAGCTATGAAGACAAAGGAAGAAGGAAGAGCTTCTATACTGAGTAGAATGCCCTCCTACTTCATTGAGTGACTAAACTCCAGCTCAGCAGCTTATACTGCTGACTGCTTACCCTGACCCAATCCTCTAGTAGCCATGGAAGTCAGGGGTTTGGAGGCAAAGTGAAGGACTCCAGAGATAGGTTAATTGCACAAGTAATTAACTAGGACCTGTACCCTCCCGACCTAGAAATCTGCTGGACAGGGCTGTTCCAATAGGGAAGAACAACTAAGCCTAGGAGTATCCCTACCACCCTCCAGTCCTGGGAATTCTCAGCTTGGAAATCCTTCCACCCACTCACCTCTAGCCCATCTTCATGGTAGGCCAGCCCCTTGCACAGTGCAACACACCCTTGGGGGAGGGGGACTCACCGATGGATCCAGCCCCCATCGAACTGCTGGCTGCATCTACCAAACCACCTTAGCAGCTTGGCTGGGGGCACCCGGAGAGGTCGGGGAGTGTGCCTCGTAGTTTGCCCTGCTAAGAAGACAAGTCAGGGAAAACATGAGCCTCAATTCTATTTTTCTAGCCAGATCCCCAAACCAGAAATGCCAAGGAGGAAAGAATCAGGAACCAGGAAGAAACCAGCCAGCAAGCCAAAACTTTCATTCTTGAAGAAGTTGTCACACTGGGAAGCTTCTGATCTCCCTTTAGTAAAAATGAACTTTGAATGATAAGGCTCCCCACCTCCTCTTCTACTCCATGCTATATGCTCACTCCCAATGATACACCCAGTTGGAGGTACAGCTTTTTGAGTTCAAATATGAATAAAGTCTTAGACCGCTGGGATTAGTCTAAAAAGGAAAAGTAGAAATGAATTCTTCATCTAGTCTATTTCTGATATGATCATTCTAGGACACACTGTCCCTACCTGCTGATTCCACTAAGAACTCTGTTACTACCTGAAGGAAGGAAGAAGGCATATACTATTTAGTTGAGACCTTAATACATATTTATAGGACCTCTATGAGGCCCCTGCCAACACTCCTTCCCACCCTTTTGGTCATCCAAGTCCTTTCAGACTTTTGCTTCCAGAGATGACCACAGGAGCCAGAGTAAAAAGGCCCAGAGGGAATAAAAGACATCAGAGGAAAGTAATTTAGTGAAGGCAAGAGATATTCCTGTCCTGGTTCCTCACCATGTACAGATGAGATGCTCCCAATGTTACACCTTCTAGCATCCAGGGTAGAGAGTTCCAACGCAACGGTGATATCTGTGTACCCTTCCAGTTTGTATATGAGGGACAGATAAATTTTTGGTGGTGCCGGGACTTTCAAAGAAAAAAGCCTGGAGGAAAAAAATTATGCAATGAGAGACCTTAAGGAAACTACTAAGATACTACGCTCAAGTGTCTTGAGCCACAAAGATAACTAAACACTGTAAACCCTAGGATTTCCATCTCTCCCTCAGATAATTTAGCTGTTTGGCTAATGATGCCTACTATACAAGTTCTAGTTACAACCATGACTTTGGAAGGTCACAAGGAAAACTAGAGCTTCCTCAAACCAAGGCACAACACATGCTGAAAACCTTTATCTGCCCTGGCCCTCTAGCACTTTGACCCATGAGGTAGGCCAGCTAAGCAACCAGCACAGAGTCAAAAGAGAGGCTGAAAGTCCCTAATCCCCAATCATTCACCTACCTCACAGCCACTTTTCCAGTGTTGGAAGGAATCATCCCACGAACAAGTAGGGAGCTTCCTCCATTCCAGGCATCCATCAAGCAGCTGTGAATCCTCACCCAACCAGACTCACTTTCTAGTGCATGATCTCCAAAGATAGGCTGGATATCCTGAGCGCTCAAGTGGTACCACGGTCCTATTGTCTCCTCCTAAAAGGAAAAATCAGAGGCAAGGAGAGCATTCTATGATGTCATGCAGAACAAAGTGAACAGCAGGCATGGACAGGGATCAAAGTTGGATATCAATTCTGTTCAGATCACAAATCCTAGTCACACAAAACCTCCCCTCCACTTCTCACAAATTTATGAAAATCAGAAGACAAAAGGGAGAATATTTCCCCTTGCAAAAATGTCATACACGTTGTAAGTTATACAAGGGAAGACTCATTGATTGGAGTATAAGGCAGGAAGGGGTATATCTGGAAATGACTGTTATGCAAAGACAAAAAGCACCAATTAATTTTTTTAAATCCAGTTCAAGCAGGAAACTCTTGTTCTACCCTCAACCCAGCATGACTTCAAGGGAACAAGAGAACCACAAATACTCCACACACCTGTCCATAGGAGAATCTCCGTGTTCCCAAGCCCAGACAGAATGAGGTGACAAAGGGCAGGGAACAAATGCTGTGAGTGGGCAGATATTGCTCCAGCAAACTCCAGAACCTACACAGAGACATGTGGGTGCAGGAAGAACTCAAGAAATGTAATAAAGAGGAGTCTCAGCATACCCTCAATCTCAACCACTCTATCTTTAGCTTTTCCCGACCCCATCCAAGACAAATTTATACTTGCCTTGAAATATCTTTGATAAAAGTCTGGTATCCAAGCTATATAAGAAATTGACACATATAAAAGACCAAGAGCCATTGTTCAATATATAAGTATCCCAAGAAGAGAAACAGTTTTCAAAAGAAGTGCAAATTGTCAACAATCATATGTAAGGTTTTTCCAAATCATTAATCCTGAGAAATTCACACTAGATTTTAGTGTATTTATAGTTTCTGAGGCTTTACTTCACACCTATGAAACTGACAAAAATGATAAAAATCAGAAAAAGCAGAATTAGAGGGATATGGGCCAACAGACACACTAATACATTGCTGGTAGAACTGTGATCTTGACCAATCATTCCAGAAAACAATTCGGAATTATTAAAGAAAAGTCTTTAATAAATAAAGTCTTTAACTGTTCAAAGCATCTGGCTCAGTAATCCCATGGGAAGTACATACACCCAAGGAATCAATGACATAAACAAAGGTTTTATATTTTATAAAATTTATAAATTTATATATATAAATATGTATATCTATACACACACACACATGGATACATGCATACTTATATTTTTATATGTGTATGTATATATGTATATGTATATATATGTACATATATAAACAAAATATTTATAACACTCTGTGTAATAGCAAAATATAACTTCATGTTTCCTCAATCACCCTGCTTCATGCACCAGAAATACCATTCTGAGGGAAGTGGTCCCTCAGTTCCTCACCCATTATCCATTCCTCACTGCTTTTCTATCTCTTTCTAGGGCACTCCTACCTGGGGGCAGCCAAGCTGTTTGATTTGCCCATAAAAAAAAAAAAATCTCAGGTCCCCTTCTCTGACCCATTGATCTACTATGAGAAGCCCCAAGTGGGACCGAGAGCTCACCTGTCCTGGTTCTGGAAGAAATCTTTATTATCTAAGGTCTCATACACCCAGCCAGGAGCAAAGAGCGCAGCTGAGAACCCATGCTTCCGGATCAGCTCCAGTGACTGCAAAAAGACAAGGCAGAGAGAAATACTGGTCACATAAAAGTAAAAATAGTTTATCCATTGTCTTCTCTGAGGCTGAGGTTATAGATCAGGATTCTCTCAGCATCTTAATAGGAAGTGATGGGTCTCTGATTCCCCATCAAACATGGGACACGTAGTTCCCTATTTTCTATCAGCTTATTCTAAAATTTTCACCCACTATTTTGATGAACTCTTGAGTTTCTATAGTTCCTTGAGAGCAAGTACCATTCCACTTTTTTTTTTTTAATCTCCTACACCCATCACAGTGTCTGGCACATAGACAGAACTCATAATGCTTGTTAAATGATCATCTCTTGCTTAGATTCATGCAGAATCCTATCTGAGCACTCTGTACTTTCACAGATTGGCCGTAAGAGGGCACTGCAGGGTGGAAGAAAGCCAGAAGGAATGTCCAAAGTGTACAGGAATGCAGGAAACCTCATACCTCATTACATAATCAGAATGACCAGGAAAAAGAAGAATGTTCTATGATGGCATTAAATTATTCATTTAAAGTTTAATTAATGATTGAGGACCTCCCTATAGAAAAAGAAAAGGGACAGGACTGATGACAGCTCAAGAGACAGATTGTCTATTTTTCTCTCATGAGGTCCATCAGCTCCTAACCTCCCTTACCCTTTTTGCTGCCATAAGTTGTACTGTCAGAACCTCATAACCAACCTACCATTTCCCAAAACCAAATCCTGCAGATCACCACCCACACTGACCAAGGAATTTTTTAAATATAAAAATACTTTTAGTCTTCCCCAAGTCTGCTCTGCTGTCCTGAAAAGATACAGAAAGAAGGTAAGAGCTAGTCAGAATGGACAGGACTGGTGGTCCAGGCTACTCTCAAGTGCAAAAGAATTTATCATAGGATCACAGACTTAGAGAAAGAAGACACCTCATTTAATCCAACTCCTCATTTTACAGATGAGGGAAACTGAGGCCCAAAATGGTTAAATGACTTTCTTAACATCACAGAAGCAATAATGAGGGGCAGAGGCAGGATCTGAAGCTGAGACCTCTGACTCCAAATCCAGCACTATGTCCAGTACTACTTCTCAATGATCTGACATAGAAGAAATACATATACATCTATAATATAATAAATATATGAATGAATAGAACAAAACTGAAAGAGGCTTTAGAGACTGTTTAGTCTATCCCTGCTCCTTCCCCCAGCTTCCCCACCAGTCTTCCTTTCTCAGAGAAGGGACATGCCTAAAGTCTGGGTCTAGAATACAGACCCCCTCAGATTCCTAGTTGTCTAGGGATAAAATGAGCCCTGTCACCCCCATGCTGGGTAGCCCACAGGTCAATGGTCTGTCTATTCTGTCTGTAAGTCTCAATTTCTCTATCCTAAGAAGAATGGCAAGCACCTTCCTCCTCAAAAGTGAAGGGAAAGGTAAGAAAGACAACAACCAAAGTGAAAGAGCCTTTACAGAATCATTATCACTTTAAATGGTGATAAAGCCTCCTCCACATTCCCAGTCTTCTCACCTTGTTTGTGTCAAATCCACCTCCCACGACATTTCCCCGGGCAAATACGTCCACTCCTACATACACATCTGGCTTGCGCACCTTGAAGGCTGCCATACGTTCCAGGTGTTCCTCCTTCCAATTGTAATTGGTAAAGATACCATCACAGGAGTCAAAGAATACCCTGGGAAACAGCAAGAGACACAAAACGGGAAGGATCAGACCAGTCCGTCCTGCTCTCTCAGCCTTTACTGAGCTGTCTTAGTCACAAGAACTCCCTTTCTGCCTTAAGTGGGGACTAGAGGTAGGCTCCCTGAGAACCCAACTTGCCTTTGCAGCCAAAGAATAGTATCTTACAGATTATAAACTCCTAAAGGACAGGAAGCAGATCTATAAATCACTCTCCATATATACTAAGCGCAAGGCCACAAGCAATTAAACCTTTTGATGATGATAAATCTAATCAGACTGTGCCTTCTCACTCAAATTGGCCACAAATTTAAACTTTACACAGGTCAGAGCCACTGCTGAGTTTCAAAACACACACACACATACACACACACATACACACACGCACACGCAAATGGCCCAAAGTTTTTGGTTTGTTTTCTTTTTTAAGTAGTTCATGCTTCCCACAGGAATGAAAAGCATTAATATTCTTTACAACCAACCCATAACACAATATAATTGGCCTATGAAAGTGTTACGCTTAAAGGTAAGGTAAAATAAGAAAAACCTAACTTCCCCAAAGGGTAGACAGAATTGTTTTGGGTGGGAAGACTGAATGTCAGCTAATTAGGCCTGGAAAGGCAAAGATAAAGACCAGATCCTTCTCATAGCTGTTCAGTTAATCTAGCAAGTATCTTCGATTCATAACATTAGCCATGCTTGTTGGTTTGAGACTGGAATCTATTCCAATCTCTTTTCATTCTTCTGCCCACATTCTGGAAGCAAGGAAAAGAAAGACTAAGTTGCCACAGTTAAATCAACTCACCTATTACTTTCGTTCAATTCATTTTGCCATTTTAGCTGTCCATCCTTCACTACGCTATCATACCAAATCACCAATCCACCTGGTACATGTTGGTGCAACTGGTCAGTCAGGTATCGCAGGAAAAAAGGAGTGTTCCCCACTGCAGCCATCTGTGAGAAGGGAGAAAGAGAAGATTTGACATTGTCTGAGTTAAGTGCAATTTAGAAAACATTAAGGGCTCTAGGTAAGCAAACTCTTCTCTCAGGACAGGAAGAAAACTACTGTTACGAGTTAAGCTGCCTACACTGGGGCCATCATTCCTATCTCCCCCATCTTCCCTACGCCCAAGTACCACCAAATTTCATATTCTGCCCTTGGGGCTGGTCTCTGACAGGTGGCTGTCTTGCACAAACCCAGAGCCCCATATTACAGGAAGGCCATGTCACTATGTCACCTTCACACATATCTCTTCTCTCCACACTTTTCTAGCTCTCTTCCCCATGAGAACATGAGTTTATTGAAAGCAAGGACTGTCTTGCTGACTTGTTTTTGTTTCCTCAGTATTTAGCACGATGGCTGGCATGTATAAAACCCTAAGGGGGGAAATGAACTAAAGTAGAGTGGAAGGGTAGCTGGGGGAAGAAGACCACACTCACACTTAGTGTGTTCTCAATGTTGATCAGCCAACCATCAAAGCGAAAAAACTGTGCCATGCGGACTAGCTGATCCGCCACCTTCTGGTAAGAGGATGGATCTCCAGACAAGAATTTCTCACAGAGCCGCCCACCTTCTGTCCACTCTGTGATGAAGGTCCCTAGAAGACAGGATAGAAAAGTTAGGCTCTTTGATGATGTGCAGGTGAGAAGATAACTTGCTTAGCAGGAATGTGTACCGCTTGGTTAGAAACACCAGAGTTGTGACTTCAGAGGTAAATCAAAAGGCTACCATTGGGTCTGCTAATGAGTTCTGGCTAGGTAATGAGAGCAGACATTAATATTTTATTACATATCACTGCCCTCTATGGTCTGTCCAGACTGACCTATGACTCACACACTCTATTTCCCATCCTAGTGTCTCCACACACACCTGGCATGAACCCCTTCATCATATTAAAACCTTTCTGCTTCCTTCAAACCTAAGCTCATGCACAATTTCCTACATGAGGCCCTTGCTAATATCTCCCCTAAACCCAAAATTAACTTGTTTTTACTTTATGTAAATTTTGTTTTTATTTACATGGGCTCCATATTGAGCAAACTCTTGTTTCAGGATGGACAAAAGGCTACTGGTATGAGCCAAGCTGCCTGCATGCTAGCCATCGTCCCCATCCCTCTCATCTCCCCTGAATCACATCTTATACTTTGCCCTTGGGGCATTGGTCTCTTACAGATGAGCTTTCCCTTTTGTCTTGCACAGAGCCAGCCCCCCATTCTACCTTCAGGCCATGTCCACACTATGTTGCCACCACACAAATCCCCTCTGCCCTCACCTTTCCAGGTCCCCTTCATGTGCTATCTTCCCTTCCCCAACAGAATGTAACTTTCTTGAGGAAAAGGTCTACTGTTCTGCTTTTGTCTCCATATTCCCAATGGCTAGAATAGTGTCTTACACAGTGTTTAATAAATGCCTGATTGATTAAAGTTTGCAAAAATACTTTTGATACGTTTTCTCATCTGATCCCTACAACATCCTTGTGAGGTTCCTACAATTATTACTATAACCATTTTACAGGTAAGGAAACTGAGGTTCAAAGAGGTAAAGGTAAAGCATTGCCCATGGCCATATAGCTAAAGAAATGTTAGAGGCAAGATCTGAACCCAAGTCACTCCTGAGTCCAAGGCCAGTGATATTCCCTCTATGCAGCATCACTTCCTCTAGTGGTAATAGTAGCTCATATTTTATGTAAAATTTTATGGTTTTACAAAACACCTTATTTACATGATCACATTTGATCCTCACACCAATCTTGTTGTGTTGAAATTAGTATATCCATTTAGCAGATGAGGAAACTGAGGCACAGATAGGTTAAGGGATTCACCTAAGGACTGAGAGCTAATAATGGTAGAAAGTTAGGTGAACTTCAAAACAAGGTTTCTAACTTCAAAGGCAATGATCTTTCTACTACATTACAGCTAAGGAGCCAGTGTGGAAAGAACATCTGGGTTCCAGTCTTGGATCAGCATACATCCTTCCTGTGTGACCCTGGTACAAGTCATTAAACTCTACCTCTGATTCCTAATCTGTGAAATGAAGGAGCTGGGCTTTAAGATTCCTCCTAGCTCTGTGAACCAAAGAACCAACATATTTACAGGCACTTCCACTCCACAACAACTGACTCAACCTTCTTTCATTCCCACATCACTCTGACCTGCTACTATGTGAGTTCTCTTTAATAATCAAAGTCTGATTCAGTCTGCCATCACTCTTACCCAGCACAGAGACCCCATGCTTATGGGCAGCATTGGTCCAGCACACTGGAGGGATGGTGACTGTGTGATGGCTAAAGTATACAAAGATGTCAACACATTGCCAGTGGTAGAAGGTGTAGGGAGACTCTGTCGTAGAACCTTGAATAAACCTAGGTAAAGGAAGAGGATGAAGTCAAATCACAGGACAAAAAATGGGAAACTCAATGCAATTCAATAAGCATTTATTATGTGCCAACTATGGTCTAGAATAAAAAGACAAAACCAAAGCAGACCCTGCCCTCCAAAAACTTATGTTCTGTAGGAAGGAAAAGAACATGTACACAGGAAATGAAATGTAAAATGGAAAGTAATGGAAGTACATGGAAGATCATTTCCAAGGAAAGGGCAGAGGAAACTCTATCTCTCTTTTTTACATTTGAGTTCTGGCTTATATCATATTTATCTGTGTATATGCCACGTTTCCTGCTCTCACCCCGTCACCAGAAAGTAAACTTTATGAGGGCAGGGATTATGTCTTATTTAGCTTTATTCCTACGTCGGCAGATAATGCAATGCTCTTCACACAGCAAGTCCTGAGAAAATGTTTGCTATAAAAATACCTGGGAGCATACCTACCAAGTGACACTCAGGACATACATGAATAAAACTACAAGATTTTTTTTTTACAGAAATAAAGGAAGACAAATAATTGTAGATACACTAACTGTTCATAATTGGATTGTGCCAATAAAATAAACATGATAATACTACTTAAATTAATTTAGTGCCATAACAATCAAACTACCAAGGGGTTACTTTAGAACTCAAGACAATAATGCAATTCATCTGGAGGAAGAAAAAAGCCATGAATATTAAGAAAAATAATGAAAAAAAGCAAGGATGAAGGAGCCCTAGTAGTACTAGATCTCTACACTATGAAGCAGTAATCATCAAAATTATTTGATACTGGCTAAAAAGTTGAAGTTAGAAAAGTTGATCAGTAGGAGACTAAATAAGTAAAATACAAAAGCAAATGACCACAGCAGCAAAGTACTTAACAAGCCCAACGATACCAACCATTGGAACAAAGGCTCACTATTTGACAAAAACTGCTGAGAAAACTGGAAAACAACCTGGCAAAAACTAGGTTTAGGCTTCAGGGATGGGGAACCTGGATTTGTTCTGTGAAGTTTGTGTTCAGTAAAAGGCCACACTGGAGAATCTAGAGGGCCAAATGTGTCCTCAAGGCCACAGGTTCCTCACCTAGGGGTTTGTACTAATATCTTATATTACATATATACCACAATGAACTCCAAATGGATACATGATCAAAAGATCATCAAATAAAAAGGCTAAAGGAGAGGAGGAGATAACTTTGCATAACTAAGGTTAGGGAAAGACTTCATTGCTAAATTTAAAAAAAGAAGTGATCACAAACAGATAAAAATCAACAATTTTGATTAACTAAAATGTAAAAGCTTTTGCTCAAACAAAATCAATGCAATTAGAATTTGAAGAGAAACCTTTACAGCAGATTTCTCTAATGTAGGCTAAGATATATAGAGACTTCAAATATATAAGAACAGTCCCGTCTCAGACTGTGTGCCAGTCATTTAACTTCTTAGTTTCAAGGATAACTCTCTAAGATGATAAATAGCAGAAAAGATGCCGAGGGAGTTTCCTCAGCAGGGTGTTTCCTATTATAGGAATTCACAGGTCCAGTACCTATTCTGTATATAAGAACAAGAACCATTCCCCAAAAGAGAAGTGGTCAAAAGTTTTCAAAAGAATAGTTTTCAAAAGAAGAAATGTAAGCAACCACAAACCATACAAAAAATGCTCCAAATCACTGATAAAAAGAGAAAAACAAAACTAAAACAACTTTGAGCTTTCATATACTGGCAACACTAACAAAAAAGGAAAATAACAATTGCTATTAAGAGCTCTTAGAGGACAGCTACACTAATGCACTTTTCGTGGAGGTGTTAATGGAACCAATCATTCTAGAAAACGATTGGGAACACTAAAAAAATCACTATGCTCTTTGATCCAGGATAATACTACAAGGCAGATATCCCAAAGAAATCAAAGGAAAATGGAAAGGATCCATGAATACAATTTTTTTTTGGTTGTAGCAAAGAATTGGAAACAAAATAGGTGCTCGTCATTTTGGGTTCTATGAATCCAAGAGAATATTATGACGAATGACAGATACAGAGTAACCAGGGAGACTCATATAAACTGAAGAATAAAATGAGTAGAACTGGGAGAACAATTTATACTATGACCACAATAATGTAAAAAAAAAACCAAGCTGAAAAACTTCAGAACTCTGTTCAATGTAGTGACTGATCATGATTTCAGAAGACTATTGATAAAGCATGTCTCTTGGCAGAAACAATGAACTACAGTTACAGAATAAGACACAGATTTTTAGACAAAGGCAAAGCCTTGATTTGTTTTGCATGACTATACTAATTTGTTAGAGGGTAGGGTGAATTGGTAGGAAAAGACAGTGATGCCAAAAAAAGAGAGAGAAAAAGTATCATTAAATTTTAAAATACACAAAAGAAAAAAGTCAAAAAGGAACACAAACAGGGTAATTTTGTTACTTCCTTTAAAATTTAACAATACACATTTTGAAAACTATGCATAATAGGGGTTTTTTGCTAATCTTTGCATACTGAAATATCTGTGTCTATCGATGATTAACTTAATAAAAAACTCAATTTAAAAAGATGTTTGTTGAATTGAGTAACTGAATTCACCCATGCCCATTATGACTCATCCCTAATGCCAAAATAATTCCCCAAGAAGCATCTTTCTTTTTGGATTTGACATGCAAGATCACAGGATCCTAGGCTTAGAACTGGAAGAAACCTTCAATGTCATCTAGTTCAACCCCCTCATTTACAGATGAGCAAACAAAGGTACAGCCAAAGAGACTGTGTGATTTGCCCATGGTCACACAGTATGTACACCTTCAAGTCCAGTACACCTTCACTGTACCACAATGCTTTTCATTAGTGAAATATATCTTTCACATTTGGAAGAATAATGACAACAGGTAAGTGGAATTCCAAAAAAGGTGGGAGATTCCATTATTCATTCAGGTAAAGTCTCCCTATGCACTATAACAAATCTTGCATCAGTCAATAAAAGCTAGGAAACTCAGGATAGATTGTGAAGCTATGGGAGGATGGTTAATTAAATGAATCAAGAGGGAAAGCAAGCTATAGGATTAAGGAATCAACAGAGAATAGCCTAAATTACCCAATATCCCCAAATTAGTTAGTTGCAGAGGCAGACTTAGAAGTCACGTCTTCTGACTGCTAATTCAGCACTTTATTAACTATATACCTCACTGGTCTCTCAATTTGAACACAATTTTACTAGGTGAAGGGGAAAAATTAACTCACCTATCACTTAAGTAACCGCCCATCATATCATGGCACACCAGAGTTCGTGGCCTCTGGCTTTGAAGCGAGGGTTGGCGATCTGCTAGGGGTATCATAGCAATGTTAAAGGCATCGTCACTGCTTGGGGTCCACGCCAGAAGCTCCTCCAGTGAAGAAAAGTAAAAGCTGACAGGTTCAGCGGTGATCTTGTCATAGTTTCTAACTGGCCAGATGAGAGAAAGATTGGGGAAAGCCATTGAAATGTTATAACTTCGAAAGTGAAAAAGAACCTAAGCAGATGAAACCTTTTTTTTTTTTTGCTTTTTGGAGGGCAGTTGGGGTTAAGTGACTTGCCCAAGGTCACATGGCTAGTTTTTTGTGTTAAGTGTCTGAGGCAGGATTTGAACTCAAGTACTCCAGACTCCAGGGCCGGTGCTCTATTCATTGCGCCACCTAGCTGCCCAAACAGATGAAATCTTGAAAGGAAGCTATTAAGGCAGGAGTTCTAAATCTTTTTTGCAAGTCAGGGACCCTTTTGGCAGTTAATGAAGTCTCAGGACCCCTTCTCAGACTATTTTTAAATGCTTAAAAGAGTAATTACAATTATAAAGGAAATCAGTTATAGTAAAAATAGGAATACAGTTTTCAAAATATTAAAAAAGCAAGTTAATGGATGACAGGTTAAGAATCCTTGCCATAAGGTCTGCAAAAGTCAAACAATGTGCACGGCTTCAGGTTTTCTCACCTGGCAAGGGAGTTTTCTTAAAATTGATCACTTCTCGAAAGACTGGATTCTGGCTCTCTTCCACACTTTAGCAAAGGAAAAAACACAGAGAAACTGTTAGTACAAAATAGACTAGGATTAAAATAGAAGAAATCTTTCTCTTGGAATTTTCTGGTCCACAAACATTCTGTAAAGAAATTCATTCTATCTTCCAAGAGTTTGTACAATTGTTCACATTATATAATACATTTCAATATACTGGCAACCTGAGTCAATACTTGTTGATTAAGAGA
>CM053593.1:184640813-184683926 GCA_028646575.1 Pseudocheirus occidentalis
GGAGGGGCTTTACAGTGGGATTGCTGTTATGGGGTTGGGGCAGGAGCAAGACGGGGAGAAAATGTGTAATTCAAAAAATGTAATGAAAATGAATAATGTAAACAAGAAAACAAATAAAAACTAAATAAAAAAAAAAGATAGTCCTGACTCTGCCACTAGCCCAACTTCAAATAACCTTTCCTCCCAGAACAAACCCAAGATCCTTCAGGGAAAAGAACATCAGAGCCTGGTCAAAAAAGCCTAAGATGAGTACAATGTTCTCTTAGGCTCAACTAAATGCACTCAACAATAGATTAATGGAGCAAAAATACCTCAGTCCACAGCAGATCCGAAATGTGGCTGAGAATTTGAATCTTACTTACAAACAAGTCAAGACCTAGCTTCAGAACCGAAGAATGAAGTTAAAGAGATGGCAGAAAGACACCATGTGGTCAAAGAATGGCAACAGTATGAATATGGTTCAGAATGAATCAGTTTTTGGGGAATACATAAGTTTCTACTCTGCATTTCACAAGGACCATATGATGAATTCTTCTGGAAACTTTCTAGTATGGAGCAACCAGACTTTGAATAATCAGTTCCAGAATGGTGGAGAGGGTGCCTATCAGCACCAGACGTTTCAGCACTCCTACCCTCCTAGTGACTTGGGGGCTACCTTTGGATGTAATATTAGTGAGGTCTATTCCATGAGACCACAGACTACTATGAGTTTGAATGCATCCCGCCCCCTCCGCTGTGGAATATCTCCCAAACTACTCCATAAACATGCAGCCTACCCACAGCAAGTCAGAAGAGGACTAGGATTTTCAGCAGGCTAGTGATGCTCAGACACAATTCTTAGATCCCAATGGGGTACCTATATCCCAGTCATAATCTGGGCAGTTAACTTTTCTTCCCTAGAAAAAGTGATCTTTCCAGGGCTCTTTACCACTGGTTTCTTTTCCTGCCTTTTTAGTAACTCTGTTATGTGATCATTGTGGTTTTTATGGTTTATATGAATGAAGGCATATTTTACATGCAGAGATGGTCACTACCTTCTTTAGATTTTGCTGGCTGGCTCCAGGTTTAGGAGGTATTGGACAATATGTGTGTGTATGTATGTATATATATATGCATACACATACTTATATACAGATACAGAATACAGATCTAAATAACAAGATGAAACCCAATATCAATTGAAGAAAAAGGTATGAAAAAACATGTAGTGAGAAAAGTCAGATTGGTGGGATTTGACACCTTTGTATTTTAAACTAGGGTTTTGGTAAAATTGTGCTTAGGATAGTAAGTTGAAGCTAGTTGTCTTTCTGGATTTTTATCCTTAATATATTCTTACAATAGAAAGAGATGCAAGTTCATGCTTGTGCGTCCCTCTAAGATTATCCCCTAATTTGTCCCTGTATTTGTTTTATTTGTATGTGGTTATTTGCATGTTCTCTCTCCCATTAGATTGTGAGCTCATTTGAGGACAGAAACTATCCTTTACCTTTCTTTGTATCCAAAGTGCTTAGCACAATGCCGGGCACATAGTAAGCTCCTTAATAAATACTTGTTCATTAAAAAAAAGAATATAAAGAATATGTAAGATTAATTTAACTCAACACCAAATTACTTAAAATAAGTGACAAGATGTCAAGTCATATTATGGCCTAATGTGAGAGCAGCCGGGCACTTACCTTTCTAGGGTCTTCAACACGCGTGATTAGACACAGCCAGCCGTGTTCTTGGCATAAGAGTCAGGAGCCCATGGAGAGGGAGAGCTGTGTTCCTTTATTACAGCATGTATGCTGGTTACATTACTCCCCTTTTTTTGCAGCCCTCCAATTCCCCTCATATCTTTTGTTCTTGGCTGAGTTAAGCAATACATATAGTAAATGTGTAGCTGGGCTCTTGCATTCCAAGATAAGGGGCTGCTAGAGATAATGGTGGAGCTCTCTACAGGGTACAGAGCTTATAACTCAGAGCATCTGGTTTCCAAACACCAGCCTCCTCGGGCTCCACAAAGCCTGCATGTCCAGAGGCCTGTATATGCCAGACAAAGGTCGCCAGAAGTGCAGCTGTGTTTCCAGAATGCTATGGGTCTCATGTACTATACGTGAGGAACTGCACGCTATATTTCCAACAAAGTCATTGATAGTCCTTAAACTAAGTGTGAAAAATTTTTGACACTTTTGGGTCAAATGAAATAATGTCAGGCAGGAGGCCTGTTCCAGTATTCTGAGGGATTTCATCATGCCCTCTGAGACCTACATAAAGGCATTGAGTTTGCTGGAATTGGGAAGCTCTATGAGTAGTGAGCCAGAAAAGAGAAAGCATTTTAGAAAAGAGAAAGCATTTTAGAAAAGGTAAAAGAGAGTTGTGTCAGAGAAGAAAGATACCAAGGAGGGTCATTGGCTTGAATCTCTGAGCAGAAGATTCATTGTAAGGGAAGTCCCAAAAAAAGGTCTTCTGTTTTCACAACTCCTCCCAGTGTCTATCTATTTGTGGACATTATAATATAACCTGCTATTTCATTACCATTTCCAGGAAACTGAATTTTGTTTCAACCACAAAGAGGGCAGCAGTTAGCTAGAGATAGATATAAATGTAAATTTAAACAGAGATCCTAACCACTATCTTAATGTTAGGAATTTTCCTAATATTGTTGGCAACTTAGAGTAGTGATTGAACTCAAAATCAGTCTAAAATAAATTTCCAAAAGCCCATAGGGACCAGTATGTTGTTCCTGAACTTCAAACAATCTAAATATTAGTTACATAAGATTTCTCCCTTAAAGGAGAAGGAGGGCTACTCTCTTAAAGGAGTCTCCTCGTGGTTATATGTGTGTCTGTGTCTTCTGAGTTCCTTCAGGAAAGTTTCTAATGGTGACAAGTTGTAGTCCTTGAGAGAGAAGGAGAGAGACAGAATGACAGAGAGAGACAGAGACAGACACAGACAGAGAGCGCTTATTCAGTGTTTATATATACCAGGAACTGAACTAGGTATTGGGGAATAAGCAAACAAGATGATTCCTTCTTTCAAATATCTTGCATTTTAATGATGTAGACAACACATAAAGGGAAGCTAAAAAAAAGATGAGGGAGGAAGAAACAGCAGGAGAAACAGAAAACATGGCAGATGTCCATAGGTGGAGGTTGAGTACTGAGCAAGATAAGGTCAGAGCTGGCCTATCAAAATCTGAAGGATTTTTTTTTTGCAATTTGTATGCAGATGACTAAACAGTAATCTAAAAGAAAAAAAAATCTGTCTATTCAACTACACTGAACTATCTTGGGATGGTTTATCTATATAAATCTGCAATGTTATTCCCAAAGAGAGTATGTATATGTTGCATCTCCCCATTGTAACCAATTTATGATTTTTTTTGTCTGTCCCCTCTCAACTATGAAGTGCCCTTCCACTGGCTAGTTTCTTCCCAGTTGGAATTCCCACAAGTTGAACCTCTTTTTTTAGCAAAGTAATCTGTGAGCTAGGCAAGGAGGATTTTGACTTGAGAGTCCACCATAAATGGTGATTAGCAGGCAGATAGCAGGGAGAAGTGATACTTGAACTTCAGTTCCCTGAATAGCTTCTCCTTTTCTTCTCTAGGTACTCACGGAGGGAAAAATCCACATCACCTTATGTTTCCCATTTCTGATCTTTGATCAATGGAAGATTGACCCCAGGCCCAGTGGAACGTTCCTTGAAGTAAGTGATGTGACTGCAAGGCTAGGGAATCCTTATGTTGTACTCCTTTACCTAATTCATGCATTTGTAAGGGGGACATACGTGTTTAAGTAAGCTCCCAAACTCTCATATTTATACATTTTTAGTTAAGTTCTTGTTCCCCTTAGGAGAACTCCAATATCTAGAGTTTTTTCATTTTTCTCTCACAATTTTAAGTTTTCTGGACAAACAGGATTGGCAGGCAGTATCTTCTAAAAAAAAAAAACTGACTTCTTAACCAAGAACTATAAAACTTAGAAAGTATTTAGTAAACTAAAAGTACAACTGCGAGATGAAAAGGAGAAACTGACTGCTCTCCACATTAATCTTTCTAACCATTCAAAGGGAAATAAACGTAAGGTCACTGAAACAGCAAAATAAATTCCAAACAAATTTAAATGGTTTAACTTTTTAAGAGAAAACTTTGTCTATTTTAACTAGCTCAGAAAACAAAACAAAACCCCCACAGAGTAAGATTTTTAATTCAGAAGGGAAGTCTTGAAACCTAGCATGAATCTCAGGAGAAGAATGCTTGCTGGTTTAGCAAGTTTGCCAGTAAAAATAACTGGATTGTCTTTGTATGTGTACTTGTATGCCTTGTGTTACCAGTTCAGTGAGAATGCCACAAAATGTTTAGCTTAGGTGAAGTGAGTTTTGGAAAGAGCAAAGTAGTACCTTATTGAGCTCAATCTTGAGCAATTATGTGATTTTTTTTCTCTCTGCTTTCAGGTGGTCCGAGGCGGGATGGGACTAAGAGGGATAAAATTTAAATAGGGAATTCCTCTCTCTTCTTCCAAGAATTACTTTAAATGATAATACTTGTTTGTATGAGAAGAGGAAAACCTCAAGCAAATTAAATAGCTGAAATCAGTATTAAAGAAATGGGAACAATATTTCTATTACTACAAGTGGCTATGTTGGGAATTAGGAATTAGAACATTTGTTGTCATTCTCAGTGGATTGAGTCTACTAAGGAAGATTGCTCTTATTTCTTTATTGATGTTTGCTTATTGCTCTTTAGTCTACTCATCATGTGATCCTCTTCAAAATAACATTTTCCTAATGTATTTGAGATGTTTTGCATTTGAAAATTTTTGTACTGTGATGCCTAAAGATATGCCTTGTAAAATGTAAACTATATGTGACTTGAAAAATTTTGAATGCTTTAGATGAAAATGCTTCATCTATAACTTTGAAACTGGAAGTAGGCCATGACAAGCAATAGGCTGGAATAATTTATAACCATAGTAGTACATAAAAGTTGTTTATCTAGAACCAAGCTTCAGGAGATAAGAAAACACCAAAAGTGCCCACTCCATCTCTTGGAGTTCTTCAAAGAAAATAGGTTTTTAGCCTTGAGAATTATGTTTACACAAATAACATATGTGTGAAGTTCCCTGAAACCTTAAGACATTTTTTAAAAAGTATCTATAAACAAAGTACCCTTTCATTTTGGAAAATGATTATTTAATATTTACATATGCCTAACCTTGGTGAATTGCTGACAAGAAGCCTATAAAAAGAGAGAAAAGATATCAGTGTCTGTAGAAATGGGCATGGAGACAAGAAACATTTTTGTGAATTTTTACCTTAAGGATCATGACAAGTAGAAATTTAATTGGAAGCTTAAGTTTAATATCTATATTATAAAATGATACATGGTTTTAAAAATTTACATATTTAAATATGAACCTATTCAAACAATTCCTCACCAAACAGAGAAACTAAGACAACTTCTTCTTTTCATCAGACTGGGTCAGAGAGGCAAACTGGAGAAGGTTATTGGTCATTTAGAACATATCTTTAAGAATAATGCAACTCACAAGAACTGGGACCAATTAGAACATAAATTGTGAAGAGACTGATTATACAGTGTGTATGAGAAATTTGGTGATGAGTCACTTTGTGTACATACCGTAGCTAATTGTCTTTCCTGTTCAAAGTGTCTATATTTCTACCTCCAATAAATCTATCACTACTTTCCCTATTTCTTATAGTTTTGTAACTGTGCATGAATATGGACAATTGTGGGGGAAAAAACTCTCATTTTCTATGGTCCATTGAATTAGGAGTTTTATTCAGCTAGAGTAGATTTAACTCATCAGAAGTATTTCAAACAAAAACTCAATTACATAAATACTAGGCTATATTTATTGCCTTATTTAGTTTTAAACGTATGGATTAAACTGTAATGTAATAAATATATTTGAACTCCAGTTAGCAACTGTGTTATCAAAATGTGAACTACTATCTTCTATCTTAACATAAGAGTAACCCCGCAGAGACAAATTGTCCTAATTTACAAGTAAGCACACAAAGGCAGAGAAACTGAAAGGTCTTTGGCTGTTTTCTTTTTTCTTTGGGGGGTGTAGGGGTTGATTTTTTTTCCTAGGGCAACCAGAAGGTGTCACCATGGAACAAAGTTGCCTGAAAACATTCAATCTTACTCCATTTTCCAACAAAAAAAGAAGAGCTGATTCTTTCCAAATCATGCCTTTCTTCTTCCATTAGGCTGTCCAGAGCACAACCTTTGCTTTGGATCCCATTTTGTTCCCCACCCAGTCCTCTTCCAGTGAGAGTCTGAAGTGATGCCTGAGGATGGATCTCTGATTTGGGCAACCACACCCAGTACAGCAATTGAGCTCACTTTCTAGACCAGAAACAAATGACCCTCTGGTCGTCCTTGGATCCCTTTTTCTGCTAGGTTAGGACTATAAATAAAACAAAAAGGTAATAATAAAATGACAGCTCAGAGCCCCCATTTAGGAAAATGTTTCATTTCAGGCAGAGGTTTAGATCCCTGACCTATTTAAACTTTATGTTTCTCCAGTTAACCTCTGTTTTTCCTCTATTGCCTTTTATTCAACGTACGCAAAGTACAGAGATCTGGACTACACCGAGTTCATTATTGAACATGGAATTTTATATGAAAGGAAGATCAAGATAAATAAACAGCTAAGGCAATTAGTAGAAAAGATCATATATAAATACTTGTTAGTAAACAGGCACAGCCAGGGGAGTTTAGGGAGAGTAAAACCTTTTGGAGCTTGCCTCAGTTCTTACAGTGGTGATTGTAAGCTAAAGGCAGCATCAGTCTGAATACTTCGTTCCAAGATGGGTGCAGGGACCAGAAAGGTTCTTTGTAATTGCTTCAGCTGCCATCCATTCCTCTCTCTGCTGCAACTTGGCTCCCTATTCTGTCTCCCTGATCACCCGATCACCATCATCCCTCTGCTGCCAGCTGCTTGATTCTCTCTCAGTTCTATCACAATCATCTTCCAATTGACTTCAGGGAGTCTTTCTCACCTCCCTGTCATAGGCAATCTACTCTTTTCAAAATTCTCAGGCCAAAACTGGCTTGCCCACACCTACCGCCCTCACCTCCCCAGCTAAAAAATCACAATAGTTTAGTCTCTTTCAGAGCTACACATATACATATGTACATAGATGATATATAAAGTGTTGCCTTTAACTCCATCTCTGACCAACCTCAAAGTATCCATAATTTCACTAGAAAAAAAAAGTGACCTATATCTGTGCTTAATTTGGGGGTAAGTGAAAGGGGGAAAAAGAACAATTAAAAATGCACAGCAAAGACAGGCGGCTAGGTGGCGCAGTGAAGAGAGCACCAGCCCTGGAGTCAGGAGTACCTGAGTTCAAATCCGACCTCAGACACTTAACACAAAAAAACTAGTCGTGTGACCTTGGGCAAGTCACTTAACCCCAACTGCCCTCCAAAAAAAACAAACAAAAAAAAGAACTCTTGGGGCAGCTAGGTGGCACAGTGAATAGAGTACCAGCCCTGGAGTCAGGAGTACCTGAGTTCAAATCCGGTCTCAGACACTTAACACAAAAAACTAGCCATGTGACCTTGGGCAAGTCACTTAACCCCAACTGCCCTCCAAAAAGCAAAAAAAAAAAAATGCACAGCAAAGAACAAAAGAAAAACTTAACAAGGAAGTAAAGAATAGCTGGACAGCTCTCAATACAATGTGTAGTATCTATCATAGACTTTCTTGAAATGGACATTTATTGCTATATATTTTGAATCCTCTCTCATGCTCTGCTATGCACGCAAAATGTTCTTTTTCTTTTTTCTTATTTTGTTTCTAAATTCATAATGTTTCCTTTTCTTTTCTCTATTGTATACTTAGCTTTTAATATTTAAGTCTAAATTAAAAAAAAAAAGTAAAATGAAAACATGAAAAGGAACTTTAGACCTTGACTTATTTCTATTTTAGGATGATTTGGTTCCATTTGATATGTGTGGTTTCTCTATTCTACCATGTTGCCTTCTCTCCACAACAAGGAAAGAAGTATACAGCACTTAGGCCACAGCTGTTTCATACAAAGAACTTTAAAAAACAGAAATAAGAAAGCTAGTACACATTGAGGTTTTAAAGAAACCATCACTGGTTTTTTTCTAGTTTTTTAAATTCTAGTTCTTACAATATTTACAATATTTGTAATGTCAAATTTTCACCTAGAAGTACTGACCACCTAGGACATTCAGTTCACTTCTTACTTGCTCACATGTATTTTTGAATCCTCCAAAGAGAGGATTATTGAATATACATTGTAAGTTATTGATGATCACATTTGGATGACTGATTTTGGATTATTATTGAATCTTTGGAAACTGCATTATTGAATTATCATTTACATCATTATTAAATATTATTCATATTAGTGAATCTTTATTGAAACTACATAATTATTTGATACTTATTTTTCCTCATAGAAAATTATTTTCCTTTTCGTATAGTACAAATTGTAAGCTGACTACCATTCTCCAAAGTCTCTTGACCTGTATGCTCACATGTTGAGAAAGAAAGTAAAAATAATGAAATAGTAGATTACCTTTACACTTTTGTATATGAAAAGTTTTTCAGCTGCTGTAAAACATTGATATTAAAGACTTCCATTCCCAAGCTTAAAATCTCCATGCCAAAACACTGAGGAGAGGAACCCTCCTCACTTTGAAGTATTTTGGAAATGGACCTAATTTGGTGCCTTAAACTACCAGAATTGCTACTAAATGGTGTGACCTTCCACTTTGGATCCACAAGTCTTACTTTAAAAATTCTGTTCCCTCTAGAAGTTAACATTAATACATAAGATCAGAGTGCTTGTTACAGTAACTTTTTTCCTATCTGAGAAGAGGGGGAAAAATGCAGACCTGACAGTTTTGAAGTCATCAAAACCATTTTTTGCTAATCTTAACAGATCTTTTTCTGGTTTTGAGTGAGCTCCTGTTACTTCTTTATGAAATCTCACAGTCATTGTTTTATTTTTTTTTACAAATGTTCATTTGAATATTTGTTTTGAAATATTATTATTAATTATATGCTTTATGTAATATGAATTTCGGGTAATGCTAGTTGCACCAAAGGAAAATATTTTAAAGCATTTAAAACACTTTATGTGATTGTTTGTTATAAAAGATGTTTTCAATATTATATTATCATGCATTATGTTGCAATCGTAAAACAATCCCAAACTCTTCCTCAGCCTTATGCTAGGGCTCCTATTTCCCATCATCTTTGAGATACTACTGATAGTAGTTTAGCAATCATATTTACGGTTCTTTCAACACCCGAGAATATTGGGTCAGGATTGGCTTGAATTCATCACAGGCAACTAGGTGCTGTCTTATTATTTTCCTACTTATCTTGCGAGCCTTGTTAGCCATTTTTGTTCTGTCGTTTCCACTACAAAAGCCATTCTTCTTGACCTTTGAGAAAACTAGCAAAATATGAACATGGAAGCTATTCCTATACTGTTTTCAGATATCATCATCTCATCCATCCCAAGCAAAAATCCTGTCCTTTCTTCAATCTTTCTATTTCTCCCAATATAAGTTTTTTTTTAAAGCTACCTTATTTGTTGTCCTTAAATTGCCTCACCAGTTCTCAGCTCATTCTGAGCTTTAGCTCTCCTGACACTATTTTTATAGGACTATCCCACATTCTTATAATCATCTTCTTTCCCCTGGCCTTGCTTCCATCTCTTCCATTTCTTGTTTCCTTCTCTCTTTAAAATCTAAGTTGGTTTGTGAGTTCCTGGTGCATCCACATAAGTTTTTCTCTTCATATATTTCTTACTTTTCCTTCTTCGTTAGAATTATTTCCCCTTGTGTCTTCAGAATTTTATTCTTGAATAAATCCCTTCCTTCATTAACATCTTCTTGTAGAATTCCCTTGTAGTTCATTGGGATTCTATATAGCCTTCCTTTGAACCTTTTGAAATCTGCTTTGCCAAAACCTAGGGTGTATGTCACCCTATGTCTGAATTTCCTCTTCTGTATCACCAAGTCTAGGAGGGAATGGTTACTTCTCCCTAGGGTTCCTGTGATTTTTCACTAACAAGCAAAGGAACTGGTTGCTGGGGATGAAAATTATCATTAAGGCAAGTCAAAATGTGTTAGCTGAGAGGAAGCTCTAGCAGGTGTCTGGATGATTGAAGTCTTCTGAACGTAACAAAATAATTGGAAAGGTGCAATAATTTTTTATTTCTCTCTTACTTATTCAAACTTTTTTTTGTTTTTTGGAGGGCAATTGGGGTTAAGTGACTTGCCCAAAGTCACATGGCTAGTAAGTGTGTCAAGTGTCTGAGGCCAGATTTAACCTCAGGCCCTCCTGACTCCAGGGCCAGTGCTCTATTCACTGCACCACTTTAGCCACCCCTTATTCAAACTTTAATAGCAAAATGCAGTGTGTTCTCTTTTATTGTAAGATCATCTTCAGGCAAAGTTGAATAATATTTGATCATACTGTAGGCCTGAATTGACCATTTTGTCCCAGATTTCACTAATCTGGAACAGCATACTTTAGTAAGTCTAACTTACCAGGAGCCATCATTGTGTATTTCTACTGATGTCACCCTACAACTGATTCAACTGAAGATGTTAGTCAGGGCCATCCTTGAATAGACCCCTCTGCCCCATACTGATAGAAGATTATTGGAAACATTAGGAAAGCCCCTCAACCCCAAACTGGTGCTACTTCTTGCACTGCTATCCAGAGACAGTGAGTATACAATGCTCAATAACCTTGGATTAGGATTCCTTCGTTTGAGTATCCACATTTCCATTTATAAGCTGTATGGTCCTGGGGAAGTAATTTAACTTCTTTGAGACTCTGTTCTTCACCTGTAAAATGGAGATAACCCTTGCCACGCTTACCTCGTGAGATTGTAGTAAGAAACAGATGAACATGTTGTGAGCATTACATAGCTTTATACATGTAAATTATTGCTACCCTAAGAGATTCATCTTTTTGTTTGGGGAGACAGGATAGCACAGTGGAAAGAATAATGTATTTAGGGGCAGCTAGGTGGCACAGTGAATAGATAACTGGTCCTGGAGTCAGGAGGATCTGAGTTCAAGTCTGGCCTCAGCCAGTTGACACATTTACTAGCTGTGTGACCTTGGGCAAGTCACTTAACCCCAATTGCCTTGCCTTCCCCTCTGCAAAAAAACAATGCTAAGTAAAAATAAAAATAATGGATTTGAATAAATCTGGTTTCAAGTTAGGACATTTGGCTTCAAGTCTTGACTCTGCCTCCTTATTATCTGTGTGACCTTGGACAAGTAATTTGATGTTCCTGGACCTCAGTTTCCTCATTTGTAAAGTGAAAGAAGGTGAGCTGAACCTCAAGATTCTAGTTCTAAACCTGTAATTCTGTGTTTAAGGAATTAGAATCTTTAAGAGTCCTTTGTTAAAATACACTGACCATCTATTATATCTCACTCTGCCAGGTTCCTGATACATGTAAGAGGCAGGGTGGGGAACAGTTATATGACTTATCATGATCACAGACAATTAGAGTTCACCACAGGAAGGGCTAATATATACAGCTATTATCAGCTATTAACCTTGAGTAGAAGAAATATTTTATTCATCTTTGTATTCTTTGCTGGGCTCTGCATATAGGAGGCACTGAAATATTTGTTCTTATTTCTTCTTCAAAAAAATCATATATTGAGCAGCTAGCACATTAAAGGCACTATGGACGGTACTGAGGACACAAGGATAAAGAACTTAGTGGGGAGAAGGAAGAATGGTGTTTGATGAATGATTTTCAGTTCAGTTCAGCAAACATTCAATGAATGAATGATATCCTTTCTAGGGACAACTAGGAGAGAGCTGGAATAGGAATGGAGTGTGTCATAGAAAAATTGGTTTGGGAGTGGGGGAGAAGGGAAAGAGAAATCTTGAGCTTGGAGCACCATAGTAGGAGCCATGGGTAGCCACGAAGCAGCACTGGGCACAGTGGTAGGGGAACACAGAATAAAACAGGAGAGGGACGCTGAAAGGAAGTGTGAGATTTCTTGGCCTATTTTCCATGTTAGCCGAGGGTCAATCTAGGATTCAACATTTTCTTCTTGATTCTGCCTCCATCCCTAGAGAGAGGGTGGAAAGCAGGAACATAGACAAAGCCTGACTCATTTTTGGGGGGAAAAAAAAGAAAGTGGCAGGTTTCCCCATGACCTGATTCCAGCTAAGTGTAAACAAATAACATGCTCCCATATCCAGTGGCTATTAACTCTGGGAGGAAAAGAACAGGTGTCCACTAACACCAGAGAGCAGGATCACAGCTGCCTGCCCATGCCACAGCTCCAGGGGTATATGTAATAGCAGCCTACTTGCCCACTGGCAAGAGGCAAAGTTTAAAAAAAACCAAAACAGCTGTTGGCCAACCTGCTGGCGCCAGAGGGAGTAAGGCAGCTTCTTCACACACTGCTGGCAGTAGGGGTAAAGGACAGCTGGATACTTATCCTCGTTGGCAAAGGGCACGGAGAAGGAAAATACAAAGCAGCTGCATCTCTCAGATTTGGCACAATGGTGACTTTTGATGGGCAAGAAGCCGGACTCATTAATCCAACAAAGCAGGGTACAGACAAGGGACACACTGTGCCCAGAATATCTCCCTCCAGGTTGTTTCAGATGAAGGCCTGGTGCCCTTTTAATGGTAGATGCTATTTCCAAAGACAAGAAATCAGAGAAACTGCATAATGGACCAGTAGGTCCATTACACACACCCTGTCATGGGCTTCTCTGAATGTATCAGATTGGTCAGCTGTTCAGCCATTTCCTGGCTAAGTTCATGAAACTATTCTTACAGCCAAGGATGAAGACAAACTTAAGTCACTGCCATTCTCTCTCCATCCAAAAGGACTGAAATTAGTATGAAAGGACGACTAATGAGCTGATGGGCAGAGATCTCCCCTCCTCTCCGATACACCTAGCCATGGTATTTACCCACATTCCTTTTTGCCTCATGCTGATGCTCTCTCTTGCCCTCTGATTACTGAAAAATCACTGAACACAGACATCCGTTTCCCTTTCTGCCCAGTTCTAAGCACCAGGGAGGACAACATAATCAGACAATACTTCCTGCACCCATGTTTATCATACATCCACAGCAATGATAAGATTACAAGAAGTGCCCAGAGAACATTTGTTTTTCTAAGGACAGATCTTCCTGATAGGAAAGCTCCTGCCTGATGGCTCACTCATCTAGTCACTAGGCTCCTGGGACATGGCTGATGAAAGTGTATGGAGGAGCTGTCTTGTCTGCGTCATTGCCATAAACAGCCGCAATACGTACCACAAGGAGGGTGGCAAGTCCAGCAGGAAGCCACAGGGACTTCAGGGTTACCTCTGAGATGGTTATACATCTCCCTAAACAACCAGGAAGGCAGCTTAAATGACCTAGCTTGATTCTTTTCTAAGCTATTCATCAGTTCCTAGATTCATCTGACCCAATATAAGCAAGAATAGAGTTCCGAAATCAGGTTGTAAGGAACTGTGAATGTAAAAAGAAGCAAAGTCAAATTCTGCTTGGTTCTTTTAATGACAAGCTATGCTATGTAGGAGTAAGGAAAAGAGATAGCTGCCCCACGTGGGCACCAATTGTGCCAGGTGAGCAGGCAGCTTCTGAGAGACTTTTCCACCCTCAGATACCTCACAGCAGGCAGTGTTGGTGGGTAGTCTGGACACAGCCTTTTTACTTTCACAATGACACTCTCCATCCTGTCAGGGGCCCAGAAAGGGCACGAGAGGGCAAGAAGACAGTTCAGTTAATTTGTGAGGAGGGATTCATAAAGGAGTGAGTAGGAATTGATCTAGCCATATAACAATTCTTTCCCCAACTTTCCTATGGTCCAACCACTAGTCCTGAGAGCTGTAAAGAATGTCTCTGCAACTATGTTCTAAAACCAACTTTCTCTGGGGCAAAACTTCATTCAGTGGGAAGACAAAAAACTACTTCTCTTATTTTCCATGATTTGTGTTGCTCTATTTAGTAACCCTTTGAATGTTTGCTAATTAGTTCCAGTAATGGGAGTGGAAATTGTTTCTTCTGGGAAACCCAGCTATATTACTAAGCTGTTAAGGGATTTGTATCCTGTTGGAGACAGAACATCCCTAGTCCTTTATTCTCATATGTTTCCCTTAATTTCATATGTTTTCTACAGTTGCACAAAAGGGCATTGCAAAAGTAAGGAATAGATAGCATTTTTCATTTAATAAGAATCCTGTAGAATGTGGATGGAGTGGAAGCAGCAGTCCCAGAGGAGAGTGGCATTTCAGGAGGGATTCAGCCTGGTGCTTGGATATCAAGGAGAGAAGGTGCTGGCCATGGAAAGATAAAAGACTGTAGTAAGCCTCTGACGCTGGGAAAGAGGCTGAGGAACTGGCTTATGGCTCAGCATTGTGTTTGATCAGATACCCGCTAAAGGTGATATAGGTGTCAAATTCATCACTGAAGATGGCATTCTCCCGTTCCCCCTTGAAGAGCCGTACCCACACCTCATCCTGCTCCTGAAGCTCCAACATCAGGCTCTGGCTCTGCATGATGCTCCGGTCGCTCACCTGGGCATACAGTATCACCACTTCAGCATCATTCTTCATGATGTGGAGATAAGTCTCCTTCTGGTTCCAAGTGTGCACATTGAGGCTGAAGAAGTAGATGCCTGGCACATAGCAGTAGAATTTACCTGTGAACATGTTGAAGTGACTGTAGAGGTTGACAAATTCCATGTCAAAGATCAGCGTCTGGTAGTAATTGTTGCTGTGCAAGGGCTTCTTCCGTCCCACTGAGAAGGCAGCATAGTGGTTCTTACATCGATCCCCAGGAGCTCCCATTGTGCCCTTCTGTCCCTTTGGTCCAACGTGGCCCCTGGCACCTACTGATCCTGTTTTGCCAAATTTCCCTTGGAGGCCTCGCTCTCCTCTGTCACCCTTTTCACCTAAAAGAGATAGAAAAAACAAACAAACATATAGCATTAAGTGCTCCACCTCTCTGTTGCCATCCCAAGAATCAGGTTTCAATCTCTTCCCTCATACTCTCAGCACCTGGCCAAGGGTTCCCAGACTAATTCTTCATTCATGGGCCAACCCTGAAATCCTAAATTCTACTTTGGCTATCCCAACTTTATTTTTTATATGCTGGGCATGGGGATGATTTGATTCCCAAACAATCCATCCAAATAGCATCAACTCCAAGGAACTTCCTATTTTGATCAAGAACCAACATTTTTTTTTCTTGAAAGCCCTGGCAAAGAAAATGGGAACATATGGGTTTGTCCAAAAGCAGCAGTTTCAGTGACCAAGCCCATGGCTCACTTTAAGCAAATTAACTGCAGATGTCGGAGCTCCAGGATCCAGCCTCCTCACCACAAAATCCAGGTCACATGTGTTCCCAGTTAGATTTTGCAGTGTTGTGCAAGGTTATCTGATGCTCGCAGTATTGTGACGTTCAGGTGGCATTTCAGAAAACAGGCTGGGGAGCACCAAACCTCAAAACAAAGAACAAAGAAACTTGCAGTCAAGAATGCAAGTATGGGAAAAGAGACCCAAACTGTCTCTATGCCTTGTTCTGCTGTATTATTCTGAGGATTCATCTCCTGACCCACATCCTGAAGAGGTAATTTCAACCTTGCCCAGAATCTGAAAAGGAGGGGAGGAGTTTCCTTCTTTCCCTTCTAGGCAAAGAATCACATCAAGGGCCTTGTAGCCCAACCTGCCCCAGAAGAATTCATCTCCCTTCTAATTAAAGTATTTGTGTTCAGTTATGGGGATTACTCTCCTGTGCTCATTTTCGAAATGTTCAAAGAACAAGACCATCTCCCTGACCTTTTAAGATAGTGATATTGATCTGAGGCATTGGCATTGGCATTGGCATTGGCTGGTACATGGGGTTGCCAGAGTCACAACAGCGGAAACACTTCGAGTCAGAGGACTGCTCTTCCAGACTGGGATTCTTCTGTTCATGGTGATCTTCAACCCTGAGTGGAAAAGGATAACAGAAAAGAAATGAGACCTTCCAACTAAGGAATAACTTCTTTCAGTCATTCCAGTGAACAGCTTCCCATCTATAACTTAAAACTTGTCAGATCCATTGCATCTAGATTCAGCCCGAATGTGGAAGGAGAACTGATTTTGAGTTAGAGAACCTGGGATCAAATCCTAGTTTTGTTCATGTATGAACTTGGACATATCATTTAATCTCTCCGGACCAGACCTCAGTTTCTTCTGCAATGAAAAAGAGAGAGTTGGAATATATGACTTGAAGGTCCATTCCAGCTCACCATCTACGATGCCACGAGCTCTTAAAATTAAGATGCCAGTGGCTGTTCACCCTCTTAGCTTCCATGCTGAAGCAGTACTTAGTCCTTTCCCAAAGAAGAATGAAGTTGAAGTTCTATGCATACTACCTTGTTTCCCTCCCAACAACCCCCCCAAATATTTGGAAGGGATCCTTTACCATTTGTTAACCAACCTCATTCAATTCAACAAATATTCATCAAACATGTACTTATCACCATGAAAGGTATTGTGCTAATCTTTGTTAATTAGAAAATAATCCGTGGAAGATGCAAGGTTGTTTGGGTGCTATTCACACCAATGATGGACCAATGTTTAAAGAGATCAGGTCTCATCAATCCAGCAACAGCATTTATTAAGTATCTAACATATGTCAGGCATTCTACTAGGTGATACAGCTACAAAGATGGAAATGAATCAGTTTGGGACTAAGAAGAAGTCTTAAGGGATGATCTAGTACAAGCCCCTCACTTTAAAGATGAGGAAACTGAATCCCAGAAAAGTCAAGTGACTGGTCTAAGGTCACGTAGATAGTAGATATGAAACCAGGGTTTTTGACTCAAAATCTAGTGCTCTTAGCACTATGCCATACTACTAATAGTCTAGCAATAACCTATATGAACATGGCCATCAATAAGTTCAGGATTTGTGATCTTGTCCAAACACCAGCACAGATTGCATCCCCTCTATAACTTAAAACTTGTCAGATCCATTGCATTTAGATTCAGCCCGAATCTAGATGTTGTTGTTGCTGAATTGTTTTAATCATGTCTGACTCTTTTTTACTGCATTTGAGGTTTTCTTGGCAAAGATACTTGGAGTGGTTGGCCATTCCCTTCCATCTCATTTTACAGATGAGAAAACTGAGGCAAACAGGGTTAACTGACTTGCCCAGGGCCACACAGCTAGTAAGTATCTGAGGTTGGATTTGAAATCAGATCTAAGAGACTTCAGACTGTGCCACCTAGCTGTCCATAGTTTGACTAGAATTACATAAGGCTCAGATGGCAAATAACCTGAGCATGGTCACCTAGCTAGTCAGTTTTAGAGGCTGGATCTTAAATCCTTTTTTTCCTGATTCTAAGTTTTTCCATTATAATACATGGGCTATTTATTAACTAACAGGATAAATCTAAGTTCATAGACTACCTTGCACGTGGTTTATTTATATGAAAATAATAATAGCCAAACATAAAATAAAATACATTCTTGGCTTGCTTCCTCATCTGCCTCATAAGAAGATTATTTTTAAAATTATCCACAAGACCTCTTCCAGTTATAATCTTCTGTACTCTATGGTAATGTTTACATCTTAAATCTGGAGAGGTGAGAAAAATCCCTAGGACGACGACAATAGTTTCATGCTACCACCTAGTGGTGTCCTGTTGAATTGCACTGACATCTTGGGTCAAGGACAATTTTTAACTAGAATCTCTGGAACACACAACTTGGCCCTACACAATAGTGTTCTCCTTAGGTTTAAAATTTTAGACTAGAGTTATATAAGGCTCATACAAGTGAAGTGACCTGCCCTTGGTTACCCAGCTTATAAGATTTATTGTATCTAAACCCAACCTCTCTTAATTCTAGATTTTTTTCTTTTTTTCTATCTAAAATAGACAATTAAGTCCAAAGATTGCCCGTATAGTTTTACTCCGCTGCTTTGCTCTCAGCCCACCTTAAGGCCCCTTTTCTATGTCCTCAAAACGGAGCTAAGGAACAAGTGAGATCAGTTCTCAAGAGATGAATGCAGTGAGGTGACAATTTCAACATTAGCTTTGTTGTACTTTATAAATATTATCACAACCTCCCATATAGGCTGGAGTTTACACACCCAGGACAAGTGGAGATAGATTCCAAGTTTTTCCATGGAACAGCTTCTCTGATCCTGCTGCCTTAATAAAAAGATAGAAGTCATAAGAGAACAAGAGGAGACAATGCGGGCCAGTGGAAAAAATGCAAGATTTAGAGTCAGAGGACCTGAGTTCTGAATCTCTCTCTATCTCCATATTGCCTGTGCAAGGCTAGGCAAGTTGACCTTTGGACCTTAATTTCCTCATCTGTAAAATAAGAGGGTTGGACCTGAACTTCTAGTATTATGCAATCTAGTACTATGTTTGCAAACTTCTAGAACAAATGTTTGATTCCATGATGTAGGGTACAATCCTTCTCCACTAGAATCAAGGGATTTAGGACTAAAAAGGACCTGAAAGGTCAACCAACCCTTTCCTTCTGCAAATGAGGAAACTGAGTCATGGAAAAGTTAAGTGAATTGTCCAAAGTCACACAGATAAATTAGTAGCAGAAGCAGGACTTATCTCATTCATCCCCACACTCCTCACAGTGGTTCTCAACCTGTGGGTTGCAACCCCTTTGGGGATCCAATGGGGTCACCTAAGACCATCGGAAAACACATTTCCGATGGTCTTAGGAACCAAGACATTGCTCCTCTATCCGTCTCCAGGCAGGTCCACCCACATGCAGATATACCCACATACTGAGTATTAAAGGGTCATGGCATTAGGCAGGTTGAGAACCACTGCTCTAGGACTATTCAGTTTTTTCATTAATTCAGTCATTTATTAATCACTTGTGCTAGATAGGCAATGAAAATATAAAGATAAATAGAACAGGGGAGGCTAGGTGACACAGTGAATAGAGCACTGGCCCTGGAATCAGGAAGACCTGAGTTCAAATCCGATCTCAGACACTTGACACACTTACTAGCCATGTGACTTTGGGCAAGTCACTTAATCCCAATTGCCCTCCAAAAAGCAAAAAAAAAGAAAAAGATAAATAGAACACAGATCATGTTCTCAGTGAGCCTACACTCTAAGAATAGAAAAAGACATGCACTTATATAATTCTAATACAGATAGCATAGTATAGAGGACAAAGTATTTGTATTGAAATCAGGAAGGCCTGTGTTCAAATATGACACAGAAAAACCTGGGCAAGTTAGTTAACTCTTAGTATCCCAGACAACCCTAAGAAAATGTTGTAGACATTGCTGATCTTCATCAAAGAAAATTTCTGTAATGGGAGCTAGCTGTGTGTATCTAGACGAAAAGATTATTCACTTTCAAGATAAGGAAACTGAGTCACTAACCAGAATATTCTGAAGATTGCAATCTAGCAGAAGAGCTAGGCTTAGAATCCAGGAATCCTCTCTTGTTAGCCAAGGGCTTTAGACATAGTAGTTAAGTGATAAGCTTGTGAAGCTGGGAGACCTCACATCAACATCATTAATCAGTGATTAAGGGCTCATATTCATAAAATCATAGGATTTAGAATTATTAAGAACTCATATAGTTCAATGCAGTCCAATTCCTCTTATTTTACAGAAGGAGAAAGTGAGAGCCCTAGAGAATAAATAACTCCCAAGGTCATAAGGCAGTCAATAGGAGAGTCAGGATTTGAATCCAGGTTCACTGATTCCAAATACAGGACTTTCCACTATACCACACCATCAGGACAATTAGCTCACACAGTCCCAACTCCCCTGCCTTATACCAGTGTCCCTAGCGTCTCACTTTTCAGTGTGTTCCGGCAGTGGTGGTGGTAGATCCTCTACCTTAACCTCTTCCTGAGTCTCCTCCTGGTCCTTCTGAGGTTGCTGCTTCTGTGATGCCCTGCCCAATGCTGTTTCACACCAGATGAGAGTCAGTAGCAGGCAGGATCCAAAAATGAATCCCAATTTGCAGGAGCCAATCATTTTTCTTTGCTCTAGGCTAGAAAGAGAGACACACAAGGAAGGTTAGAGAGTCAGAACCATAGCAGATGAAACAATAACTAAGGTGCCCTCTCCTTATCTATGGCTATGGGAAAATGCCTCTGCCAGGGCTTATTTTGATCTTATAAACTATAATGATAGAAACCACAGCCTCGGACCAGAGCCCATCTGTTTGAGGCTGCAGAAACAGGAGCTGACTAATTGCTTAGAGTAACAGTCACTGCCCCAGCTCAAGGAAAGAGACTCCTCCAAAACCTTGAAGAATGAAATAAATGGAAATTCACATTTAGAACCCCATTAACCATTGCTACCCCAGTTATTAGACACCTAGTTATTTAAAGGAATTCAAATACAATGGAATGAGCACCAGAGCAGGAGCCAGATGGTTTGGGTTTGAAACATTGCTCCATGAATCACTAGTTGCCTGAAGAGCAAGTTACCTCAAGTTTCCTCATGTATAAAATGATAACAATTCTTGCATCATCAACTCAAAGGGCTATTGTGAATATAAAAAGGGGTGGAAGGGGAACCCCAGTCTGCTAAACTGGTTCCAGGGACAGACGTGCGCTCTGGCTCAGTGCTGAAGGATCTGGTTAATATGTAGCTCCTAGTAGTCTTTGTGCGTCCCTGTGATTAAGTGAAGATGATTGAAAACTGAACCAGGAAGAGCTGCCTTTGCTAGGCTTTAAGAGCAATTTAAAAAACAAAAACAAAATTCTGCCTTCTGCTCTTTTTGGCTATCTCTTGGATTGCCTTCCCCCGTCCATGGCATACAATGATGACAGCACACACATGCACACATGTGCACACACACGTGCACACACACATGCACATACACACACAGTAGCAAGAGCATGGGCTTGCTTACCTAAACCTGAGACTGGATTTCAGGTTTCTAGCTCCCTCTTCCTTTTTGTATTTCTTTCCCTGAGCCCAGGTCACTGAAGGACAATGCTGAAAAAGGGTCATTTCCAGCCCTGTCAGCAACTTTGTATCTGAGAGGTCAGGACCTGGCTGAGTACTAGAAGCTGATTTCCTCTACATTTTCTCAGAAGAGAAAAATGATAACTACCAAGAGGGTTCTGTGGCTACAAGGACTAATGACATCGAAACCATATCATGTCTTACTAGGAGATATGGATTTGTGAGTTGCTCAGACTCAGATCTAAGGTGAATGTGAAATATCTTTTGAACAGTTCTACAAAGTTGTCTTTAATTTCCAGGAGAATATAATAGGTGATGGGTTCCTCTTTCATGTTTTAAGTATTCATTAATGTGCACTTATGAGGCTTTTGAATTTTAAGCATTTAGTGTGTGATGAAGGAAATAAATGCTACTCTATACTTGATATCTAACTTTATATATTGAAGTATCTCTTCTAGAAGGGCCCCAATTAATTTCTTTAATTCAATAGAGACCCTAGACATGAACCATACCCGAGTTTTATTTAAGAGATTTCTTGTGGCTTTCTGGGCTGAGCACAATGAGCCAAAGAGTGTGAGAAAAGCCCATTCTCCAGGATTGAAATCTAGGTCCAGGTGAATCCAAAGCAAGAGTCCTTAGGGAAAGGAGGACTTTCCCTGGGCCATAGGTAACCCAAAGAAAGTGTTATTCAGGAATATATAAACATGAATGGTTATTACTGGACCCACTTAGAAAAGGAGAAAAATCCCAAGTGAATTCAGAGTCACTGAAGTGGATAAATCATCCCTTGATTGCACTCTATGTGATGCTGGATTATTTTCTTGCATTGTCCCTCCTTGGTAAATTCGGTGGTTAGGAGAATAGGTACATTAACTATGATAGTCCTCTAGGGAATTATTTAATAAGCCTCCTGAAACATCTAATTTAGAAAGAGTATTCTTGTCCCCTTCAAATGATACTACTCTAATCCAACCTTCATTTCCCTTTCATATCTGCTTTCTTAAAAGGCTTTAGACCTTAACAAAGCTCTCCTTAACAAAGTCTCAAAATGTCCATTCTTGAAAGAAGCTATAGAGTGTTTGATGAATTATTTGTGGCAGGGCAATTGATGAATTTAAAAATAAGGAAAATTTTATACACATTTTCACCATTCAAAACTGGGCACTTCAAGGCTCTCTTGGACAGTGTCAAGTTTCATAAGATTCTACAGTATGAAGCTAAGTCTAGCCCTGATGCTTGTATATACTGAACCTTGGGATTGGTAATCTCATAGGGTCAGAATGACCCGTCTTCTCTCATGAAGTCCAGTCTGTCAGACCTGCCTTTACTTATAGATTCCTAGACTCCTACAGCTGAAAGGGGTATTAGTAGCTAACCTTATTGTATAGGGGTATAGAAACTGAAGTCTAGAAAGTAAGTGATTTGCCCAAGGTCACAAAGCCAGTTGCTGTAGGGCACAAGTTAACTGGGACAAAGTAAAATAATTAGATTTATCTACTGCTACAATAAACCTTTTAATTTTTTTTACATCTTAAAACATTTTAATATAAAATATATTCTGTTTTTGCTGCAATCACTTGTTTTACACAATTCACCATTGAATTCCCAAAATTACGGCACATATTCTTTGTCACAAACCAACACATTCCTTTGGCTATTAAGCATACCTTTCATGACCAGTCTATTTTGCCAAGTCTAGCTTTAATTATAGGTCAAAGTTTTTGTGGTGGGAGTTATATCCTAATATCTGTTGAGGTGTAGGCATACTGGGATCCCAAAATTCAAGGGCAAACAACACAGGTCCTGACTCAAATGAATTCGACCAAAGTCTTATTTAAGTCTTGTTAGAATACCGGTCAGAGCAGACTAGATTTTAAGAATCCTCCATATTTGTGACACTTGTATTGATAAGCGGGCCAGATTGAATCTGAGCATTGGCCAGACTCTTAAGGACTCTCAGCATTTTAATGGAGAAAAGATGGACCTTATATACAGAAGAACAGAGAAGATCCGGATGTGCTCTAGGAGTCTGGGGTGACTGGGAGATAACTGAGAAGGACCAAGAAGGACCAAGAAGGGCCAAGAAGGGCCAGATGCCCCAGGCAAATGCCAGGGACCTGGGCCACATGAAAGTGGTCTAGATGGAATCAAAGAGTGGCAGTCTAGGGTGGGCCAAGTGCTCCAGGCATACACCAGGAACATGTGGGAATGTCCAGAGGCTTTTCCTTTTTGGGACCCAGATCCCAAAAACACGGTCTTTTCCTTTTGGGGGTTCAGATCCCATCCCCATCATCTCCATGCAAGTTAAACTAGTTTTTTCCTCAAAAGGTAGTGAAACTATCCTTGAGCCAAAATTCTCAGGGAACTAAAGGTTTGGGCTATTACCAACACTTCTATAGAAAACAGTCACAAGGAATTCCAGGTGCTTTCTGATGCTTGGCTGGTGTACTACTTGAGCAATTTCAGAGGCAAGGTGATTCAGATGAAGCAACTTGCAGCGTCCTCAATGCATATCCTTGTTGAATATCCTTCTCCTTTTGTGACAAAGTAAATCTCCTTTTATTAACTGTTGAAAGACAATGGGATGTTTCATTCTATTCTAATGTCAGATTTAAAATACTAGGGAACTGTTTGGAGACAGATCCTGCCCATATAAGTTTTCGATGGGATTTAAATCAGGTGAGGACACAGATCATTGAAGCAAATCTCTCTCTCTCTCTCTTTCTCTCTCTCTCTCTCTCTCTCTCTCTCTCTCTCTCTCTCTCTCTCTCTCTCTCTCTCTCTTTCTCTCTCTTTCTCATTAATTTCTTAACCTTTTGTGTCATGGTACAAAGATGTGTTTTGTTGTATTTTATCTCTTTGGAGGAATTCCTGTAATTCTACAACAGTTATTCTCCTGAACATATTAATATACTTATCAGTTTATTCCCTCAGTGAGAACAAGACTTTTAGGCCCACTAGAAATAAAAAGTTACCCAAATTTTGGGGGTGGATGTTTAGTGAATACGTTCAAACTTTACAGGGTCATCTGATTTTCATATGATCATCAATGAAAAAGTGAGTTCTGTCAGTAAAAATTACCTTTAAGAAGCATCAGTGTGCCATATTTTGTATTATCTTGTCAATAATAATCAGTTTTTTCTTTACGGCAACAGTTGTTTGTCCTCCATTTCAAAGAGAACCAGTGACATCACAGGTGATGTCTTGACTCATATGAGTGAATTAGATTTAAGTGAGACAGACCTGTGCAAAGTCATCAGCTTCACTCTCTCTTCCAGAGTCATTAAAGTCAAGTGGCAAGACAAAATTCAGGATGACTGTTGACAGCCTGGGTTGCAGTGGATGATCTTGGCACCTTCAAAGTCTGACCAAGCTCCATAATATCTGTTTCAGTCTCCTTCATAGCCATTGGAACAAATTGTTCTTGATGTCCTCTGGCATTCTCACTGTTTTTCCAACTTCAAGAAACCTATGCCTCACTAGAGGAATCAGTAACAACCTCTCAAGGTTCTAAGTCCCTCTGAAGGTTTTTACTTCTTTCCTGAAGATTAATTAGGCTGTTTCACCTAACAAGAGCTTGATGGGTTTTTGGCACTGTTTTTTTGTTGTCAACTGTCCTGTTTGTGTTTTGATATAACTGATTTTATTCCATCATAGGCTTGATTGATCCTTGAAATACCAATAACCACTGCAATACCTCTAACAGTCATTGAAATGTGCTCTTTAAGAATTATAGCTTCTGCACATTTCTTTGAATAATACCCATTCTTTTAAACCACAGAATTAAAAACACAACAAATGAAATACATCTGTATGGAATTAAGTCCAACAATCAACTGGAAGAGAACTCACTAAAAATGGGGAAACCAGCTCAATCCAATTGGATATGGTCAAGGTTTTGAGTCACAGACACATATGACTATTGCTGTTACATAACAAAATCATATTGAAATTATTGTTCTCTTAAGTAATTTGCACACTATTATGTCATTAAATTAGCAATGGAACATAGATCTCTTGTGCTCCAAGTCCAAAACTATGAGGAAAAATCAAGCTTTATCAAGAAGAAATAGAGAAAATTTGTAAAGGTCTTACGTATGATTTTTATTTATTTATTTATTTATTTATTTTCAACATTCAGCTCCACAAGATTTTGAGTTACAGATTTTCTCCCCATCTCTCCCCTAACCCCTACTCCAAGATGGCTAAGCATACTGAATACCCCTTCCCCTAATCTGGCCTCTTTTATATCCACCTCTAACCCCCTCTTACTTTCTTGTAGGGCAAGATAGATTTCTATACCCCACTGTCTGTATATCTTATTTCCTGGTTTTATGCATGATTTTTAAAAAATAATTTTATAAGTGTCACTATAGCAACAAGATTGCTTTCATCAGTTTATCCAAATGAGTCATGTCCTTTTTCATTGTGTGATGATAAATACCTTTTCCAATGATTCTGACATTAGTTCTGACACATTAAAAATTTGTGCAGGAAGGACTCTCTTCTTTGATTCTTGGAAATTATTTTCATCATATATGTAAAGTAATTGATAGGATTCTGGAAGATCACTTCCTTGGGTATACTTGAGTGATAGATGAGACAAAGGCAGCCTAGAACACTGGGTACAACTGGCAGCTTCAGCTGAACTCAAAATGAGTCAACTGTTTTTGTTTTTTAAATGAGACACTGTCCCTCAGACAAGAAACAAGAACTTAGTGGATAGATTATTGCATTTCTCTTATGTATTTATCATTGCTTTATGCATTTTCTTATGTATTTATCATTTACATATCAGAGAAAAGAAGACATTCTCCTCCCCACTCCAATCTACCCTCCATTCAGCCACTAAAATGATTTTCCCCAAAACCAGGTCCAATCATGTAACACTCCCTCCCTCCACCCATAAACTCCAATGGCTTCCAGTTGCCTCCAGGAACAAATAAAAAATGTTCTGTTTGGCATTAAAAATCCTTCAAAACCTATCCCCCTCCTACCTTTCCAGTTTTCTTACAATTTACTCCCCAACACATAATCTTAGATCTGGTGACACTGGCCTCCTAGTTGTTCCACAAACAAGACACTTCCATTTCTTGGATTGCAACATTCTCTCTGGCTGTCCCTCGTGCCTGGAATGTTCACCCTCTTCCATTCCAACTACTGACATCTCTGGCTTCCTTTAAGTTCCTGCTAAAATCCTACCTTCTACAAGAAGCCTTCCCCAACTCCTCTTAATTCTCACACCTTCCATCCGTTAATTATTTGCTATTTATCATGTATATAGATTGCTTTTTATATATTTGTTTGCATGTAATCTCCCCCATTAGATTGCAAGGTCCTTGAGGGAAGGTTCTGTCTTTTGCCTCTTTTTGTATCTCCAGCACTTAGCAGAGTGCCTTGACCCATAACAGGTGTTTAATAAATATCTATTGACTGGGGAGGATTCTGGGAAGATGGCAGAGTAGGTCAGAAAATTCCAAGCTCTCAAGATTTTCCCCAACAAAAGAGTTAAAATAGTACCTTAGGGTGAACAAAGTATGGATGGAGATAACTAAAAATAGGGATATAACCAGGGTCCTCCTGGGACAGTTTGAGAAAGATTAGAAGAAAAATCCCAGGACAAAGTTTGGTCCCTGTAAAGAGTAACACCTCCAGGCAAGGTTCCATTTTAACAACAAATGGCAAGTCTTGGAGTTAGTTGGTTTGAGAGACTGCCTCAGCCCCAGCCACAAGAACTTTTACCCCCATAGTGAAGGGAGTTGGGCATCTGAGTCCAGGAAGATTGAGGGAACCTCTGCTGATAAGGAACATCAGACTCAGCTGTGCTACAAAGAGCAGCAAGGGCAAGAAGGAATCAGCATACAGTGTGGTAGCAGTAGGGCAGAAAGCCCCTGACTGTGGACATTTACAGGAAGCTGGAAGACTTTAAAAATCAAATGACAGAGATAGAGGAAAAACTTAAAAAAAATAATCCAAGAAAAACAAGAAAGGTATGAAAGAAAAGTCAACCAATTAGAACAGGAGATCCATAATGTTAAGGAAGAAAATGATACCTTGAAAATTAGAATAGGGCAAAGTGAAGCCAGTGAAATTATAAGAAATCAAGAAATAATTAAACAAAATATGAATAATTTAAAAACAGAAGAGATAGTGAAACATAAGAAAAACTATAGATTTAGAGAATATATTGAGAAGAAAAAATATAAAAATAATTGGACTAACTGAAAGTTACAATCAAAAAAAGAACCTTGATACAATAATACAAGAAATAGTTAAAGAAAATTGTCCTGAAGCATTAGAACAAGGGGGGGGAGTAGAAATAGGAAAAAAAATCCATCAATCTCCACTTAAAAGAGATCCTATGAGGAAAACTCATAGGCATATCATAGTCAAATTCCAAAACCCTCTGCTCAAGGAAAAAACATTAAAAGCATCAAGATTAAAACAATTTAAATATGATGGTGCCACAATTAGAATTACACAAGACCTAGCAGCAGAGACATTAAAGAACCGCAGGTCTTAGAACACATTATATTGGAGACAAAAGAACTGGGGCTCTGGCCAAAAATATCATGCCCTGCGAAGTTAAGTATTGTCTTGAATGAAAAAGAAATGGATATTTGATAAACTCTCAGACTTCCAAGACTTTGTTAAAAAAAAATACTGAACTTAACAGAACATTCGATGTACAAGAACCAAGAGAAATATAAGGCACATAACAAAGACTGATTATAAGGGATCCATAAGGACAGACTGTTTACTTTTTATATATGTAAAATGTATGTCTAAGATTCTTACCAATAATTGGGTAGATCATAAAAAAGACTGGGGTATAATATGAATTTAAAAAGTAAAACCTTTTAGGAACAGCTAGAAAGAGTAATTATTTTATCCAAATGAGATGCAAGAGGAAAAACTGATAAAGAAGAATTAGATGGGGGAGGAAGGCTAGTAGTTCTGGTAACCTGCTTTCATTAGGAATGGATTTAAGAGGGAACAATATGTATTCAGAAGAATTCAGAAGAAATAAAATAGTAGGGGCGTAGGGAGGGGGGAGAGGACAAGGGAGTAGGGGCATAGGGAGGGATCTTTAGAGGGGAGGGGGAGGGTATTGGTAAAATAGGTAAAATAGGAGTATAGAAGGATGCTCTAGATATATGGGAATGGGAGGACAGGGGACGGATCTTTGTAGGGGGTAGGCAAGTCATAAGAGGACAAGGTAGTGGGTAGAAGTAAAGTAGAGGAGGCAGGAGAGATAGGAAACAAGAGATATGCACATACATAAAAACGAAGATCGGGAGCAGAATAGGTTTGGGAAAGTATATATCCATATATGTATGTGTATATATATGTATGTATATATATGTATGTATGTATATATCTATAGAGAAACATCTAAACATTATTGTAGCCTTCTGGGGGGTGGAGAGGAGAGAAAAAAGAAGTTTAAAAGTGCACAACAGAGAACAAAAGAAAACTCACTAGGAAGCTAAGAAAAGACAGACAATTCTCAACACAAGCATTATTTATAAAGCCTATAGGCTTTCTTGAAATGAAAATTTATTGTTACATACTTTGAATCATCTCTTATGTTCTGCTACGCACATGACATGCTATTTTTTCCTTTCTAACTTTGTATTTAAATTCCAATATATAAGTTTATGATACGTTTTTGTTTCTTTTCTCTATTCTGTATTTGTGTTCTGACATTTGAATCTATTTTAGAAAAAAAAATTTAAATATTGATTGATTGATTGATAAAGTGACTTATAGAGCCAGATTCTAACCCAAGTCCTCTGATTCCAAAGGCAAAACTCTTTATACTTTCACCACACTGTGACACTGGAAGACATCAGAATTCTCATCAATACAGTAACCAACTGTGACTTCAAAAGGCTTTCCTTTGATGAGGTGGGACTACTTTGAATTGCCTCTGAGAGTCAGATTAGAGGAAAAGTGGTTCCTTTGTCTCCCACCTGGCCTTGGCAGAAGTGAGTTTATGGCCACCTCTGTCTCTTTTTGCTTGTTCTTTCCTGATCTTAGGTGAAAGAGCATTATGAAATGGAAATGTCCAAGGATCTTGTGCATTTGGGAAATCCAGGAGTCAGACAGGACTGGTGACAGTAGCATTGTCCTAGTGACTGACAGCAATGGAAGAACCCACAACAGATGTGTAAAGAGTCACCCAAGGGATGATAGCAGCTTCAGGGAGTATGGCTTTTCATTGCAGAGAGAAGTTCCAGCCATGGCCTCTGGGAAATCACTGACCCTGGGAATCTAATAGAGTTAGACTTAAGGGAAACTTCATGAGGATTCAACAAAGGGCTTCCAGGGCCAGGAATTGGGAGGTACCCCTTTGTCACATGTGTTCTCCACATGTGTGCCTTATTTCCATTATGCTCTAAGACTGAGTCAACTTTCCCCATGGACATTATGTGCATTTATGGGAAAGTGTGTCCCAATGTTTGGGGAAAATATTTTGTGCTGACTGATCTTGTTCTAACTTCTCAGCAAAGATATTTTCTAGTAGCTAATTACATTTTGTTGACTGGTTGTTATTGATGAATACATGAGGGGGTTCGACAAATAACAACAGTGCTAGTGGCACACTCCTTGAGGGTTAGCCCTAGAATCCTGAACAAGTAGTAGCAATCATTCTTCTAAGGCGTCCAAAATACAAGCTTGAGTGTGAGATGGCAGAGTGAACCATAGAAAGGGTGCTGCAAGTCCTCTGGATTTGCTTAGTCATTGAATTGATCTGACTTCTAGTATCTTTTAAAACTGCTGGCCTTTATATCACTGTGGTCATTATATTTATTATTCTCTTGGTTCTATTTACTTCACTCTGCATAAGTTCATCCAAGTCTTTCCAAGTTTGTTTGAATTCCTCTTTGTCATTTCTTATTGAATGATAATCATATTCTATTAAATTTACATGCCACTATTTGTTTAGCCATCTGGGTACCTACTTTGTTTCCAGTTTTTTGCTACTCCCCACACACACACACACACACAAGAATTGCTATAAAAAAAAGCGTTGCTATGAATATTTTGGTCTATTTGGGACTTTTTCTGTTGTTTTGTTTTGTTTTCTCTTAGCTTCTTTGAGCTATGTGCCCAATAGCTGGACCAAAGGGTACAAATAGTTTTGTCATGTTTCTCACAGGATTCCAGATTGTTTTCTAGAATAGCTTTCCTAAATCACAACTTCACCAAATGCTTATCCATGTGCCTGTCTTCCCATAGCCCCTCTAACATGAACTGTTTCCATATTTTGTTATCATTACCCATTTGCTAGGTATAAAGTAAAACTTCTGAATGCTCTTTCTACTATTCATTATGGCTTCTCTAAATCAAATTTCAAAAGAAATAGGTTTGTCATTAGAGAAATGTTGAAAAGAATATTCCATAGACTCTCAAGATTTTTTTCAAAAGGAGAGTTTCTCTGGTGTTTGGAAGCCATGCCAATTCACTGGGGGTATGCCTATCCTTCCAAAGTAACAACACATCTTTGGATGTATGAATATCTAGGAAGTAGACAACATTATGTCATCATCCCCATGATTATGGTTCTTCTCTAGTGAGAAACTTCTTTACATGGTCACTAGTTCTTCCTGCCCATTCAATATTTAACTGATGCCATTAAAAGTAGGATTGGCATATGGACAGTGGGCTAAGGGTACCTACCTCTAAGTCAGACTCTACTTACCCTGAATATTTCCTTGACATATAACTACGCAGCAGATTTTGCACTAAAGCAGCTCTGGCTAATCCAGCAGGAGACAACCCCCGTGTCTACCCACGTAAAAATTCTCACACTAAAAATCTTACCTTTCCTGCTGTTTCAAGAGGTCTCTTGAATTCAGATCCAAGATCCAAGACGAAAGGGATATAACCATGTCCTCAGTGTTGAGAACCCAACTACATTGGTATTCTCTAACATAAGGGGGATAAAACCTTTCATTAGGTCTTTCCTTCTCCCCCAGAGAGTTCATTAATCACACTAATTGTTCATTTACCAAACTGAAGGAGGTGAAGAGAGGGAGAACAGCTTCTAGTTGATGGATGATGTTTGCTCCCCTCTCCAGAAAACCATTTAATATTTAATTTTGCTGCTATATGGCAACCCAGATTTTGAGTTGTTCCAAAGGACTTGGTCCTGGAAATAAGGGGGCAGGACAGACAGAGTTTTTGCTGTTATTGTTTTGTTTTGATCATTAGGGTTTCCTAAACTCTGAAGAGATTTGTACTTAACCTAGGGGAAGACTATTCAGAGTACCACTAATCTTCCCAGAAGGGACTTGTGGGTAGATGCAAATGGAAACCAGAGCAAATAGAAGGAATGAAGGTGAGTAGAATGAAGAAGGAAGCTGTCACAACAGGAAAGATACACTCAACCCACAATTTGGGGCAACGGAGTGAGGACCTGTTGAAGAGCAATACTGATCCTGTGCTATGTCCAGGCACCATTAAGAGGAGCATCCCTGGGACTTGTAGTCTTAAAGTGATGAGAGCTTGTTAGTGGGTCAGAACTAGCCCTTTTACCTTTCTAGTCAAGTTACTTGTCCTTTTTTCCAGTCCAAGGACATTTTTCTTTGTTCCATATCTATTATTTCCAGCTTGGGTTTTATTTACCTACCATAAAGCCCTGTTAAACAGCAGAAGTGCTAAGTTCACTGTGTGTTATATTTAATGATAACAAAAGAAAAGATAAGGGAAAGTATCCCCTCCTTTAAAATGACAAATCTTTGATCCAAACATATGGATAGGTAGACATGGGGACGGAACCATTAGGGTAAAGCATGAGGACCAGTTGTGTTTAACAACTAGTTCTCTGAGAAAATGTGCATAAGACAGCAAGTTTAATCTGCCTTATTAACATTTTCTCCATCATACTTTTGTAAGTCTAGAACAGGGGTGGAGAGCCTTGTGGCCTTGAGGCCACACATGACCCTCTAGGGCCTGAAGTGTGACCCTTTGACTGAATTCAAACTTCACGGAACAGAGTCCTTTTATTAAGGGAATGTGTTCTGTGAAGTTTGGATTCGGTCAAAGGGCTGCACTTGAAGACCTAGAGGACCGCATGTGGCCTTAAGGCCACAGGTTCCTCATCCTTGGTCTAGACAATCAACCAAACAATAACTGAAGCCCAGGTTGGTGTCAGTTGCTTATTCCCAAAGTGTAAACACTCACAGTGAAAATTTAACAAGAGAGTTGACTCCAGTACACTCCTGAGAGGAACCTGGAACTGGACTTTTGCAAGCCTGGCAAAAAATCCCAAAACTCAAAATCTGATAGTTTTAAATATGTACGCTAATACTAACCCCAAGCTGTGAGTGAGCAAAATACAGGCATTTTCTTTCTCCCTTCCCTTTTCTTTTTTCTGGCAGCAGATATTTGGCACATGGAGTTTGAAAAATAAATCACAATCCCACAAATTACTTAGGAGGAGAAAAAAGCTAGGTCCTGGAGGGGAAAATAAGCAGGAAGAAAGCTCCTCCCATAGGAAAGGAGGGGAGTGATTTGCCTGAGCATACCCAGAGAGGTCCTTTGGCTCAGAAGATGACAGACAGCTTAATCTGCCTTGCTCACCAATGCCACCTGGTGTCTTACACATACATACATACATATGTATGTATATAACATATATGCACAAATGCCTGTGTGTATATGTGTGTGTGTGTACTGTATAAACAAATAATTGCCTGGTCTTACCAAAAAAGCTGAGATTTTGAGGTTTTGATATCAGTTTCGCTCTGAATCTTCCTCTCTTTCACTGTTTTCAAAATGTTCTCTATCTTTAGAAAATGATGGGAGTTTCTTTTGTTAGAACTATTCATTATAAGACTAAGGGAAGAGAGAGGATACTCTTGGGCTGATTGCTAGTTTGTCAACCAGTGGTTTCCTTCCTTCTGGTCTGGTCTTATATTAAACATAAAAGAAGGAGAAAAGGTAGACTTGTAGATGGATAATCAATGGCCCCAAAGGGAGTTAAGCAAAAATTCCCCTTGCCTTATAAAGTCACCACTTTCTCCTATCAAAATTTCACACTCTTAGATTAAAAAACTTCCACAGTAGATGGTGAGTCTACCCTCCTTAAAGCACTGAAGAGAATCTAGACTGCCTGCGAGTCTAAGGACCAAGACTGATCTCACTGTTACAGTGAGCTCTGCCAGCTCTGCATAACCAGTTTGGCTTCCTACCCTATTATTCCATCCCAGTAGAAACACCAGTTTCCTCTGGTAAAAAAGATGTCCTTACATTACCTCCTAGTTTTAAGCTCTCAAGCAGCAGCCTTACTTACCATCAGAGAAACCCATCTGTCAGAGAGAGGATAGGGAAAAGAAGATTTCTGATGAGACTCTTTGTCAGAGAAAAGGTAGACTTCTGTCATGTCTATGATTTATTGCCCCCATCAGTGACTGGTGGCACTCTTGAGACCTGACAGCTCCCAAACTGAAGGATAGGAAAGGGTTTAGTTATTAATATGGCTTTATGTCTCCAGAACTCTACTAAGGTTATTGATTGATTGACTAATTGATACCAGGAACAAAAATAGCTTTGACCAGCTCTTCCAAGACTTGGACCCTCCCCCAAAATCTTATTAGCTCCCAGTCCTCCAATCACTACCAAGTGAAGCTGCCTAGAAAACAGAATTTTATTCTACTTCTAAATGCAAATAAGACAAACTGAATATCCATTATAACCATGTAACAAAAACAATTAATAGGGCTGACTTTTTATCTTCCAAGTATGTACTACTGAAAGCCATGGATCCAATAAAGTATCCCTGTCAATTCAGCAGGATAATCAATTTTTAAAAATTCAGTTTAGAGCTACCAGGTCATGCCCTCGACCTTCCAACTCCTTGGCTTTTGAAGGTATGGCAGTAAGTCTGACCTTTTTCCTATTACGGATATAGGAAGCATGACTAAATTAGCTCATAGGGGTGACCCAGTGGATAGAAAGCTGGGTCTGGATTCAAATTTAGCCTCAGACACTTAATAACTTTGTGACACTGGCCAAGTTGCTTAACCTCTGCTCGCCTCAGCTTCTCATTTGTAAAATTAAGATAATAATAGCACAACAGGGTTGTAAGGATCAAACGAAATAATAGTTATAATTTAAAATCATAAATTTAGCACAGTGCTTGGCACATAGCAGGTACGTGCAAAAGCTTATTTCCTTCCTTCCTTTGTTTTCACTCTACCTGACCTATTCAGTTTGGGACCATAATGTCCTTTTGTTCTTCATTAGACTTTTCTTCTCTTTTTCATTGGAAAAACCTGGAAACCTTTTCTTAGCATATATTAAACCAAGTTCAAGTACCATTTTTCTATCATTGAAGAAGGATTCTATGAGATGAAAGGGCTGTTTAATATATTTTCCAGTGGGGGCATATGCCTTGATGTCAGTTATGTACATCAAGTAATTATTAAGATGCTTTGATTTGACTTCTTAAATTTGGAAGTCATCTTTAGCTATTTTGAGTAAAGTAGATATTAGGTTAGGCAAACCATAATGAGCTTACACTCTCTCCCTGAAAAATGACATGTTTTTTATAATTTGTTCTATGAAATAAATAGAAAAATTCAATCCCTTGGTCACAACAATTCTTTCTTCCTCTTGCTTCTGCACAAGCAGTAAGCAGAGTACAGATCCACATAATGAGTTTGGGAGCTGGTATTGTTTTATGCACCATTTGTCCTTGGGTCAAATCATCATCTAAAGACAACACTAACATAAACACAAACCAACTTTGAACTTAAAACAACAATCTCTATATATTTAGATGTGTCCATCCCCTCAAATGCCCCTGTAGCTTCCAGGATCAATCTTTTAGCTGGAGGAAGAGTGTGCATACTGGCAGAGGTCCCCAATTTAAGTATCTGGGATGCATTGTAAGCACTGAGTGCTACTGAGATTGCTGGAGAGCACCCAGGGAAAAGCAACTGGGATGGTGAAGGGCCTTAAGATCGTGTCTTAAGAAAATATCTTGAAGGAAGTGGGAGTAGAATGGAAGAGAAAATGAATGCTTATTAATGTAAAACATATATATATATATACATATATATTTTTTAAAGGAGAACATGGGGTACTGACAAAGAAGACCCTGTAAAAATAGAAGCTCATTGAAGGCAAAGACCATTTTTTTGTTTTTTTCCTTTATATCTCCAATCTTGCAAATAGTTGGCATGTAGTACTATAAATTACCTCAAGGAGGTGAGGAAAATGATAAAAGGGTAGAAAGTAAAGCAAAGGAAGCAAAGAGGTGCCAGATGATAAACTTGATGATTTTCATAGGGTCAGTTCACTTTAGAGAGCACAATAATACCCTAGATGAGTATGGTTACTTTTATTGAACACCAATTATATATGAAGTTGCACCTCCTCAGTTACTAATTAGCAGAATGATCAATTAAACTCAACACGTCAATTAAACTCAAAAAAGTAAAAGCAGTATTATTCATTGCTGTATAGGTAGGGCTAGTTTTTTCCCAAAACTCAAGGAAACTTCCTCTGAGCCATGATTGGTCTAAAGGACTATGGCTGGAGCCACTAGCTTTGCAGTTGCCTAGCACATAAGACAGCTCACAAGGAGTCAGTGTCTTTCAGACTGGCCAGATGGTCTCTTTCCATGTAAGTCGACACATTTTTTGACCATCTGACCAGATACCCTTCTGTATGGATTCAAGAGTGGTTGTTGCCCACTAAACCAGTGCTGTATCCTTGCTGAGCATCCTCTCCATGGTCTTCCAAACCAACCTGAGTCAGCTCCAGCCCAGGATATCAGTTTGCTCATCTATAAAACAAAATAAAACCTGTGCTATCTATCTCATAGGAATGCAGTGCAGTAGTTCTTTGTAAACCTTAAAGCGCTAAATAGATGAGTTGGTTTTATTATTATTATTGTTAAAAGAAGCATAGTCCTCAGTATTGCAGAGATCATATTCTATAAGAATAACAACAGAATGAAGAAGATCTAGCCATCTAGCTCTTATCCCCAAGCTTACCTGGGTTCATATATTGTATTTTTTTTGTCATAACCCATATTAGACTTTTTCACATGCAAGACCCAGAATGGCCTAGTGAACAGAGCACTAGGCTTGGAGGTAGGAAAAACTGGGTTAAAGTTCTGCTTCAGCTGTATGGTTATGGTAATCATTTTAACTCTCCTAGTTTCCTCACCTATAAAATAAAAGCATCCTTAGTACAACTCCAAAAACATATAGGGCAATAGGAATGACATATACTTCATCCTGATTCCTATATGATTTTTCTCTCCTCTGCTAGCTCTCTATGCTTTCAAAACTTTTTTTTCCTAGGAAGTTTGGAAATTATAAGTATTTGGTATGGTGACATCTTTTTAAAACATTGTTCTTAAGTTTCTATAGATCAATGTTATGGTGTGTGATTGTGGACAACAGGGTAGTTTCTGAAAATGGTCCAATTCCAGTCCAGTTTATTGATTGATTTCTCCAGGATATTGTTGAGGTTTGAGTCTCTAGTTTGTGGAATGATTAGTCCATGAAAGATACCAAGCTTGGGTTGTATTATTCTAACCACCAGGAAATGTATTTTTAGGTATTTGATAGGTGTGCAATTTTTGCATCCTGCAAGGATACATTTGCATAGTTTCTAACATTTTCTTAGATAATCCACATTGGTCAGTAAGTCTCTATGTATAACCTTTCTGTAATTTCTTGTGGCAAATGACTGGTCTCTGAATTGTCATCGTAAATGTCTCTGATTCCACAAACTCACGTGATTCCACCATTTACTTGAAGCTTCTTTGTTAACAAAATGTTGCCTGAGTTCATGTGGATGTCAACCATGCAGGGCTTTTTGATTCTATTCTTGGAACTTAGCTGTTTCATAAGCTCCACATGGAGCTAAACCACTTTCAGCTACATCTGACAAATCTAATGTCACGTACATGTTACGTCCCTTTACTATTGCTCCATGAAATGTTGCCCATTTATCCTAAAAGTATTTTTGTCAGTTTTTGACATGTTTGTCATGTGGTATGAGAATGTCTGTCTTCTTTCTCTTTTTTTGCTGCCTTATGCTGGGAGATCCATATTCAGTTAATACTGTACAGATTTTTGTTAGGATTGCTTTTCAAATCTGTTATGATCCATTCTATATTTTCAAAAGTGAACAAAAAAGCTAATATTACAAAAACATTAACAGTTTTAAATGTGTTCTTTCCATTTAGCTTTGATTTCAGGGTAACACCAATCGATAAGCATTTATTAAGCTCTTATTGTATGGCAGGCAATGCAATATATTACAAGTATAAAGGATGAAACAATCTCTGCTCTTAAGGAATTTACATTATGATAAGTCAGAAAACAAGTACATATATAAATATATGCAGAATAAATATAAGGAGAATAAATTCAAGGTAGTTAAGGAGGTAGGGCATTAATAATTGAGAGTACCTGCAAACACTGCATATAGAAGGAGATACTTGATATATATCATAGAAGGAAGGAGGGAGGGAGACAGAGACAGAGACAGAGATAGAGAGAGAGTTCCTATGAAGTAATGAGGAAATACGTGAAATATATTTCAAGCACAGGGGATGGCCAGTTCAAAGACATGGATTCAGAAATAGAATGTCCTATATGAGGAGCAGAAAGAAGACCAGTTTGCCTAAATGGCAGAATATAGGATATCTTAATGTACAAGAAGGATAGGTTGAGGTCAGGTTGTGAAGGGCTATAAGAGCTAAACAGAGGAATTTATATTTTATATTAAAAGCAATAGGGAACCATTTGAATTGATTGAATAGAGGAATAGCACTTAAGGAAATCACTTTGATCACTAGGATAGACTAGAGTGGTAAGAGACTTTGGATGGAGAATAATGAGGATGCTGTAGTAACAATTTAGGTAAGATGTGATGAGATCTTGAACTAAAGTAGTAGGTACATGAGGAGAGAGAAGGGGTAGAATGTGTGAGGTGTTATAGAAGTAAGAATGGCATGATTTGACAACTGGATTTGTAGGATAAGGGTGAATGAGGCACCAAAGATGATGCTGAGGTTATGAACCTAAAAGACTACCAACAAGTCTCTTAATATTCAATCTTAACCTTCTAATATTTTTTCCTCAATGTATCTCACCTAGAGAAGACCAAGGTATTTGTAGGTATCACCTTCATCCAATTCAATGTGACCTCCAGGTTAAAGCTTTTCTTAGCATATATTAAACCAAGTCCGAATACCATTTTTATATCATTGAAGAAAGATTTCATGAGATGAAGGAAGTATTTAATATACTTTCTTGTGGAACATATACCTTGATGTCAGTTATGTATATCAAGTAATTAATAAGATGCTTTGACTTGACTTCCTCTTTAATTTGGAGGTCATATTTAGCTTTTTTGAGTAAAGTAGATATTAAGTTAGGCAAACTTTAATGCATTTATATTGTCTCCCTGAAAAATGACATGTTTTCTATAATTTGTTCTTGACATGATTGATGATGTTAGCATGTTTTAGAGAACGGTTTTCCATATGGACAAAAAATAGAAATACTTTAGTATTTTTAATATACTGTACTTGTTTCTATTTTATGTACAGTATTGCATTACATAAATAAACCACACACTGTGGAAATAAATCCAAGGCTTTGAAATAATCAACAATAGTTATCATCATCATCATCATTATATGTAGACCAAGAGGAAAAGTACTGTATGTTGTAAGGCACTAAATCTGGAGAACAGACCCAGAAACCTTTGGGATAGAGTCCATAATCTGAACATTTTATGATCAAGAACCTACATGTTTCTTGCCCAAGTACCTCAGAAAGATGTCAGTCTTGGGTGGCTTTCATAAATCTGAATTATTGGGAAATATAATCTGCTTCTCTTATGTCTAGTAGCTAAATATTCCACATGGGGATTAGTAACCAAAGCAAAAAGGGGTTGCTGGAGAGATGTGAAAGTTAGAGCTTTGCCCTTGGCCAACAACAATATTTGAACTATCCTTCCCTCCTCCTTCCTTTCTCTTTTTTCCATCTGTCTCCCTGCCTGCCTCTTGTTCTGTTCCATTTCATTTCAAGGAAAATTTCTTCAGGAGCCAGAGAGATGGGCACACACTTTGAGCACATCCTGTTCTACTGTAGTGCGGTTCAGAGCCTTTAACACCAGTCCTGCAGAAGGAAAAAGCAGAGTCTGGAAACAGAGAGAACTTCTGCTTTCAGCTCACCATACAGAGTAGTTGTTGGGTTAAGGATTGTTCCAAAGCCTCTTAAAGGTATTTCAGGGGCACTATACCTGTCCCCAATGCTTTTCTGCTGCTATGGACAAACTTGTACACACCTCAACCCCACTCTTTAAAGAAGTCAGACTGTGCAGGCAGGAATGCCAATCCCAGTTAGGAAAAGCAAGCATGAACAAGAATACAGAGATTTAGCCATATTATAAAATACTTGAGAGGACTACTTATCTTGCCCGGTTAATAAGCATAATTTAGTTACTATTGTGAAGGGGAGTCTGAGATATATGTTTTCTCTGTAAGGGTATTAATGTTCTTTCTCTCTCTCTCGCTCTCTCTCTCGCGCGCGTGCTCTCTCTCTTTCTCTCTCTCTCTCTCTCTCTCTCTCTCTCACACACACACACACACACACTCTACCCTCACCCCAGAGAAGCAAGAAGGAACAGGATGAGGCAAGATCAAAGAGATATGTCCAAGCAGTGAAAGTCCCAACATTTCATTGTGGGAATCAGAGAAAAGGGAAAGCCCAAAACATTCCCTTTGCACTTCCATGTTTTTGGTCAAACCTTCTCTGCCACACCAAGAGGGCAGACACAGATATGTGAGGTAAGAACTAAGGAAGACAGAAGTGAGTTATAAATAAAACAGCAAGTTTTATAATCCTACACTAAGTAACCTGCAGAAATACACAAGAAGGGAGGAGCAATCATTTATTAAGAACCTACTATATGCCAGGTGCTTTGCTAAGTACTTCACAAACAGCTCATTTCATCCTCAAAATAACCCTGGGAGGTAGAGGATATTATTACCATCCCTATGTTACAGATGAGAAAACTGAGGCAAATAGAGATTAAATGACTCACCCAGGGTAATACAGCTAAGTATCTGAGGTCAGAATTGAACTCAGGTCTTCCTGACAACAGGCCCAGCATTTTATTCCCTGTGCAACCTAGCTGTCTTGGTCACAGACAAGAGGAACAGACAGTGAGGTTTGGAAAGGTCTTTCAAAAGTTAGCATCCAAAGAATGCAAATCATTTCTTGCACTGAGAGAAGCATGTCAGTATCCCAGAATGACTAGCTCTCTCATTTCAAACCCAGCATAAGGAGAATGCTACAGACCTAAGCAGGAAGAAACCCAGAGCTAAGACTATAGAGCAGTTATTCCCATACCTCGTTACCAAAAGGATGAGCCTTTGATATCAGACCTTTCCCTCTTAAATTTCCTTGGAATTCTTCAGATTGTCTAGGCTGAGACAGGTGGATAGACATGTGAGGTTGTTAAAATGGTTTCTCCATTATGCAAATTATAAAATAGAACAGCTGTAGGGAAACATTTCTTTGACCCTTCCACCCTCCCTGTTCTTCCCATTGTTACACTCACCCCTTTGGTATAGGCCCAGCACATGGCCCAGCTGGTCCCTGGAGCCTCAGCTACCATCAACCCAAGGAACAGAGAGACACACCAGGTACTGGCAACAGAGGACAAGAGAAATAGCAGCGAGTGTATAGTGTAGACACTTGGCAGCATGACTGTGCCTACGAAATTCTTTTCATCTTTGTTTTGATGGACAAAGTTCAATGCCAGAATATTTGGTTTATGAGTCATACTAATTACAGCTGAGGGAGAGAGGAGGGAACCAGGAACAAAAACCAAGTATGTTCAGGAAAAAAAAAATGTTTCGTACTTGTTAGATTGGACAGGAAAGCTACAGCCTAGGAATGAAGAGTGCCAGATGTTCCCTTCCTGTCAGAGTGTTGAATTGGGTCAGTCCCAGTGGGCATCAGTGGCCGTCAGCAGCTGTATGTACCTGTCCTACTAACTACATCACTAGGTCAGAGAACTTTTACACTGGTAGGAAGAGGGAGCTTCAATCTAAAATTCATATGCCCAAGTGTCCAGCAGTTCGGCCTCTCACTCCAAGCTCCCTCATTTTAAATTGCAAAGGTCACCTTTCAGAGATGCACATCTTCTAACCCAGTGGTTCTCAACCTTCCTAATGCCAAGACCCTTTAATACCCGTATGTGGCCATATCTGCATGTGGGCGGACCTGCCTGGAGAGGGATAGAGGAGCAGTGTCTCGGTTCCTAAGATCACTGGAAATATGTGTTTTCTGATACTCTTAGGCAACTCTGTTCGACTCCCAAAGGGGTCACAACCCACAGATTGAGAATTGCTGCTCTAACCTTTTGCAAGGTAGGGGTGAGAGTGTCATTAAAGAGAGAGAGAGGAGAAGAGATAAGATCCATAGGTAAGAGAAAGCATATTTCCTTCTATGCAACAGGGAATTTTCCACAAGCACAGAGGTATAACTTCCTAGGAGCTAGAAAAATTAAATTAAATCCCACAAGCATCTATTAAATGGTTTGCATGTGCAAGGTATTGCAGCTAAGCACTTGAGATCCAAAGACAAAAGTCCCAGCTCTGCTACTAACTTACTGAATCATCTTGGATAATCATATAATCTCTCTGAAACTCAATTTCTTCATCTTCAAAAATGAAGAGACTAGACTAAATGATTTCTAAGTTCTCTCGCTGCTTTAAAGCGCTATATTTCTAGGGGGGAATGGAAAAAGGAAAAGAAGATATCCTTTGGCACTTTTCTTCCTGGGACACTGAGCAGATCTGCTAAAGAATTTCCTAATTTTCTGTCCCCAGATCCAGTAATATCGATTGTGTCGAGGTGAGAATATGTCACCAGACCACTATCAGTAGCTGCAATTGTACAAATATAGACAGAAATTCACACACAGAAATAAGCACATTTATTTGCAAAGATGCCATGTGTGCTTTGGCAAACCATTGGAAGAGCTTATGTTTCTTTGCTCTGTGAAAAAAAAAAGTAGGAGCAAAGCAACTTCCAAGGACGTCACATACTTCCCACTGGGACCTGTGGTACATCTAGCCTTTGGGAAAATTCATTTTCTCAGGGAACTTTACATTTTAGTTTAGATTGCTCAAGAAGGACATTCTCATCTACACAAAATCCCTCAATTTCTAAAAACTGGAAGAGGAGGAGAGAGGAAAAGAGAGATAAAGAGAGAAAAACAGTAAGAAAGAGACAGAAAACAGAAAGAGATAGAAAGGAGAGAGAGAGAGAGAGAGAGAGAGAGAGAGAGAGAGAGAGAGACAGAGAGAGAGAGAGACAGAGAGAGAGAGACAGAGAGAGAGAGAGCAGAGAATTAACATGCTTCCTCATACCAAGTGGAGGAATTACAAAATAGAGTCACACAGGGTCACTGGCAGAGGAAGACACATGGTGAGGGATTAAGATGATCTACAAAGAAACTGGGAACCAGGATAGGAGCAGCCTTTGGAAAAAGAAGTCCACAAATAGCAAGGATACTCCCCGCTAATTGGTGTTTCTGTCCAAAGACAGAAAATCACAAGTGTGCACAGAGAAGCAATGGTGACTAGAACCTCCTCCTTCAGACACACCCTAACTAGATATAAACACATCTCCACAGGTTGTTTGCCCCTGGGTCAACTTGTGTGCACAGGTTGTGTGTCATGTGTGTAGTGTGTTACACAGTAGACAAAGATACTGGGTTGGCACCCTATGTTGTATCTCCAGTATCACAAATGTACCACCACGCAAAGACTCATACTCTCCAAGGCATGAGTAGAAGCCCTAAAACCCCTCAAGGGAGCCTGGTGAAGTGACATTGTTTTTTCCTGTCCAAGCTGGATTTCCTCCATGAATATCTCAGTTATTTAAATGCAGAAGCTGAAAGTCAATGCTTCCGGTAATATTTGTGGAGACAGTTGGGATAAATCTTGACACCCCAGTCTTGAAAAGAAGGTGCCCGTGGCGGGTAGTTGTTCCCTACCAAGCATATTTAAGCAGTGGGTCCCATCTTCCTTCTCTTTTAACTCCTTCAGGAAAGGGGGGAGAAACCTGAAGACGGGGG
>CM053593.1:184684026-184697978 GCA_028646575.1 Pseudocheirus occidentalis
GTACGCCTGCCAGCAGCACGGAAACACTCTTAGCCTCCATCCCTGAGAGGCTGCCTGCTGCAAAGTTCGCCTGTCAGTTTTGCTGGGGGGGGGACTCTTTGATAAAGAATTGCGCTGAGGTCAAGGAAGCAACAAACCAAGTCAGTGCCTGGCTCCCCTCTCTGCCCTCATCCTCTCCTCAACCCCTTTTTGGTCCCCCGGCCCCCCCAACTCTCCCCACCTTCCCCGCCACAACTTAGCCCTGGCCCGGTTCAGCCTACCTTGCTGTTAAACTTCCCCAGGTTCGGGATTTTTTCTATCTTGTCTGCCTTTCCACCAGCAATTGTCTCGTTGCCTCAGCAGAGGCTTGATCTTTTAGAGCATCTCCTGGGGGCTGGAACCTCCTCCCCAGCCAGGTCTGAGGGAAAGCACAGACTTGTTTGAAGGAGAGACAGCCAGGGGGAAAATAGTCCCGAGGGAAGAAAACAAGCAAAGAGGGGCTGGGGGGTTGAGGGGGCAGTGCAAGTAACAGCCAGTCCCCTCCCAGCACCTTTATCTCCACGGCTCCACGATTTCTTTGGCCAGAAGCGGAAATGCGGTTTCTCGAAAGTCAAGGAAGAGAGGAAGAAACCAGGACAAACACGTAAAGGGAAAACCCTAGCCAGATGTGAGGCGCAGTGGAGCCTTGAATGGCTCCCAGTGCATTTTATACAAACAGCAGCAGTTAAGTATTAACTCTGTGTGTGCCCGGGTTGGCAGGGGGAAAATCAACCTCTGCTGTTCCCCGCCACCCCTTGGGAGCCAGCCCAGACTGGAGAATCAGACTTGCAACATCAGAGTATCTGAAAGTCAATCCAGATGTTGTAGCCTCTTTGTGCCTGTGAGAGCTAGGAGGCAGTGGCATCAGGAGCCCAGACCAAGGATGTTCAGGGCCTGGCTGAGGAGCATCAGAGGCCAGAGATCAAGTTATGAGGTTAGAGGGACTTGGGGTCTAGAAATGCCTGTTCCATTCTATGACAAACCTGAATTGGACTCTAGAAGTTTAGGACATCTGAGTGAGGAGAGCGTTTGATGCCCTATCTCCATTCCTCACCCAGGAACTAAACCTAATAGCAAGCTCATTAGAAGAGGAGGGATCTAACCGAAGAAACAGTTTTCTGCTATGGCAATGACTCTCTTCTCCCTCTTCTCACCTCTCCTTCCCTCCAAGTCCTTCGTAAGAAGTGCTGGGTATGGGCAGCGTACTTTAGGGAGTCAGCCCTATGTGCACTCCCTCTGGCTATATCTGGGCAAGAGATAAGGCAATATGGTGAACTGGCATTAGGTTCCCAGGGGAAAGATGCTTTCCCTTTCTTTGGTATTTCCTTCCTGGATCTCTCCACATATTTCTTCTTGGAATACCAAGTACAAACATCTGGGGGGGGGATATTTTTTTAACGAAGAAATAGCTACCATACTAGATACACATCTGGCACAGGTAATGTTGCCCTAGGGCTGGAGGTAAGACAGGAAGTCAGGTATAGATGAGGATTGAAGAACAAGAGGAGATTCATGGCAGATGAACAATGATGTCCCATAGCAGACACCCCCATGCCGTGCAGACTATGAGTAAAGTGAGCTGACACAATGCTAACACCATAGTGTAGGAGTAAAAGAAGCCAGTAATGCCAAATCCTTATAGGGATTTTAAAATTTTAACTACTTTTTAGTCCTTTTTAAATAGTATTTAAAAACCAATCTATTCTGAATTCAGTGAAAAGTGCCCAATTTATTTTTAAGGGACATTATTAGGAGATTAAGTGCTTTGGTTTCCTGAGATTGCTATTCCAGAAACAGTTCTAGCTAATGATAAGAATAAGGTCAGAAATCTTACATTTTGTAGAATTTATGTCTAAGGCCTGGCAAAGTTACATCCTTTATAGCTTATCAATTCAGGAAAATTCAGAGATAAAGTCATCTTCATTCCTGTAAGTAACTTAAGGAAGTTTGGGAATGAATAAAGGCATGAGCCCAACTGATTTTTCCTTAGCTACTTTGTCCTCAAATGGCCTTTCCAGCACTGATACCACAGAAAAACTCCACCATAATCTTGTAAGGAAAGAAGAAAGGACAAGGACTTGATATCTTTATGGAACTGCTGTTAATAAGAGAATCCAGGACATGTCTACAGACTTCCTGGAATTATGAAATTTTCTGGATTAGGTCCTAGTTAATAAGTCTTGAAATTACCCCCATTTTCCCAGCCTGGTAGACATGTTGTAGCAATGGATTAATGCTATGCTTTAATTTCTTTTTCAAATGTTGAATTTATATTGAAATTTCTTTGAACATCATCTTTTATGAATATGCCCCCCATTCTCCTATGCCACAAATCATCCCTTGAAACAAAGAACAAGAAAGAAAGAAGAAAGCAGTTCAGCAAAAATAACCAACACATCAACCAAGTCTGACAGGTATATGCAATATTCCACATCAAAAGTTCCCCACCTCCAAAAAGAAGGGAGGAAGGTGAGATGCATTTTCTCCTTCTTTCCTTGGGGTCAAACTTGAGCATTATAATTGCACAAAATTCAGTTTGGGTTTTCTCTTCTTTCCATTTTCATCTTTGGACTCATTGTGTATATTGTTTTTCTGCTTATGCCTACTTCATTCTGTATCATTTATATGTCTTACTATTCCTCTCTGAATTCTTCATATTGTAGGTATAAGGAGAGGGTGCTGGGTGGTACAGTGGTTAAAGTGGATTTGGAGCTAAAATTCTGCTTCCGATACTTACTAGCTTTGTGACCCTGGACAAGTCATGTGACATCTTGGCCTTGGTTTCCTCATTTATAAAATAAGAATAATAACAGCACCTGTCTCACAGTGTTTTGTGAGAATTAAATGAGGTAACATAAAACACTTGACTTACGTGACTAAAATGGGCATCTCCTTTTCGTTTACAATTCTTTACTGCCATATAAGTGCTGCTATATGAATATTTTGTTGTATGTGGCATCTTTGCTTCTGTCTTTGACTTCCTTGAAGCGTACAGCAAGCAGTGGTATCTGGGCAAATCTAAACATGATATATATATAAATGTTAGTTATCATTACTACTACTATTATAATAATTATTTTTCTGATCATTTTTTTTCTGTTTGCTACTCAATATCTTCCACTCAGAAGACATGATTTTCCCTAAAGCATAGGTCTGTCTATTAAATTCCAGTGTTTTCCTATCACTTCCAGTATCAAATACAAAATTCTCTATTTGGTGTTCAAGATCTTTTATAACCTGGTCACCTCACTGAAACTTTCTAGTCTTCTTATGCCTTACACCCCAACACATACTCTTTGATCCATAATAATGGCCTCCTTACTATTCCCTGAATAAGTTATTCCATCTCGGCTCTGATTATTTCTCTGGCTGTCCATGCCTAGGATGCACTCCCTCCTCCTCTCTGTCTCCTGGCTTCCTTCAAGCCCCAGCTAAAATTCCACCTTCTATCAGAAGTCTTTCCCAATTCCTCTTAATTCTACTGCCTTCCCTCTGTTAATTATTTTCTATTTATCCTGCATATAGCTTGTTTGCCTATATTTATTTGACTTCTTATCTTCCCCATTAGATTATGAGCTACTCTTCTCTGTGTACACAGCTCTTAGAACAGTACCTGGCATAATATTAGGAGCTTAATAAATGCTTAACAACTGACTGACTGAAACAAGCATCTATTTCTTGTTTACAGTTCCTTATGACCACAAAAGTGCTGCTATGTGAATATTTTGGTCTATGTGGAACCTTTCCATCCTTGACCTCAAAACATACACCTAGCAGCAGGGTCTGAGTCAAAGTGTACATTTTCACCATTTTTTCTTTTTGGTGCAACATCTTTTTTGCTAAGCTCTCCCACAGAGACTACAGATACTGTTACTGAACTTTCAAAAGTCCAATGAAATGTTGTGTAAATGGCAGTCTTAACAATCAGTTTGGGGAGACTATTAAGAGTAAAGGCTTGAGAAAAACTGAAGATACTCTTTTTCTGTCGTGATTGAACAGAAGCTGGAGATAATAAGAAAAAAAGATGGAGAGGACTTCTTTCTTGATGGAACTTTTAAATCTTTACCTTATGAAGAAGATGAAGTGAATTCTTTAGAGTCATATTTTATGAGTATTTGAGGTGGCTATGTGGAAGCTGCGAAACCTTGCTGCTTCTGCACCACCATCTTGGCTTGGCCCCCCCTGAAGTGAATTCTTTTTTTTTTTGGAGGGCAATTGGGGTTTAGTGACTTGCCCAAGGTCACACGGCTAGTTTTTGTGTTAAGTGTCTGAGACCAGACTTGAACTCAGGTCCTCTTGACTCCAGGGTTGGTACTCTATCCACTGCACCAACTAGCTGCCCCGAAGTGAATTCTTAATAAGGAATTTTTTGTTATCTTGAATGAACTAAGTGGTGTGGAACTGTGTCCTCTAAAGTGAAGTCATCTGCCATTACCAATTAGGGTTTGAGGTATCTCTGGTTGTAATCATTCTCACGGCTAAAATACTGTAATTTTCTTTTTATTAGATTTCACTGTTGATAAGTTGTATATTCAAAAACTATAATATTTACTTAATCTTAGTGGATTAAGAAAATTAATATAGAGAGGCATGAGTAACTCTTATTGGAAAAAGTTAATTTTTCCAGTTTACCAAATAAATAATATTTGATTAACCTGTAGGAGCTTTCAGCTTGTTAATTAATTGAAAGATATGTTGAAACTGTATTAACTAAAGCAGAAATATACAAACATATCTTTGGTTTACCCTAGAGTTCAGGACAACAAAATGAAATATGGTAGCAAATCAAGTAGCAGTCCTGCAAGTGAATATGGTCAATCCCAAATCCTTAAATCTTGCTACAATTCCAAATTATTTTCCAAAATGTTCAGATCAATTCATAGCTCCATCAACAGTGTATTAATATGCTTGTCTTCCTTCAGCCTCTCCAACACTGATGGAATTCCCATCTTTTGTCATCTTAATACTATGATTTTGTTCAAACAAACTAAGCACAGACAAAAAGAGCAAAACATGGGGAAAATTAAAATTTTTGAATGCTTTATTTTTTCTTTTCTAAAAATAATACACTAGAACTTCAGAATAATACTATTCACTATAGTGGAAAATTCATCATAAGACAGATCCAGAGTGATTTACTTACCAAAGTATTATAAGAAAAAGCCAAAATTAGGTTTGTTATTTTAAATTTGGGACAAAAATATTTAGAGGAGAGGTGTCAGGAGGCCCACCTCTGCTTTGATGGAGTGGGAATGGAATGGGGGAGCTCTGGCTGCGCCCCCCCCCCCCGTGCCTGACGCAGAGGCTCCAGACCCACAGCACCCGGCTCAGGGCAATGAGCCCCGGTCACCCTCTTCTCCTTCTTCCTCCCCTCCCCCGCCATGACTGGACCAGAGGCAAAACAGACAAAGTACTGACACCACAGTCATGCTTCCTCTGGCAGCTCCGGCTGGCCCTCAGAAGTCTTCAGCAGCTCCAGCTGGCCCTTGGAAGCTCTCAGCAGAATTTTTGGCTGGTTCTCAGAGGAAGCTCCACCACCATAAGCTCCATTCTCAAAATCAAAATCACTTTCTCTAGCCTGGGCCTCTCCTCTTCAGCCACTACTCGGCTTGCTCCAAGAAGTTCTGACTCTCTAGCTTGGGCTTTTCTTTATATAAGGTATTAGCTCCTCCTTGTTCCAGCCCCTTCCTGTTACATCAAGAAGTACATCCCAACTGTGGGATTCACAAGTTTTGGGTCTTACTACTTGACTTGAAACTAAGTGCTAAGTGCCTGTTTGATTGCAAATACAAGGGGATCTTCAAATTCCATTACTATTACATTCAGATATCCTGGTCTCTTTGTTTTTTTCAAGTCTATTGTTCAGTAAACTTATTTTCTTAGAGGATATATGTGATGAGGTACAGGCTCTGGGAACCCCTTTGAGCTCTCCTTGAATCTTCTCACATTAGCCATTTGCCTGAGGCCACATGCCTTTCATTATTGGCCCAAATCTCTGTTACTAGCCTATTCTTACATTGTCCGGCTACTCTTCTTATCCTTGATCCTCCAAAAATATCTATACCCAAATCTGTTACCCTTAAACTAGCCTAGCCTTCCATTGTCTGTCATCTCCAGGTAGCCTCCAGCTATTTCCCACCCTTAATCTTTCATTATGGGAGTCTGACCTCATTTGACTTGAAGACCCTCCCCTCCTCTGGACCACCCGTAGAATCCTCCCACAATTGACTGAAGACCCTACCCAAACTCCTCCTCCAGATCACCCCTAAATCCTCCCATAACCTTTCTGTATATAAGCTCCGTCTTGTCTCCATGGGGAGGCTGAGAATTATGTAGCCCAGACTCACTCTGTGTCAGATTATTCTGGCCTGCTTATCCAATACAAGCATCATAGGTACTGAGACTCCTTAAGAGTCTACCCATTATGGCAAACCTTCAATAAGCTTTACTTTTCTTTGGCTGAGAGAAGACTTGAGTCAAATTCATTGGGCAAGACCTGGCGTGTTGGTATTTTGGGGTCTTGAGCACCCCTAAACCCTGACATCAACATATGGACTGCATATGTCTCATTTCATTTAAACCCAAAGCCTGAACTATCAAACAGACCTGATCCAGAACAGACACACGATAGTTAATGTTTAGAATAATTTTGTGACTGATTTACATGGTTGAAGTCAGGGAGAAAAGGAGGGGAACTGTTTGGGTGGCCTGAATGGGAGTCTGGCACCCAAAGGCTATATGCATGTGACAAATTATCTCAATGGGGTGGAGAGGGGATGACCTTCACTGATTCCATGGGATTAGCTCAGTGGGTGCTTAAGAAAGTTGACAGGTAGAATTAAGGCACAATCAGCTCCAGTATTACTTGATTATTGTTGATTGGCCTAGAAAAGTTGTACTGCTGAAATAAGAAAAAAAAATGTGTAGACTCACTGAATTCAAGAAACTCAATTCAATTCAAGGACATAGTAGTAGGAGTGAGGATAAAAGAATTAGGTTTTTACCTTAGTGGCAGAGTCTTGGTTTTCCCTAATGCTTCCCACAATGGGGTGGCTTCTTCCAATAAGTCAGGGAGGGCAGGCAGGTTTTTACCATCCATAGACTTCAGGGGCTTGCAGGACAAGCTTAAAAAAACAACCTGATGAGTCATCAGAATAATGTTTGCAAGGGTATACAGCCACAAATCTCATAGAAAATCTTAAACCTTACATGTCCAATAAAACTTATTATCTTTCCCTCTACACCTTACCCCTTCCTCCTACTTTCCCTGTTATTATAGAGGACACCATCTTCCCAGTCTAGGAGTCATTCTGGAGTCCTCACTATTTCTCACTATCCCTCCCCCTTGCCCCCCATATCCAAGGTCTAGCAATGTCACCTTTGTAACATCTTTCAAATAAACTACCTTCTACCACAGATGCAGCCACCACTCTTGTGCAGCCCCTCATCACCTCAGGCCTGGATTATGGCAATAGCCTGCTGGTGGGCCACCCAATGCTCCATTCAACTGCCAAAGTGACTTCCCCAAAGTGTAGGTGTGATGATGTCATCTCCCTACTCAATAAACTCCAGTGGAAAAGAGGGAGGGAATATTTATATAATGTCTACTATATTCTGGGCATTGTGCTAGGTGCTTTAACAAATATTATCTCATTTGACCCTTACAAAAACCTGTGAGGTGGGTACTGTTATTATGCTCATTTTACAGTTAAGGAATGAGTCATACAGAGGTTAATTGACTTGCCTAGGATCACACGACAAATGAGTGTCTGAATTAAAATTTGAACTTGAGTCTTCCTCAGTCCAGGAACGGTGCTCTTGTCCACTGTGCCAACAGCTACCTTCAGGACCAAATACAAAAATCCTCTGGTGTTCAAAGCCCTTCATAACTTTAACCCCCTCCTAACTTTTGGACATAACTGAAACAACTGAAAAACAACAACCCTTCCAGTCATATCTCACTCCCTGACACATACTTTTCGATGACATTGGTCTTCTTGCTATTCCATGAACCAGACACTCTTTTTCAGCTCCAGGTATTTTCTCTGACTGTCTCCCCTGCCTGGAATGCTTTCCTTCCTCATATCTGCCTGCTGTCTTCCTTGGCTTCCATTAAGTCCCAACTAAAAACCCATCTTAATTCTAGAACCTCTTCCCTCTTATTTACTTCCTACTTATCATATATCTAGCCTGTTTGTACATATTTGGTTGCTTATTGTCTCTCTAATTACATCATAAACTCCTGGAGAACACGGACTGTCACATAGTAGGTACTTACTAAATGTTATTGAATGACTTTTGTAAAGCCAAAGTGCCAACATCCTTATATGAGCAGAAAAACTGGTGAAATTTGAGAAAAAATGTTGGTTTTGGGGGCCTGGAACATTCAGGAGATGGCAGAATAAGGCATAGCACTTGCCACCCTTCTCAGAGAATGGAGGATAATGATACCTTCTCCTGGGATACGGCTCCTGAAACAAGAGAGTGATAAGATCTATGGCCAACTTGTGGGATGCTAGTGGAGCAACATCTTAGAGCAATAAGTACCATTTTATTTTGCTTTACTCAATATTGTCATCCCCTAAATCTCATGCCCCACTTGGAAGTGTTGAGCTACACAAATCATTGCGTCCAAACTTGAGTGGCTTCCAGAATGAGACTTTCTAGGTAAAGAACAAGTATTCTTTGAGATGTAGGCCATTCTAACTCTAAGACTTGCAGAGGACTAAAGGCCATTTGTTGGAATCAAAGAGCCCTGGAAAGAGAAAGGAAAAATTATCAAATATAAAAGAGGCTTCTGAAAAACAGTAGCCAAGCTACTATCATACCAGGGATGCCCCACAGTAGGTCAGTTGGGGCACCCCAGTTTTCTACAAGGAATTCCTAAGAGTTAGACCACCAATGAAAGTGGCATACTTTCTTAAGGGGTAGCACCCCTGATTACAAAGGTTGATTCTACCTTAGAGAACATGCATCTATAGCAAATTAGCACCACTCTACAAAGGGGGAATGTTTTTTTCTTTAGTGTCTTGTATTTGTAAATTAATTTGGTTAGTATTGTCATTTGTATTATATTGGTCTAGTATAAACATAAGAATCTCTCCAATTATTTATGCATTTATTTCTAGAAATAGTATTTTATAACTATATTCATGTAATTCCTGTTTGTGTTCTAGTAGGTAAACTCCCAGATATTTTATATATTCCATAGTTATTATGAATGGATTCTCTCTTCCTCTAAGTCTTTGTTAGTAATATGCAGAAAAGTTGATGATTTATGTGGTTTTTCTATATCCTGCTACTTTGCTGAAGTTATTAGCTATTTGGGTTAATTTGTAGTTGAATCCTAGGATTCTTTAAGTAAATCATCACATTATGCATAAAAAGCTGTAATCTTGTTTCCTCTATGCTTATGATTTCCCCCCAATTTCTTTTTCTTATGCTATTGTTATTGCTAATATTTCCAGAACAATATCAAATAATTATGGTGACAATGGATATCCTTGCTTTACCTCTAACTGTATTAGAAGGGCTACTTGGATTTTTTCATAACAGGTAATACTAGCTCTTGGTTTTAGATAGTCTATTAAAGATAATAAGAAAAGTTCCATTTATTTCAATACTGTTTAGTATCTTTAATATAACTAGGTATTTTATTTTATCAAGTTATTTTTGCATATAATGATAAAATCATGTGATTTTCCTTGTTTTTGTTATTAATTTGGTCTATTTTATTTATAGGTTTTGTAACCTTGCATTCTTGGTATAAATACCGCCTAGGTAGTCATAGTATATAATCTTGTCGCCTCTTTGCTTAGTTTTATTTGATTTTTGAATAAACATCATTATGAATATTTTATTTCTATAGTTTTTTTTTCTTCTTTATCTCTACCTGGTTTGAATATCAGAACAATATTTTTGCCAAAAATTTTTTAGGATCCTTTTTAAAATGTATTTAATGGCATAGGAATTAAATTGTGGTTTTAATGATTTCGGGAATTCCTATATTCCCCCTCTTACTAATGCCAGTCGGTACTTTCTCTACAATTTATAGTCTTAGAGAGTGGCTTAGAGCAGAGATGTCAAATTTGTGGCCTATGGAGCCACATGAGGCCCTCAAGACTTCAGAGTATGTCTTCAAGTTAGATTAAAATGTAAATGAGAAGTGTTTTTAACAAAATAAAATAAAAATATAAAACATTGATGATGTCAATTTGTAGTTGTCTGCAAGGAGTTAATTCTTTTATGACTGGTTTAATTTCTTTTTGTGAGATTAGGTTATGTATAATCTCTATTTTCTCTGTTAATCTGGGTATTTTATAAATATCTATTCATTTCATTTAATATTAGTTTTATCTGCATATAACTGGCCAGAATGGTTTCTAATAATTTATTTTCTCTCCATTCATTGTGAATTATTATTTTCATTTTTTATATTGGCAATTTGGTATTCTTTTTATCCAGTTAGCTAAGAGTTTCTCCTTTTTGATCATTTTTTAAAAAAAGTTTTGGGGTGGTGCAGCACCAGCCCTGGACTCAGGAGGACCTGAGTTCAAATTTGACCTCAGACACTTGTCACTTAACTAGTTTGTGAACTTGAGTAAGTCACTTAACTCCAATTGCCTTGTCTTCCCACTCCTAAAAAAAAATAGTTTCTAGTCTTATTTCTTCTTTCAATAGTTTTGTTTTGTTTTTCAAATTTTTATCTCCTTTTTCATTCCTTGGAATTTCTATTTTTGTGTTTGTTTGGATTTTTAAATTTGTTATTTTTCTAAGCTTTTTTAACATTTTATACCCAATTAGTCAATCTATTTTTTCTCTCTTTTGTTGATTAAAGTGTTTAAATTTTCCCCTATGAGCTGTATTTCCTGCATTCCAAAAGTTTTGGTATGTTTATGATGCAGAGGAAGAGGAGGAAGAGGAGGAGGAAAAGGAGAAGGGAGGGGGAGGAGAAAGAGGAGGAGGAGAAGGAAGCAAATGTGAGAAAAGAATGAAGGAAGGAAGGTGAAAGAAAGAAAAGAAGGAAGGAAGGAAGGAAGAAGGAAGGAAGGAAGGAAGGAAGGAAGGAAGGAAGGAAGGAAGGAAGGAAGGAAGGAAGGAAGGAAGGGTTTGGGTTGAAAAATACCCTTCATCCTTAATTTAGTAAGAAAAGTAAACACAGAGATACCTTAGGATAAGAACAGGAGTTTATTCTCTTCCCCTGGAGAAGAGGCCAATCTACCCCATGCCTGAACATGGAGGAGAGGGCATGTTTCAAAGGGTAGAGCCAGAATTTATAACCTAACTTAGTCAGGCCCCCTTTCCTGACCGTTTCCTCTCTCATTGGTGGAGAGGCTCACCTCACCAAATTCTTCCCTACTGGGACAGCAAGAGAAGAGAGGTGGGGAGGGTCCCATCAAGGCGAGAAAACAGACAAAGGAAGGTAAAAGTGATTGACAGCAGCCATGGAAGGGGGGTGGGAAGGAAAGATTAACAACCCCAGATTGAGAAGTTTTTACTCATTCCACACAGTAGGAAGGAAGGAAGGAAAGAAGGAAGGAAGGAAGGAAGGAAGGAAGGAAGGAAGGAAGGAAGGAAGGAAGGAAGGAAGGAAGGAAGGAAGGAAGGAAGGAAGGAATAGATAAGGCACAAATCAACAGTGGTAGAATTCCCTATACCAGTAAAACCATTGTGTGGTTGGGGGTGGAGTGGATAGTAGAAGAAGAAAAGGAGGTCTGTGGAACTGTGTGTGTTCATTCTTGCTTCACCTGGTTCTGATAAGAGGTTCATAAAATGCCTGCTCCCCTAATACTTCCATATTTATATATTGATGCACTATAATTATTTGAAATAGCATATTCCTTTTAGTTTTCCTCATTTCCTCATTTCTTCCCTATTGTATTCCTTTTCCTCTCACTTCTCTTTCCTTTCTTAAAACCAACAAAACAGAACAAAACTATGTGTCTCTTTCTTACCTCCCTCTGGGCCTTTGCAGATTGAGATTCTGAAGATTCACTAATCCCTTCCTCATTAGAATGTAAGCAATTAACCCTCATCTGTTCCCTTCCAATTGCTCAAAAGTATTTACCTTTCTATGTTTCTCATGATTGCTACATTTGCATTTCAAAGTTTCTATTCAAGTCTGCTCTTTTCATCAAGAATGTTTGAAAGTTTTCTAGGTCTTTCAAATTCCATTTTCTTCCCTGTAAGATAAATTTATTTTTGCACAGTAAGTTATTTTTGGTTTTAAGCCTTTATCATTTAGAATAAATTATTCAAAGATTTCCTCTACATTATGCTAGTTTCAGTGTACAGTAGTCATGTGGTTTTTTAACTCTTTCTTTACAGTATTTTTTTCCCTTCAACCCAGATGCTCTAGATTTTGACTGTAATTTTCTTAGCAGTTTTCATGTTAGGATTCCTTATTGAAGATAATGGATTCTTTCCATTTTCTTTTTGCTTCCTGGTTCTAACAGATTTGGGCAGTTTTCTTTTATGATTTCTTGAAATATGGTATCCATGTTTTTTTGTTTGGTCATGGTTTTTAAGGAGTCTGATGATTCAATCTTTTTGTTATGAATTTAAGAAAGCATCCTACAAAATGAACATTACCATATACAAAATGGAACAGAAAAAGGGAATCATATGTGAAACCACAAATCTCTGCTACATAAATTTCAAAGTTTCTATTCAGCTCTAGTATCTTCATCAGGATTACTTGGAAGTACTCTATTTCAAAAGTCTATCTTTTCCCCTGTAGCTTAATTTTTTATTTTTTAAATTAATTTTTAAATCAGTGAAAATTCACCTCTTCTTTCTCTCATATTCCAGTTTCCATTGAGAAAAAACCAAAATCCCTTTTACAAGTATTTATAATCAAACAAAACAAATTCCCACACTGACCATATCAAAAAAAAAAGTCTCAATATGTGCTCTAAGTTTGTCATCTCTCCAATAGGAGATAGATCACATGTTTCTTCATGAGTCCTCTGGAATCATATTTGGTGATTGGATTGATCAGAATTTCAAAGTCTCTCCAAGTTGCTTGTCTTTTCTTTTTTGTTTTTTCTTTTTTTCAAATAAATTTTTATTAATGTTTACATCATAATAGTCCCCGCCAAGCATTCCCCCGTCTCTTTGCCTCAAAGAGCTATCACATATAACAAATAGCATTTTTTTTTAGTCTTTTTGGAGGGGATAAGGCAGGATAATTGAGGTTAAGTAACTTGCCCAAAGTCACACAGCTAGTAGGTGTTACGTGTCTGAGGTTGGATTTGAACTCAGATCCTCTTGGCTTCAAGGCTGGTGCTCTGTTCACTGCACCAACTAGCTTTAAAAAATATTATTTATTAAATATTTTAAAATAGTACTTTAAAGGCAAAAACAGAAGAACAGAAAGACAAGAAAATCAAAACAACTGATCAATACATTGGAAAAGTCTGAAAGCATAGTGAAAGTTTAATCTGCATTAACACTTTCTTAGGTTCAGACAATCAACAAAACAAATTTTTGGCAATTGCTGATTTCTGGGGTATAAATGTTCACTCTGAAAATTTAACAAGTGAATTTTACAAACTCGTTAGAGCTGGTTCCAGCACAACTCTACTTTGTACCTACTTCCATGATATATTTTCTTTCCTTTGACAGAATAGAAATTCTTTGAGGTTAGAGATTTTTCATTTTTGTCTTTTTTTAAAATATTTTTTATTTGTTTTCCTGTTTATATTATTCATTTTCATCACATTTTTGAATTACAAATTTTCTCCCCATCTTGCCCCTGCCGCAACCCTAAAACAGCAATCCCACTGTAAAGCCCCTCCCCTGCACTGCTCTCTTACTTTCTGGTAGGGCAGGGAGGGTCTCTCTATCCCAGCCCCTGTATATTTTAATTCCTAGTTGCAGGTATTGCAGAACTTTAAATTCTAAATGCTTTCGATTCCTCCCTTGTCATCCAC
>CM053593.1:184698478-184716137 GCA_028646575.1 Pseudocheirus occidentalis
AAGGAAGGAAAGAAGGAAGGAAGGAAGAAAGGAAGGGAGGGAGGAAGGAAAGAAGGAAGGAAGGAAGAAAGGAAGGGAGGGAGGAAGAAAAGAAAGGCATTTTGGTCTGGAAAGTTATGAGAATGGTAAATGGGGACCATAGGAGAGTAGATTGATACCCTTTATTTCCATTCCAATATTCAGTATTTCCCCTTCTTGGGAGAGGCAAGGGAGATTAAATGGTCCTACACCATTCTCTCTAGAAGAAGTGGTGTGCCCCCAGAGACCCATAGTTTTTGCCCAGCACATTGGGTTTGCACACACATGCTTAAGAAACTGCCAGAGACTGAAGACTTGATGGAGGAGGGAGAGGAGATCACTGCTATAGTATTTATCTGGGTGGAAAAAAAGATTTCCCTATTCATTTCCCTCTTACCAGGTTATCCTAATGATACTTATACACTATTATCTTGAGATGCTTCTGGAAGAGTGGATAGATGACAATCATGCCTTAAGAAGGAAGAAGCACCTGGACAGCAAGGCATACACAGTGTTGTAAATATGGGCAAAGCAATTTGCCAGTGAAGGCACTCTTCCTTTGCTTTTTCATCCTCTCTGCTACCTGTTACTATTAACAGTGTTTCTTGAGGAACAATATGTCAACCCTATAGTTCAGTGAGACTTGATTCTGGTGCACTAACTTCTCTATTCTGTATATTGACACAGAACATGTTATGATTGATTGGCCTGAAACCCATCTGCATCAGTACAAAAAGTATGGGCTCAACTGGATTTATAACACCTGGAGAATGGATGGAAAATTCTTCAACTTGTCAGAAAGTCTTTGTATACATAAATATGTACCCCACAGCCTGGAGTGTAGGGTGTGTTCCAGGAAGACTAGTACCTCTGGTGTGATCTCTGAGCAGCCCTTTTCAGAGCTGCTGTCCACCTTTAGTGTCCACCTGTTCCACCCAAATCTCACCTGTGGCTCCAAGAAGCTATAAGCAGTGGCCACACCCTGGTAAACCATTTAGTAGATGGGCTAAACCAGGTTGAGGGTAACCAAGGGGTCTCAAACCTATTGGTGAGTTATGACGGTGTCTACTCCAAGCATGTGAAGACTTCCCCTGGTAAAATAGGCAGATGAGACAAATTTGTTCCAATGGCCATGAAAGAAGCTAAAGCAGGCACTGTGGAGTGCTTAGAGAGTGGTTAGATATCGAAGATGCCAAGGTCATCCACTGCATCTTGAGTCACACCAGTTTTCTTGACTCTGCCCTGCCACTGGACTGTGATGAGTCTGGAGAACAGAGTGAGGCCAATAATTTAATGAAACTCTATCTCATTTAAATCCAGTTTATGAACAAATTAAAAGATAACACCCATCTTGCCATTTTACCATTTTATCTATCTCAAAGTCCTATAGTGGCAGGCAAGTGATGAAACAGCAGGTGCCGATACATTGGGAGCTGTAGTCACAATCCTGCACACAGGAGGCCCAGACCATAGGATCTTTTTCACATGGGAAGCAGCAATAGGATTCAGCAGCCATTGGGTGTTCGAGCAGCCTTTTAAGGATCACGCTGCTCACCTCCTGGTGTTAGGAAGGGGCTAGAAAAGGTGCTCTAAAAATTGTCTGCTTACCCAATTGTGGCCTGATTACCACAGCAGGAGGGGAACCCCACTCTGCAGTTGAAACACACAAAAAATGCACAAAAATGTCTGCAAAGATGATTCCACTTGTCCATAGATAAACGGAATGTGTGCACACTTATAGACAACACAAAATTCAGTAGATCTGCCTGAAAGACAAATAGCTCTTGTTGCACAAGAACTTAGCAGGTATCAGATCCAAATAGCAGCGCTGAGTGAAAAAGGCTAGCAAACAAAGTCTGTTTAAGTTGGAGCTGGATACATGTTTTTCTGGAGTGGCTACAGTGAAGGGGAGTGCCGTAAAGCTGGTGGTTTTGCAATCAAAACTAATCTAGTCAACAAACTTGTCTACCTACCCAAAGGAGTGAACAGGAGGTTCATGACGATACAATTGCCACTTGCAGGAAAATGTCATGCTACCATCATCAGTGCCTATGCTCCCACCATGACAAACCCAAATGAGGTCAAAGATTCTATGAAGACCTAGAGACCTTTATCAACAATGCACCAAAGAGGACAAGCTTATAATTCTAGGTGATTTTAATGCTAGAGTAGGCTCAGACTACCAGACTGTGCATCTCACAGCTGTCTTATTGCTAACCCTGTCTTCCATTTACCTAAATTCAATCAAACTTCATGGATGCATCCTTGCAGCAAACACTGGCTTTTAATAAATTATATGATTGTAAGGAGAAGAGATAGACAAGATGTGAGAGTGATGAAGGCAATGTGTGGCACAGAGTGCTGGACCAGTCATAGACTTATCCTCTCCTAGCTAAATATTCATATTCAACAAAAGTGGCATCCCCAAGGCAAAATGACTACAAGAAGAATTAATGTCAACAGATTAGAGCTCTTCTCTGAAAGGGGACAGTTTGTTGCTAACTTGAAGGGAAAGTTGAGCCAACACACAGTTGGCAACAGTGGAGTAAAAAAGGAATGGGAAACTTTCAGAAATCTGGTGTATAGCACTACATTTGCTCACCTGGGTTAGAACACTCAAACACCAAGACTGATTTGATGAAAATGATGGGGAAATGCAGAAGCTGCTAAATGAAAAACAAGAATTCCACAAGGTTTACCAACAGGATAGTTCACCCATCTTTAAGAAGGCAGCATTTAATTCCATGAAAAATAATGTACAAGCAAAGCTTAGAGAGATGAAGAATTCTTGACTTGGCAAGAAGGCAGATGAAATTCAGTTTTATACTGATAGTAACAACCTAAAGTGTTTTTATGATGCCCTGAAGGCTATATATGAGCCAAAAACATACAGCACATCTCAAGTACTCAGTGCTGATGGAGCTACATTGATTAGTGATAAGAATATGATCCTAGAGAGATGGGCTGAACACTTCCATAGTGTTCTCAACAGACCATCATCAATCAATGCTGAGGCCACTGACCACTTACCTCAGGTTGAATTCCCCAACTGAAGTTCCAACTGAAGAAGAGGTTTTGAATCAGGCTCCTTTTGTGTGGCAAAGCACCTGTTGCTGATCCTATTCCAGCTGAGATTTACAAGGTCGGGGGTGGGGTCCACTGCTCATACAAAAGCTGACTAAAATTTTCCAGGTTATCTGACAAGAGGAGTTTATCCCCCAGTTGTTCAAGGGTGCCTCCATTGTGCATCTCTATAAAGGTAAAGGGAATGGATTGTCCTGTGACAAGCACAGAGGGGGGTCTCTCTCTTAGTCATTGCAGGCAAGATGCTGGTCAGAGTCCTCCTTAATAGGCTGATCCTTCACCTGAAAGACGGTCATCTACCTGAGAGCAAGTGTGGCTTCAGAAAGGGCCAAGGATCTGTCAATACGGTGTTTGCTGCCAGACAACTCTAGGAGAAATGTTAGGAGCAGAACAGAGGTCTATACACAATGTTTGTAAATCTGACCAAGGCCTTTGGGGGCTGATGGAAAATTATGCCAAAATTTGGTTGCCCAGAGAAATTCATCAGCATTGTACACCCATTTCATGATGGCATTCTTGCCTGGGTTCTGGATAATGGGCAACACTCTCATGCTTTCTCAGTCACCATCGGAGTGAAACAAGCTGTGTGCTTGCTCCCATGCTTTTTAGCATGATGTTTTCAGTCATGCTGTCAAATGCTTTCAATGAGGATGAACACAGTGCTATCACACTGATAGTAAATTCTTCAACTTGAAAAGGATGTAAGTCAAGACCAAAATAGAGGGAGTGATGGTGCATGATTTTCTATTTGCAGATGACTGTGCACTCAACACAGTCTCTGAAGCTGAGATGCAACAAAGCATGGAAAATTTTCTGCTGCTTCTGCTAATTTTGACCTAACAATTAAAACCAAGAAAACACAGATGATCCATCAGCCACCACCACATCATCCATATGTGGAATCATCAGTTACAGCAAATGGAGAAATTTTAAATGCTCTGGATAAGTTCACTTACCTTTGTAGTATACTTTCCAGGGATATACACATTGATAACGAGATTGATCCACACCTTACCAGAGCTAACTCAGTGTTTGGGAGGTTCCAAAGCAAAGTATAGGAGAGAAGAGGTATCAGACTGACTAACAAACTGAAGGTCTACCTTCAGAACCATTGTGCTGACCTCATTCTTATATGCCTGTGAAACCTGGACAGTCTGCCAGCATCATGCCAGGAAACTGAATTGCTTCCATTTGAATTCTTAGGAAGATTAAGAAGATTACCTGGCAGGATAAGACACCAGACATGCATTCCTTTCTAGAACTAAACTGAAAAACATTCAAACTCTGCTTCAGAGAGTGCAACTCCAATGGACTGGTCACGTTATTTGAATGCAGAATATATGCTTGCCAAAAAAGACTATTTTATGGAGAACTCACACAGGGCAGGAATTCAAAGGGTAGTCAGAAGCAGCAATATAAGGACACTCTCAAGGTCTCTCTTAAGAACTTTGGAATTGATTGTGTGACGTGGGAAATACCACTACAGAACCACTCAGCATGGCATGCCCACATCAGAGAAGGTTCTATGCTTTATGAGCAAAGCAGAATTGAAATAGCTCAAAGGAATCTAGAGTACCCACCCCAAATGTTCACATGGACTATTTGTGCCCGAACTGTGGTAGAATATTCCAAGCTTGTGTTGGTCTGATCAGCCATAATCGGACACACTAAAACTTGATTCTAGCTAGCACAGTGATGTCATTTTGATCCTCTTTGAGAATGAAGGATGACAACCAACCAACCAACCCTACAGCCCTATGCCAGGAATCTGAAAACCTATTAGAGCCTGTTGTTCAAGGGTTAGATGCTAGGGAACAGGAAATTTGCAGGAAGTAGAAAGACAGGGTGGACAAAGGTGCTCTCATTTTCTGCTTATAGTGGTGACCATTATCTGAACTTAGCCCACAGACTATGTGCATCCCCCTGTTCAAGCCAGCTAGTTCAAGCCAGTTTGAATCTAAATGGTCAGTGGAACCCCTTTATCTACAATAACTGTCTGAAGACCCATATGTTTCTGGATTTCCCTAATTAGGCTTTTTGATTAGGCTGTTTGAATTGAGAGCAATGCCAGAAGAGTCCTGTAGAGGTGGCTGTTTTGAAGGGATTTTTGTAAGGTTTTTCCTCTGCTGCTAGACACATCCTCACCTTTTTATTGTTACCACCTTTAACAAAAGTTCTTTTTGCTATCACATAGTGATTCTCATTGTTCTGACACTCCCACAATTCAAACTCAGGCCATCCATGTATTATATGCACATAAGCCATAATCCATTCACTACTGGGGTAGAATAATTCCACTGCTGCTACCAATTAAAATAGACATCTATAAAAATTCTATGGTGTTTTCTATTCTGTTTTTTATCTGTTTGTTTTCCTGGTTTTATCTACAAATGCTATCAAGATCATATGGCTTAGCTGAACCTCATGCAACATTTTCCCTTAGCTGCTTTTCACTACTCTTTAAGAAGATAGAGCTTTGTCATCTTTCTCTGTAGTGTTTTGAAAATGAAGAATGAAATTGTACTTTAAACCAATGTTGTCCTTGCCCATGTCTCTCTGTTTGGCAAACAGGCTAAAATGTATGGTGGGGAGGGGACTAGGTGGCACAGTGAATAGACCACCAGCCCTGGAGTCATGAGGACCTGAGTTCAAATCCGGCTTCAGACACTTAACACAAAAAACTAGCCCTGTGACCTTGGGCAAGTCACATAACCCCAACTGCCCTACCTTTCCCCTGCAAAAAAGGGAAAAACAAAACAAAATAAAATGTATGGTGGTTGAAGTAGTTTCTGGTCTTTTCCAGCCTTTTTTGCTGGGGTAATAGTTTTGTATCAGTATAACAACTTTAAGAAATAATAATAATAATAGCTATCATTTAAATAGTACTTTAAAGTTCAAAAAGTGCTTTACATATCATATCTCATTTGAACTTCACAACAACCTTGCAGGGTAGGTACTATTATTATCCTCATTGTAGCTAAGTAAACCAAGTCAGAGAATGGTTAAGTGACTTACTCATGATCACACAGCTAATAATTGTCAGAGGATAGATTTGAACTCAAGTCTCTTTAATGTCAAGCCTTGCCATCTATGAATAGGGCCACTTAGAAATGTTAGCTGGGCTCTTGCCAGTCATCTTTCCTCTTGTCTTACCATTGGACTCTGATGCCTCTAGAGGAGAGAGTGAGGCCAATGATTTTGTACAGCTTTGCCTCACCCCCTGACTCACTGATCCTCTTCAAGAACAAGGGATGAACAACATGGAAGTGTTGAGACAGTGTCTTTACATATTATATGTTTATTTTATTTGATAAACGAAATGAAACTCGACAGTAGCAGATTCCATCCTTAAAAGCCATAAATAAGATATTTTAGAGCAATAACTATTGTTTATAGGAAACATATTATTTGCTTTATATGTTATTATATGTATATATTAATATGTTTTATATGAAAATATAATTCACTGAAGGTATGGCTGAAAAGATAGATGCTTGACCATCAAACTCAACCTGATGATCTATTTGCAGGTTCCATTTCTTTGTTATGTGTACTTAGGACCCACTTGGAATTCCATGGAATGAAAAATGCTAAATAATGCAATTCTCACCCATGACTTGCATTATCACCCCATTCTTTACCTTTAATAGATATGTATATGGTACAGAAAGGGAATTCAGGTGGTTAGGTGGTGCTGTGAATACAGCACTGGACTTGGGAGTCAGGAGGACCTAAGTTCAAATCCAGCCTCAGACACTTACTAGCTCTATGACCCTGGGCAAGTCAGTTAACCCTGTTTGCCTCAGTTTCCTCATCTGTAAAATGAACTGGAGAAAGGAATGGCAAGCCACTCTAGTATCTTTGCCAAGAAAGCCCCAAATGGAGTTACTAAGGCTCAGACATGACTGAAAAACAACAAATATGGCATATATAATACTTTAGATATTTCCCTGCCATAAAGCTTCCATAGTATCACCTAATTTCACAAATAAATTTATGTAACCCATGACTCTAGACTAATAGGGGAATATATTTGATCTTGGGCACTAACCTGAAAAAGATTATCCTCTAGATTTCTCACCTAGTACATTCATGATATAGCCTGCATCTAGATTTCTCTAGAAGTCAGTAATAGGGCCCCCAGTTCTCATATATATACTTCAGGAAGGATGATAAGGGGACTTCTGATTGATTTGTCAGTCTCTTTATCTACCTGGTGTGCATCTTTGTTGGACTGAAGTACCTCCCATGAAGCTTGGTTTGTTACTGAGGGCCATTCACTTAACAGGAAGATATAGTAAGCTCCTCTGGTTGGGCCTGGTAACTGAAACTGTTTCCTGAGGCCCAGGAGGACAGATTCTTGTGAAAGGGACCTCCCCTCTGTGGCCTGTAAGATCTGAGGAGACAAGTCTCCATCAATTTCTTTTGGACACTTCTCAAGCATTTTATTTCCATTGTACACCAAGGTAATGGGGGTAGATGGTTGTGAGTCTTCTCTTATGTCTAGGAGAAATTGGTCTTGTGTGTCAAAAGCATATATAACATTATGGGAGATTTGTATTCACATGCGGTCTTACTAGAAGTTTCTATACATCACCTGCTGGCACGTTCTTCTGAATTTTCTGCTTCCTTCTCTGAACCGTGATGAACTATCCCTAGAAATGGACATTTCTAGCCTTGGACTTACTTGAAAGGTATTTCTGAGTTTGAGGACTCCTGAGTTCCAGTGTTAAACAACAACTCTCCAGAAGTTTTCCTCAATTGCATACTTCTCGGAGAAAAGGTCATATCAAGAAGCATTCTATTAACCTGACAAATCCTGTGAAATCTTTTTCACACACCCTGCAAAACTCATAGTACCACCCTGTAGTTTACCTACATCCCTTACACCCAAAAAAGTAAAGATACACTGGGGTAAGCTGAACAAGCAAATCTCCTTCCCATTAGATCAGCGGTTCTCAACTTGTGGGTTATATTCAATTTGTAAGAATGAAACTACATCCTGCATATCAGATATTTACATTACAGTTCATAACAGTAGCAAAATTACAGTTACGAAGTAACAATGAAAATAGTTTTATGGTTGGGGATCACCACCACATGAGGAACTGTATTAAAGGGTTGCAGCATTAGGAAGGTTGAGAACCACTGCATTAGACCCTCTGATCCAAAAATTCACTGACTTTGGTCTCCAAATGGGATGTTGAAGTCAGTCAGTCAATAAAAATTTAGTAAGTAACTACTATGTGCCAAGCACTGTGCTAAGCGCTGGGGATACAAAGAAGATAAAGGACAATCTCTGTTCTCAAGGAGCTCACAGTCTAATGGGGGAAACAAAATGCAAATAGCTATGTACAAATAAGTCACATGGCTTTTCTCTCTCTCTCTCACTCTCAGCTTCTTCTGGTCCGTGGAGTGCCTATTAGCATAGGCAGCAGTGTAAAGATGGCTCAATCTAAGACCCATACCACCCACAACCAATCATGAAAATGGCACAGAAATGGCATCAAGAAAGAGATCATAGAGATATGAATCTCTGAAAGGATCTGACTTCAAGTTTCTGAGAAACACTTACCTTTCCAAGAAATATAACACAAGGAGGCTGAAGAAGATGCAGGCCAACAATGCCAAACCTATCAAGGACCATCAAGGTCTTGAGTACCAAGGTCTCCAAGGCCAAACTCCTCAAATCCAAGGTCCCCAAGACCAATGCCTGGTGCATCAGCTCCAAGATGGCCACCAAGCACCCAGACCCAAGAGTCAGCACCAAATGCTCAGGCTCCAGGATCACAAAGCCTAACTCTAAGGTTGCCAGAACCACAGACCCCCAAGGCTGCCAAATCCACTGACTCCAAGGTTGCCAAGTTCACTGATCCCAAGGTTGCCAAGCCCACTAACCCCCAAAATTACCAAGTCTTACCCCCAAGACCACCAGATCTGGCTCCAAGGGCACCAAATCTGATCCTAAGGCTGCTAAGTCCAAAGCCAAGGTCGCCAAGTATGATCCCAAAGCTGCTGAGTTTGATTCTAAGGTCATGAACCCAGTGATTTTGAGGCTACAAAGGCTATTGATGCCAAGTCAGCTGAAGTGAGTCCACCCACCTTAAGGCTGCCAAATCCAGAGATACTAGGACTAAGGCTACTAATCTGAAGCCTTCAAAATAGATGCTTCAGGACAGAAGGATTTGTTTAAACTGTAAACCACTGCTTTTTTTTTTCTCAGCCAAGGTATGATAATTTACTATTTCATATAAATAAAGGAAATGGTGAGTCATGGGGAGAGGGAGTGATAGTCATCTTCAGGATAAATTGAAAATAATAAACAGAGGAAGGTACTAGAATCAAGAGGGTTCAGGAACAGCTTACTCTAGAAGGCAGAATTTTCTAGAAGTGGAATTTTAGCTGGGACTTGAAAAAAGCCAGGGAAGCCAGGAGATGTAGATGAAGAAGGAGAGCATTTCATAAATGGGGAACAACCAGTAAAAATGACTGGAGCATAGGAATTATGTACATAATTTTTTTCTTTCTCAAAAAAAAAGAAAATGAGTTTTTCAGTATCAGAAAATTCCTTTCCCTCCCTAGAAGGTCTGATTCCAGACATCTTGAATTAGGAAACTCCTGAAGGTATGTGATGTTTAAAAAGTTTAAGAGACATAATTTCTGGAAAGTTAATCATATTTATTAATATGCTAGCGTATTACCAATAAAACAGTGTCCATGACACTCTCAAATGCCATGAATCATGGCAGTGGGCTCACAGTTTATATGCCTTTGGAAGAATAGGCATTCCAGAGGATGGCAATCAACTCTGATTGGTTAGCAATTAATGAGAGAATGAATATTACAATGAGAGGTAGACTAATTATAATGAGGGCTGGGGGCAACTTATCTTTGATCATGTCATTTACTTCCAAATCACCTCTAACCTTGGGAAAATCTAGACATACATAGGGTCTATATTCTGTACCCAATCCTGAGCAAGAACACAGTAGGCAAGGAGTTTCACCTTCGATTAAATTCCTTGTAGGGCTGGGTGGGGTAGCTATACTTCCATTAAAAAGAATGTTAATTATATCTGGTTTCATCAGTCCTGTTTTTCCACTCCTTGAAATGAGGACTTTAAAGAAAAGGGGAGAACTCTGGATCTCCCCAAATCATTGGTTATTAATAATCCTTTCTCTCAGGTGGGCCAAATAGGCAGGTACATGTCTAATTTAGCCATGTGCTTTTGCAGGAAATCTCTCCGTCCACTGGCTCCTTTCATCTATTACCTGGCCACTTCTTAAGAAATTTGCATTTTCTAGCTACAAGACTGGACTCTGGGATCAAGCTGCCTAAAGAATTCAAAATCCTCAACTGTTATACAGAAGACTGGGGTTCAGGGATATCATCCACAAAATATCTTCTCAGGCCACATACATATAAGCATGTCTCCCTCTGCCATATGCTTCTGCCACAAGTCACAATCACATATTCCTTGTGAGAGGAAACTGATAAGCACAGATTCTCTCCATCTTCCCTGCCAAATGTTGAAATGCAGGTTTGACTCTGCTGTGTTCTGATCTGGATGTCCAAGAGAAAAGAGTCATGGGATCTAAAAGCTTAGTTTATATCCCACAGGGACAGTAGGCATCACAAATGAGAGTGTGTCTCCCTCCCCCCCCCCCCCAGGTTATTAGACAAACATCTTGAATTTCCTGTGACCTATTATTAAGCCGCCATTGTATATACCCATCTTCAATGGGGTCTTTAGCTGCCTCCAAAGCCCCGTGTCCTATAATTTTGCTGAAATTAACCAGACTAACTTGAAAGTGCACACCTCCACATATTTAAAAAAAACTTTCTCAGGATTTAAAAATGTCATTACAGCTCTTCTCTGAGATGCTATCCAGGGATAATTTCACAGGAGACAAAACTCACTTTTCTGTGGAGAAAATAAAGAATATATCTGTGGAGTTGGGAGTTGGTACTAAATCCCCAGAAAGGGATTTTATAATGATGGTCCCAATGCCTGTAAAATATATCAGACATTCTCTCCTTCCTCTGCCTCACCAATCACTTACTTCCTTATAATCTGGCTTCTGACTCCAACAGACACTCTATGAAACTGTTCTGGAAGGTTATCAGTGATTTAGAGGCAATATGGTAAACAGCAATGAATTTGCAGTTGAGGCCTAAGTTCAAATTCCAGCTAAAGGCCACCTTCAGGAGTTCCCTAGTTCAACAGTTCTGGGATCACACCTAGGATTTTCTGATGCTGGGGAAATCATTTCTTTTGGAGAAGAAAAAAATTATCTACACAGTCCCTGTTCCAAGCAATTCATATTGGTCAAACCACATAACCTCTATCAGTCTGTTTTCTCATCAGCAAAATCAGGGGGTTAGACTAGAACCAGGAATGGGGAACCTGTGGTCTTGAGGCCACATCTTGAGGCCACATGTGGCCCTCTAGGTCCTCAAGTGCGGCCCTTTGCCGGAATCCAAGCTTCACAGAACAAATCCTTTTATTAAGGATAAATGATAATCTCTGAGGTCTTTTTCAACTTTAATCTATGATTCTACAAATCTATTACCTGTTAAGTCCTAAGGCCTTTCTTTTCTTTTCTTTCTCTCTTTTGGTCTTTCTTTTTTTTTCCCTGAGGCAATCAGAGTTAAGTAATTTGCCCAGGGTCACACAGCTGGTAAGTGTCTGAAGCTACATTTGAATGAAGGTCCTACAGATTCCAGGGCCGGTGCTATATCTACTTAGCCACTCAACTGCCCCCATGGCCTTCTTTAAATCCATTTGCCTTGTATTTACCACCACCGTTATCCATCATCCCCATTTCTTTCTGGATACTCTTCCTTCCCTTGACTTCTGTGGAACATTTCTTACCTGGCTCTTCTCTTACCTGTTTTAGGTTTCTTTGCTGGACCATCATGCCTTCTAAATGTCTTTCAAAACTGTATTCTGAATTTTCTTCTCTCTCTTCTCTCTCTCTCTCTCTCTCTCTTTCCCCCTGGGCTTTCTCTTTCTTCTCCCCTCTCTCATTTCTCTGTCTCTTCATCTCTTCTTTCCTCTCTCATTCTTTTCCATCTCATCCTATCCTATGAGCTGGGGGGTGGGGTGGGTGAAGGGAACTAATCACAGAAATTAAAAGGTAGATAAGATGTTTAAATTAGGTATTAAAGTATGAAGACCCTAAATCCCTAATGAAATGTAATGACCATGCCCCTTGTCCTCTTTAAAAAGCTGTATCTGTAATTATTCCAGGTAGAAGCCAGGGAGTGAGGAAGAGTCCATCTCTTAATTGGGAATCATTCTTTACTGTTTAGTAAAGAAGAGAGTATTTCTCTCTCCTATCTCCTCTCACTCACTGGCCATGGTGCTTTACAGAAAAGATACCCGGCCAGCAGGAAGCTCCCCCACCCCACAAAGTGCAATTCAAAAAGTTGTGGAGTTGAAGGCTGCATTGTGACACATCTAGAAGAGACTGGAAATATGTGATTTCTATGGGGACATGGAGACAAAGTGAATGAGAGTAATTTGCCTTTGGTCACATAGTAGAACACAGTGATCTTTTGTGGAGCTAATTGTCTTAAACCACTTTATGGAAAAGAAGCATAGAGTAGTTGATAAAGGGTAAGACCTGGAGTTAAAAAGATCTGCGTTTAAGTCTTGCCTCTGACATTGACTGTGTGACCATAGTCAAGTGACTTCACCTTTCTTGAGCTTCAGGCAACTCTCTAAAACAATAAGTTAAGAGTGTGATCTCCTGTGAAAGGAGTCCCCCAAACAATGAAATTACTGTTCCTGGATGTATACTGAAGCAACACGATGGAAGGGTAGGATGAGATCAGACTGGAGGCAACTTCCCACTACTAATATCATTCCAGCATAACAGTTTTGCATTTGAAGTGGGAAGTCTAGTGTAATGACTCTTGGAGTCATTTTTTTCATTTGTTGTATGTTACACCCATTCTGGGGCCATCTCCCTGTGTGGGACAAAAGACCGTTGCCCAAAATAAAATTAGTAACTCAGGGGTTTCTTCTTCTCGGAGAAACAAAAAGATCTTTATTACCTTCCTCGGGAAGGGGGGAGTCATCATCACCAGAAGCAGTTTGGTGAAAGAGGCCTGAAATACAGAATGTAAAGCTTGGTTATACATTGGTACCTTGACTTGAGAGTTTAATTTGTTCTTACAGAGCTCGTAACTCAATTTGCTTGTATATCAAATCAATTTTCCCCATTGAAATTCACTGAAATGCCATTAATCTGTTCCAGCCCCCAAAATGCCACCCCAGTATTTTTTGTTACATGTTTTTAAATAAGAAAAAGTACTTATAAATAACAAATATTGTATAAAAACATAATAAAAGAGAATGTAAAGAACTAAACTAGTTTGATAAAGTGTATATTTACCTTGGATATCAGACAACTTGAGCTAACAGAAGATACTGGTGGAGGTAGAGGGTGGAAGAGATAGATGGAGGATGTTAAAGGAGTTTTGTTTCCCCGCTCTTAAGGTCACTTTTATTCACTTACTACACTTTTTTTTTCTTGCTACACTCTTAATGCTATACTTTATCCCTGAACTTAATTGCTACAATCTTTTTAACTTTTGCTTAACTTAATTTTCTTCACTGGCGAGGAAAACATGTGGACTGAATGAGTAAGGCACAGGATGCTGGGTGGGCGTTGGGTTGTGACATTCACTAGTGGCAGATCGTACCTCAAATTTTGGCTCGCAATTCAAAGCAGAAAGTCAACCAAGTGACAACTCGTATCTTGGAAATCTCATCAATTGGTGCACTCATATTACAAGGTACCACTGTATACCCAAAAGACCACCCCTTTTCCCCCTCCCTGTCCTTTATTCCTGTTAGTCAGAACTAAGGCTCACTGTCTAATTCTGACCACAAAAATAAGCTTATACAGCAAATAAAATGTCAGCAGTATCAATATAGATATGAAAGCAGATGACATTTTATGAATCAGGGAGATTTTAGGACATAGTGACCTGTCTGGAGTTTTGTAATAGGATTTCCAATTTTATGTTTTTACAGGTTAGATGGTGGTCAGTGGAAACAAGTCTGGGACATCAGGGCCTGTGGTTAAATTTGCAGGGTCTGTGCTTTCCCCTCCTAAGCATTAGCTAAGCTTAGCAAAAACTTCAATTGATGACCAGGGAAGTAAAGCAAGGGTCCCAGGTTGCTAGCCCAGGCTGCTAAGTCTTTGGTACAAATCTGTCTAGATTTTAGAATACTACCTGAGAAGTTTACATTGTCCCACTCATCCCAATTTGTACTTTAAAATGGACCCTCTAGAGAAAGTGATCCCCTCCAGATTCAAGGTAGCCTTTTAAAATGATAGATTTCAAGTTCCTACCAACAAACTTACCTTTAATAGCCAGATAGTAAATACAATTTGCTCAAAACACAGGCATTTACTGAAATAAAATTAAGAACAAAAGTAATCCAACATTTCTCGATATACCCAGTGTGTGCCCTCACATAACTATATTGTTGTTGTTCAGTCCTGTCCAACTCCTGGAGACCCTATTTGAGGTTTTCCTAGCCAGCCAAGACACTGGAGTGGGTTGACATTTCCTTCTCCAGCTGAGACAATTAGGGTTAAGTGACTTGCCCAGGGTAACACAACTAGTAAGTGAGACCATATCTGAACTCAGGAAGATAAGCCTTCCTGATTCCAAGCCCATAAGCGCCATCTACAAGGACCTAGCAGAGTCAATGCAGGAAACACGTGGCCAAAGCAACTCACACTGCTGGAACTTCAGGGTCCATTCCCTTCTCAAAGGCTCACGATGTTCTACCTGGTCACAGTCCCTCCGATTGGCAGGTCACTCAGCAATTCCTCTCCACAATTCAACTGCCCATGTCCAGGGCTGGCTCTTCTCACCTCAAAGCTGAATCCTCAACTCTCAACTCACCTGGTCCTTTTTGAGTGAGATGCTCTCTACTAGGAGAAGGGCAACAAGGCAAGACACCATGGCCAAGGTAGGCTGAGGGGAAAGGATGGAAAGGCAGAGGAAGAGACAGAAAGAGAAATCTCCTTCCCCTCCGGAGGAGAAGCTGAGGAACTATGTTCTCTCTCTGTGGTTGGGACCCTAATCCCTAGCTGACTTTCTCCTCTGTTGGTAGGAGGACACACTCTATCTCTATTGGGTGTGAAAAGGGACACAAGTCGTGGACTGTTCTTACACTAGCCAGCCAATGGCTTAAGTGCCCACTAATGCCACTACTTTTGAAAGTCTCCAGGTAACGTTTTGAATAACTTTACTGTTTCTGGCCTGGGGGAAGGGGGATAATTGAACAGGACTGTCCTAATTAACATCCCATCCTCCAACCTCAACTACAAATAAAATGGTGGATAGGCCTCAATCATTTCATGATTTTCTGAAGCTCCGGCATCCTTCATCAATTTCCCAGACAGAGTACTTCTTTCTCTCAACTTCTTGCCCTTTAATGTCCAAAGAACTACAATTCCCAGCAACTCTCCTTCCTCCTCAAATGGAGTGTTAGAGCAGAGGCTTTCGGGAGTTGTAGTTTCTTCGTGAAAGGGGCGAGGCATGCGCGGGGCGGAAGTGCGGACTTCTCGGACCCGTCCTCCTGCCCTCACTGGATCGGATCGAGGTTCCTTCGGTCGCAGCCGCCGGCAAGCCGTCACCGGCCGTGCTCCCAGCTCAGGCTGCCCGCCTGAGCCGGCACCGAGAAGGGTGAGTGGCGGTGGTGCGGCGGACGCTGCCGGGCTGCCTGCCGGCTCCTCCCCCCGCCCAACCCCGCTCTGGACGCTTCCCACCTCCCCCCACGCCTTCCCTTTCTCCCCGCACCCCGCTCTCTCGGCTGGCATCTTCTAGTCCGCACCCGTGTTTCTCCTGGATTGTGACACATCCCTCAGCTTAGGCTGGCACCCCGCCTCTCCCTTCACCTCTTTCCTCACTCCCCTTGACATCCATCCCCCTCCCTCTTGTCCGGCATTTTCACTCCTTCCTCCTCCCTGACCCACTAACTTACTTTGCACCAAGCCCACCTAGAATCTCCTTTTCCTTAACTGGGGCCACCTTGTCTCCCGTCTCAACCTCCCAAGTGAGACTTTTTCTCTTTTTCTCAGACTGGCACTTTCTTTTGCCCTCTCCATCGTTAGATTGGCACCCTGGCTTCTCAGTGCCTGGCACCATCTTTCCCCCTCAATCAGAACCACTCTTTTCTTCTCTTCCTACTTGACACATCACTTACTCAAACCTGTTTCCCTCCAAGTCACTATAGGAAACTCATTGCCCTTTTAGCCGTCCCCCTAGGACCCTCCCCTTATTCTGTTTCTTCCTGCCTCTACCAATTTCGATAAATGATTCCTCTCCCTGCCAGCCCAGGAGCATGGAGACAGGCAGGTGTGAATTCAGATAGGTGAGGCTGTTGATATATAGTGAGGTGTCCTGGTTATTCAGGGTAAGGGACCTCTGTATAAGGGAACCAGCTATACTTGAATCAGTCCTTCACTTTCACAAGTGGTAGAGATTACACACACAGCCCCCCTCCCTCTCCTTCTTGAGGTTCCCCACAGCTTTACCCAAAAGAATCATCCATAGAGCTGGGCTACAGTCACGGAGGTCAGCCCTTGCCCCTGTTTCACACCAGGAGCTCTTCACCAGAACAATGTGTCCTAAGACCTTGCTCAGTGTGGCTCTCCTGAGAGAGCAAGCAGTGTCTGTCTCTCCCCAGTGTACTGACTGAGTGAATGAGCCTTCTATTCATGCCTTGGGCTCCCTGCTGAAAGGCACGTTGAAGGAGCCAGTATCATTCCACTCTCCACCAGTGTCCAGCCTTAGCAGTAACCTCCTACCCCATGCAACACAGGCCATCTGCAGGGAGAGTATTCAGGTGAACGAGTTCCAGAAAGCTGCCACTGTGTTCTGAGGACCTCACTGTTAGGAAAATAAATTCAAAGCCATATTCCATTTTTTTTTCTCAGTGAGTGTTTTATATTAAAATTGCCTATCATAGTATAATGTTGTTAAACATATGCTTGCCTCTTTGTATTTATCATATTATTCATAATTTAGGTGGGGTCCATCTGAAGGGAAAAGCCCAGTGAGTTGATACCATTTGGTTTCTTTCCTTCTCCAAATTTCTAAAGCTAGACATAATGCAGCTGTATGTTCAGAGTATGTAACTACTTTGCAAATAGATTCAAAACTTCCTCTACCTTTCAAAATTTGGACCCGGCTTTCTTTCTGATTTCTTTTTGCCATACTTACCAATATCATAATGTTTATACAAGATGGTAATGATGGAAATAATAGTGAAGGGTAACAGAAGCCCATAGACAAATAATACCACTTGCTGTGAGCGATATTTTCTTCTTTTTTATTTATTTATTTTTTTAATTGACTTGTTTGTTTACTTTTAGGTTACAAGATTCAGTTCCAGAGTCACTTGAGTTACAGATTTTTCTCCCCTTCCTCCCCACCCCCCCCACCATGGTGGCATACAATCATGCATAGGATCTGCAAATTCCTTCACATTGTACAATAGTCTGGTTGTATAGGTGTTATAGCC
>CM053593.1:184716637-184731125 GCA_028646575.1 Pseudocheirus occidentalis
TGTTCTTATTTTGCTTCCTTTTCCTCATGTTGGCCAGTCAATTAATTGGTTGGTTTTTTTAGCTTTGTGAAACTACTTCCCTAGGGGGGAAAGCTCTGTTCCAAATTGCTAGGGTTTTCCCAGCTGCTGGAGCTATTAGAGGGGTGTTGCAGCCTCCCCCCAGCTTTGGCTTGCTGAAAGCACACCCCAGGACCACCACCCAAGACCACGCTCTGGATCCAGGCTGCTCAATGCAAGAGCACTTGGCCCTGATCAATTGACTCAGTCCCCCTGCGGGATCAAAGCCAGGGGCTTTGAAGCAGCCCAGTGGGGGCAGCCATCAGTTATAGCAGTTCCTGCCCTTCCCCCACTGCTTCCTTGCCCTGGGGGTAGATTGGCCCAACTGATTTTCCTCCCCCAAATTTAGCTTGAAAGCTTCACTCACTTTCACTGACCTCTAATCCTGGCTTAGTAGATGTGAAGATTGCCTGAGGTGCAGTAGATCTTCTCTGAAGTAGACTCACATTGTGGCTTGGGAGGCTTGGCTCCTCCCAGCCACCCTGGAGCCTGGCCGCATGGCAGTTTCAGGCTGGGCTGGTCACGGCTCCTGGCCTGCCGGCCTGGGCAATGAGCCCCTCCTGCCACACTGCCTTACTCTAATCCCTATTTTTCAGGCCTTGCTTGATGTAGAGTTGTTGGAGGCTGTGGATCTTCTCTCTTGTAGACTGTCTGGGGCACAGCTCAGCTTAGCTCCTTCATACCGCCCTAGGCTGGGCCTCAGTTCCAGTTTCAGGACTGGGCTGGCCTCCGCTCGAGTCCTGCCACAATGATCCCCTGCTGCAGAGCTGCCTTCTGCGAGAGATGTGTTTTCTCTATTTTTGTGAGTTTGAGAGCCCTAGAATTTGTCCAGAGTCATATTTTATGGGTGTTTAGGGTGGCTACGTGGGAGCTGTGAGACCTTGCTGCTTCTACACCACCATCTTGGCTCTGACCCAGGGAACAGTCTTAAAGGAAATGCCTCCCTGACAGTTTCAGGGCTTGTGACTTTGAAGGAAAAAAACCTGCCACACGTCAGAAATGCCCAAATCTTAAAGCAAACATCACAAGACAGATGGTAACACAAGAAAACCACTCTGGAAATGCCTGAAATACCCTAAAAACAGGAACAAAGACCACTTTGTTTGGCTATATTTTTTAAAAGGATTCAAAATCTTTCATATGAAATAGCATCGAACTTTTCCTAGGAATCAAGTCCCCAGGAACCAAGGATGTTAAAAAGCCTCTGCATATTTCTGACTCTATAATGGCAGCTAAAACAAGTGAGCCAATGACTACTCTAACTTCACCTAAAGAACAGGATTTCAAAGGATTACAAAAGATATGATTCGTGGGATTCTTCTCCAACACCTGCCCAGCCTCCAATTTTCTTCTTTAAAAAACAGATTCATTAACTGAAAGTTAAAATAGGACAGCAAATCATGAGGCCAGTACAAGGTAGCAGCAAGGGGGTCTTCCCGTTGAAGTCTCTGGCAAGGCCAAGTCAAGGCAATGGCCATGCTTTCACTGATTCCCAACCTGCCCACCTGGCTTTTTCTCCTCTTGTCCTCTTCCACTGTCTAGAATCCCTCCTGGACCTCAACCTCCAAACACACCTCAGCCATCTCTGCCTGCACCATGATCCTTCTGCTGCCTCTGCTGCTGCAATCCATCTCAGCCCCTGCCCTTGGAGAGCATCTGTTCTTTTACCATATCAATAATTTCATTGGGAATCCCCAAGTATTTAACGGTGCTGCCTTAGATGTAACACTCAGGCATTCCCCAGAACTTGTTGCCATCCCTGGATGTACAGATGACCTCTCTCAAATTGATGTTCATGCAGTTATCACAGCTCACAAGGTGCCCTTGTAGGTTTCACCATGTTTTAGTTCTACCAACATAGGATGATTCTGTTCTGTCTTCAATAAGGAAAAGGGCAGCATGGTGCCAGCTGTGCCAGGGTGGTAACAGGACCAAGGCTATTCCAGTTATTTCTACTGCTGCCACGGCTCAAGAGACTCAGACTTCCAATGAGATATTTCAGATTGTCTTCTATTTTTTTCATTTTTTTGTATTTGTTTTATAATATTTTGATTTCTCAAAAAGTCATCACCTTCCATTTGTTCCATTCTAATTTTTAAGAAATAATTTTCTTCGGTGAACTTTTGGACATCTTTGTCCATTTGGCCAATCCTACTTTTTAAGACATTCTTCTCCCTGTCCTTTTGGACCTCTTCTGCCATTTGGGTTAGTCTATGTTTTAAGTCTATTTTCTTCGGAATTTTTTTATTCTCTTTTAGCAAGCTGTTGACTCATTTTTCATGATTTTCTTACATCACTTTCATTTCTCTTCTCAATTTTTCCTCTACTTCTCTTACTTTATTTTCACAATCCTTTTTGAGCTCTTCCATGACCTGAGACCAATTCATATTTTTCTTGGAGGCTTTGTATGTAGGAGCTTTGACTTTATTGTCTTCTTCTGAGTGTATGTTTTGATCTTCCTTGTAACTGAAATAAAATTCTATGGTCAGGTTTTTTCCCCCCTGTTTACTCTTTTCCTCAGTCATTTACTTAACTTTTTAACTCTTTGTTAAGGTAGGGCTCTGCTTCCAGAGTAGAGTGTGTACTATCCCAAGATTCAGGGTTGTTGTTTTTTGTCTTTTTTGGAAGGGGGGAGGTCGGGCAATTGGGGTTAAGTGACTTGCCCAAAGTCACATGGCTAGTAAGTGTTAAGGGTCTGAGGTCAGATTTGAACTTAGGTCCTCCTGACTCCAGGGCCAGTGCTCTAGTTACTGTGCTACCTAGCACCCCTCTTCAGGGGTTTTGCACAGCTATTTTCAGAGATACTTCTAGGGACTTGTAAGTTTTCGGTTCTTCTAAGGTGGTATGCTCTAAGCAGAGGTGTTCACTCCTTTCCTGGCCTGTGCTCTGGTCTGTGAGTGACCACAAACATTTTTTTCTGTCCTAGAACTGTGAGGAGGGTTCCCTCTCCACTGCTGCTACAAGTTCTGCCATGCCAGTGCTCCTCCTCACCCCAGGACTACCACCCAGATCCAAGTATGGGCAAAGCAATAGAATCCTGCCTCAGTGCCAGCAAAGAGATCGCTGTAATCTCCTTCTAATCAGTTGTTTGATCCCCTTACCATCTGTAGGATGAGGGCTCTGGAAACAGCCACTGCCACTGCTGCCATTGCTGCTATCCTGGGTTCCACTTGGACTGGGGTTGGTTTGTGCTCCTCTGTCACTCAGGTCCAACAGGTCTTTCCCACTAACCTTCTAATTTGTCTTTGGCATTTGTGGATTGACAACTTTGGAAACCACCTCAGATGCCACTGATTTAGTCCCTTGAGGTTTGCTCTGGGTTTGCTGGGGGCCCAGTCTATGACAGCACAGCCCGTACTAGGCTACACTCCTCTCCCAGCCTGTTGCAACAGACCTTTCTCATTGACCATACAGGTTTTCTTGGGCTGGAAATCTGTTTTCCTCTGTCTTTTTGTGGGTTCTGCTGCTCTAGAATTTATTTAGAGTCAATTTTTTAAATAGGTATTTGGAAAGGTTTGGGGGAGAGCTCAAGTGAGTCCCTGCTTTTGCTCCACCATCTTGGCTCCTCCTCATAAACCAGTATTTTACACCATTTAACAAGATGAGGTCAAAATGGATACATGACCTCACATAACGGGTGATATAAGTAAATTAGAAGAACATGGAACTTATAGCCTGTCAGATTTATGGATGGGGGAAAATCTGCATATAATAAATTGTCATTTATTATAGATCAATATTCAATTATATTCACATACTATAATTTATTTAACTATTCCCTTAATAGGTGGACACCTCCTTATTTTCTTTTCTTTTTGCAACTATAAAAATAGCTGCTCTAAATATGTATAAATATATAAAAATAGTTATATGTGTATATTTAAATATACATGTGAGTCCTTTTCTTCTTTCTTTGATCTCTTTGGGGCATATGCCTAGTGGTATCACTAAGTTAAAAAATGAACTGTTTAGTGAGTTTGGGGACATAAAAATGCTTTATAGAGTGGTTAGACAGATCCACAACTCCATCAACAATGCATTAGATTGTCTGAAGCCAGTCCAACATTTGTTATTTTGGAACCTCAAAGTTGATTTAATTTTCATTTTTCTAGTTATAGTTGTTGAGGTTACCATAAGATGTTGAGGTGTAGGGTTAGGGGTACACGAGACCCCAAAATGTCAACACACCGGGTCCTGCCAAATAAATTCAACTCAAGCCTTCTTTCAAATAAAGTAAAGCAAAGTTTATTAGAAATTTGCCGTATTGGGTAGACTCTTAAGGAGCCTCAGTATCTATGAGTCTCGTATTAGACAAGTGGGACAGAATAATCTGACACAGAGCAAGTCTGCTCTAGATAATTCTCTGCCACTCTCACTGCCTTTTCTCTCCTCATGGAGGCAAAATGGGATCTTACATACAGAAAGGTTGTGGGAGGAATCTAGAGGAGGAGTTTGGGGAGGGTCTTCAAGAGGAGTCAAATGAGGTGAGACTCCAGTGATGAGAGATTAAGGGTGGGAAGTAGCTGGAGGCCACCTGGAGATGACATTGGAGGGTTAGGCTAGTTTAAGGGTGTATAGATACTTTGGGAGGATCAAGGGTCGGAAGTAGCTGTACAAAGGAGGGCTAGGCTAGTAACAGAGATTTGGGCAGAGCCACAGTGAAAGGCTTATAGCCTCAGGCAAATGCCTCATTAAATGGGAAGATTCAATTAGAGTGCAAGAGGATTCTCAGAGGCTGTACCTCATCATAGTTATTTGGAGCATTTTTCACATAGTTAGCTTGGATTTCTTCCTTTGAAAATTGCTTATTACTGTCTTTTGGTCATTTATCTATTGGGGAATGCCTCTTAGTTTTCAGAACTTGAATCAATTCCTAATATATTTGGGTATAAGAACTTTTTCAGATAAATTTGCTGCAAAGATATTTTTCCTAATTTCATGCTTCTCTTCTAACTTTAGCTGCATTGGTTTTATTTGTGTAGAAACTTTTAAAAATATGTAATCAAAACTATCCAATTTTCTTTTGTGATTTTTTTTCTATAATTTGTTTGGTCATGAACCCTTTTTCATTTATAGATCTGAAAGGTAATTTCTTTCTTGATCTTCTAATTTGCTTATGATGAGACTGGTGGTCTAGTGGTTAGGATTCGGTGCTCTCACCACCATGTCCCAGGTTCAGTTCCCAGTCAGGGAACCATAAAAATGAAGAGGGTACCCAAAGAGGTTTAGGGCTGCCTGAGACCCCAAAATACCAAGACTCCGGGTGCTACAGAAAGAATTCCACTCAAGTCTTCTCAGACAAAGAAAAACAAAGTTTATTGAAAGTTCAAGTTTGCCATATGGCAAACTCTTAAGGAGCCAGTCCATGCTAGGTCCTTCTATGGCGCTTTCACACAGCAAGTCTGTGCTAAACTATTCTATGGCGCTCTCACACAGAGGAAGTCTGTGCTAGGGCATTCTGTGGTGCTCTCACACAAAGAAAGTCTGTGCTGGGACATTCTCACACAGTAAGTCTGTACAAAGCTATTCTATGGTGCTCTCACACCACATGGAGGGAAGATGAGATTCTTATATACAGAGGAATCTAGGGGTGGTCTAAAGGAGGAGTTTGGGGAGAGTCTTCAGGAGGAGTTAATGAGGTCAGACTCCAGTAATGAGTTTGGGGAGGGTCTTCAGGAGGAGTTAATGAGGTCAATGCAAGAGCATATTGATATTTTGATAGGCTTCAGGGTGGAAAGTAGATGGACAATGGACAGTAGAGGTTTGGGCCCAGCCACAATGAAATCCTTATGATCTCTGCAAATGCCTCATCAAGTGGGAAGATTAAAATCAGACTTTAGGGGGTTTCCCAGAGCATGTATCTCAAAGATTCAAGAAGAGCCCAAGGCAGGGTCCCAGAGCCTACACCTCATCATTTTTTTATGTCTAAATCATTGTATCCATTTGGAGTTGATTTGGTATGTATGTGAGATGTTAAGCTATACACCTAATTTCTGCCAGACAGCTCTTCACTTTCCCCAGCAGTTTTTATCAAATAGCAAGTCCATGATCCTGAAGGTCTTTGGGTTTATAGAACCCTGTGTTACTGTGTTTTTCTTTTATATACTTAGGACCTAATTGCTTTCACTGATTAAGTTCCTTATTTTTTAACCAGTACCAAATCATTTTGACAATTATTACTCTGTAGTATTATTTGGCATCTACTATTGGTAGGTCCCTTCTATTTTTTTTTTTTAATTACATCTCTAGAGATTCTTACTCTTTTATTCCTCAATAGAAGTTTATCATTTCTAGGTCTATAAAATCATTCTTTTTCAGCCCTTAATAAGTAAGTTAATTTAGGTAGTATTGTCATTTTTTGTTATATTGGCTGTCTACCCGTGAGCAAATGATGTTTTTCCAATTACTTAGGTCTATATTTCTGCAAAAAGTATTTTGGATTTGGATTCATATGAGTGTGTCTGTAGACAGACTCCCAAATATTTTATACATTCTGTAGTTGTTTTGAATGGAATTTCTCTTTTTGTCTCTTCCTGATGGGCATTGTTGGTAACACACAGGAATAACAAATATTTATGTGGATTTATTTTATATCCTGCAACTTTGATAAATTTATTGTTTCAAATAATTTTAGTTTAATTTCTAGGCTCTTCTCATTAAACTGTAATATGATTAGCAAAAATGATGATTTTATTTCTTTTTAAAAGCCTATTTTTCTTACCTCAATTTCTTTATTTTTATTCCTATAGTTAACATTTCTAGCACTATGTTAAATAGTGGTGGTGATAATGGGCATTCTTGCTTTACCATTAATTTCATTGCAAATTGAAAATTTCATTCCAATTGGAAAGGCCTTTCCTTTTCATATATGTGGTGTGTGTGTGTGTGTGTGTGTGTGTGTGTATTTGCTATTGGTTTTAGATAGCATTTATCATACCAAGGGAAAATTAATTTATTCCTACACTTTCTAGTATCTAACAAAAATAGTGTTGGATTTCATCAAAAACTTCTGCAGCATCAATTGATATAATCATGTAGTTTTTATTAGAGCAGTCAAATAGTGCCACTGGACTTGGAATCAGGAAGACCAGAGTTTGAATCCTGCATGAGACATTTACTAGCTGTGTGACCCTAAGAAAATCTCTTAATCTTTTTGACTCTATAAAATGGAAGTTATGATAGCACCTACCTCACAGCATTGTTGTTAAGGATAAAATGTTAAAGTATTTTACAAACCTTAAAGCCTTATATAAATCCTGGCTGTTATAATATTATTTGTTATCAATATGGTTTATTTTCTTTTTCTGTATTTTTTTAATTGATTTGTTTGTTTACTTTTAGTTTACTAGATTCAATTCCACAATCCCCTGAATTTCAAATTTTCTCCCCTCTTTCTCCCCCCCACCCCATGGCTGCATGCAATCAAGTATAAGATCTGCAGATACTTTCACATTTGACATTCATCTGGTTGTAAAGAAAGACTGTAACCGCTGGAATGAACAATGGGAAAGAGGAAACAAAACCAAACATGAAAAAGAAAGAGAGCATGTAGTTTGCTTCAGTCTGCATTTAAACTCTGTTCTTTTTAGATCTTTCTCTGAATGTAGACATCTCCTTCCATCCTGAGACTTTTGGAGTTGTCTTATTACTTTGTGTTGCTGAGAAAAGTCTAGTCCGTCCAAGTTGGTCATCACACATACGTTGTATCTGTCATTGTGTACAAATTTCTTCTGGTTCAGCTCTTCTCACGTAGCATCAGTTTGTATAAGCCTCTCCAGGCAAATATGAAGTCCATCTGCTCCTCATTTCTCATAGCACAATAGTATTTCCATTACATTCACATACCACTTGTTTAGCCATTCCCCAACTGATGGGCATTCCCTTAATTTCCAGTTTTTTGCTACCACAAAAAGAGCTGCAATAAATATTTTTGTACATACAACTCTTCCTCCCACTTCTATGATCTCTTTGGGACACAGCCCTAGAAGTGGTATTACTGGGTTAAAATGGTTAATTTTCTAGTTTTGTTTTATTAAACCAACCTAATATCCTCCTGATATAAATTCCACCTAATCACACTGTATAATCTTTTAGATATATCCTTGTAGTCCATTTGCTAATATTTTATTTAAAACTTTTGTAACAATGTTCATTAGGTACTGGTCTATAGTAGTTGAGGTGGGTTTTTTTTCTCTGCTTTATCTCTTCCAGGTTTAGGTATCAGCACCATATTTGTATCGTATTGAAGAGAATTACCATAAAACTATGAGGTATAGGGTTAAGGGTGCTCAAGACCCCAAAATACCAACACAACAGGTCCTGCTGAATGAATTCGACTCAAGTCTTCTCAGCCAAGGAAAAAGTAAGTAAAGTTTATTGAAAGATATGGGGTAGACTCTTACAGAGCAAGCTCTGCTAAACTAGTCTATGGCCCTCTCACACCACATGGAGGGAAGATGGGGTTCTATATACAGAAAGGTTGTGGGAGGAAACTAGGGGTGGTCCAGAGGAGGAAATTGGGGAGGGTCTTCAGGAGTCAAGATAAGATCAGACTCCAGTAGGAAGAGTCTTCAGGAGTCAAGATGAGATCAGACTCCAGTAATGACTGGTTAAGGGTGGGAAGTTGCTGGAGGCTACCTGGAGACCATAGACCATTGTCCATATGTGGGCCAGGCCAGTTCAAGGGTGGGAACAGGAACATTAAGGGTGGGAAACTATTGGAACAAAGGAGGGCTAAAGACTTGGGCAGAGCCACAACTTAAGGCCCATGACCTCAGGCAAATGTCTTCCCTGGGAAGGTTTACTTTGCCAGAGCCTGTACCTCAAAGATTCAAGGAGCTCAAGGGGGGTCCCAGAGCCTATACCTCATAATTTGGGGGGTCTCAAGCACCCCTAAACCCTAAACCTGAACATCTAGGACATTTGTTTTTTTCTTGAAGGTTCTATCTTGTTTTGTAGTGGGATACCCTCTTTTTTGGGTTTACCCGCTGGGCATTTCTTAGTCCAAGGTATTTCTACACATTATTTAGTGTTTTCTTTAGTTTAATTATAGCAGCAGCCTCAATTCATGGTGTTTGACACATAGTTAACATTTAATAAAAGATGATGGATTGATTGGATTGGGGCTTATGCTTGATTTAAATTCAGTTCTTATATACTGCTTGGTCCTGAATATAGTGATTAAGAATCTAATATAAATGGCAAAGGCCTTATTATTATTTTACTTTGTCTCTTTCTAGGTGGTACAGTGGATAGAGTTCTAGGCCTAGAGTCAGGAAGACCCAAGTTCAGATCCAGCCTCAGACACTTACTAGACGAGACCTTCAGCGAGTCGCTGGACTCTGTTTTCCACTGTAAATGCTCACAGGGTTGTGGTAAAGATCAAATGGCATAATATTTATAAAGTGCTTAGAAGATCCTGGCAAGTATTAGGTGCTATTTAAATGCTTATTCCCTTCTCTTTACCTTCCTTTTCTCCTTCCCCTCCTCTACCCACTGTGCTTCAGGCCCAAGATGCCTAAATAATGGGTTGGGCCAGAGCTGCTTAGATGCGACCAGAGCTATTCTGAAGTGGCCAAGGTTCCACAGCTAAGGCTTCTGGGACTTTTTTTTCTCCTCCTGCTTTGGAGCTGCCTCTAGCTGGGTTCTGCCTGAAACCTTTCTTCCCCTCTCTTGCTGACATCTAGACTACCCACCTGTTTGCCTGGGGCCTATTTGCTGACTTCTCTTGCCAAAGGCCTCTCAGGATCCCTGGACTCTCCTCCGGACCTTTCTCCAGTGGATAGAGCACTGGACGTGGAGTCAGGAAGACTAGAATTCAAATCCAGCTTTTGACCCTTACTAGTTGTGTGACCCTGAGCAAGTCACTTAACCTCTGTTTGTCTCAGTTTCCTCATTTGTAAAATGGGAAACCAACAGTTCCTACTTGCAGGGTTATTGTGAAAATCAAATGAGTAAAGCACTTAGCACAATGTCTGATACATAGTAATTGCTATATTAAGTGTTAGCTATTTTTAAAAATTGCTATAGGGTTGCTTTGCCCCGCACCTTCTACCTACTCTGGCTTTTTACTTTCAGGGTTTCTGCAGGATTATGACAGCCTTTTTGCATAACCCTAAACTAAGTGGTAGAGTTTATGGCTGATTTTTCTTTCTCTCTCTTTTTAATCTAGTGCATTTTTAGAGCTTTACTGAGATCTTTATGAGGGATCTAGATTCCTCCAGGTCCTAATGCACCACCAACTTATCACAATGCATTTATTTTTTATCAGTATATTTTGGGGTTATACTCCTGTTATCTCCCTGGCTAGATTGTAAGGCCTGACCAGGGTCAAGTCTTATTTGTAATTTTATATCTTCCAATGCTTAGCATAGTGTAGACATTTAATAAATAATCATTGAATAAATAAATGAATTATTGGTGATGTCTACCATACAATCAGGAAAGAAAATAAACTATCACAGAATAAATGTAGAAAGGCAGTATGATAGACAGGAGACAAAAGACCAGGATCTCAGATCCAGGTCTTCCATTTGTGATCTTTGAACCCTGAGCAAAGCCTTTAACTTCTCTTTTTCTCTTTTTTATGTTTTAACATTCTTTTAAAAAAAAAAATGAGTTCCAGACTCTCTCCTTCCCTCTAATCCTACTCTCACCCATTGAGAAGACAAGTAATAAAGAAGTTATGCTAAACATATTTCCATGTTAACCATGTTGCCAAAAACAAAAAAATAAAGTGGAAAAATATGCTTAAATCTGTACTCAGAGTTCATCAGTTCTCTCTCTAGAGGTAGATGGCATTTATTTCATCAATCTCTTGGAATTACTACATTTAACTTTTCTTCATCTCACTTTTCTCATTTTTAAAATAAAAATATCTGCTACCTACCTCACAGTGTTGTTGTGATGCTCTGGTGAGATAATGTGTTCAGAGTGTTTTATAAATTATAAAAGGATTATATAAATGGCAGATATTATTATTAAACCAAGGAAACATATTCTTCCCAGATCTCTGTTATAAAACCAAACAGGAATAGTACTTGGAATATTCTGAGAGTCATTGAGCCATTCAGTACTAAAACTATAACTAAAGGAAGGTAAATTAGATGGGATAGTGGAACAACTATTCAAAGGAATTTATGATAAATACTAAAGTTGTAAAATTTTCTTAAGAAACTCCCCAGGAAAGATAAAAAGGGGCTCCAGACAAAGAAGTGATCATTAACACCAAAGGAAGACACCAGTAAGCTCCTCAGTCTGATTCATGGCTTTACCAGATCGCTCTTAGGTCTAGTAACCCCAATTCCCCCCAAAACTACCAGGAGAACAAAGCCTGACTTTTTGTCAGAGTACCTATGCTACAGACATAGCTGACTTTAGGGAGATGAGGATTCTAGGTACCAAAAGTTTTCTACCAGCTCATCTTTCTTCATGATCGCTTCAGTTTACAACAACTTCACAGCAGTCATCTGCCCTTTCCACTGGTCTAACTCTTCACAACTAAGGAAACTTAGGATGTAGGAGTTGAGGAATGCTGATAACAGAGGAGTTAGACACATCAGTAGAAACTGTAGAGGCCCATCCTGGCAGAGTTGAACCCACTCCTGAGGCTAGACGTTTCAGGAGCTCTTTCAATTTTTCACTGCTCTCTCCAGAGCCATCTCCAAAACTTGCCACCAGATGTCTCCTCTTGCTTTCAATGAGTCGACTACTGCTCTGTTTAAAGACTAACTTTGCAACAATGTAGAGCAAAGACATTCATATATGATGTCAGCACCATGTGATTTGTGGCAAAGCTGCTTCTGTATGTCGCAGACCCTGTGCTCTGGGACTGTGCCATCTAATTCAGGAATTCTTAACCTTTTATTTCCCCCAAGGGTAGTGGGTCATGGATCCTTTTAACAGTCTAGTAAAGCCCGTGGACCTCAGAATGTGTTTAAGTGCATAAAACAAAAAAGAAAATATATAGGATTATAAAGGAAATCATTTCTAAAAAAGGGTAAAGGAAGGAAAATCAAAGAAGGGGAGAGAGAAGAGGACAGAGGACAAAAGAAAAGTTCATAGACTTCAAGTTAAGAATCCCTGTAAAACCCAGCCTCTTCTAGGCATGACCTCTCTCCAATCAACTCTTCCATGATGAAGGTGGGATCAAGGATAGGAGACAGTGAGATCTGAACTTGGTTGGGGCTGAATTCTTTCTAACCTCTCCTACAATTGGTCTCTGAAACTGTAACTTCTCTGCAAACAAGAGTGAACATCAAATGAGGTTTAGAGAATTTTGCAGTTTTCACTGGGGATACAAAGACAGCTGAAACTAAGTCAACTACTTAATAAGGAGATAGTAGAGCCCCTGGCTAATATTCATGGATTAAACTGAGGGGTGCTGACTTTGTACTTTTAGATCTAGTTCCTTTTTAACTTTTTTTCTTTTTGATGAGGTCAGCAAAAAAGAGGCCAGTAAAAGTTTCCTTAGCTGGCAAACAGGATGGAATAGGGAGGGGGAAGAGAGAAAACACAGATCAGCTACTATCCATCAGTAATTAGGCTCTTAAATTCAAAGAATATCAAAGTTGAAAGGAATCTGAAAGATCATCTAAAATGAGTGTATCTTTCCTGTCTTGAAATTTCTATTTGCATACTATTGGTTGGTTTAATTAATGACTAATATCTTCATTAAAAATTGTTATTCATCAAATATGCTTTTTTAATTCTTATGGTTAATTATTAATGTCAAAGTCTAATTATTAGAGTCATTTTAGCACCCTTTTATGTTCTGAGAGCTCCTAATAAGAATAGCTTATTTTAAAAAGATTATGCTAATGATACGCTTCTAGGCTGCTTAGGTTCCCAACTTACATTCAAACTGGAACGCTGAATCCCTGGAGGGTAACTTTTGCCTCAGATTCTAGGGAAGTTGCAACGTAGCTACTCTCCTAACACAATAAATAGCTCTAAAGCCTTCTAGAGTGTACCCCAAGTTTAAGGGGGCAATGTTTTTGTACCTACTATTTTTACTCCCTTATCTTAGTAAATGCCTTTGCTAATAGTTCTTCTTGCTAATAGTATCTTCTGATTCACTGTTAATATGAATTATACTGGAGAGGGCTATGTATGATGGTGATGTATGGTGGTGAAGAGGCACTCGTGTAAGGTATACATGTGGCAAAGCTTTTCCTTCTGCATGAAGATTTCATAGAGTCCTCTTGAAGTTCCCCTTGAATCTTTGCTCCTTTGCCAATCTTCACAGTGCTTGGGTTTGCCAGGTTTGCTCTTTGAATCAGCATTCTCCTTCAGGTAACTGTCTTTCTGAATCTTTGTCTGTCTGGAATTTGTTTCTCTGCTCACTGCTGGATGCAGTGTCTCCTACTGGCCTGCTAAGTAGCTCCCCTTCCAAGCCTCATAACCTATACTGAAGCTGGGAGAGGAAGAGAGCAGAGATTCCCTCTTTCCACTGCACGGGTCTCCTCAATAAACCTCTTCTGGCTTATTATGCCTCCAACTCTTAAAATTCATCCAGGGTTTAACTATGGAAAACCCCAAGCTAATTTGTTTGCCAATTGCAGTTCTACTCTTCTGGTCTAAGGTGTTTGCATATCCTAAAGAGATCAAGGTATAGATACTGTCTTTTACCATTAAACACCTCTTTTACACCCTGTGATTCCATTGTGATTACATCCACTGAATTGTGGGTGAGGGGAATCACATTGCACATTCTTTTTAAAAGCTGCGTATTAATTGTTGTATTTGTTCATCCTTCATTTTGGAAGAAGACCAATGACCTCAAGGGTGATGCCTTGATAGGTGAATTGGATTTAAGTTAGGAAAAGTTACACAAAGTTGTCAGCCTTAATCTCTCTTGCAGAGTCATTGAAGTCCAATGGCAGAACAAAAGTCCTGGGTGATGGGCAGAAACTAGGTATAGACCAACATGCTACAGTGTATACCAAAATAAAGTCAAAATAGGTACACAATTTAGATATAAAGGTTGATACTATAAGCAAACTGTATGAGCAAGAAATAGTTTACCTGTCAGATTTATGGAGAACAGAAGAACTGATGACCAAATAAGAGATAGAGAACATTATGAAATGCAAAATGGATGATTTTGATTACATTAAATTGAAAAGGTTTTGCACAAACAAAGCCAATGCAACCAAGATTAGGAGGGAAGCAGAAAACTGGGAAAGAATTTTTATGACCAGTGTCCCTGATAAAGGCCTCATTTCTAAAATATATAAAGAATGGAATCAAATTTATAAGAATACAAGTCATTCCCCAATTAATAAATGGTCAAAGGATATGAACAGATAAGTAAATTAAAGCTATATGAAAAAAGTCATATAAAATGCTCTTAATCACTATTGATTAGAGAAATGCAACTTTTCACTGTCCCAGGCAATTCTCTAAGACTCTATTGCAGAAGTATAATCTG
>CM053593.1:184731225-184751474 GCA_028646575.1 Pseudocheirus occidentalis
TCTCTCTCTCTCTCTCTCTCTCCTAGATCTGTGATTTCATTGGTTTACACAATTCCCAGGGAGGACTTCTGTTAATGCAGATTATACTTCTGCAATAGAGTCTTAGAGAATTGCCTGGGACAGTGAAAAGTTGGGATTAATCTTGGGTCCCACAAACACTATGTATCAGAGAAACAACAAACACATACCTTCCTAACTGTAAAAGCCATTGTTCATAAATCCCCGATTCTACAGTTAGATACAGAATACAGTTTTATGTCTACTTTTCTGTATATGTGGTTCTCTTCAAATAGTATGATGAAGGAAAAGTTCAAGAAACTTAGTTTCTGGGTAAATAATAATTTTATTAATTATAGCTAGTAAATAATTACTAGAAGGATGGTCGTGTGGCTATCTCTCAAGCCAAAAGAGGGATCATTTTGGCCTCTTGACACTTATATCTGCAGACTGAGTATTCCTGACAGGCCACAATCAACTCTGAGTGGTTAACAATTAATGAGAAAATGAATATTATAATGAGAGGTAGACCTATTCTAATTAAGGGCTGGGAGCAGTGACTGATTATGTCACTCTTACTCCCAGACCATCGCCAACCTTGGCAATCTAGACCCAGCATCTTACCCCACTTCCCACCCCCCAAGCCTAAGTAGAGCACAATGGGCAGGAATTCACCTGGATTAAATTCTTTTTACTCTTTAATCAGAACTAAATTTCCCTAGTTGGGTGGAGTCTGAACAGGACTGAGGAGAATGTTAAAATACAATCTCATTGCCAGCCCTATTCTTCTGAGGCTGATTTGACCTAGTAGAAAATGAGGAAATAGGGAAAAAATCCCAGACTTCCCCAATATTAACAACTGGTTATTTAATCATCATTTCTCTCAGCAGAATGGAAGCTTGTAGAGGGAACTACTTTTGTTTTGTCTTTATATCCCCATCACAGGAGTATACACAGTAAGTGCTTAATAAATACTTGTCAATTGAATTAAATTTAAGCTCATTTCCTCTTGTCTCTCATTACCCTGTTATCTTCAAGTGGACAATTTATATGTTGGATTTAGAATAAAAGGACCTGGGTTCTAGTTGCTACTGACTGGAAAATCTCACCTAACTTGGTGACCTCGGGAAAGTTGATTCACCCGTCTAGGTCTCTGTTTCCTCATTTAATTTAGATAATAATCTCTTCCATCTCCAAACCCTATGATCCTATTGATCATGGTTGAATGTGGGGTGTTGGGGTAAGGGAAACAGAGAATGTAGCAGAAACTTTCTTATGAATCACCAGATGGATGTGAACTATAAGAACAAGGGCCCAGCTGTTGTGCCTCAGTGAGAGCTGGAAAGAGAGAGTTGTATGTGGCTGTAGCTTTTCCTTCCAAGGAATGCCTTTGGGGGTGAGGCCAAGAGCACAGAGCCAAGGGAGCGAGAGTTGCAAAACTGCTTGGAAGAAGCTTATCGCATTTTTTCATAGTTCTCTATTTCTTGCATTATTTTTCAAAATGTTTTACACACACACACACACACACATATATATATATGTACACACACATGTATATTGGCATGCATGCCTGCTTCTGTGTATTGTGTGTAACTTACATATAGAAATAATTTATATCTTTGAGTATGAGAGGCGGTGTGGGTTGAAGTTCCACCACTGACACATACTGCCTCTGTGATGCTGAGCAAGTGACAATCATGTGTTGGTGGGTATGTATGTATACATACATATGTAGACTCTGGACATGCTGTCCCAACTCACATGTAATACAGAAGTGGTTGTCTTTAACATAAAAGGAACGGCTTCTATGTGGCATGGACAGATTCTACATCTCCAGAGGGAAAGTTTTGTTTCTACCTTTGTGAAGAATAGAAGCCCCTCTTTGTGGAGTACATGCAATCCCCCAAGGCTGCACTGCCAGTAGCCTAGTGGAGGAAGGGTAGGTAGGGTCCATCCCAGCTACTCCATTCCCCTATCTTCAAAAGGGTTAGTAAACTAAAGTTATATGAACCACACCACTGATATTTATAATCTAGGAGTAACAGCAGGAGTGTGTTGGTAAATGTTTAACAACCAGCTCACCAAAACACAAGTTGTACTTTTAAATTTAATCTGCATTTTCTCCATCAATTTCCTAAGTGTAGACAAGCAACAAAACAATAAATCAACCCTCATCTGTGATTTCCAAGGTGTAAATGCTTACACAGCTAGCTTCAACACACTCTTAGGTAAAATGCTCTCTCTTTCAGGAGTTTTGAATAAAGTGTACTTTTTCTGGCTCCTCTAAACGAGAGAGTAACACTAAACTTAGATCTTTTTTCCCCAGAAAGGCTGCTTATACACAAAACAACTAGGGATAGTTAGTAAATCTCTGTAAAGACTAAACAGAATTCAGAGAAATTATACAGATTAAGAGGAGATGAATAGACTATGTTATGGAAATTGTTATTTTATTTCTTAAGTTCAGACTAAAATAAATCATTTTTTTTCAAAAGAAGAGTAGATAAATGAATACAAAAGAATACATGAGCTCTCCAGAAGTGAGATAGGAACTAAGCTCAACCAAGCACAGACTGTTTTTATAGTCTCCAAGTTACAGGTGCTGGAAGTGAAGGCATATGTTGGGAGTTGGCTTCTTCACAGGTCTTTGACTCCATGGAGATCTCCTACCTGCCAGTCAGAAGTTTACTTTCTCTTTCAAACTCCCTCTTTGCTTCCCCCAGTGTTACAGGTTTTGGGGGTCAGGCTGTATAGGTTTCACCTATACCCTTCCTCAACAGGCTTCAGGCGTCCCCGGCTCCCGGCTATCTCTGGGAGAAACAGCTGCACAGAAAACTTAAGACACAGGGCTTGCTTCTTGCTACTTTCTCTTAGGCTTGGCGTGGCTGGAACTCCCTCTCATTCTCTAAGCTTGGCGTGGGACTGGAACTTCTGCCTCCGGGCAGCCTGTATTTAAGTCCTTTCTCCAGGGCCCCTTAGGGCCTCTCCCCTGGCCTTCCCCTCGGCCACAGTGAGCCAATCGTGCATCACCCCGAAGGCAGAGAGATAATCCTGCTTATCGCAAACAGGTGCAACCTTTGCATTCTGCCACGAGGTGATCACGGGCCTCCTGTTAGCTGAGGACCAGTTCAACCTATTACCAACAAGAGCCCCAACACCCCAGCAGAAAAATCTCATGAAGTATTTTCTCAATATAGGCAAGTATACAATGTGGTGGTCTCTCAACCAGTCAGGAGTCACACCTCCCCTTATGTATGCACCAAATACCTCTTCCTTCAGGAAACTAGCTCAGGCTCATGGCAGGAGTAAGGTTACCTTTACTTACTTACTTGTGTTCATCCACGAGCTATCCATCCATTGTCTATGCGTACTGGATATGTGTGTGTGTGTGTGTGTGTGTGTGTGTGTGATCACAGAACCAAAGATTTGGAACCCATGTCTAAACAAGAATCCTCTCCACAGTGTATCTGATAAGTGATCATCCAGTTTTCAAAAACCACCACTGAAGAATAACCCAACATTTCCCAAAGCAGTTCATTCTATTTTTGTACTAGTTTAATTTTTATGAACATTTTCAAGATGAAATCTACCCATTGCTCCTGTGTCTACCCTCTGGTGCTGAGCAAAACAAATCAAATCCTTTTTTCACTGGATAGCTCTCTATATACTTGAAGGAAAGTTAATTCTACCCACATGAGTCCTCTTTAGACTATTCCAATTCCTTCAACAAATTCTCCTACTGTGTTTTTCAAAGCCCTTTACCAACCCATGTACAATGTACTTAGCATCCCTGTGCTAAGCACTGGGGAAACAAAAAGAAGCAAAAGATAAGTCCCTCCCCTCAGGGGGCTTACAATCTAAAGGGGGGATAACATGCAAACAAATATGTACAAAGCAAGCTATAGATAGGATAAATAGGAAATAATTAAAAGAGGGAAAACATTATAATCAATAGGGGTTAGGACAGAATATAGCTAAACTATTACCTCCTTCATTTTTAGGGCCATACTGTCTCTAGTTCAGCTAAGGAGGGAAGGACAAAGGGAGCCCCAAATGCCAGCCCACATACAAGCAATTCATTCCACCTACTGTGGCCCTACTGTGTTATTTCCCATCAGCAGTGGCCACCCTCCTCTGATTAAAATGGTTTGGGACTCTTACGATGAAGTCAAAGGACCTCTAGTCCATAACTCAGATACAATAGCCTATATAGCAGACCCAGATAACCTAGTGCCTGGTACAAGAAAGCACCACCACCAACTTCCATTTCTGTACCACTGCTCCCTTGTCCTTGCCCTTCAAAAACTAAGAGAAAAGGGCCTCTTTCAGATCCTCAGATGGTTTCCCATGTCCCAGGTAATGGGAGTAACAGTGCCATCCTCTAAGGCTGACTTCTGGGTAGAGACAGGACTCCTCAGGTTTTTAAGGATTCATAAGCAGTGAGAGTTCTCTGGGCTCCAAAACCTGGTAGAGATACATTAATTAAGGCCCTGCCATAGGAGGAAATGAATTTGAGGCTGAGGTTGACAAGGCAGTGAACCCCATAGAGGAGAAAACAGCACTCCTACTTGGGCTATGCGTGGATGTCCTTAGCTACATCTGTGAGCCCTGGCAGTTTTCTCTTCTGATCATAAATCCTGCCTGGCTGTGGAATAAACATGCAACCCACAAATTTCACTGCTTGATTGCAAAGGAATTAGCCAAGTTGATAAGTTTGCTCAGGATAGGCATGAGTTACATAGATTTGGGGACACAGTACTGGTCACAAAGGAAGCACTCATAAGGATCTATAAGGAGCCTTTTCTGATCCTTCTTAATGCTAGTGCCTTACATCTTATCCTCCCTCCAAGTTATCTTGCCTTTATCTTGTTTGTACAGAGTTTTTGCCAGTTGTCTTGTCCTTTGGACTGTGAGTTCCTTGAGAGCAGGGACTATTTTTTGCCTTTCTTTGTCTCCCAGGTGCTTAGCACAGTTCCTGGCACATAGGCACATGCTTGATCAAATGTTTGTTGGCTTGCCTAGGAGCCGGGAAGAGTCCTTTATGGATTAGGATTTAAAAGATTTAAAGAGGATTTAAAATAAACTTTTACCAGTACAACTTAATGAGACCAAATTTAGCAGATGTGTGAGGTCATAAAAGCATTCCTGGAAAGAGATTTTAAATCAACTCCCTCTAAAATTATTGTGGTTGTCATGTGCAGTGAAGTGCGAAGGGAACATTTTAAGGAAACAGATTAAGCTAGCTGATGGGCAGAGAATGAGCCTGAGAAAGCAAGTAGGACAGGACCATACAAAGTTAAAGTAGGAAAAGGCCTAGAACTGAGCTAATTAACTAGGGCAGGCTTTGCTTTGTGATGTTGTACTTAAGAAAGAGGGTACTGACAATACTTGCACTCTTGCAGGTAAACATTATTTGACTTTAGTTCCCAGCTAGAAAAACAATTAGTTAAAATAGGAAACTATAAGATATTCAGTGTCTAACCCCTGGTTGAAGTCTTCCCCAGCGTAGCCCAACTCTGCACAATTACAGAGAAGGTGCTGACCTACCATGGTAGAAAGAATCACCTCATCCTGGAGTTCCCTATCTCTATCTCGTTAACATACATGTTACTTCTCTAAGAGAATGTTAGCTTCTTGAGGGCAGTGACTGTTAAATGTTTATCTTTATGACTTTAATACCTTGCACAGAAAGTAAAGGCTAAAATGAGTGATAGCCTCGGTATTTGATGATGGGGGGGTTGTTTGGTTTACTTCTAGAGAGCCAGTGTTTTGTCCCTTTTAAAAAGGCTGGACTTAGGAATTATGAGTTGAAATACAAATCTACTACTACCTTTGTGTCATTTGGGCCCTGGCTTCTAATATGGCAGACCCAGGTACAATTTTGGGGCACACGCGCGCGCGCACACACACACACACACACACACACACACCTGTAGTTTATGCCCCACCCAGGGGAACCCTGGACAATTTACTGTCTGAATTCTTTTGCTTCCCTCCTCCCTCTCCCACTCCTCAATCCCACCCTCACTCCAAAGGCCTCTGTAAGCACTAAACATAGATATAGAGGTATGGCTTCTCCTCCCTAGAAAGAATCTGGTCTTTTTCTACCTACCAAAAACCTACTAACAAACAAGCAGAGGGAAATATAACGACTGAGAAGTGAGTTCTCATTTTTCCTTATGTTTTTAATTTGCAGACAGCTGTTCCCCATTATTCCACCTCAGACCTTTTTTTAAGGAGCCGCATGTGATCAGCTCCTTGCTTTAGTCGGAGCAGACCTCATGCAGGTATGGGTAGCACTGAAGTGCCTGTTGCCATGACAATGCAATCAAATCAGAACTGATTGAAACAGTGTCTGCCTGGGACCCTTATATTGATTGGTCTATAAGCTCCCCCATCCACTTGCTCTTCCACAAAGGGTGGAATCTAATCATTCCTTAGCCTCTGGCAGGTCTACTGGCCGGAGCAATACACTTGGGAATTAATTCCCAATCCCATCCCCAGTAAATTTCCAGTAGATGAGTGATATTTAAAATCAATAAGAGATGGAGAGTTCAGAAGAAATCTTTAAGTGTTTATAACCCAACCCCCAAACCCCCCACCCCCCTACCCAAGGCTGATGCCCTGTTCCCTCTGTACTTATTCTATAGTCACGGTTACTATGTTTTCTGAACAACACTCCTACATCTGGGTAAACTAATATAATTCTCATGTGACTAACAAGTTGTCAAATTCCATATCCCAAAGGTAAATATTATAGAAATTAATGAAAAGCCAAAGCTCGTTACTTCCTCGTCCAGAAAATGTGAGAGCCAGAAGGGGCTTTGAGATAATTTTGTCCAATCTTTTACAGAGGAGTAAATTGAAGTCAAGCAACACATTTATTGAGTGTCCATAAGCACCATATTAAATACAATAGCCAAGGGCTGGAGATTGGAGAGAAGGCTACAAAAAAGAATATAAAATGTGATCTTTTTCCTTGGAGAGCTTACAGTTTGTAAAAAGGAAATTTAATATAAAATAGTGCTACTATCCATTCCTAGAGAATGTAAACTCCTTCCCCTTCAGATCAGGGTCATGATGTTGTTGGGGCTGAATTTAGAACTTAGACTTTAAGTGAAATCTACTGCCTGATAATCTCTTTTACTGGAGAATGAAGAAAGGGCTAAGTAGAAATTAACACTAACCAAGAAGAGCTCAGCCTGATGCCTCAGCAGCCACAATTCCTGGATAATGCAGATCTCACCTCTTCAGTGAAACCCCTAATTCCAACAAAACACAAGATTCTGGCTGGGTTTTTGTGCATTCAGTGGGGAGTGACATTTCAGAGCACAAAGAAGACACATTGAATGTTTGCCAGATTTCTGCTACACAGGGAATGAGCAAGAGCCTCTGCCAGCCAGTTCCATCTGAACTGGAAAGCATGATTTATTGGAAGCAAAAAGCAAAACCAAAAACAAACTCTTCTACTCATCAAAGGTTATGAATCCAGCTTGTCTATTTGAATTTAGGCTTGTTCTTAAAATACTTGAAAGCTTTAATCCTCTTAGGGATTTACTTTCTTCTGGTTAAGATGGCAGTTCAAAAAAAAATTATAGAGAATCCTATTTTCCCTACACATGCTCTGGCAAAGATATTTTTTAAAAAGATTCAATAGACCTTGGGCAAGTCACTTAACCCCAATTGCCCTCCAAAAAAAGCAAAAAAAAATTTCAATATTGTTATCAATAAATACAAAAACAAAAGATAGCACTGGAAGAAAGGTTGCATTAGGGAAGCCAGATCAGCTCAAACAAATAGATCCAAAGCCCACAGCCATGTTCTGGCCAGAGATGCCTCAGGGGAGCAAGAAGAACACAGCTCTTTGACCTGGGACACCTCAGGAGGCCCAAAATGCTAAATCACTCTAACCAAGTAACCTCCTTGGAGGGCTGAAAGATTGTGGTGCCCTAAACTGGGGCTACCAGAAGTCTAGAAAATAAGAAACAGGACTAAACAGGACTTGATGACCAGCCAAGAATATAAGAAAAGGTGGAATATGATCTTGGTGTTAAATCCCAAACCAGAAACTGAAGCTGGAGATATGAGTATAAAGAAGATAAACAAGATAAATATCACTCATCCACTGGAAATAAAGAAGATAACAAATCTGGAAATAGAGTTTTCTAATGAAAAAGAGGACTTCTAACATTACTGATGAAAAGACCAGAGCTGCGTAGAAATTTGGGAGTACAAACACAGGAGTCAAAAAAAACATAAAAAAATAAACATTAGCAAAGAAGATAAACATTAGTAAAGAAGATAACAAACACAATAAAGAAATAATGTGGATCAAGAGAAGCTGAAGAGTTAAATACATATGAAGAGAATAACTCCACAGCTACAAAGCATTTTCAGAATAAAGTGGCATAATAACAAGGGCTCTAAGAAAATAATTAAGTCAAAAGATAAATTATAAGTGAAATAATTCTGGGAGAAAAAGTTGGAAGGAGAGTGAATAGATTAGAACAGAAGGCAGAAAAACATATCTAACTTGTAGACGTCCTAAAAATTACTATGGATTGAATAGATGGAAAATTCAATGATTTTGACACAATGAGAAACACTAGAAGAAAATTTTAAAAAAGAAGAAATAGAAGAAAATATAAAGTAGCTAATATCAAGAATTGCTTATCTAGAAAAAAATTAAAGGTAGCTTAAGAATTACTGTATTCCCTGAACATATTGTTCAAATAAAATCCTAGAAACCACATTCAAAAAAGCAAAAGAAAAGAAAACAGCACTAAACTGTTAGAATTAAGTAGACATTCATTGAATGTCTCACAAAAAACCTGCCAAAATAAATATACCCAGATAGAGCCAAAATCCATAACTTCCAAATCCAAAAAAACAAACAAAAATGCTTCGAGCAACCAAAAGGAAAAGAGTACAAGTACCAAAGAACCACATTTAAGATAAGACTTAACAATAACTACTAAAAAAAAAAAGCCCATTAAAATAAAAATAAAAAAGAGGAAATCTGGAAATAGAGTTTTCTAATGAAAAAGAGGATTTCTAACATTACTGATGAAAAGACCAGAGCTGCATAGAAATTTGGGAGTACAAACACAGGAGTCAAAAGAAACATAAAAAAAATAAACATTAGCAAACAAGGGCCTAAAAGGACAAAACAAAGATAAATTGTTTACAATGTAATATAGAAGATATGTCTTCCCTCTTAGAAGCCTATCAAGGCTCATAGAAGGAGTCTAATTAGACAGAAAAATAGCTGTGATTTTAAAAAATTAAGAAAAATACATTATATTTTAAGACTCCACTGATAATGACATAATTTCATTACCTAATTATATGCACTTAATTGCAGAAGTATCTAAACACTTCAAGGAAAAAATTAATCTTATTATAAGGAAAACTAACTAAATAAATCCCTAAGAACTAGTGGACCAAGGAACAAATTATAGAAACAATAGACTGTTTCATTTGTTTAAAAGATGAAAACAATGAAATAGCACATTAAAAACTTTTAAGATACAATCAAAACAGTCTTTAGAAGAAAAATCTGTGTCTTTAAACACTCTCAATTAAAAAAAGAGAAAGACAAGATAAATGGATTTGACATGCAACTAAAAAAATTAGAAAAGCAACAAATCAAAAATCCCCAACTAAATTACAAAATAAAAACTCTGAAAATCAAAGAAGAAACAAAATTGAAAACAAAAAAAAAACACATGGAAAAATAAAACTTGAAAAATTATTAAAATAGATAAATCATTAAAATCTGATAAAAGATGAAAGCAAAATTGTCAATATCAAAAAAATTTCAAAAAGAAGAATTCACATCAAATGAAGAGAAGGTAAAAGAAATTATTAGTAATTATATGCCCAATTCTGTCAATGAAATGCATGTACAAAAACAGAAAATATCCAGATTAACAGAGAAGGAATCTGAATAACCTACTCTCAGAATAAGAATTTGTAAAAGCTATTATGAAACTCCCAAAGGGGAAAAAAACTGGACCAGATAGATTTACAAGTTAATCCTATCAAAATTTCAGAGAAAAATGAATTTCAATATTGAATAAATTATTTGCTAAAATAAGGAAAGAAGAGATCCTCTCAAACTCCTTTGATGAGAAAAATAAGATTATACTTACTCAATCAAATAGAGATAAAGCAGAGAAAGAAAATTATAAGTCAATATTCCCAATAAGTCTCAATGCAAAAATATGTAACAACTTATCAGTGAAGAGGTTATAATACATATTGGAAAAAAAGAACACAGTACACACTATAACCAGGTTAGATTTATATCAAGAATATAGTGATGGTTCAACATTTGAGAAAATTATAAACAATAAACATAATGTATTAATTATAAACAAAATGATTATGTTAATAATTATAAAGAAATAATTTAATAAAATACAATACCCCTTGATGTTAAAAAAAACATTTTTAAAAACATAGGAATAATGAACTATTTCTTAATATGATGAGTAGTATCTATCTAAGGTTTTTCTGTAGTGAAAAAAAATGCTAAAAGCATTTCCATTAAGATCAAGGGCAAAGCAAGAATGTTCATTGTTACTATTATTGATGGGATGATCGATTTAGAGCTGGTGAGGATCTTAGAGATAATTTAGCCCAAGTGCTTAATTTTATTATGAGGAGACTAATGCTCAATGAGATAAAGTGACTTACCAAAATCACACAGATTAAGAAGATGGCAGAACTGGGATTGAGCCTAGATCCTCTGGTTCCAAATGTACTACACTCCTCGCTGTTATTATTAGTTCTAAAAAATGCTAGCTATGTCAATGACAAGAAAAAGAAATTGGGGAAATAAGCATAGGCAAAGAGGAAATAAAACTGGTGCTTTTTGCAAATGATATGATTGTTTATTTAGACAACTGTAGAATCCTCTAAAAATTAATTGTAATGATAACTTCAGCAAAGTAGCTATATATAAAATAAGCCTATGAAAATCACCAGTTTTTCTGTATTTTAATAACAAAATCCAGCACAAAGAGAGTTAGTAAAAAAAAAAAATAAATTTCATCCGAAATAATTACAGAATAGATAAAATATCTGGGAATCTACCTACCAAGACACATATAGGAATTTTTTAAGTGAATAAAATTATAAAACAGTCTTTAAGAAAATTAAAAAACAGACCTAAATAGAGAGAAAATAACTGCTCATGATTAGTTCATACATGTGTAATGAAAGTGCCAATAATACCTAAATTAATTTGCATAGTCAATGCTATACAATCAAACTAACAGATACTTTATAGGACTAAAAAATAGTAAGATTATTGATGAATGCCAAGGGAAATCATGAAAAAAAGAGAAGGAAGTAGGTACCAGTAAAAAATTTTAAATTACATTGTTGTGTTTCGAACATTTTTTTAGTTGTGTCTGATTTTTTGTGACCCCATTTGGGGTTTTCTTGGCAAAGATATTGGAGTGGTTTGCCATTTCCTTCTCCAGCTTGTTTTACAAATGAAGAAACTGAGGCAAACAGGGTTAAGTGATTTGCCCAAGGTCACACAACTAGTAAGTGTCTGAGGTCAGAGACCTGATCCTATTAACTGCCACCTAGCTGCCTAAAAGATAGAATGATGATCACACAAAATTTAAAAGGTTTGGCACCAAAATATCAATACAATTAGAATTAGAAGAGAAACAATTGAGTGATTTCTTTGATAAAGGTCTGATGTCCAAGATATATAGGGAACTAATCCAAATATATAAGAATAATAGCAATTTACCCATAGATAAATGATCAAAAGATAATTTAACAAAAAGAAAGCAAGATATCAACAACCATATGAAAAATACTATAATGTCTATTAAAAATCTCTAAGATTTTAACTTATGCACATGAGTATATTAAAGATGACAAAAATAATTATTGGAAGACAAGAATACTTATGCACTATTGAGCTGTGATGTTTCAGCCATTTTGGAAAAGTAATTTGGAAGAACATCCAAAAAATAAACAAATTGGTTTTGTTTTTTCATAGGGGCAGTTGGGGTTAAGTGACTCGCCCAAGGTCACATGGCTAGTAAGTGTTAAATGTCTGAGGCTGGATTTGAACTCAGGTTCTCCTGACTTCAGGGTCTGTGCTCTATTCACTGCACCATCTAGCCACCCCTAAACAAACTGTTAATACTCAGTGGTGGTACTGCTAGAACTATACCCCCAATGAATTTTTTTAAATGACTCATATGTAGAAAATTTTGGAAAAACTAGAACAATTTGTGGGAAATGATGCAAAGTATAATAAAACCTAGAAGAACAATTTATATAACTGTAACATAAATCAAAGCAAACAGCTATGCAAGACTTAAGAACTTTGATCAGTAATGGCAAATCATGACTCCAGAAGACTGATAATGAATAATGTCTCCCACTTTCGGCAGAGAGGTAATGAACTAGAGGTTCAAAATGAGACATACATTTTAGACATAACCAATGTGTGAATTTGTTATATTTAGCTATACTGGGTTTTTCTTAAGAGAGGATTTTTCTTTTTCTTTTTTTTGGGGGGGGGATTTTGGGAAAAGGGGTAGTGATAGTGATGAGAGATGGAGACAAGGAGGAGGAGGAGGAGGAAGAAGAGAGAAGGATAGAGGGAGGAAGGCAGGCAGGCAGGCAGGCAGGAAGGAAGGAAGGAAGGCAGGCAGGCAGGCAGGAAGGAAGGAAGGAAGGAAGGCAGGCAGGCAGGAAGGAAGGAAAGAAGGAAGGCAGGCAGGCAGGCAGGCAGGAAGGAAGGAAGGAAGGAAGGAAGGAAGGAAGGAAGGAAGGAAGGAAGGAAAGAAGGGAGGGAGGGAGGGAGGAAAGGAGGGATTAGAAGGGAGGGATTGGAAGAGAGGGAGAAAGTGTTAATGAATCTCTTCTTAAAAACAGAACAAAAGGCTTCCAAAGGGAAAACAGAAAAGCAGAGCAGTGTTAAGCTATATCTTAAATTTGAATTGTAAAAACAAAGTGTACTTTTCCTACTCCCAGTTGAAATGGTGTGCCAGATCTACAGAGGGCAATTACTACTATTTATTCTTAAGGATTGTAAGAGTAACCTTAAGTAATTTTTAGTATTATAGTTCATGAGCCCCCACTGGTGTGCTCTCTGTTGATTATTGTCCATGATTAATTAGCTTTTAGAGTGTGTTTCTAAGCAGGTAGCATGGACAGTTGTTACATAAAAAGCTCCCCAACCAAGGCCAGACTTGTCCTTTGCAAACACAGTCACTTTGGAGAATAGGCTCCAATTTAAAGAGCACATGTGACCAAAGTATAAACACAGTCCCTATACTGGAAGTCCTTTTCCCCCTTCACATAGCCCTCTTCATATAAGTTCCTTTAAGTATAGCTCTCTGCTGGGCTCTAAGGGTCAGTATCCATGTACAGTCCTAAAGCTGCCTTTCCTCAGTATACCTTGTTCGTCCTCAATTTGTCTCTCAATTTCCAATGCAAACGGTGCCATCAGTCACTGCTGCTCCAGAGGTCCTTCAAAGCCACAGAAATACCTGATCCCTCTGACTTTTGGAAATTTACAAGATTGTAACCCAATCAATGGGGGGGTAAAGGGGAAGGAGAGAAGTCAGACCCTCTTCCCAAAGGGCAGTTCCTTCTCAGGAGTCACTCATAGACAGGATCCTTCCCAACTGCACTCAACTGGCCTGCTGATGAAATGTTCATTCCAAACTGACTCAGCTGCTCTACTATGGATAGGCTCAAAGGTATGCCTGATTCTTTCATTTGATTTCAAGATATTTCCTGTGTGGTCATCTGTCTTTATCCAATGACCAAAAAACTTATTCCTCTCAAATTGATTTTGATTGATTGAATCAATAGAGATCTCTGGGCCTTCTGCGTTTATATGAATTGGGATGGGGATAGAAATCCATACCCTTATACATAAAGCCCTAGAGGCAAACATGACCCACCCCACCTCCCAACCCCCAAAAAAGCCTCATTCAGGGTGAAGACTGGGAACTTTAGTACTGAAGCTTCTAAGGCTAGAGTGAACTTTCGGTTTTGCCCACGTACTAAGGACTTTTGGCTGCTGTTTTGGCCTGAGGCATCGGTGCCACTGTTGCTAAAAGTTCTGAAGCAGTTCAGCTATAGTTTTCTTATAATAATGATAAATAATAATTGTAACTAACATTTATATAGCACTTACTTTGTGCTGCTTTATAAGTATTACTTCATGTGATCCTCACAACAACCTTGGGAGGCAGGTGCTATTCTTATCCCCATTTTACAGATGAGAAAACTGAGACAGACAGGGGCATATCAGCAAGCACCCTAGCATACCCAGGGTGGCTGCTAGCACAGGTTCTTAGATCTGCTTTTCTAAAAGGAAAGCAACTCAAAATTGGTTAACAGTCTCACTTTAATCAGTCAAACACATATCATTTACCTTGTTCAGGGGAAAAAGTCAGCACCCTGAACTTCAGAAAATACAAACTCAAGTTACAAGCAAACCAAGAAACAGATCAGCAGACGGGCTTCCAACCATCTGACCATCACATCCATATCTATTCAAGTTACCAGAGAAGGAAGCATCAACATCTGGGTTTTTCAAAGCTGGGGGGCTCAACGGCTTCCCAGAGTCTCGTCTGGCCAAATCACACAGCTCTTCTCAAAGTGAGCCCCAGAGCAAAGCCTCACATCAGGGCATATATATAGCCTTCTCCTGGGTCAGAGAATGTCACAGCCCTCTTGACCCACTGCCCAATCACGAAGTAACAAGGTGTGGCCATTCCCAAAAAACAAGCCTCCTGCCACAGGCTCCATGTGACAATATTCAGTCTATTAGGAGGCAGAGCATACTTTCAAATCAGGGAACATTCTCAGAGCGACTTAAGCCTATCAAAGGGCCTAGGTGCAGGAAAGATCTTCAGATTCCCATTACAAGGGGTGAAGTGACTTGTCCAGGTCACATAGTTAGTAACTGTCTGAAGCCAGATCTGAACTCAGATATTCTGACTCCAAACCTAAAACTCTATCTACTGTACCACCTAGCTGCCTTTTCTTCAACTAGCTAAGGGTTCTTCCAGCACCTACACAGATAGCTCTACTTCATACCTTCTTTACATAAGCTTTACTCATAAATATTTACCTTAAACCAACTTACTCCGTGTGGAGACCACATACTTCACTTGTGACGTATCACAAGCACATGGTCCAACATTCTTAAATTTATATTATTATTAATAACAACAATCACTAGCATAGATATAACATTCTGTGGTTTATAATATGCTTTCTTTTCAACTACTTCATGAAGTAGGCTCTGTGATGACAAAGAATATATTTTCCTTTCTGTATCCCCAGGGTCTCTTATAGTAGGAATTTTACAAACCTGTCAAATTAAATCAACATTCTACAGAAAAAAACCTAACGCTCAGAAAGGTGAGGTGATTTGCCCTTGGTCATGTGACTAATAAATGTCGAAGTTGGGATTTTCACTTAGATCTCCTGGCCCCAAATCTAGTGTTTTCTCTCCTATAACATATCAATATCATCATCATCATCCTTCTTACTCCACATCAAGAATGTTTGCATTGGCATAATTCAGGATTGGGAGAGAAACAGGAATCATGAAATGTCATAAAGGATATGCCTGTATCTCATTCATGCAAGTGCCACATAAAGTAGGAAACAAAAGGAATCAGACAGGAAGCCATTAAATTATAAACTCCTTAGTAACAGGAATTGTCTTTTGCCTGTTTTTGTATTCTCAGCTCTTAGCACAGTGCCTGGCACATAGTGAGCCACTGATAAATGTTTGTTGATTGAGGATGAATGGATAGGACTCCCCCAGAGATTAAAGGGGTATATGGGGGGTTCTAATTGGTAACTAGCACTATTTGTATGTTTCTTTGGAGAATGGGGAAGAAGCATCAGTGACCAAAGTCTTTAAAAACTGCATTATAGCCTGGCATCTTGGGGATTAACTTAGTCTGTTTTGTGACAGATAGTCAACCTTCACTTCAATTTGGATCTACCTGTACCTGCACATTGCCCTAGAGCAGCAAAACCACAAGCAGAAGTGACTAGTTCCCAAGGGAGGGCAAGAAGCAGAATAAATGCTCTAGGAGACTCTGGAGGAAGAATTTGGCACACAGATGGGTTTTCTTGCAACCAAGGAAGGAAAACAAACCCTGTCCCTTTAAAAACCTACTTTGGCAACACAGAGAATGCAAAGAGGAGGATTTTAGTAAACATCTGAGCATTCAAAATAATAACTACCAGATGTGTGGTGGCAGGGAAAGGGAATGAGGAGCAGAGAGACCATGTTCCAGAATGAGATTGGTATCTTTTCCTGGGTGAGATGAGGGGAAAAGATCATGGTGAACCTATCAAATGGTGACATATTCCCCGGGGAACTCGGAACCTGGTACATCTTCAAACTCTCTGGCTTTAGAGCTTTAAACTCTGCCTCCATGGCCACCAAGTCCTCTGCTCCTCCAGAAAACTGAGAAGTTGGTTGGGAACTAGAAGACTGTTAGAAATTTAAAAACCTGGCTCATCAGGTTTTGTATCTCCAACCTATGCATTTAGACTCATTGAAGCTCAGTTATGTTCTTAAAAATACATTAAAACCTTAATTCCTTTTTTAAAAAATTTCTCTAGTTTTGCAAATCTGTTTAAAAATTTGTTTCTAATTCTGGCTCTACACTGTGTAGCTTAGGTTATGAGACTCCTTTCTTAGATATCTACTGGTTTCCTCTTGAAAATGGGAAAGGGGGGTTTGGAGGCAGGCTCATTAAGAGATATGAGGATGATGTTAAACCTCAGAAATAAGTTTAAATAATAGAAGAAAGAAATTCTCCTATCACAATAACAACAACAACAAAACAATAAATCAAGGATAAAGGGATAGGGACCTGCTTCAGGCTTGTGGCCAGTGAATTAGGGCCATCAGCTATAACTGAGTGGTCTCTGTGTGACTTTCTTCATTTGGCAGTAAAAGCTTCTCCAAAAGAGCAATTATATGGTAACTCAGCCTCCGCATGAGGAAAAGGGAAAGGGAGGAAGCCCATCTGTAGAACTATGTGTTCAAAAGAAATTTATTAAGCTAACTGAAGAAGGGAGTGAAATACTTCGGTCCTCCAAATCTTCATGCAGATTGGGGTGATGGCATGGCAGCTTCAGAGATGACTTCCCAGTTTCCCCTTTTTTGTACAGGAAAAGTTCCATCTCTGACATGTATTAAAGATGTTTTCTCACTTGATATCAGGGGAGAGGGTTGGGGGAGAGAGTAAGGCTGGATATTCTAGGAGAGAGAAAGGTATTGCTTCCAGATCTGTGATTTAGGCTCTTTGTAGCAAATGATTGGGGTGAGGGAGAATAGAAGATTGTAATGTTTCCCAATTTACTCAAGGTAGGCTAATAGGCACGATATGGAATGTCTTATCTAAGATCCCAGGTACTATGTGGATATTTGGGCCCACGTGGATGCTTATCTATGAAGTTATAATTGGAGAAATGGAGAGGTTGGGGAAATCCACTTTGTCAGCTCGTTTCAGAGATAAAAGCAAAAAAGCAATTAAAATTATATGAGTATACAGGATAGCGGCCAATTAATATGCTTATGAGTCTTTTGAGGCTTTCCTGTGTCTAAATTGCTTAACCTGGATCAGGAGGATGGTTTGGGATTGTTCTTTCAAGTGAAAAAATCCAAGGCCCTTTGGAGATGCTTATTGGCTTTCCCCTTAGAATTCTACATATATAATACTAACTCAGATCTCACTAGTAAAGAAAGAATAAACTTTTTCAATTTTAACTCTACTTTTTCAAACTGCAAAAATCCTCCTTTTCTTCTTTTTATCCACTGAGAACAAAACATATTAAAAACACGTATAGTCAAGCAAAGCAAATTCCCAGGCTCTACTGTGTCTGGGTTTGTGTCTTTAGCATCTATGTCATCTTTGTAGCTTTTTATGGTGAGACTGTTTTGTTTTGGTTTTTGTTTACTTGTTCATCCAATAAAAGTCCTGACTTCAGGCCTGATGTTAGGAATGGACTCTGGGCATTTCTTTTATTTTATATGTTTATTTTTTTACAATTTCCAAAATAATTTTTATTGTCAGGATTCTGTACTTTAGTTCTCCTTCTCCTATACAGTCTTGGTACCCCGAAGTCGACCAGTACAACGGGCAGCGATGAGACCAACCTTTCTTCCACCTGGGCTATCTCTTCAAATGGTAGATGGTTTTCCAATATGCTGATGATTACCTCCTCCAAAGGGATGTTCCACAGGATTCATGGCCACACCCCAGACACGAGGCCAGCAGTTTCTCTTGGCCTTGTATTTGTGATAGGCGCAACCTGCCTTAAGTATGGGTTTATCAATACGACCTTCACCAGCAACAACACCAACCATAGCTCTGTTAGCAGAGGAGATCACTTTCTTAGAGCCTGAAGGTAAGCTTCACTTGTGTTTTCTTGGTTTCGGGATTGTGGGAAATCACTGTGGCATAGTTTCCAGAGGCCCGGGCAAGCTTACCCCGGTCCCCAAGCTTTTCTTCAAGACAAGACACTATGGTCACTTCAGGCATAGTGTCAACTGGGAGGACATTGCCAATGTCAAGCTGAGCTTTCTTACCACAGTATACAAACTGGCCAGTATGGCCAGTTCATAGCAGCAATGAACAACTCTGTCCTCTTTTTAAATCGGTAAGGATTTTGAAAAGCTACTTTTGCAAGAGGAGCCCCTCAGCCTGGATCATGGGTTATGTTCTTTATGATACCTTTAAGATACCTTTAACGTAGCCATGCCTCTCGGCGAAGTCGACAGCCTGGAGCTTGGCAGCCCCTTTCCTGTGCTGGGCATTTCTAAAAGGAAGGTCTGGGCTGGCCATTTTGCTGTTTTCTTGGAGTATTAAGTGACTCAGTATATCAGTGACAGGCTGGGAACCTTCAAGGTTTAAGTGGTCTGATATGGGAAAAAATCTGATTGCTGCCCACCCTGTTCTAGGCTCTGCAAGTTTCTGACCAAGACTTAGGTCTGAACAACAGTACACACCTTCTGGATTCACATACTACTGGCCAGCTGCAAAGTTCCACTGACTCAGGAAGACAGAACTACAGGTTACTCTTTGGTCTGGGATTTCTGTCCTCATTACTCCCCTGCAAACTTCAGACTATGCTAGAAATTAGAACTGAGATACTCCTCTGTTCCTGAGAGTTGAGCTACGTTGCTACTGCTTGCTTCTGAGTTTGTTCTTCCTTCTACCACTCCCTACCCTGGAACCCCTGAGTGTAGGTACCTTCAGTCTGCCCTGGATCTGTAAGCCAGAACAAAACTGCTAGTTGACACTCATTCCCAACACAGTGCCCTAATGTAGTTCTGGGACCTCCTCCTACACAGCATCTCCTTAGGCACTAGAGCACTTCACTGCCAAACTCCTAGCCAGACCCTATCCCCAATATCCACAGACCTCTTTGTCTGTCGCTTTTTGCTGATCTGGACTGGAAAAATAGTTTTCTATGACATTTTGGTAGATTTCCCTATCAGGATTTGGTCAGTAACATTTTTAAAATCTGTTAGAAGAGTCCAGCTCCTTATTCCTCTGGTTTTACTCCACCATCTTGATTCCAACACCCCGGAGTATATTTCTTTTTTTTTTAATAAATTTTTAAATTTGTTTTCTTCTTTACATCATTCATTTTCATGAGATTTTTTCATTACAAATTTTCTCCACATCTTTCCCCTACCCCAACCCCAAAACAGCAATCCCACTATAAAGTCCCTCCCCTGCTCTGCTCTCTAACTTTCTGGTAGGGCAGGGAGGGTCTCCCTACCCCAGCCCCTGTATATCTTAATTCCTAGTTGCAGGTATTGCAGAGCTTTAGATTCTAGATTCTTTTGGTTTCTCCCTTGTCACCCACCCCCACCGGAAGGACGAGCAATTCAATACAGGCTGTGGATGTGTGATTATACAGGACATCTTCATAGTGGACATATTGTGATAGTGATCATCTGTCTCTCCTTCCTATCCCTCCCCCCCTTGTTCTGTTCTCTACCCTGTCCCTGTCCCTTTACTGAAGTGTGTGCTTCCAGCATCCCTCCCCCAGACCCTGCCCTCCCCTCCATTATCCCTCCTCTCATCCCCATGCCCCCTACTCTCCTGTGTGGCATGATGCCCAGTTTGGAGTTTATGCCATTTATTTCCTAAGCCAAATTCAATGAGAGTAATTGAAAGTAAAGTTGTAACAGTTATCCCTTGCCTCTT